>OV702281.1:55804229-57004229 GCA_916181665.1 Avena sativa
AAAGTGTAGACAAAGCAAAGCAAAGTAGATACTAAACAAGCATGGAACATCAAAAATTATAGATACGTTTTCAACGTATCAAGCATCCCCAAGCTTAACTCCTGCTCATCCTCGAGTAGGTAAGTGATAAAAAGAATAATTTTTAAGGTGACATGCACTATCACAATCTTGATCAAACCATTTGCAAGCATTGAAAGCTGGGATCAAAGTACTTTAAACATGAGCATGAAAGATGAAGTTCTAACAATAATACAAAGTAACTATGCATGCAACATGAAAGGTTACAAACAAAGATTCATGAATAACAATGCATTGAAAGACGTTTGTTTGTTTCACATATAGAAAACATAGCATAGTGACATTCAGCTTGTCCCTCATGGAGTAGAAAATAGATGCATAGGACACCTTCAAAGTTCATAAGAGTGACTAGATACAAATAGTTCAAGAACAAGCAATATCAACAATATGAATCAATCAATAAGTTTTTGGACAATGCACATAGAACTAAGAATGGAAACTATGCTCTCTTAATTGGTGCCTAAGGATAGAAGGTGGAGACTCAATATAAAAGTGGAAGAAAGGCCCTTCATAAAGGGAAACAGAGATTTCAAGTCTCAAAAGGAGCTTCCAAAAATTATGGTACTTGTTAGCTTTCAGCTCTCATTGCCCCTATCATAAGAATCTTGAAGTGATTAAAGTTAAAGTGAACAAAATATGGAATATATGCATGACAAAGTATAAGTTGGCAATCTCATGTCCCTTGAATATGAGGGCCGCTCCTCATGCTACTCAAGTTTAGTTACTTGGAAGTTCTTGTCATAGTAAGTACATGTGTATCATAGAGAACCGCCAACGGGGTACCCCTTGCACATGATACATGAGCTATCCCATAACCAAAATGACAAGGCAAGCAGACAATGAGCATCTTAGCAATCTTCTTATTTACCACGGGAAAATGGTGCTTTTTTCTCTCTTTCCTCTTTTCTCATATTTTTTTTCCTTTTGTCAATCTCGTTTTTCTATCTCTTTTTTTATAAGAAGAATGCTTCATAGATGGCTCACTATGGTGATGCTGCAAGTTTCCACCATGATTAGGTATGGCTTAGGCTAGCGGCCCAAGCATTTCTCTAACACACATACATAACTCCATGGACTTACAAGCTCCCTTTCATTTCACACCGACGACATCCATAGATAAAAGAGCACGATATCAACTGTGTACAAAGTACAAGCACAATATTGAAAGCGTTCCCCATGACAGCATGGTTCTTCTAATTCCAGCGTATAAGTGCAAGCATATACAACATAGATGACACAATGGTTCAAGTTTATTAGGGGCAAGAAAAATAAAGTGTGCTGTCAAATTCGTGAGAGCTTTAATCACTAAGTTTTCACATAACAAAATACTTTTTAATTGGAAGATAGATGAAAACAAGAATATACTTGGAATGGTGTAACACACCATGCATAGGAATTTATAGTGGACACTTTGGAATAACTTGGTTTCTTGGGAGTTAGATGCATGAGTAGAGCTTACTCATACAATTGGAGGCTAGCAAAAGACTAGGAGCGACCAACTAAGAGAGCAATAATGGCCATAATCATGCAGAGCGACAAAATATTACTAATCAAAGCATAAAGTGGTACTACAAGTCAAGGACTAAATGATCATAGAGGCTATGGTGACTGGTTCATAGTCATAACATGGTGTGAGCATGTGCCAAGTGAACCCAAACAAAGCATCAAAGGAGAATACCACAATACTATGCTTTTATATGCTAAAACAACGCATGATTCTTTCAAGGCACATTAAGAAATCTCAATTGTTTGGAACAAGTCATGCTACAGCAATAATCACTAAGCATAAGGTCAAAACAACATCTAGCATGACATGATAAAGTCTAAGCCACCGTCAAAACATGCTCCCTTTTGTACTACTATAAGCAAGAACTTCCTACTCCTTTCCAACACCAATCAACTTATTTGAAATGACTCACAAAGATAATAATCAATAAAGATCAGTGAGATTGTATCACAAATCCACAAAGAAGAACTAAAAATTTCTAAGCTGAAAGCACAAGAGAACTAAGGCTAAACACAGTGCTAGCAAAATAGAACACTCACAAGACAATAAGAATGAAAACTAGAGTGTTCTAGGCAATGAAAACAGAGTGTGTCTATCTCCAAAATAAGTGTGATAGGATCCAACCAACTTATTGCAGAAAACCAAGCAAAAGAAAACTAAAAGCAAAAACAAATACGCTCCAAGAACAACACAACTGTGCAAGAAACAATAAAAACGAAGTGTCTAGAAAGACCTGAGATTTTTATTGATGAAGAAGGGGATGCCTTGGGCATACCCAAGCTTTGAAGCTTGTACCTCTTGAATATTTCTTGGAGTGACACGGGGTGGAATCCCCAAGCTTGAGCTTTTGTCCATTCTTCATCTCATTACATCATTCTTCCCCTACAGTTGAAAATTTCCTTCATACAAGACTTTACACAATCTTTATTAGCAACATTAGTGCATTCAAAACAAATAAACCTTTGGGTTTAGTTAAACACAACAAAAATCCAATAAGAACACAAGCTACTGAAGCAACTTCCTTTAAAAATATCAATTTACCAAAAAGAACTCAAAAATAAATCGATAAGAAGCAAATGCAAATAATGGTAGAAATCTGTCAAAATATACCAGCAGGTAGAAACCGATTTTTTCAAAGACCTTCTGTTGCTAAAATAAAAAAGTGTTGAACTAACGAAAGTTATCTAACATACTAGGGGATTTATTAAGAAAATTACAGCTCAATCCGACTTACAGATATTTTACACGAATTTTTACAGTGGATCACAAAAATCTGTTTTGGGACAGCAACTCCCCAAATCTTACTTCCCTCTCATCAGAGGTTATTCTTGGCACAAAAAGGAAATAAAAAGGATAAGGAGAGGTCATTACAGAGGTAATAATTTCCAAGACTCAAGAAAACTTTTGGGTTATCTCCCAATAAGTACTTTTCTTTAACGCCTTTAATTTAGGCTTGATAGTTTGAGAAGACGCTCACATTAGAAATATGAATTGAAGTAAAAGAGAGCATCAAGAAGCAAATTAAAAAAAAATTAATTCTAACCCACTTCCTATGCATAGGAATCTTGTAAAGAAACAAGACATGAAAGAACAAAGCAACAAGCATACGAAAGCAAAACAAGTGCAACTTCAAGACTTTCAACATAAAGAGGGGACACTTAATATTGTTGAGATACATAAGACCATGTTTACCTCTCTCATAATAACTTTTAGTAGCAACATGAATAAAATTAACAATATAACTATCACATAAACATTCTTATCATTTCCCACATTCATAAAATGATTATTACTCTCCACATAAGCATAGTCATTCTTATTAATTATAGTGGAAGCAAATTCAAAAAATAGCTATCATTATCATTCTCATCATCATAATCATCAAATATAGGAGGCATATTATAATCACAATTAATTTTCTCCTCAATAGTAGGTGGACTGAAAATATCATATTCATCATTGTAATCATCATATATTGGAGGTATAGTATCATCATAAGCAATAGAATACCTATCTTCCCAAGTGTGTTCATTTGTAACATATCATCATTGGAAGTAACATGGATAACACTAATAGCACAACAATTATTAATATCATCATTTTCAGAATTGGTACCAAAGAGATTTTCAATATCAAAAGTAGTGTGCTTTTCCCAATCATGATCACTACTATAGGTAATAGGCATAGGAACATCATCTAGTTCAGATTCATCAGCAAAAACTATGATAGGAGCAACATGCTTAGGGGAAATATTGTTTCCTCTCTCCTTTTACTCCTCTTCTTCTTCTCCTCTTTAGGAGGGAGAGGCTTGAAAGGAATCTTCTCCACATACCTAGTTTATTGTTAGAGACAATAGAAGAAACTTTGGAGGATTCCTCCTATTCATTAATAAAAACAAAACTCATATCAGTCCTGTCATATTTTGTTAAAATATCATATTTTATAAGATTTTGTATGTAAGTATTTGCATGGCAATTATCAACACAATAAAGATGACACCCATGCAGGACACTATTCATACCAAAAGCACTCATGTCTACCAAAGAAGTTTTCCTTGATAACTCTTCACACCCCAAAAATAATGTAAGTTCGTCATGTTGATTATCAGTGATCACGTTATCACAATACAAACTTGAAGTACTCATTGGATTAGAAAGGCATTACTATGGCCTAAGCATTGAAATTGAAATGACCCACTTCATAGCAGAGTTCACAAATAAAGGATAGAGGGCACAAACCTTTTTACCAAGACCACTTAGAGCCTTATACCACGTTCTAGTTTTTTCATTCCAGTGGGTGATACAATAATTTTCTTCATTTTGATTCTTTTCACAAGGTCTATGCATTCCACAAAAATTAACATGCTTATAAGAAATAGTACTTTCAGAAGTTTGAGCATGTTTATTTTAATCATTAATAACAGTTTCATTTTTCATGCAAGTGTCTTTAAAAGGTTCATGATACATGTCCCACTTTTCTTTAGGAGCATTAATAAGGGAAGAAAAGGCTCTATAATATTTAACAAGAATTTGAGGATCGAGACCATACTTAGCACTAAGCTCTTCAAAATCATCAGTTTTAGCAAAAGACTTAATGCAATCATACTCATAGTTTATACCTAGTTCTTTACCTTTGTTGTTATCCCAATCTTCGGTATTGTTTTGAATTGTTTCAAGAAGATCCCACTTAGCTTTGACCTCCTTACTTGTGAAGGATCCCTCTAAACAAGTATCTAGATAGTCCTTGTAATGTCCTGAAAGCATTGCATAAAAATTATTAATAACAATATTACTAGGGAGCTCATGAATGGGGCATTTGAGCATTAATGACTTCAGTCTCCCCCAAGCTTGGGCAATACTTTCTCCCTCATGAGGATAAAAATTATAAATATAATTCATGTCTTTATGAATTTCATGAGAAGGATAAAATTTAGAGTAAAAGAGAGATTCAAGTTCCTTCCACTCCAAATGATGAGGATCATCTAGTAGCTCATACCACTCCCTTGCTTTGTCCCTAAGTGAGAAAGGGAATAGCTTCCTCTTAACTTGGTCCATTGAAATACCTGCACACTTGAACAACTCGCATAATTCATGTATAAAGAGTAAATGATCACTAGGATGGACAGTTCCATCTCCAAAATAGCAGTTATTCATAACATGTTCAACAATTTAAATAGGTATTTTAAAAGGGACACTTTCAGTATGTGGATTTAAAATATCACAAGTATCATTAGAATTACCACATATGGAGGATAAAGTATCATAAGAGCAAACTTTCTTCCCTAAAGCCGGGGAACTAAAAAGATCTCTTTCATAAAAACTAGCTTCCCCAAGCTTAGATGTTTCCATAGAATTAGTAACAATGGTGTTCAAAAAATTCATAATAATAACATTGCTATTAGCATGCAAAGGAAGTTCCATAGGTTTTTTAATTTTCTCTCCAAACCATTCATGTTCTAACTTAGGAAAAATACTAAAAATTCTATAATTTTGTTGTTGTTTTCCATTAAGCCTAACTTCGAGCCCTCACACACCAAGAGTATGTGAGTACCTTTTACCTTACCTCCCTAGCAACGGCGCCAGAAAAAATCTTGATGTCTACGCACTTCTATTCTTGTAGACAGTTGTTGGGCCCCCAAGTGCAGAGGTTTGTAGAACAGCAGCAAGTTTCCCTTAAGTGGATTACCCAAGTTTTATCGAACTCAGGGAGGAAGTGCTCAAAGGTATCCCTCTCAAGCAACCCTGCAATCAAGATACAAGAAGTCTCTTGTGTCCCCAACGGTAGCAGTGGTATGGTGTATAGGTGCACTAGTTCGGCGAAGAGATAGTGAAATACAAGTGGTATGGATGATTAAAAGTGGTAACGGTGCTAGAAAAGAGCTTCTGACTTGTTGACGTGGGGGAGACTAAATGCAAACTGAAAAAAGATGGAAGCAAGCAAACATGCAACAGATCTAGATGCAAACGGTGTTTCAATGCTTAGAAATAAGGCCTAGGTATCATACTTTCACTAGTGAACACTCTCAATAAATATATTCTCTTCCCGATACTAGGATGACCCACAAGTGTAGGGGATCGCAATAGTCTTCGCGGGTAGTATTACCCAATTTATTGATTCGACACAAGGGGAGCCAAAGAATACTTGCAAGCCTTAACAACTGAGTTGTCAGTTCAGCTACACCTGGAAATAGTTCTTGCTCACAGAAGTTTATTAGTAGTAACAGTTTGTAGTAGCAACAGCAAAGCAACAACAGCGGAAATAGTAGGACTCGAGTGCGGTAGGCATAGGTATGGATGGACGGGCGTTTCATGGACGAGTCTAAACATGTAACTTCAAGATCTAGGGCATTGCAGATAAATAATAACAAGCATCCAAGTACTAAAAAATCCTAGGCATGTGCTCCAAATATAGCCATACATGCTCGCAATGAGAACTTGCACAACATCTTCTGTGCAGCCAGCCCGTGGCAGCGGGGCCTCTAGGGAACTACTGGTAATTAAGGTGCTCCTTTTAATAGAGCACTGGAGCAAAGCATTAACACTCCGTGAATACATGTGATCCTCACACCACAGCCATCCCCTCCGGTTGTCCCAATTATTGTCACTTTGGGGCCTTTGGATCCGGACAATGATATGTGTACACAACTTGCAGATAAGATCACAAACAATACTATCATAATGATTCAATAATAAGTTCAGATCTGAGATCATGGCACTCGGGCCCTAGTGACAAGCATTAAGCACAACAAGTTGCAACAAAGTCAAATAGCACTAATAGAGATACTAGGCACTATGCCCTAACAGATCTTATTCGATTACATGATAGAACTCATCCAATCCCTACCATCGCCAAGCCTATAGTGGGGTATTACTCACTCATGGATGAGGGAAACATCGGTGGTTGATGGAGATGCGTTGGTGATGACGATGGCGATGATCCTCTTCAAATTCCCTGTCCCGGCAGGGTGCCAGAACGGAGTTTCTGGATCTGAATCTTGGTTTCTGGTGGCGGCGGTGGAGCGGAACTCTTTCTGAAAAACTATCGAACCCCCCTCTGTTTTTAGGTCAGAAGGCAACTTATAGGCGCGAAGGGAGGCCGAGAAGCTGCCTGGGGTGGCCAAACCTACCCCAGGCGCGGGGTCAGTGGGCCCGCCTGGGGTGGGTCTAGGCCCCCAGGCCTCCCCTCTGTCTCCCCTTCTGGCTCCGTGGATCTTCTGGCGAGAAATAGTTTTTGGCTTATTTTCCGGGATTTTTCCTGATAGTTGATTTTCTACACAAAAACAAGACACCAAGGTAATTTTGCTGAAAACAGCGTCAGTCCGTGTTAGTTGTATCCAAATGACACAAGTTTAGAGAAGAAACAATAGCAAAGTGTTCGAGAAAGTAGATACGTTTTGGACATATCATACTACCCTGAACTACTCTCCGGTTGGACACTCTAATCCATGGTAGGGCTACAAAAGCACACCTCAAAGTCCGCCTTCTCCATCTAGATAACCCCACGCTGTCACCTTAAGCGCTAGATGGTTCCAACAAACACCACAATTTCATAGAGACATCCAACTCCAAATATACTCATGATAAGGATTTATGAACTCTAGCCTAAGTGCCACCGGTATGCACGCTGTCACTTTCACACACGTGGGGAGAGCAGAGATCTATTGAAGCACTTGAGTATTTATGTAAACTCTAGCCTAAGTGCCACCACGGTATGCACGCTGTCACTTTCACACACGTGGGGAGAGCTAGAGATCTATTAAAGCACTTGAGTAGCAGAGTAGATCTACTTGATTACAAAGCTCATGATCACAATAAGATCACGCATAGAGAGAGAGAGAGAGAGAGAGATGAACACATAGCTACTGGTAGAGCCCTTAGCCTCAAGGAATAACTACTCCCTCCTCATCATGGGAATCAACAACGGCGATGGAGATGGTGGTGGAAATCGATGGAGATGGCTCCAGGGGCACTTCCCCATCTCGGCAGGGTGCCGGAATAGAGACTTTCTGTCCTCCGAATCTCCCCTTTAGTGGTGGCGGTGTTGCGCAGGTTTTCGTGGCTTTCTCGCTGATTATTTAGGGTTTTTGGGTCGGAAGCTTCATATAGGCGAAGGAGGCAAGGTCGGTGGTGGGCTAGGGGGCCCACATCCCCTGTAGGCACCACCAGGGATGGCCCGCGCCCACCTAGGGTGTGTCCACCCTGGTGTCCTCCTCCATCTCTGCTTCGTGGTTCTGCGTCGTGCCGGGTAAAATAATGACTTTGGCTTTTTTCCGTCCAATTCCAAGAATATTGATTTTCTGCCTTTATGGAACCAAAAACAGAAGAAAATAGGAAACTTGCATTGTGGCATCTTGTTAATAGGTTAGTACCAGAAAACATATAAAAACACCTCAAAGTGTATATAAAGCAAAACAAAGTAGATACTAAACAAGCATGGAACATCAAAAATTATAGATACATTTTCAACGTATCACCACGGCCGGCCGAGAAGAAGGACGACGGAGTGGAGCCACCAAGCATATGGAGACGGTGCCAGGCATGACATCTTGAAAGAGCGGCAAAGCAGCACTCGCAGCTACCCTTCCCCTCGCCTCCATGGCAAGTCGGAAGGAGAGTCGTAACACCATTCACCCAACTCCATGAAAAGGAGCCCATGCCGCGGCATTCCTTCACCTCGCCATCACGGCCGGCCAGAAGCAAAGCAACAGCGCCATTTCACTCCGCGTCAAGGACACCAGGATACAAGGCAGGTTTATTTGAGGCTACCCTGTTCACCGACGCCGTCACAAGCTCCGGCCATTGAAGAAAAAGGACAGCAGGGCAAGACCCTAGTCTCCAGATCTGTCTACCAAGATCTGGGAGGAAGCGGCCACCAGGCAAGACTCCCACTACTAGCAACCAAGCTAAAATCCTAATCCTATCTACTCCGGCGCCAACTCCTGGCCACCACTCACTGGCTAGTCCGGCAAGGGCGCCATGGGAGGGGCCCGACTTTGGGAGGAAGACGCCTAGAGGCTGCCTCTAGGTTCGTGCGAAGCGGTGAACGTGGTGTAGACTTACTTACGAGATTCATTTCACTGACGATCAACCTGTGACGGAATATAATCTGGCCGGTCGGCCCGTGATTTGCAATCCGAAGGATGGCTGCGCCTTATGGATCTGGAGCAGGCTTGGAAGCTAAAAGCGGAAGGGGGAAATGCAGCTCCTCATCTGGCTACTCTTGCAATACATAAATTGGAAGGTATATACTCCCTCCACGATTTCATTTGTAATCCCCAAATATAATCCAAGGCGGATTAGACATGGCTCTCAAATCACGCAAGTAATCCCAAGTGAGATGCTTGCGACTTCCGCTTGGTTCTCCATATATGCCAGTAATGGGCTTATAGCTCCTGTGCGATGTCGTTGAGGTGAATTATCCAGGAAGCTCCATCGTTCAAGAAAATAGCTCTTGTGCGATGATTTTGGTGGCCTAAATAGCCAAGGTCTGACCCAGTTGTCTTTAGGCTTTAAGCACCAAAACATATTTGATATCGTTAGGATTATGTGAGGTGAGCCCAAACATATGACCGTTGTAACACAAATTGACAAGTGGGCCCATGGCGTGCTGACTTGGACGTGCACGGTCTGAACAACTCCGGGCTCCACCTCAAGCTTACATGGTCGCTCTCGTTGTCAATGATCGTTCCAATCGGTTCGCCGCGTTGAGCCCTCGCCCCCCCCCCCCCCCCCCACACACACACATTTATCGCGCTCTTCCCCGTCGCCGGCAGACAGCCAACAAGCTTGGAGGGCGCCGCCGCCGAATAATCACAGCCACCACAGTCGACATGGTCGGCAGGAGTGGCCGGAGCGCATCAAGCGAGGATAGTGTGCCTTTCTTCCTTGAATCTGAGGTCAGATTCCATTTTGGTTTATTGATTTTAGTAGTATAATTTGGGGACTTTTCTCGCTTAATGCTTGAAATTGAGAAATTTTTGCTTGCTTGCGTACTTGTAGTGTTCTGATTTTCCGTATGATTTAGATTTTTGTGGCAATGATGAAGATGCAAAAAAAATGTGTGTTACCATCGGCAATGGCTGATTAGAATAGTAACATTTGAAGGTACGGATACGTGTAGAAAGTTCCTAGGATGTGGAGTTGTGAGTAATTTCTAGATATTTCTTGAAATTTAGTGTAACTTGGTGAATTTTGTTTGATGAACAAGTGTTTTGTTTGCCCGTTTTGTTTTTAGGAAGGTGATAACAGTGGTTATGTCCGTTTTAAAGATCGTGAGTAGCCTGCAACATTAAAGAAATCTCTGTTAAAGGTTTGTTTTATGTTTGAGCAATGTAAGCTTGAAAAGGAAGTAACTGAAGAACTATTGAGGAAGATATTGGAGGAGAAGGAAAAGGCTGTGGATGCGAGGATGCAAATTGAATTGCAGACAGCTGACTTACTTAGTTTGTATTGGCGACGAGAAGCAGCTGATGGGAGGGAAGGGGAGCTGTAGCTGCCGGAGATTGCCAGTGGTGACTAGAGCCAGCGAGGAGATGCCAGCCACCTGACCAAATTGGGAGCGATTTGGGAATGGACAAGAGGGAGGGGTCTGGGAGGGGTCACGGGCCAAATATTGTCCTTGACTACTCTTTTGTTAACTAATCGATGATGATTAATCGATCCGACAGCCGATTAATCGGTCTGAAAACCGACTAAATATCATTTAATCGGCTGGCCAATTAACGCACTGAATAGGGTGCTATTCGTTTTAGTTGCCCACCGAGTAGTGATTAAATGGCCATTTAATTGGTTAATCGGCCGAATTCTTGAACAATGAGAATTACTAGTTTTTTATATGAGCCGAGTTTCAAATTTGGGCTTGTTATGTAAACGAGCCGAGTCGATCTAGCTCGTTAGTTGAACGAGATTTAGCGAGTCGAGCTGAGTTGGCTCGTCTCAGCTCGAATTCTAGCCCTAGCAACAACCATCGACATGTCCAATCTATCACCAAAGCATGAGGAATCAACATAGTTTGTGACCAAAAAACGCACAACACAGAAAGAACAGCCGTCGTCACCTACACACATCATCCCAATCAAAATGATGAGAGAACGAAACAGCAGAGAACAAAACAAATAGGCAACAATCAAAATTAAAAAGAAAAACAACCATGAGGATCATCCTGGAAGAACAAATCTTGAGGGCCCCAACGGCCAGACGGCCTGAGAAGCAATGGTTGCGCCAACTAGAGAGACAACCTTCCCTTCCCCCAGAGCAGCAAGAAACACCAGTGACCAACACCAAGGAGCAGACGTCGGCGGGAGAGGAGCCGCCAGCAGGAACCACGGATATCCTCACCTTCTCTGGCTATTACTTCAGTGGGGCTCCACCACAGGCATGGTTTAGGGGTCGGGAGAAAAGTCGAGGCCGTCGTATTGCGTGGACATGGGAGATTGTCATGGCAAGGGCGGCAAGGGCGGCGGGGAAGATGGCTAGGGTATGTCAGATTGTCATGGCGAGAATATAGAGATTTGTTGTGGTTTGTTCAGCACTTCTGATAGCTATTCACTGCAAATTTTTCCTAGCCTGTAGACAGAACTGGTCACTATTTCATGGACCACAGCTGGAGATGGGGGCCATTTGCTTCACATGAGAGACGCCGCTCGTAGTAACAAAAATAAGAGGATTAGTAGCCAAACCAATGACCTAGATGACTTGTACAAAATATCCAACGGCTGACAGCAGTGGCACCGGCAGTAAGCTGAGAATGCAGGGTCAGCACCAAGCTTAAGCTATAGAAGAATCTAGAGCTGGAAATTATTTTAAGGCTTAAGCCTGGTGAGCAGCGAGAGTTTTGAAGGCATCTTCCATTTCACAGCCGCTTCTTGTCGTTCGATCTAGATGGACGGTCCACAATTTCACATCCTGCCCACGCCCCCCCACCTTCACCGTGTCTCTACTCTCTTCTCGATCCCTCTCCCCACCTGCCGCTCCTCTCCCCACCGCTAGGGTTTTTTGCTGCCGCCCCTCTCCCCACCGTCCTGCCACATTCACGATCCTGCCTCGGCCCTACCTCCACATGTGTGCCCTGCCTCTCCCTGCTGCCTCCCACGGTTGCAGTCGCGTCCCCGCCTCGCCCCGTGACTCTCCTCTCCTCGAGGAGGCAGAGGAGCTGGATGTTGATTGCAGCTTAGATCACTGTAAAGCTTTGTTGGGAAACCCCAAGAGCAAGGTATGATGAGCACAACAGCAATTTTCCCTCAGTAAGAAACCAAGGTTATCGAACCAGTAGGAGGAAGGAAACGACTCAAAGGTGTTGTTAGCAACTTGGAAACCTGCACAACACAAACTCAAGACTTTGCCCCAACGAAGAGTAAGGTTGTCAATCTCACCGGTTTGTTTGAAACAAAGGATCAACCGTATGGTGTGGAAGGTAATCGTGGCTTGCAGAAAGTAAACAGTAGCAGTGGAAGATGTATCAATGGTAAAGATTGGACCGGGGTCCACAGTTCCTTAAGATAAATAACATAACATGCTGGGTAAACAAATTACAGCGGGGCAATTGACAGGACAAAGCAAGGCATAACAACGCAATACTAGACATTCATGATCCTATGAGATTTGATTGGGCATTACAACAATATACATAGACCGTCATTCAACTTCATCTATGACTAGTAATCCACCTTCAGGTTATCATACGAACCCCCTCCAATATCAAGTTGCAAGCAACGAATAACTGCTTTAAGCAAGGTGTGTAAAGTAAACAATACAGTTGTTCCGCGAACAAAATATTGTTGTTTTATTCCTAGTAGCAACAACACATCTACAACCTTAGAGATTTCTGTCACTTCCCCAGATTCAATAGAGGCATGAACCCACTATCGAGCATAAATACTCCCTCTTGGAGTCACTAGCATCTACTTGGCCAAGATAGCTACTAGAAACAGAGAGCATGCAAGATCTCAAACAACACAGACATGATAGAATCAATAAGATAGAATCATTAACCAATCTAACATAGTAATCTCAATATCCATTGGATCCCCGCAAACACAACATGCATAATTACAAATAGATAATCTTAATCATGAACGGAGCTCACAAGATCTAAACATGGTAGCACAAAGGAGGAGAAACAACCATCTAGCTACTGTATGGACCCGTAGTCCAAGGTGGAACTTCTCACGCATCATACCAGAGGCTGGCATGGTGATGAAGAAGGCCTCCGGGATGATCTCTCCCCTACGACAGGGTGTCGAGAAAGGATTCAGATCCCCCCGCCCGATCTAGGGACGATGGTGGCGGCGGCTACGGACTGTTTTGTGGAAGATTGATCGGGTCCTTAGGGTTTAGGTATAGGGGGCTTCTTATAGGCGAAGAGGGAGGCCGAGGGGTGCCCGAGGCGGCTGTAGCCCCCCCCCCCCCCCCCGAGGCGCGGGCCAGGCCTGGCCGTACGACCAAGGGGTGTGGGCCCCTCGTGGCCCTCCTTTGTCTTGTCTTCTGGCTCCGTGTTCCCCTCGATAAAATATTTACTTTGTTTTTTGTCCCGTCCAATTCCGAGAATATTCATTTTCTGGATTTTCTGGAACCAAAAACAATAGAAAACAGGCAACTGGCACTGTGGCATCTTGTTAATAGGTTAGTCCCAGAAAACATATAAAGACAGCTCAAAGTGTAGACAAAGGAAAGCAAAGTAGATACTAAACAAGCATGGAACATCAAATATTATAGATACGTTTACGACGTATCAAGCATCCCCAAGCTTAACTCCTGCTCGTCCTCGAGTAGGTAAGTGATAAAAAGAATAATTTTTGAGGTGACATCCACCATCACAATCAATATCAAACCATTTGCAAGTATTGAAAGCTGGGATCAAAGTACTTTAAACATTAGCATGAAAGATGAAGTTCTAACAATAAGACAAAGCAACTATGCTACAACATGAAAGGATACAAACAAAGATCATGAATAACAATACATTGAAAGACGTTTGTTTGTTTCACATATAGAAAACACAGCATAGTGACATTCAGCTTGTCCCTCATGGAGTATCATAAATGCATAGGACACCTTCAAAGTTCATAAGGGTGACTAGATACAAATAGTTCAAGGACAAGCAATATCAACAATATGAATCAATCAATAAGTTTTGGGACAATACACATAGGACTAAGAATGGCAACTATTCTCTCTTAATTGGTGCCTAAGGATAGAAGGTGGAGACTCAATATAACAGTGGAGGAAAGGCCCTTCAAAGGGTCTCATAAAGAGCTTCCAAAAATTATGGTACTTGTTAGCTTTCAGCTCTCATTGCCCCTATCATAAGCATCTTGAAGTGATTAAGGTTAAAGTGAAGAAACTATGGAGTATATGCACGACAATGTATAAGTTGGCAATCTCATGTCCCTTGAGTACGAGGGCCGCTCCTCATGCTACTCAACTTTAGTCACCGGTAAGTTCTTGTCATAGTAAGTACATGTGTTTCATAGAGAACCTCCAACGGGATACCCCTTGCACATGATACAGGAGCTATCCCATATGAAAATGACAAGGGAAGCAGACAATGAGCATCTCAGCAATCTTCTTATTTACCATGGGAAAATGGTGTTTTTTTATCTCTTTCCTATTTTCTCATTTTTTTTCTCAATCTCTTTTTCTATCTCTTTTTTTATAAGAATAATGCTTCATAGATTGCTCACTATGGTGATACTGCAAGTTTCCACCATGATTAGGCATGGCTTAGGCTAGCGGCCCAGGCATTTCTCTAACACACATACATAACTACATGGACTTACAAGCTCCCCTTTCATTTCACACCGATGACATCCATAAATAAAAGAGCATGATATCAACTGGGTACAATGTACATGTGCAATGTTGAAAGCGTTCCCTATGACAGCATGGTTCTGCTAATTCCAACGTATAAGTGTAAGCATATACAAAATAGATGGCACAATGGTTCAAGTTTATTAGGGGCAAGAAAAATAAGTGTGCCATCAAGTTTGTGAGATCTTTAATCACTAATTCTTCACATAACATAGTGACTTTTTAGTTGGAAGGTAGATGAAACAAGAATATACTTGGAATGGTGTAACGCACCATGCATAGGAATTTATAGTGGACACTTTGCAATAACTTGGTTTCTTGGGAGTTGGATGCATGAGTATAGCTTACTCAATACAAGTGGAGGCTAGCAAAAGACTGGGAGCGACCAACTAAGAGAGCAATAATGGCCATAATCATGCAGAGAGACAAAACATTACTAATCTAACCATAAAGTGGTACCACAAGTCAAAAACTAAATGATCATAGAGGCTAATGTGACTTGTTCATAGTCATAACATGGTGTGAGTATGTGTCAAGTCAATCCAAACAAAGCATCAAAGGAGAATACCACAATACTATGATTTTGTATGCTAAAACAACGCATGATTCTTTCAAGGCACATTAAGAAATCCTAATTGTTTGGAACAAGTAATTCTATAGCAATAATCACTAAGCATAAGGTCAAAACAACATCTAGCATGACATGATAAAGTCTAAGTAACAGTCAAAGCAAGCTCCTTTTTGTACTACAAAGCAAGAACCTCCTACTCCTTTCCAACACCAATCAACTTATTTGAAACAACACGGTGAAAACGGGGGTCCAACTACTTTATTCAAGCAAACTAAGCAAACAAAAACCAAAAAATGAAAACTAAGACGCTCCAAGAACAACACAACAATGCATGAAACAATAAAAACGGAGTGTCTAGAAAGACCTGAGATTTTTATTGATGAAGAAGGGGATGCCCAAGGCATCCCCAATCTATGACGTTTGTACCTCTTGAATATTTCTTGGGGTGACAGGGGTGGCATCCCCAAGCTTGAGCTTTTGTCCATTCTTAATCTCATTATATCATTCTTCCCTTACACCTGAAATTTTTCCTTCATACAAAACTTCACACAATCTTCATTAGCAACATTAGTGCATTCAAAAGATAATAGACCTTTGGGTTTAGTTTCAAAACAGCTAAACTTTCACTAAAGATACAAGATATTGTAGCAATTCCTTCAAAAAGCTCAATTTCCCAAAAAGAACCCAAAAAGGAATCAATAAGAAGCAAATGCAAATAATGGCAGATATCTGTCAAAATAGACCAGCAGGTAGAAACCGATTTTTTTGAAGACCTTCTGTTGCTCAAATCGAAAAGTGTTGATCTAACGAAAGTTAGCTAACAACCTGGGGGATTTATTAGGAAAATTACAGCTCAATCCGACTTACAGAGATTTTACACGAATTTTTACAGTGGAGCACAAAAATCTATTTCGGGACAGCACTTCCCCAAATCTTACTTCCCTCTCATTAGAGGTTATTATTGGCACAAAAATCAAACAAAAAGGATAAGGAGAGGTTATTATAGAAGTAATAACTTCCAAGACTTCAGAAAACTATTGGGTTATCTCCCAAGAAGTACTTTTCTTTAACGCATTTAAGTTAGGCGCAAGAAGCAAGAATCAAGTATTTTCAAATGAAGAAGCATTAACATCAAACCTTCCTTTCAAAGGAGGATCAAAAGGAAACTTCTCTCTCCTCATAGGGAAGTGTTCAATACCTTTCTTGAATAGAAATTGATATTTAATGGTGCCTTATTTCATATCAATGATGGCACCAACAGTTCTAAGAAAAGGTCTTCCCAAAGTAATAGAACAAGAAGCATTGTATTCAACATCCAAAACATAGAAATCAACAGGGACATAGGCATTATTAACCATAATGAGAACATCATTAAGACTCCCCATAAGTTTGTTCTTAGCATTATCATTAAGTGGGACATCTAAATAGCAGTCTTCCAAAGGTGGCAAGTCAAGCATTTCATAAATCTTTCTAGGCATAATAGAGACACTAGAACCAAGGTCACGTGAAGCTTTGAGATAAAAGTCATTCACTTGCATATTAATAATGGGTTCCCAACTATCTTATACTTTCCTAGGAATAGAGGCTTTGTGTTTAAATTTTTCTTCCTTAATTTTAATGAGAGCATATGTAATGTGTTTGGTGAATGCCACATTCATATCACTAGCATTAGGACTTCTAGCAAGCTTTTGTAGGAACATAATCACTTCAGAGATATTGGAACCATCAAGTTCAAAATCAAACTTAGCATCACAGGTAGTAGACTTATTGGGTTTAGGGATTTTGGTAGGAAGAGTGGGGACTTCTTATGGTTTGGTAGCATCCATATTGGTGGTGGTAATAGTACACACACTATTGTTTCTAGCAATTTCAGCTTCTCTTTCCCATTTAGCATGTAGTTTAGCTAACAGTCTAACATTTTCATCAATAGTAACTTGTATGGAATAAGTGGCAACAAAGGTACTTTCTAAGGTTTCAGGTTTAACAGCCATTTTATTAATCAAAGAGGACTATGATTCAGACAAAGAGGAAATATTTTTCTCAACATTCAAAAGCTTTTCCTCCACAGTTTTGTTGAAAATAGTTTGTTTACTAATAAAGTCTTTGATCATGACTTCAAGTTCAGGGGGAGCACTTCTAGTACTATTGTAGGAATTTCCATAAGTATTACCATTATTGGGAGGATAAGGCCTATAATTATTCTTACTACCAAAACTATTCCTATAGGCATTGTTGTTGAAATTGTTGTTTCTAATGAAGTTCACATCAACTTGCTCTTCTTGAGCAACCAAATAGGCTAAGGTAACATTATTTGGATCTATATGAGCTTTTCCATTAACAAGCATAGCCATGATAACATCAATTTTATCACTCAAAAAGGAGGTTTCTTCAACAGAATTTACCTTCTTACCATGTGGAGCTCTCTCAGTGTGCCATTCAGAATAGTTAACCATCATATTATTAAGGAGTTTTGTTGTAGCATCCAAAGTAATGTTCATAAAGGTACCTCCAGCAGCAGAATCCAACAGGATTCTTGAAGAGAAATTTAACCCTGCATAAAAAGTTTGGATAATCATCCAAGCAGTCAGTCTATGAGTGGGACATTTTTTACCAAAGATTTCATTCTTTCCCAAGCTTAAGCAACATGTTCATTATCAAGTTGTTTAAATTTCATTATTTCACTTCTCATAGATATAATCTTATAAGGAGGATAGTATTTTCCAATAAAAGCATCTTTGCACTTAATCCAAGAATCAATACTATTTCTAGGCAAGGATAGAAACCATTCTTTAGCTTTTCCTCTCAAGGAGAAAGGAAAGAATTTGAGCTTAATAATATCTCCATCTACATCCTTATATTTCTGTATCTCACAAAGTTCAACAAAGTTATTGAGGTGGGCAGCAGCATCATCAGAACTAGCACCAGAAAATTGCTCTTTCATCACAAGATTCAACAAAGCAGGCTTAATTTCATAACAGGTAGCATTAGGAGCAGGTGGAGCAATAGGTGTACTCAGGAAATCATTGTTGTTTGTGCTAGTGAAGTCACACAACTTGGTGTTCTCAACAGAGTTCATTTTTTGCAAAAGTGGAGCAAACCAACAGCGACAACAACTAGAGTAGGAACTAATTTTTTTGTGTTTTTGATAAAAGAAACAAAATGAAATGAAACTATTTTTTGGAATTTTTGATAAAAAGAAGCAAGCAAAACAAGGCAAAAGAAACTAAGCAAAACAAAATCAAAGTAAAGAGAAAGGTTGTGAAGGACTCCCCTTATGAATCCGTCCTTAGCCTCCCTGGCAACGGCGCCAGAAAAGCTTGTTGATTGCAGCTCAGATCACTGTAGAGCTTCTTTGGGAAACCCCAAGAGAAAGGTATGATGAGCACAAAAGCAAGTTTTCCCTCAGTAAGAAACCAAGGTTATCGAACCAGTATGAGGAAGGAAACGACTCAAAGGTGTTGCTAGCAACTTGGAAACCTGCACAACACAAACTCAAGACTTTGCCCCAATGAGCAGTGAGGTTGTCAATCTCACCGGTTTGTTGAAAACAAAGTATTAACTATATGGTGTGGAAGGTAATGATGGCTTGCAGAAAGTAAACAGTAGCAGTGGAAGAAGTATAAATGGTAAAGATTGGACCGGGGTCCACAGTTCACTAGAGGTGTTCTCCTTAAGATAAATAACATAACATTTTGGGTAAACATATTACAGCGGGGCAATTGACAGGACAGAGCAAGGCATAACAATGCAATACTAGACATTCATGATCCTATGAGATTTGATTGGGCATTACAACAATATACATAGACCGCCATCCAACTGGATCTATGACTAGTAATCCACCTTCAGGTTATCATCCGAACCCCCTCCAGTATTAAGTTGCAAGCAATGGATAACTGATTTAAGAAAGGTGTGTAAAGTAAACAATAAAATTGTTCCATGAACAAAAGATTGTTGTTTTCTCCCTAGTAGCAACAACACATCTACAACCTTAGAGATTTCTGTCACTTCCCCAGATTCAATAGAGGCATGAACCCACTATCGAGCATAAATACTCCCTCTTGGAGTCACTAGCATCTACTTGGCCAAGATAGATACTAGAAACGGAGAGCATGCAAGATCTCAAACAACACAGACATGATAGAATCAATAAGATAAAATCATTAACCAATCTGACATAGTAATCTCAATATCCATCGGATCCCCGCAAACACAACATGCATGATTACAAATAGATGATCTTGATCATGAACGGAGCTCACAAGATATAAACATGGTAGCACAAAGGAGGAGAAACAACCATCTAGCTACTGTATGGACCCGTAGTCCAAGGTGGAACTACTCACGCATCATACCGGAGGCTGGCCTAGTGATGAAGAAGGCCTACGGGATGATATCTCCCCTCCGTCAGGGTGCCGGGAAGAGCTTTAGATCCCCTCCCAATATAGGAATGATGATGGTGGTGGCTACGGACTGTTTCGTGGAAGATTGATCGGGTCCTTAGGGTTTAGGTATCGGGGGCTTCTTATAGGCGAAGAGGGAGTCCGAGGGGGTGCCCGAGGCGGATGCACCCCCCAGGCGCGGGCCAGGCCTGGTCGTGCGGCCAGGGGGTGTGGGCACCTCGTGGCCCTCCCCCATCTTGTCTTATGGCTCAGTGTTCCCCTCGGTAAAATATTGACTTTGGATTTTGTTCCGTCCAATTCCGAGAATATTCATTTTTTGGCTTTTCTGGAACCAAAAACAACAGAGAACAAGCAACTGGCATTGTGGCATCTTGTTAATAGGTTAGTCCCAGAAAACATATAAAAACACCTAAAAGTGTAGACAAAGCAAAATAGATACTAAACAAGCATGGAACATAAAAAATTATAGATACGTTTACGACGTATCACTGGACGCTGCGGGTGAAGGAGAAGCTGGTAAGGGTGATTGAGAGGGAGAAGGAGTGGGAGCGGGTGAGGATGGCAGAGCACCGACAGCAACGCACCTTCCTAGGGAAGGGCGGGCAGCCGGCTCGGCGCAGGCTGCACGGTGGCTCTATTGCCCATGGATCAGCGGCAGCCTGCCTTCCTATACCACCACGCCGGAGCTTCCCATTTGGCCTCGGATGCCCGAATGCGACCGTGATAGTGGGAGGTCGAGATGGAGCTCAGCTGCTGCCAACTCGAGTGGCCTTCGGTCCTCCCTATGTTGGTGGTTGACTAGGGGAGGTACTAGGGAACATCTTTTCTTGATTGATATAACCTAACTGAGTAAGTTGATGATTCATATTGTGTCGTGACCAAATATTACCAATAATTTCACTTATTTTGGATGTGGACGTATAGTATCTAAAACATATTCGTATTTGTGGCAAAAATAAAATACTATCTGAATACCGAGTTGTATAAAAAATCGAATTCTCAACTAGAAACTGTCATAAGGTGTCGAGTGTGGTTGTAGGTCATCAATTATATTATTTGTGCCCATTTGCTCCTCATTTAGTCAATCCACATATGCACAAGTTGTTTGTTAGTGTATCCAGAAGGGTTTTTGTATAGCTCACTTGTGATGCATTTGTGTGTGGGGTTGATCCTTCCATCATAGTTTTGTAAACAGGAATTTGTTATGAAAAGAGGTGAAATATGACTGCACATAAGGAGTTCCTTTTTATGATATCTTCTGCAGCTTTCACCATTATGTCTTTGGCTCAGCTTGCGCGCAACTCATGATGTCCTGGAGTCAATTTTAGGTGTTTGATTGTTCTAGGTGGAGGTAGAAGCTCTCCTGCACGAAATCAGTAAGTAGCCATTGTCCCGTACCACTTTGTTTTTTTTGTTCATTTACTGATTTTCTCGAGATGATTAGCCCTTGGTGTGGACAACTGATACGGAACACCATGTAGTGGGAATTTTCCTTCAAACTTTCTGTCTCAGAGACAGGATGTTGAATTCAAGTTAGCTAAGCCACAATGTTACTATTGTTTAGGAGAGTTGTGGGTTAGGTAAGTGAATCTGAGGGCTATAGCTGTAATGGTTTAAATTATTTTTTAACATTTGTCTATTCTTTGTTGTGTATTTGCCATGTACTAGACTAGATATGGAGTTCTCAACGTCTAGAGCTCTATTTGCTTATTATTTTTTTATCAACTATTTAGTAATATCCCCAACTGCAAAATTTATGTTATGCTACAGCAGTGCTTTAAATGAGTAGAGGTCCAAATGTGATTATCAAGTTATATGAGAACAAAGGTCTGCATTCTCCTTGCTGATTTAGCTTATGCTCATCTAACCTTTGAGTAACCAACCGATTAGAATGTTTTTCTTCGGTCAAATAATATGTTCATGTGTCTAATATGTATCTTGCAGAATAATGGTTGCTTCAACAAAAAATATTCACTATAATTTAGTTAACAGATTATAATGAATCTTCTGCTGCAGAAAAGAGGAGACAAATGCCCTAAGCATCAGCAATTCAGCATACCGGTAATTCTTCTCCAAGCTATGCTTATGTGAAACAGAACATTTGCCTACCCCACAATTTACAGAGGTTAGGAAATCTATCTGAATTTCACATGCCATCTTTTTGATGTATTTTTTCTGATTTAAATCTTGCATTTTCCATCTTTATTATGTAACAAAAAATATTCTTTGGGACATACACGTGTAAGGGGACTTTTATTGTGCTTACACTGATCTTGATATATCTTAACCTTGAGTTCAATACATGGTTTTTAAGGCGTCGCTTAGGCATCGCCTAGTCGACGCTTAGGTGTTAGGGCACCCTCTAACTCTGAGGCGTCGGGCTCGCCTTAGATTCTTGTCTAAAGCGTCCACTTTACCCTTGTGAGGCGTCCATAGCGTCTGTGAGGCGAGTAAAGCGGGGCTCTAGGCTGTTTTGGACGCCTTGGACAGAGAGGGAAGGAGGGAATCTTGGCAGTCAAAGTAAGGGAAAAGAGAGGGGAGAGATAGAGGAATCTTGACAGGCAGAGTAAGGGAAAAAGAAGGGAAAAGGAGGGAATCTCTTCTCTTTTATGTCTCTCCTTTCTGCTGTTTCTGATTTCCTTTGGCTTCTTGCTCTCTTGTATATGCCTATGCTGCTGCTATGTCTATGTAGTAGTATAGATCATGAACCATAGTTCAATATGTAGTAGTAGAGATCATGTAGTAGTAGCTACTGAGTGCTGACATTGGCTATCAAATGATTAAGTAGTAGTAGCTTGCTGGTCCATGTTAGTTGTTGGAATTTGGAGGTTAACTACATGTTGGCCAGCTGATTAAAATTGCCTAAGGCGTCACCTCGCTTCACACTTTCGGCGCCTAAGTGTTGAAGCGCACCCCCAACTCTTTAAATCGCCTTACCACCTTAAAAACCATAGTTCAATATTCTGTATATCCTTCCATGTGAATAAACATCAATGTGTTGAACCAATATATATATGTATCTATTTAGCACCACGGTCATCTTTGCATCTCGTGCAATGGTGGTTAGAGTCCCATGTGAGAGAATAGTCGTGGCCACGCTTATTTCATCTAGGTAAAAATTTTTCTCATTTTCCCGAGGTGATGCTAAGGAAGCAATGAGCCTCAAATTCTATTCTATTTCTTGTTCTGAATCAAGATGAACTTGAAGGTGAAAAATTGCATGTGCAGCTTTGTTGTCACAGTTGATGTCGGCGTAGTTCTTATTTTGTGTAGCTCATACTATCCTATGAATGGTAAAGACTTCCGAAAATCTATGGTGGTAAGAACTACTACCTCCGATCCATAATGAGTGTCGCTGATTTAGTGCAAACTTGTACTAATTTGACGACACTTATTATGGATAGGAGGGAGTATTTCATTTCATAAGATAACTCTAAAGTCTACCACTAATTCATTTGTCTTCAGCTAGATATAGTATAGATCATGAGTATGATTGAGCATTGCCTATGATACCAAAGATAGAATTACTTTAGCTTTTCAAGAACAAAAGAATCATTTTTCAGATGCATCTCATAAGTAGTAGGAAATTAGAATGACTGGATCTTTATATTTTTGTCTTGCAACAAAAAGGAAAAAGTTCATCATTATACTTTCTATAGGTTATCAGTGCTATTTATTTTTCTACTAGAACCTGATTGTCTTCTCTATTGATGACTTTGGTAGAACATGTTACATCTCATTAGATTAGAAGGGTCTTCCAAGTAATCAGTTTACTGATTTGGTTTTGAACTGGCATTTTCCCTTAATAAACTCTTTCTAAGATTTGAGCCCATTATTTATGTTATGCATGAAGACTGTTGACAATATGTCTTCAGTGGATGTAATGCAATTCCCAGATTAGCTTTTTACCTCTACCCTTTTGTGCAGAATGTTTTGTCTCTCTAAGATTCTTTGATTTTCTAATTAACCAAGCTAGATCATATAATGGATTGATCACTGACTCATTTTATATGCGATGCTAGAAGAGTTACATGGTGTTTTTATAATGTACATTATATACCTACCTAATTGCTTGTACTACTCCTTAATCTTGGTCACATGCACAGGCAATGAGGCCATCTACCGACGTATTCTCTATCATGTGGGTCAATTCAGAAGACCAAGCGGTGAAAAAGACCTTCTCTTACTCTCCCAAATCCTAGTCAATTAACCTTCATCGCTCGCTTCACCCCCTGTCTTCTCCTCTGTCACCCCCCCTTCGGCCAGATCTAGGGAAGGAGGCACAGGTAGTACTTAGTTTCAGAAGTACTTCCAAACAAAAGTTTTAGAAGAGGTACCTACCACATGCTTACATACTGATCTGTTTGGATCGTTGTGGATGTCGACTCGCAAGGGAGGTTCCAACAGAATTCACTGATGGTGTTATTTCAGCTGAGTTGCCGAAGGTAGTTACTGATTTATCGGCCAATGCTTTGTTATGTGAATTTCATGGTAGATTTTTTTCATTGATATTTGATATTTCGGATTGATATATGTTGGCTAGAGATCTCAAATTTTAGAAATTTAGTGTTAAATCTTGCTATAAATTGATCCAGATTTTTGTAGTTAGATTTGATTTATAAGAATGTTAGTCCAAGATAAATGATGCTGCCAAATATAAATTTTCGCCCAAGATAAATGATGCTGCCAAAATTGATCCAGATTTTTGGGCATGCAGGAAATGTTTATAGATATTTTTCCTGAATATTTTTTTGAAATGGGGACAAAACGCCCCGGCCTCTGCATCGATAGGATACATGCAACCTTTATTAACTTATTGAAATTCAGTTTTTACAAAAGATATATCATGGGTCACACATAGTGGACATACGAATCAACCATCTAAAAGCAAAAGAACACGTGAAATGACTCTGCATCAACATGTTATTTTATGATCAAAATGCCAATTGTGAATAAGTCACTGGCAACCATCTCCAAATGGTTGCACCTAGTAACCAGATCTTGTCGCCACTCCGTTGGTTGTAGGTAGGACCACAAACGGATCCAATGCGTAGCCAGTGGTATAACTTGCATAAAATAAGTTGTTTTTGCATTGTTAAAAATATAGTCATTTCTGACGTGCCAGATGGCCCAAAGCAAAGCACATGCACCCACTTGGATCTGTACTTTTTCTTTTTTTTTAACTCCAGACAACCAATTCCTATAAAGATTAGTAATATTATTTGGAGGGGATATATTAAAAGCTATATAAACAATACGCCAGACAACTTTTGCTAAAGTGCATGCTATAAATAAATGTTGTATTGTTTCCTCTTGGTCACAAAAGCAACATTTTTTACTTCCTTGCCAGTTCCTTTTTGAGAGATTATCTTTTATTAACGATACTCTTTTATACAAGAACCACATGAAGATTCTAATCTTCAATGGTACTTTTATTTTTCAAATATACTTGCGAAAGAACCTCGTATTGTCATTCATGTAATATAAATACAAAGACTTAACAGTGAAAGAACCAGAGTTGGTCAATTTCCATTTGAATACATCATGAGTTGTGGTTAAATTAATATTCATTAGACGGTTAACAAGATGCAGCCATCTATGACCTCTGTTACCCGTTAGTGCTTGTCTAAAGCCTATATTTAGTGGCACTTGAGACATAACATTAGCAATCGAAACTTGTTTTCGTTGTGTAATATTATATAGTGATGGATACTGTTGAGCTAAAGAAATATCTCCCAACCATGTATCTTCCCAAAATCGAGTTGCTTCCCCATTACCTACGTTAAAGGAACCACGCTCAAAAAACTCTTCTTTCACTTTCATGAGGTCCTTCCAAAAAGGGGAGTCATTAGGTTTTGCCTTCACTTGAGACAAAGATTTGGAATGGAGGTATTTGTTTTGAATTAACTCTTTCCAGACCCCATGTCCTGACAACAGTTTGAAAAGCCATTTACTAAGTAGACATTTATTTTTAATCTCTAAAACCTCTACTCCAAGCCCCCTTGATCCTTAGGTCGACAAATGATGTTCCAACGAGTAAGTCTATACTTTCTCTTATGGCCATCACTCTTCCAGAAAAAACGTGAGCGAAACAAAATCCCCTATCTCTTATGGCCATCAATCGTTTCCTTACCCCTTTGGGTATTTGAAAGAAAGATAACATAAACATTGGGAGGCTCGTTAGGACTGAATTAATAAACACTAACCTATCTCCATAGGATAATAATTTGCCTACCCAGCTTGCAAGTTTTATCTCAAAACGATCTTCTACCGGTTTCCACTCACTGTTTTTAAATTTTCTAAAATGAATAGGAATCCCTAGGTATCAAAATGGAAATGAGCCTATTCCACATCCAAATAGATTCATATATTGGTCCTGCATTTCTTTTTCTTTACCAAAACAAAAGAGCTCGCTCTTATGAAAGTTAGTTTTTAAACCCGATAGTTTCTCAAAAATTTACAAAATCAATTTCATATTAAGAGCCTTTTATAGATTGTGTTCCATGAAAATGGTAGTGTCATCATCATATTGGAGAATGGATACACCACCATCCATTAGATGTGGTATAAGACCATCAACTTGACCATCTTCTTTTTCTCGAGCAATAAGAATCGCCAACATATCGACAATAATGTTAAAAAGGATAGGTCATAATGGATCCCCTTGCCTGAAATCCTTGTGAGTCTTAAAGTAATTTCCTATATCATCATTTACTTTTATAGCCACACTACCTCTACTAACAAAATTTTCAATCCATTGGCACCATTTAGGGTCAAAATCCTTCATTTGAAGGACTTGCTGTAGGAAAGACCATTTCACCTTATCATAAGCCTTTTCAAAATCGATTTTAAGTAACACTCCATCCATTTTCTTCCTATGAAGTTCATGGATAGTCTCATGTAGTATTAGCACACCTTCTAAAATATGTCTGCCTGGCATAAAAGCCGTTTGAGTAGGTCTGATAACTACCTGTGCCACCTTTGTGATTCGGTTAGTTCCCACTTTGGTGAAAATTTTGAAACTCACATTTAACAAACATATGGGTCTATACTGTGCATTCTCCTTCTTAGGTAATAATATAATGATTCCATAATTAAGGTGAAATAATGGTAATTCCCCCTATTGGAATTTTTTAAACATGTTCATCAGGTCACCCTTAATTAACTCCCAAAACGTTTGATAGAACTCTGTTGGAAACCCATCAGGCCTAGGCGTCTTATTTTTTTCATCTGCATGATCGCCTCATGAACCTCCTTTTCTGCAAAGTCGGCTATGAGTATATCATTTTCTTCCTGTGACAATTGTGAAATATCATCTTTCATTGATTCTATCTTGGAGACATAATTCTCAACCGGAGCACCAAATAAGCTCTTATAGAACTCTGTGATATATTTGATGTTATCTTGTCCCAAAATAGTTCCCTCATTTTGTTCGAGCTGAAATTTTTTCTTTCTCCGGTGTTTTCCATTCACAATGAGGTGGAAATATAAATGATGCTGCCATGCTCATGATTTTCTTGGTTGAACCTTGTGACACAAATTATTGTTATGAGTTCAGAACTGCAACGCCAATTCTAGGTTTACTACTTCATGCTCTTGTATGGTAGTTGCACAACCATCCGGAAAATGACCGGTCCTTTATGCAAGTGTGCAGTATTCTTTCAATGAAATGGACGATCCTTTACTCAAGTCGTGTAGTAGTTCAGTTTGATCAAACCTTGCTACAGTTTGCTAGCTAGATAGTGAAGTGCCATTTGATATTTTGGCCTTAAAACCTATTTGATCAAACTTTGCTCCAGTTTGTGATGTCTCGCAGAATAGCCATCTATTCGCTGTAGTATGTGATTTCTATCTCTGGAAAGGTGAAGTTATTATATTGGTTTTTTTATTTACGGGAGGTAATACAAACTTTGTGTTGTTTTGTAGGCTCTTTCCTTGGTAGAGAAGTATTTTCCACAGATGATCTCTTTATGATTCTGAGTAATAATTTGAGAATTCCTGGAGAATATCCATTTCAAGCATGATATGCGGGTTGAATTGTTTACACCATGTTTTTCCTTGAACTAGGGTTTGTTTTGGCGATAGAGGCCCGAAGGTATACAACTTGCCTCAGATTGAGTTTATTTACCTTCTTTCTCAATAGATTTCAGGATTTAAATCGTCCCCAGTGTTACATGTGTCATATGTGGTGTTGGGAATGGATGAGAAACTTTTAATTTTTCATTTGTGCCCTCAAGCTGAATTGTGCAATCTACTTGGAAAATATTTTCTTTAGCAAAATATACTGAGAGAAGTGTATGAATGGTCTACCAAAAAAGTCCATCATGGATGTTCTAAGTATGGGTGAAACGTAGTCCTTTCTCTTTTTTTGGCCCTGGGCAAATTTATATGCATGTGCTCTGCTCTTTGGCCTATCGCTCAACGAATTCTATTTATTAATCTACCATTTTTGCAGGCGAAAAACTTATCTCAAATGGTCATGGCACACAATATGATTGCCCATCTTGGTTTGCATGTGTACACTGAAGGTCTGCACAAGCTGATGTTGGTAAAGTTAGTTGCCTGGATGACATATGATCGCCGTACCAACAAAAATGTGCTTAGATTTGCACTTCAGAATGGAGGACCGAGTTGGTATGAGATGGACGGTTGGGAAAGCCTAGGCACGGGAGTAATCCGGCAGATCATGTAGGACACATGTTATAATTTTAGTCATGTCAACTACTAAATCTGTTCTATAATGTAGAATGTTTTAGAAAACTAATTTAGTGTACCATAAAGTTCTATATTATGGAACGGAGGTAGTAATGTTTTTGTGATGTGGTTTGAGGCCGTTTCACAAAGTTTGATTTGGCAAACTATGACTGGAAACCAAATGAGCCCGACGGACGACCATACTCGCGTCGTGCGGCCTCCGGAAATTCAATGCGTGAGCTCAATCGGCTCGGCCAGGTTTTTTTTTGAACAAGGGAAGGGACCGGAAGGACCCAGAACTGGCATTAATATCGCAAAAGTGACAGTACACTGCAGAAAGGACCTAAAGGATAAAAGAAAATACAAATGTGTCCCTCCAGATTACAGAAAGAACCCCAGAATAAAACATAGAAAAGCAATCGGGTCCTCGTGCAATCTTCGACCTCGCCGGCGATGCAATTGCCACCATCGCCAGCAGCGTCCTCGCCGTCGGGCAAGGTTGAAAGGGCCTCTCGCCAGAGGTTGAAGGAGGGGGCGTCGGAAAAATTCCAGCAGAGCATACTGAGGCCGGAGAACCACCCTAGCCACCCAAGAGCATACTGGAGAGAACTGATCTTTGGTACCGAAGCTCCAGCAGCAAGATGAGGTCGATGCAGCGGAGGAAGATAATACGTGGTCGTCCATGCCAGTTCCCAGCTACCCAGCGACTTCCAAAGCAAACCATGGACAGCAGCATCTCCGTCCTCTCCCTCTACACCACGCAGACAGAGAGAGCGGGAAAAAAACTACAGCGATGGCTGCTCGAGAAATCACCAGACGCCATGCCAGCCCCCACCGCAGGGGAGCTCGACCACCCGAACGAAGACCAGGTCGCCACGCTGCCAGCCAGCTCCCCCTCGCCTCCACGGCCGGCCAGGAACTTCACCGACACGTCGCACGCTGCCAGCACACCGCCCTCCCCCTCGCCACCACGGCAGGCCAGGATGGACCAGTGCTCACAGAGCCAGATCTTCAAAAGGAGGACAAGAATGCCAACTTTATTAACCGATGCGGTGGTCTTCTCCTCTGCTTCCCACTCCGACCACCGGAGGAGCACCAAAGGGAGGAAGAACCCTAGAGCTAGCAGGATCTGGGCGCCAAGATCTGCAGCTACGCATCTACTACCGGGCAAACTGCCCACACCAGGCACACAGCCGACTCTACACCTAGACCTATCTACTCCGGCGCCTTCCCTTCCCCATCTCCGGCTGGCGGCGCCGCCGGAGATGGCTCGGGGAAGGCCCGGTCTGTGGGAGTGGACTCTCAAGGGGAGGGGGCAGAGGGGAGGGGAAGCCCGAGTGGGATGGGAACACGGCGGCTTTACATCGGCTCGGCCAGGTGATGTGAGTTGGGGTTTTGCTTGGGCAATGATGATGCATGGTATGGTTGATGGTCGGGCGACGCGACGTATCATGCATGCGCGCGCCTCCTCTCTGTCACATGTAACATAAGAGTACCTGCTGCCAAGGACGCTAGCAGCTGTCATTCCTCGAGCTCTCTTCCGATCGATCGATGGATGGACCGAGCGAAGAGCTTGCTGCACGAGTGGCATCATGAGTCTGATTGAGCACTGCCGCTAGGGCATACGTTGTTGCAGAGGTTGAGTGTATCCATAGAGCCGCTAGAGCTCTTTTTTGAGTTGTGTGTATCCATAGAGCCGCTAGGGCATACGTTGTTGCAGAGGCTAGGTGTAATTGGTATCCTTATGATATTAATATACTCTTTTAATTTTTTTTTGACAACAACCAAACACAGGCTAAACAACTTATAACTTTCAAAGTGGCTGGAAACCAAACGAGCCCGACGACGACCATACTCGCATCGCGCGGCCTCCCTAAATTCAATGCGTGAGCTCGATCGGCTCGGCCAGGTGATGTGACTTGGGGGTTTGCTTGGGCAATGATGATTTTTTTACAAATATAGCCCTCTGCCAATTGACATAACCAAAACTACCCTCTTGCCAAATCTAATGGTAAAAATGCCTTGGCGGGTGGCGGGACGTCTGCTCCGCCATGCGCAGAGGCGGGTGGTGCTACGTGACACCTTTTCCATGTCCCGTCAGGATATTTTTGTCTATTGATTTAAGAGGAGGGTAATTTCAGCAATACCGATTTGCAGAGATGTATATTTGTAAAAAACTCGGACAATGATGATGCATGGTATGGTTGATGGTCGGGCGACGCGACGTATCATGCATGCTAGCGTCCTCGAGCTCTCTTCCGATCGATCGATCGATGGATGGACCGAGCGAAGAGCTTGCTGCAGCCTGCAGGAGTGGCATCATGGGCGTGCACCAAACAGTGACCACCCTAGTCCCTAGCTAGCTACTCCATCTACCAATCAAAGTACTCATGCTACAAAGCACGTTGGCGCTGGCAGGTTACTCGAAAAGCCAAGTAGTAGGCTTATACACACTATTCACAAAAGTGCGTAACGAGTGAAAGTCTATAAAACGGGATTGATTTCAGTACGGGATTGATTTCAGTGCCACGGGATTAATTTATGGAAAATGATGTGTTTCCCCCGACGATCGCGTCGTCCCGTCGTCTTGCTCGTGCGCCGTTGGATCGGAAGCGATCCAACCGTCCAACATGCGCCACGTGCACAAGTCCCGGACATCCCGAAACATTGCCGAAACCGTCGCCCCGCACGGCCGCACTTCATTCGGGCAATTTTCACATGCGTGTTCTGTGGAGGCGGAGACGGAGGCGACCGAGACGGAGACGGAGGCGAGCGCAAAGCGAGGCCCCTCGTCGACGGCGAGTGCTGGCCGGGGATGGCGCCGCCGGCGGTCAGATCTTCCGGTTCGAATCCCTCTCCTCTGTCTCGATTTCCCCTTCCGGCTTTCTCTCCCAGCACACGCCCTCGATTTCCCCTTCGGATCTCGAATCCTTAGGTAGCCACCGTATTGCAGGGCAAAAATCTCGGATGGTGCCGTTGAAGAAGAAGACCGGTCGGAAGGGGAAGCCAACTGGCGCGGCCTTAGCCATGGCGGTGAGTTCATCTTCGTTTCCGCCAGTTAGGGTTTCCCTCCATTTTTTGCTGCGTTCCCCTTCGGGATGTTTCCTGTGTTGTCATTTGCGGTAGGATTGATGTTCTAGTGTCTGTAAGGAATTGTTGCTGCAACTTCTAGATCTGTAATTTGATAGGTTTTGGTGCTGCATCTACTAATTATGTAAGGAATTGCTCCTCCAGCTAGTGTCTGTAAGGAATTGCTAGGAATCTTCGGTTGTTTCAGTAGCTTTTCTAGGCAGCTTTTGTCATTACCTTTTGTTTTTTGTTTTTGCTACTGTGCATCTATCTATTTTAGATTTGTTTCTTTAATGCAGCTGCTACATTGTCAACTAGTTTTGTTGCACTGAGTTTTGTTTTTCGTGTTTGATGTTGTGCAGGAGGATAGGGCGAAGACATGGATGTCTAAAAACCGCCTATCTGCGAAGCGTTTGCTTACCCTGGCTAAAGGTCTTAATCCCGAAAAGCATGCAGTTATTGCTTCGAAGAGTGCGTTCAGATCATATTTAGATGTGTCGCCATTCAGGATTCCTAGTGGGTTGATAGATTACATTGCATTGCACACTGATCCTAATTTGCGGGAGTATAAAACACGTAAAAACATTATGGTTTTCACAAGAGATATGGTGAGGAAGGTGTTCGGAATTCGTTGCGGCAACAAACCTGTAGAGCTCCTGAATAAAAATGACCCCTATGAGCTTCGGGACATTTACAAAGCTGGTAGCACCAGGGCTGAGATAGCTACTGTTGTTGTAGCTTTGCTCGAATCATGCGCCAACACTGATGAGGCAACAATAATCCGGACATGGGACCTTCTTTGCTTGGCTCTCGTGGTTGCTCCTAAGAGCTCCAACAACATTAGCATTGAATATCTTGCTTCCATGGTTGACCCCACCAAGACCGATGAGTATGCTTGGGATGAACACCTTTTGGATTTAGCTATGGCACAAGTGGATCATATTCGGAAGCAAAAGGCGATGCCACTTAAGATCACTGAGGGAGAGAGCAAATATGAGTTCTGGATCACTGGCCCTTTTGCTTTCCTTGGTGTATGTTACTCCTCTTCATACTTTTCTAGTTTTCATTATGTTTTGTTCTACTTCGGATTTCTGTACCTTACTAGTTTGTTGTTCCATTCCCTATAACAGATTTCATCATGGACCATTTGAGCTTCCCACGAAACTGCGGCCATGTTTTCAACAAGTCACTGCCAAGAGTATGCTTCGTGACAAACAGCGACTTTGATTTTGTTGTGGAACACGACCTTGAGCTTAAGATATTGAACAATACTATAGTTTTCGGTTGGCGCCCGGTACGGCATTTCTGGTAGCATTTACTTGGTTATCTTGTTTGTGCTTTTGTTTGTCATCTGACTATATCGTCATTTGTGTGCAGTTTCTCCCCCTATCGGAAACTCCGTACAATACTGATCTTGGTAATGAGCAAGTAAACGAAGCTCCTCCAGCTCATACTTTAGATGAATCTGAAGTCAATCTTTCTGCCTCGTTGAATGAATGGCTAGTGTTTCCCAGTAGCCAATAACTGGAGGTATAGAATCTGCTGCATTAATGTTTCAGTATTGCTACATTGCCTTAGATAGGTTGCTTCATTATCTAAATTTTTTTGCTGCCTTGTATGCATCAGATTGCTTCATGATTCTATAACATTCTTGCAAAACTATAACATTCTTGCTACATTAGTTTTAATTGTTTGCTTCATTAGTTTTATGTAGTTGCTTCATTGGTGCACATATTTTGCTTCCAGATTGCATACAAGATTTTGTTTCCCTTGCAGAACTATAACATTCTTGCTACATTAGGTTTAATTGTTTGCTACATTAGTTTCTGTAGGTGCTAACATGGTGTAGATATTTTGCTGCCATGCTTATATTTAGTTTTTGATGTTTTTGTTTCTTTTGTTTCCTTTTTCTTACTATTAGGTACCTGCTCGCTTCAAGCACTTGGCCGAGAAGCATAAGGCCTTTTGGGCGTCTGATGTTGAAACTACAATGAAGAATCTTGCTGTTGGTTTGAAACGGATGCCTTCCCAACACATGGCTGCGTTATTGGTCGACATTGATGCACAATTGAAGGACAGGGCTGGTCCTAGCGTCGTGTTTCCAGCTGATGCAGGACTGGACAATGAAGAAGAACGTGAAAATGTTTTCGAGGAGCAAGAACCATTTGACGGTTTGAACAAGTCTGATGATGTTGAAGCAAGTGTGTATGCAGCAAAAGAGGATGTTGCTGAAGCAAGAAGGGATGAAGCAAAAGAGGACGATACGGAAGCAATAGAGGATGAAGCAAAAGAGAATGAGGCAGCAGCTATTAGAGGTGAGAAAAAGCAAGAGTCTGAGTTGCAAACACATGTTCACATACTGGACATGCCACAGTCTGCTGTAGTTTTGGATTCATCACCCATGGGAGGAATTGATGTGCCAGAGCAGCAACCTGTTGATAGCTCGGTCACATCACCGCGGCGCCGTGACCCGTCACCTTGCCCTGCACATATAGACCCTGAAGCATGGAATCGTGCTCCTGAAGCTCCAGGTTTTGAGCTATTTTCGCAAGATTCTGATGATGTTGAAGGAGACGCAGATAAAGTGGCTGCAGGTATACCAGCTGTGGAGGTACCAGATTCCGCTCCCTCAGTTGCTGCTGAGACACCTAGTATAGTGGATCGAACTGAACCATGTATGTATCTTTATCCCTTTCGTAGCATTTTTTACTTTTATGCATAGCTTTTGCTTACTTTTGTTTTGCTACTTTTTTGTTCCTGTTGGCCTCCCATACAAGCGTCGCTTGTGCTAAAAAACGACTTTTTTGTCTTTTGCAAGGTGTCGTGCCTATTGATTCTAGTGCAAAGGGTGATGGAAGCTCTGGGATGGTGACACATGAGAAGAAGACGAGGTTCAAGCGGGCAGCAAAGGAGGAACTTACACCTCCAAAGAGCAAGAAGATAAAGGTGTCTAAAGATCAGGATGAAATTTATACCAGGTTTGTCTCAAATGGAAGGACATTTAAGAGGCTCACAAAGAAGAGGAAGAGGAGGGACATGGCCAGTGAGTTTTCTATCACATTTTGTTTTGCTTCAGAAGCTTTTGAAATCTGCTACATTTGTTTTAACTTTTTGCTCATTAACTGTATTTTATTTGCTACACTGATTTAGATGTCTTTTTGTCCTTTTCCAACTTTTTCCTGTAGATGCTTCATTAGTGTCCTGTGTGTGCTACAATTGTGTTATTTAGTAGCTTATTTACTCTAAAATATTTGCTTCATCTTTTTTGTTTGATTCATTTTTTTCATTTGTTCGATATGCTTCATTACATGAGCTTTGCAGCATCTGTAGTAGTGGGGTGTAGATTACATGTTCAGATTTAAATGATGTGTTTTTCTTTTTGTTTGCAGGAGGTGTTTTGTGCAAATTGGACGCTAGTTTTGCACATACAAGGGTTTTAAAGAATCTCTAAAGCCACGTGCATTTCTTAGCACCGAGGTGATGGATGTGTGGATTGAGAAGTTCAACCATGAGGCTATGATTATTTGCAAGAACAGTGCACGCCAGAAAAGAAGGTATGCATTCACGCATAACATTGTGGTGAGCAATATCTTGCCGCGTAGTTTTTTTCTGTTTTCTTTTTTATTTGCTTCATATTGTGGTGAGCAAGATCTTGTTGTTATCCTCGGTTACAGGAAAAATTGGTTTCTGATCCGAAGACATTCAACGTAGCAACTTGTTTGGATGAGTTCAATGATCAGTGTGCAAAGTACAAGATCCTAAAGTGTGATATTGTGAGTTGTTTTTTCTTGCTACATGTACTGCTACATGCTACATCCACTTTAATCTTGTTTTTTGTTTACATGCTTCGATGTAGCTTTATTTCCCTACTGTGAGGAATGAGCACTGGGCTGTACCTACTGTCAACATTATGATGAAGCAATACCACATCTTTGATTCGATGAAGTTGGACAAGGGGGCTGGTCTCTTGGATGAGCTTGCACGAAACTTGGTATGATGAAGCAAGAAATGTTCATGCTATTTTTAGTAGCTTCCGTCTTTTCTTTTTTGCTTCATTTAATAATCAACCTTTTCTTGTTTGAATGGTGTAGTTTTTGAACTTCACCACTCTTGTTGATGCATCAAAGTTAGCTCCTAAACTTGCTAAAGACATGGAGCTATACCTTCTCAAGACTCCTGATCACCCGCAGCAAGTAACATTGTAAGTTTGCATTCTCACTTGTTTGCTATATGTTCTCCTTTTTCTCACATTTAGCTTTTGTTTGCTTCTTTTCTGCATTTTCCAGATTTGACTATGGATTCTTTGGCATCCTCTTCATGGAGAATTTCAACGGCAATGTCATGGCGCAATTCGACAACAACTACTGCCCGGATCTTCGCAGGACTCTTGCAGCAGATCTCATTGAAGCAAGGGAGAACCAAGATTCGGTGGAGAAGCTCATGGAAGAGGAGTTGAACCCAAAGTAGATTAGCTTATGGAGTAGCAGTAGTGTGATGGAAGCTTTCTATTGTAGATAGTGCGATGTAACCGTGAATGATGGAAACTTTCTTTTGTATTGCGATGTAACCGTGAGTGATGGTTCGGTGTAACCGCATAACTAGTTCTTCTGAAATTAAGACAAATGTTAATGACAATTTGGTGTTGATGGTCCTCCTCCCTTTTTTATTGTTTGCAGTATAAAGATCATTTTTGCTACATTACTAGTACATATTTGCTACAAACCAATATATTAGCAGCTTCAATAGTGCATATGAAATGCTACATGTCATCCTACAGATTTTTTGCTCTCAAATTCAGGACACCACATGCCAGCCTGCAGATTTTTTGAATATATGGACAAAATTTACCCATCACACCAGATATGCTGCCAGAAACAAATTTTTGAATATCTGGACATAATTGTAGTTTTGCTGCATTATAAGAGCAAAAATGCTAACATGGTTGAACTTTCTTGCTCACAATGTAGTAAAAATTTGCTACCAGAAATGCTACAGGAATGACAATTTGGTAAAATCTGAAAAGTTGATACAACTGTTCACACATGTTTCTGCACACACACTGAATATGAACTTTTACTGTATGTATGGAACCACTTTACATGGCAATGGTGACTGTATGTATGGAAAAAAAGGTACTCAAAACTAGAGATTCAAATCTATCTTTGCAGCACTGCCCGACATCATAGCTTGGAATAACACACATTGTTGCACCGTGTGACCCTCTTCATGGCAGTACGGGCACTTCTGCGCCCTTGGCTTCCGCTTGGTAGTTGCCTTCTTTGTCTTCTTCTCCGTGGGATGTAGTTCGCCTTCTTGTGCTTTCTTCCTTCGTTTTGCATTCTTTTCATCCTGAATCTCAACCAGTTGCTTTCTTCTAACTGACTTTTCTTTTGGACGCCCCTTTGGCTTAACTCGTGACGGGTTCTTCAACATGCTACTGGTAACATCATCTTGAGCATCTTGATGTTGCTTCTGTGTGTCTGTAGGTTGTTGTTCACCTTGGTGTGGAGGCAAGCCTTGTTCATGAGCCACAGAATTTTGTTGCGCATCATCCGGAGCACTCCTCATGGCAGCAACAATTTTTCTTGCTTCATCAATCATTGTTGACACAACACGATATGTTTCATCGTTGAAACATGCATCTGATGCCAAGTCATTAAACTTCCTGCACAATGAGTTGTATTTTAGAGTATTTGTGCTCGGCACCAAATATTGCTGCATTGGAACCAGGATCAGGGGCAGGTGTTGTTGCTGCAGCAGACCAACGTTGGAGCATGTATCGGTCTAGTATTCTCTGGATGTTCAATTGCACCATCACCCTGACGATGTGCGGGCATATCAGTCCACACATCTCAAATGAGTTGCAGCCACACAAGTATATCCCCTCTTCAATGTTTGCTTCAACCCGATATGTCTTGAGATCGAATCCGGGGTTTGGTACAAGATCGAAACAATGCATTTCTGCCTCTGCCCGGAGTGGATAAAACCTTGTTGATGCTTTAAGAATCTTCTGGAACCTGCCAAAAACCTCCCTTGTGTAGAATTCAAGGGACTGCTTTTCAATGCTCCAACTGCAAGGAAAATAAGTTTCACATATTGCCAGGGAATGCTATCAAAGTTACTTGAAGAAAAACACATTTTGTAGCAACAAACACACTACTGAAGCAACAAACACACTACTGATGCAAAAACACACTTCTGAAGCAATAACGACACTTCTGAAGCAAAAAATACACTTTCTGAAGCAAAAAACACACTACTACTGAAGCAAAAAAACATTATAGCACTCACCTGCCCCAAAGTGGCGTTGTTGTTGTGTCCATTGTAAAACCTGCATTGTCTTCACGATCAAGCATCAGGTTTTGGCACAACTCATATTGCTGCACAAAGTTCCATATCGTGTCACTTGGCCGAACTAGTGTTTTGAAGTAGCTGTTTAGACCTTCAGATCTGCCAGTTGTGCTGGTGAATGGGAAGAAACTTTTCCTGAAATATACAGGTGCCCATGTGTTCCTTGTTTTCCACATGTTTTGCAGGTGATTGTTCTCAGCCATATCAAAGGTTTGTAGCATTGTCTGCTAGCAGACCTCGAACTCAGCAACCGTGTCAGTGCCATAGATACTGCATAGAATGCTTATCCCAATGGATGGCCTTCTCTCAAGTGAGGTCCGAGTTTCATTCTTGCAATACGCAGCACATGGAATAGGCAGCATTTGTGAACAGCATCAGGAAACACATTTTTGATCGCCCTGGCCATTGCTTGGTCCTGATCAGACATTATATGGTCAGGGCACAACCCATTTGCAGCTTTCTTCATTTGTTTGAAAACCCATTCAAACGTTTCAATTGTTTCATCTGGAAAGAGAGCACATCCCAAAAGGTGTGTGGTTGTTGATACCCACAAGTGGAGCAAATGGAAGGTTGTATTTGTTGGTGCAAAAGGTCGTGTCGAAGAACACACAGTCTTTGTAGTTGGGGTACCGTGCCCTTGTCCTTCCATCAACGCAAAAGAGTGTCCGCACAGCGTTGTCCTTATCTACTTGCTTCTCAAAGAAGAACTAAGGGCATTACGCCTTTCTCATCTCGAAGTATTCAATTGTCATGCTCAAATCACGCTCTGAAACTTCTTCTCGCAACATTGTTCTAATGTTGGAAACATCACGCTTCACATACCCAAGGCATCTAGTATCACCCCCATGAACACTGCCGAGGCACCCCATCATCTGCGCTGTCGTTATGTTTTGCTCATGTAAGGTCTTTATTAGCTGGAAATCCTCTTCGGAAACTTTCCCGTGAGAACGATAATACTTACGCTTGCCAATTTGCTGCACCATTGGATGGGTATGCTCCTCGTTGAAAACTGTTACAGTCCAGTTCCCGTCTCGCTTCCCAACAAGCATCTTTGCTTTACAACCAAGCCGCAGCAATCTGTTTCTTTGCCTTGAGTCAGTGACATCCTTCTTCAAACCTGCTTGCTTGCTGCGAGGTTTCTGTGCAGAAGTGTTTCTCATGTCGATTGTAGCATCTTCTCCGTTAGCAGCAAGACCAGTTATGCTGCAATGTTGTTTTGCTTCGTTAATAGGCTTCCCGGTGTGCACACACTCAAAAACCCTGCTCAGAATAGTGTCCTTTGCTTCTCCCCTTGCCATGCTGTATTTTGTATTTCCTATGTGTATTCTGAAGCCAAGTTTGAAAGCATAGTCATTATACACTTGCTGCGCCACGACAAGGTCATCAAATGTCATACCAACATAAGGAACTACTGGCTGAGAGCAAATCTCTTCCCCGAGATTTTCAGCAGCAATTGAAGCATTGTCACTTGCTACACTTTGAGGCCCAGGTTGAAATTCTGTCCTTTGTTGTCCTTCATCATTGCTTTCTCCAATGTCCGCAGCATAAGCTTCCAGAGGCTGGTTCAGGTCAAAACCTCCAAGCATACTATCAGCTACAAATCCCTGCATTTCAGAATAAGATTCAGAGTTGGAAAATCACAAGATAGGAAAATTTTACAAAATCAACATATATTGTTGCTACCAAATGAACGCAGCATAATTGTTCCCATAATCTATTGCTACCATAATTGGTACATGTAGCAATACTAATTTTCTAGCAAATCAACTAAATAATGCAACAATATAGTAAATACTAGTTTCTATACTTTTTTTTTGCTAGCAGCTTTGATACATGGATTTTTGCTACTGAAGCTAGCTGCTGTAGCAAGTTTTTTTTGCTAACTACTTTGCTAATGAAGCTAATTGACTGTTCTAGTGTCTGTTCTAAACAGCTTTGCTACTGGAGCAACTTGTCTGGATGAGATCAAACCTATCCGATTTCCCAACATCTTTGCTACTGAAGCTAGCTACTGTAGCAAGTTGAGGCAAAAATTGTTGCTGCCATTGACTTCAAACCCTAGCTTCAAAAAACTTACCGATGAAGGAGCTGGTAGATCAGTCTCGGGGTCTTGATCGAAGAACAGACCAGGATTGTTGTACCCGCCGTGCAACTGCTGCTGCATCTGAGTTCCGGCGCCGCAGCTCGCCGAATCTTATCCATGGAACCTCCGTGCTGCAGGGTTCGAACTATTGCTCGAGGCAACGATTTAAGGTGGATTGGCGTGGTGAGGATGAACAAGGGTGGGGTACTTGATGGATGGGCGCAGGTGAGCCATGGGCGCCGCCGGGTTTTGGTGCAAGTGTCGCCGCGGCGCCGCCGTGCGCCGTGCGGCGAGGAAAAGCCGCGGGATCTGCGGGCTAGGTATGGATAGAGTTTTGCTGCAATCAAACGATTTTTTGCTTCTGAAGCATCTGCGGGGTTATAAGGGGCTGGGTGATTGGACGGCTACGATCTGGCCAATCGGACGGCTCCGGACCAGGACGATGGATCGCACGTATCATCTGGGGGACGCTTAGCGTCGTCCTTAATTTATGACGTGTGGTCATATTTGGATATTTTTGAAGCATAGCTTGTCGTGGTGGTGGCACGACAGATGCCATGGGTAGGCTAAAGTATGGGGCCAATGGATGCTAGTGGGATCTGGGGAGGGAAGATGCAACTGATTCCACCCTCAAGTGGTTAAGGCTAAGATCTTTATTTCTCTTCTTTTGGGTTACAAGTGCTCCTCGAGCTGTATACAGGGAGAAAAGGCGAATCTCACCAGCCTAACGGTGCTCAAAGAGTCGATGCCCTCCTCAGGGTCCAAACCTCTCCTTATAAAGGAGTGCCTTGGGTGCCCTTAGGGCTGACGAGGCAAGCATATTCGAGGAATATGCTTGTCCCAAAATAGTAGTTCGGCGGCCTCCTTTCCCTGTCGCCCCTCTAACGACGGCAAGGCTCCAGAGGACCCCTCCTGCGTGCCTCGGGCTCCAGGACTGTCACCTCCGTGACCTCCTTCTGCCCTTCTGACGCTCTGCATCTTTGTCTCTTGTGCTTGGCTCCGCTCTGATTCCTTCTAGCCTGCAGCTATAGTTTGACCGTGGGTTTCTCCTTCTCCTGCAAGCTTCGTATCACTCGGCCTTACCTTACCTTGCGTAACTCGGCTTGTCCTTTACCTGCATCGAGATCACTCGGGCTAACCCGGCCGACCCTCGCAGTAACTCGGCCGGGTAACTACTTGATACACATATACGAGCTTCTCGCCTCCGTACCTCGGCCGACATATTCATGATTCGGCCAACCTAAACGACAACTCGGAAACTAGACGGGGATTGTACCTCTGTCTTTCCCCGTCTCTGACCTACCCGAGGTCAACCCCCCGACATTAGTCCCCGAAGCTGGTGCGGCCCCGTCGATAGCTTCGGCCGGGTCGTATCAGCTTCATTATATTCTTCAGCTTCGTTTCCGAGTTATACCCTCTTCATCCGAGATTTCCTCGTTCCTTCCCTCGTACGCCATGTCTTACGTGTCACCCCCATCATCGTTCTTCTAGTTTTTTGGTCCCTCTACAGTACTCACTGACAGGCTACAGTTAACTTTGTACCTGCTGCGCCGCCGCTGCGACGCCTCGGGTGCCGTTCCCCTTGGGGATCGTAACGCTCTTCCTTCCTGTGCGGTCGTTGGTGTGGCTCCACTTATCGTCGTGCGTTCGTGCCGCACCCACGATCTACACGGTCAACCGCTACACCCACGATCCCACTACCTTGTTCGCGGCTCGATTATAAAGAGGGGGACGGCGTTTGGGGAATTTACTTTTCCCCTTCTCGCTCGTCTCCGTCCTCCTCCTTCCTTCCGCCGGCGCGTCCTCTCGCAGCTCCGCCGCCGCGCGCTTTCCAGAGCCTCCGTCGGTGAAGACTCCGCCGCGCCGTTCTGCCTGCCTCGCCTGCGCTCTGCGGCTTTGGCTCCGTCGCCGGTGAGTCCTCTCCGGTCGCATTGCCTGTGTTTTTCCCTAGACTCATCTGTTTCGATTCCGTGCTCGTGCGACGGTTCCTTTGGTTCTTCGCCATTGTTCTCGTGCAAAGTCCCGATGGGGCCTTGCAGCTCTAAACTCCCCTCCGCCGCCAGTCTTTCCTCCGGCGATCTTTCCGGCGCACATATGTCTAGTTCGTTTAGCGGCGCTCTCGTTGAGGACGACGACGCTGGCTCTGGGCCCGAGCGAGGCTCGTGGCAGGGCTCTTCTGTCACACGCCGTGAGATAGAGTGGCTCATCCGGACTCGAAGAATTCCCGCCGAGGTTTCTTGCCGTTTACCCGGCAGCGAATCCTCTCCGGATGTCAGGGAGGGCGAGTATGTGGTTTTTATGTCGCACTTCGCGCGTGGCTTCGGTCTCCCTCTTAGCGATTTCGCTAGAGAATTCCTCGACTACTTCGGCCTTCAGCCGCATCATCTTCCTACGAACGCTATCGCTTCTCTTTCTGCTTTCATTTGCGCATCGGAGGGATACTTCGGCTTGTGGCCGTCAGTGCATGTCTGGTCGAAGTTCTTTCAGATTCGCTCCAATGTAGTTCCTGACAAGTCTCTGCACCCTTCCGAGAAGTTGCTTACCCAATGTGGGGCAGCGTCTATTACACCTCGGAGGAAGTCCGTGTTTCCTCGTGTCACTGGGTTGGAGTCGTGCAAGAAGTGGCACAAATCATTCTTCTATGTCAAGAACAGAGGGGCAGAGGACAAGATTCGGCTCCCTGCATTCTCAATTGGTCCACCTTCTAAAGTGAACTGGCTCTACAATCCGAGGAAAACTCATGCCTTGGCCGAGGCCTTCGAGATTCGGCTTAAAGAGTTGATCCGGGCCGGGTTATGCGGCAAAGACCTGATGGCTACTTTCATTAGTAGCCGGATCTGCCCATTCCAGAAGCGGACTCACAAGCTGTGCTACATGAGTGGTCCCCTTGACCCTAATCGAGTCTCGACCGTGGAGCTGGACAACTACCTTATCTATAAGCGCGTCCGAGCTATCTTCAAGACAGAGATGCCTAAGGATTGGGCTTGGGGATTAAAACCGTTCACCCGCGATCATCCGCCTCCCGAGGTGAGCTTAATCTACATCGCTCTGCTATTCCATTGTTTTTGTAACGGGTTTATCTAACTTTCTTTTTCCTCGTCTTGCAGAGGTTCGCAGAGCAGAAGAACGAGGACGCCGAAGTTCTGCTGCTCCCTTGGCCCGCGGACAGGAGTACCCCGGATACTGGTGAGCCGGACTCCGAGGAGTTCGTCCCTAAGTCGGATCGTGGCCCGGCTCGAGCTCGTGGCAAGACTTCGGCGCACGATGAGGAAGGTGATTCGGACGAGGTCCAAATTCTTGAGGTAGTTGCCGCTATGCCTATTTCTTATGCATTTCCGTCTTCTACCTTCCCAGCTAATCCGGCCGGTCAGGTTCACGACGCCGAGCCTATTGCTTCTCGACCCCCTGTTACCTCGGGGAAACGCGGGGCTCCTGCTAGTGCCTCGGAGGCAGTTCCCAAGAAACGAATGAAGAAATCCGCTCCGAACCCTCCCAGGCGCAAGACTATGCCTGGGGTCGCCGGGTAAGTTCCTTTTGCTTATATTTCTTGTTTCTTTCTTTCTGTTTTTCATACTGACGATTCTTCTTTCTTATTTTTGCAGTGCTCCTCTTTCTGTTAAACCCGGCGGTCCTAGTATGACTAGTCGCCCGATTCGGCCGCTGTCTCCTCCTCCCGCTGATGATACTAGGATTCCTAGTCCTATTCGTCCTGCTTCTCCTCCGGCTCCGAATACGTCGCCTCTTCGTCGCGAAGTGCCTGAGACCCCTTCCATTGACCCGGATTCAAACCGGTCCTCCGAAGTTTTCGTCGAACCCGCCACCCCTTCTATGGGCCCCAGCGCTGCTACTGAGCCTCTATCTACCCCGGCAGTTTCTATAGCCATTCCAACCTCGGCCGAAAAGGTCGTTATCTCGGTGCCCTCTGCGACCATAACCCCTGCTGCTCCTAAAGACGCCGTCCCCACTTCCGAGGCGTCACTTCCTGCTGATGCCTCCTCTAAGGCGAGAAAAACTGTTGCCGCCAAGACTTCCTCTTCTCAGAAAGGTCTTGTCGGCTCTTCTCAGCCGAGTATTGCCGACGTGCTGCGTAAGGGAGCTGCGCCTACTAAAGTCCCCGTTGCCTCGGCCGCCGGCACCCAGCTCGCTCTTCATAAGAGCCCTGCGACCGCCGTGGTCGAACAGCCTGTCCGGGGTAAGGTCTTAACTCGGACAGCCAGTGGGAACAGCCTCGGAGCGCTGGTGGAGTATGCGAATAATTGGAACGCTGCTGATCAGTTTGAGGGTAATCCTATGAATCAGCCCTTTCAGCTTTCTGACATCAGCGACCGTTTTAACCATGCTGCCAAGTTCATTGTTGATACCAACAAGATGAATGAGGTAATTACTGTTTCTCTGAGTTTTAAATTATTCCTCCGATGTTACTATATGCTCTAGTCCCCGAAACTTGCAAGGAAATAACTTGTTATATACTTGGAAGTTTAATAATCTTTGACTTAATTTTATTTCTAGGGTTCGTTAATCCGGCCATCTAGATCCGAGTTAAGTTTTGCTTGACTCGGATGTGCTGTAGCTTTGAATATCCAGCCACCTAGATCCGAACTAAGTTCTGCTTGATTCGGATCTAATTTAGCTTTGAATATCCAGCCACCTAGATCTGAGTTAAATCCTGCTTGACTCGGATCTGGTTTAGCTTTGAATATCCAGCCACCTAGATCTGAGTTAAGTCCTGCTTGACTCGGATCTGGTTTAGCTTTGAATATCCAGCCACCTAGAGCCGAATGAAGCTCTGCTTGATTCGGATCTAATTTAGCTTTGAATATCCAGCCACCTAGATCTGAGTTAAGTCCTGCTTGACTCGGATCTGGTTTAGCTTTGAATATCCAGCCACCTAGAGCCGAATGAAGCTCTGCTTGATTCGGATCTAATTTAGCTTTTACTGTCGATTTATCATTTTGCCTTATTGTTCAGGTTGCACACGACCGGCGGACCGCCGAATTCCAGAGGTTGCTTTTTTCGCACCGCAAGCTGGAAGAAAAGTACGAGAAAGTTCTTCCAGTGGTGAAGAAGGCTGGTATGTTGATAGTTCCTTTTCCTTATTTTCAACGTTCTCATGTATTTGTTCACGGAATGCCGGCTTACTTCTTGGTGAATAGGTAACATTAATAACCTCAATATTCGCCTTGAGAAGAAGGTCAAGAGCCTGGAAGGTTAGTTTCCTTTCTATTTTACACCCTCTCCCTTTTAGTGTATATGCTAAGTTTCCTTATTGCGTTTGGCTCTGGTAAAGCCGAGTTACAAAACTTTGCAGTGTCACATCAAGATTGCATGCCCATGCCTGACGTGATGCTGCATTTTTTAGAACAAAATGCTATTCATTCGGCGCAACTACAAGAAAAAGATGATGAAATAGCTCGCCTGCGATCCGAGGTGGATACCCTCAAGCTTTCTCAGAAATCTGAACTAGAAAAGGTCGACCAAGAATTTTCCGAGGAAAAGAATCGGCTGACTTTGGAGCTGCAGAAGAACAAAGAACTCCTCGAGGCTGCCGAACTTAAAACTCAAGGTTTGAGCGAGGAAATTGCTCGTTTTGAGAAGAGTAAGGTCGATTGGGCCAAAGACCTTCAGATAATGATGAGATACATTCATCGTAAGCTACTTGGCATTGCCGAATTATATTTTTCGTTTTTATTCTCGTTACCATCTGACACGTTCATGCTCTGCGCAGATCATTTCCCCGAGGCCAAACCCGTGAGTTCTAAAGCGGTTCTTGCAGCTCGCGTGCGCCGAGGTGAACCTGTTACCGTTGATTCAGAATATTCAATGGAGGATTACTTGGTTGCCGTTGGTGCCGCAGTTGGTCCGATGAAAATTATGGGCCGAGACTTGGTGCAAGCCGCTATCCGAGCTTACCATGTGCTCTGGCCGAATACCTCGGGGACTCCTGATATCAATGAAGTCAAGTTATTGGTGAAAAGACTAATGGCATCTGAGAGGCAGCTGAGTCTTTGGAGGGAATCTGCTGGGCGTGCTGGTGCCGATATGGCTCTTACTGTTATCATGTCATGGTACGAAGACATCTCTCTTGACATCCTGAGAAATTTGCGCACTGGTTCCCGCTGGGTTGAGGATCCCACCTTTGTTGCTCTTCGGCAAGCTCGGGCCTTCCAACTTGTCGAGTACGCCGACGTGCACACTTGGAATGAAGGGCCGAGTTTTCTTCCAGACCCGGATGAGGAGGTTGTAGCTGAGTATGCTTCGGATGATAATTCGGCTGAGCAGGGGGAGGGTGAAAAAGATTCAGCCGCATCTGATAGCTCCAGCTCAAGCTCGGACAGCAACGGCGACGCGCGGTCTTCTTCCAAAGGTACCGGGCATTCTACCGCACAGACTGATGCTCCTGAGCAACCTCGGACTTCCGCTGAAGTTGCACCTGGGTCGGCGGAGGGCGAGGCGACCTCAGTCCAAGTTCCTCCTACCTCAGAGTGCCCCGCACCTGAGCCGGCTGCTGCCTCCCCAACGAACAATGCCTAAGTTATTTCCGATCCCTGGCATGCCGGGCGTATGATGTAGGCGAAATATTTGTCAATTCTCTGTATGATTCAAATTTCTTTTGCTGTGTACTGCTGTGACATTCGGTTAAGTGGGTGTTCGTCCGAATTCTTGCTTTGTTGGCCCTCAACTTCCTGATCTTTTAGGATTTATCTTTGCCTCTATTTTTTATGGTTTTATCCAGGCGTGAGCTCTGAATATCATATAATATTGATCTGTTCCGAACAGAGATTGACTGCTTCGTTGTGGAAATACATACCAATCGTTGGATCATTGTTTATTGTGCAAAATTTCGATTTGTAAATCGAATTTCAGAGGTAGTATAAGACTAATACGGGTGCGCTCAGTATAAGATTGAGGTAGCATACGGTAGTCCCCGAGTCGCTGCTTTAGATGCCGAGGTTTAGTTATTAACATGAAATTGATATATCATATGGCAGTCCCTGAGTTACTGCTCTGTGCGATGAGGTTCAGATACATAACATGAAGTTGATATAAGATACGGCAGTCCCCGAGTCACTGCTCTGGGCACCGAGGTTCAAATACATAACACGAAATAGATATAACATATGGCAGTCCCCGAGTTACTGCTCCGGGCGCCGAGGTTCAAATACATAACACGAAATAGATATAACATATGGCAGTCCCCGAGTTACTGCTCCGGGCGCCGAGGTTCAAATACATAACATGAAATTGATATAAAATACGGCAGTCCCCGAGTCACTGCTCTGGGCGCCGAGGTTCAGATACATCATTAGATCTTGACTTTGAGATATAATGCTACGAGTAGAATGGCCGAAGTAAAGCCACATTCCAGGGACGCTTCGTTTCTTCGCCAGCTTTGTCTGCCTTGTTCCCTCCGGGGGACTGAGCGTCGATTAGATAATAGGCATCATTGTGCAACGCTTTTCTCACAATAAATGGTCCTTCCCATGGGGGTGACAACTTGTGCATGCCGGCCGTGCGTTGCACGAGTCGGAGGACCAAATCTCCTTCTTTGAATACTCTTGGATTCACTTTCTTGCTGTGATACCGCCGCAAGTTCTGTTGATAAATAGCCGATCGTGATAATGTCAACTCCCTGGCTTCTTCCAGCAGGTCTACGGCATCTTGTCGAGCTATCTCATTTGTCTCTGAGGTTGTGTACTGAGCAACTCTTGGCGAGTCATATATTATGTCGGCTGGAAGTACGGCCTCTGCCCCGTACACCAGAAAGAATGGAGTATAGCCTGTTGATCTATTCGGAGTAGTCCGGAGGCTCCATAGTACGGCTGGGATTTCTTCGATCCAACATCCTGCCGACCTTTGCAATGGTTCGACAAGTCGTGGTTTTATTCCTGATAGCACCAGTCCATTAGATCTTTCCACTTGTCCATTGGATGCTGGGTGAGCCACAGAGGCAATATCTAGTCTTATGTGCTTCTCTCGACAAAATCTAGCGAAAGCTCCTTCTGCAAAGTTTGTGCCATTGTCCGTAATAATACTGTGCGGGTACCCATATCTTAAGATGATATCCTTGAGAAATTTCACTGCTGTGTGCCCATCACACTTTTTAATTGGTTTTACTTCAATCCATTTTGTGAACTTGTCCACCATAACCAACATGTGGGTCATTCCTCCTCGCGCCGGCTTGAATGGTCCCACCATATCTAAACCCCATACAGAAAATGGCCAGGTGATGGGTATTGTTTTTAACTCGGCCAACGGCATATGTATCCTGGTTGCGTATCTCTGACATCCATTGCATTTCTTAACTAATGAAAGTACCGACTTGAAACGACTAGAGGGGGGGTGAATAGGCGTCTACCAATTTTAATTTGTTTCACACTTTTAGGCTCAACGAGAAAGAAAGTTATCTAGAGATGCAACTAAGTGAGCAACCTAAATGCAAGAAAGCGAACACAAACCACAAAAACAGTAAATAGCAAGGAATAAAGGAGGGGAACGAAGTAACCGGCGAGGGGACACAGAGATGTAATTCCCGTAGTTCACTCCCAAGGAGCTACATCTACGTTGGAGAGGTGTCGGGGCCACACAAGGTCACCCGAGTGCCACAAAGGCCTCACCTTCTTCTCCGGTGAGCTCCCCCACAAAGGAGGCCTCACAATCCACTAACCGGTGACCTTGAAGGCGCCAACCGAAACCTTTACACCAAGGTTGAGGGGTAGGCTCCACAACTCAATTGGAGGCCCTCAACGACACCTCGAAGCTTTACAACACATGCCTCAGCTCCGGGGATGCCCTACACCGTCTAGGGTTCCAAGAAACCCAAGAGAAACAAGATCCACAAAGGATGGGTGTGGGAAATCAAATCTTCTTTGGTGGAAGTGTAGATCTAGGTCTCCTCCCTTACCTCTCAAAAGATCAGGTCGTTTGAGTGGCTAGAGAGAGAGATCTAGTGAGGTGAAGCTCAGGTATTAATGGAGGAGAGAAAAAAAATGAGAGCTAGTGGGAGGAAGAAGAGGGGTGCCTTAAATAGGCCCCCCCCTCGCACTGAACCGTTACAGCCCCCGCGACCTCACCGGAAGTTCCGGTGAGAGGCCGGAAGTTCCGCTTGAGCCTGGCTCCAACGGTCATCAGACCGTTGACGCCCACTCCAGAAGTGCAACCGGAAGTTCCGGTCAAAACAGACCGGAAGTTCCGGCGAACTTCCGAGCAAGTTCCGATCAAGTTCCGGCAAATAGCATGTTTCAAAACAGAAACTTTCTGAGCCTTCACCGGAACTTGGGGCGGAACAGGGGCGGAACTTTTGGGTCGCGAAGCGAGCCAGACCGGAAGTTCCGGCCTTAAGGCGGAAGTTCCGCTCCAGCACTTTTGCCAGGGAAAAGTTCCGAGCAGGTTCCGGTCAAGTTCCGGCCAAGTTCCGGCAAATAGCACCCTTCAACACAGAAGGTTACTGAACTGCCACCGGAACTTGGGCGGAACTAGCGTCGGAACAAACTGCAGAACAACTCGCAGAAAAAGGTTTGAGCGGAACTTCCGGTCTATGACCGGAAGTTCCGGTGAGACTCAAAAGGCCCCAACAGAACAGGAAAAACTCTCTCTCTCACAGAATAATGGGATGGCTGTGGTGGTGCATATAGGTTTGTGCAAAAACAAGTGATTTCCCACAGCCCTCCAACATGGACCCCCTCTTAATAGTACGGTGACCTAAAACAACAACCAGAAAGAAACTAGGAGAAGACTAAAAGGGCCACCGTCTTCAACAGATCACAAGAGAGCATCCATCACAATACAATGAGATAACAATGACGTTTCCCCTGAAACTCAAGAGCACAGTTAAAAACAAGGTTGGGATTGTCATTTAGCACCAAAAAAAACATCATGAGAAGATATAGTCCTTTCAATCTCCCCCTTTTTGGTGTTAGATGACAATCCCACAGATTTGCATAGAAACAAAGCAATCTTTGCAATGGACGGGACAGACTCCCCATGTATGTGTGCAAGGTAGAGAGAAGACCCCTAAGGGTTGAACTAGCACACATACACGGAGGCTCCCCCTGACAATTGTAAAGATAGCACAAGAACAAAAGGGATAGGGATCATACCAGAACCAACTAAACAGTGGTGGAGACAACCGAAGTAATAATAGTAACAAGATCAATGAAGCTCCACCACCAAAACAACAGCCCAGGGGATGACAATAAGAAACCACAAAGATATTACATAGAGATATCACATAGTATCAAACATAACATACCACATGTTCCACAAGCACACATAAGTTCACGGACATAAAACCATAAGCACACCAATAAACTAGAGAGTTCGCGAGTGAAAAGATCAAAGGCAAGAACAGGCTCGCGACTCAACCCATGCAAATCCCGTAGACAACCTAATAGACATCTTTCTCCCCCTTTGGCATCGAGACACCAAAAAGGAAGAAAAGATCAAACTACTCGTCCCAGCCTTGAGAAGGGGAAGGAGGAGAAGACTCATGCGGACCAGTGACTTCCTCCTCAGACTCAACTTCAGACCAGTTGCAGTTGGTGCGAACCCAATCCTCCTTGGGAGCAGTGACAGAGCTAGAGACCGGTGAGCAAGGAATATTGAGGGCTTGAGGTAAGGAAAGGCTTAGGATAGATAGCTCAAACTGTGAAGAACCAAAAACACCAAAACAAGAAAACACAAATAAACACGAAATAAGAACGAACCAAAAATAAGAATAAGTCGGTGGCCGAAGCCACCTTATATAAGAGTAAATGGCTTGACACCGCGAAGATATATCTTGGGTTCATTACCAACACTCATCATGAAGCTCAAATGGTCTCCTTTAGAGACAATAGAGTATGAAAACTTTAATGTGCGCATAATAGGGATAGTGTTTGTTCATAAGAGGAACTACACTCCCCCTAAATCCATGCCTACATCCAAACAAGATACACATTGAGACACGGGTAGGTGTGCAAGGGCTCAAGCAACATTGCTCGAATCAATGATATTTAGCTCATGCCTTAACTCTCGGAACCTTGCTTCATCAAGAGGCTTCGTGAAAAGATCCGCAAGATTTGCCTTGGTGGGAACATACTCCAAGGAAACGTCTCCTCTAGCAACATGGTCCCGAATGAAATGATGACGAATCTCAATGTGCTTGGTCCGGTTGTGTTGCACGGGATTGTGAGCAATAGCAATTGCACTCTCATTGTCGCAAAGAAGAGGCACCTTGTCAAAAGATAGTCCAAGATCCTTCAAGGTTTGCTTCATCCATAGCAATTGAGCACAACAGCTTGCGGCAGAGATATACTCAGCTTCGGCAGTAGACATAGACACACAGTTTTGCTCCTTCGAGGACCAACACACCAAAGATCTTCCGAGAAACTGACAAGCTCCGGAGGTTGACTTTCTTCCTACTTTGTCACCAGCCCAGTCCGAGTCTGTGTAGCCAATCAGATCAAAGCTGGCTCCCTTGGGGTACCACAACCCAAAGTTTGGGGTATGAACTAAATATCGAAAGATCCTCTTGACAGCCACCATGTGACTTTCCTTTGGTGCGGCTTGAAATCTTGCACACATACCCACACTCAACATAATATCCGGCCGAGATGCACAAAGATAGAGCAAAGAACCAATCATCGAACGATAGAGTTTTTGATCCACCTCCTTACCCTTGGGATCGAGATCAAGATTAACCTTAGTTGGCATGGGAGTCTTGGCACCTTTAACTTGATCAAACTTGAACTTCTTGAGCATGTCTTGGATGTACTTGGCTTGATTTATGAAAGTCCCTTTCCTCAATTGTTTGACTTCAAATCCAAGGAAAAACTTCAACTCCCCCATCATGGACATCTCGAAGCGGTCGGTCATGAGCTTGGCAAAATCCTCATTAAAAGTTTTGTTAATAGACCCAAAGATAATGTCATCAACATAGATTTGGCATACGAACAAGTGGCCTACAACTTTCTTAGTAAAAAGAGTGGGATCAATGAGACCCACTTCGAAGCCACGGTCTAACAAGAGCTCCCTAAGGCAATCATACCACGCACGTGGAGCTTGCTTGAGACCATAGAGTGCCTTATTGAGCTTGTAGACATGGTTCGGAAGAAGTGGATCCTCAAAACCCGGAGGTTGCTTGACGTATACCAACTCTTTCAAAGGACCATTAAGAAAAGCACTCTTAACATCCATTTGATACAATTTAAAGTTATGATGGGTAGCAAAGGCAAGGAGCATACGAATGGATTCAAGGCGAGCAACGGGGGCATAAGTCTCACCGTAGTCGATGCCCTCAACTTGTGAGTATCCTTGGGCAACTAACCTTGCCTTGTTGCGCACGACAATTCCATTCGCATCGCACTTGTTCTTGAAGACCCACTTGGTTCCAATGACGTTTTGACAATCTTTGGGCCGCTCAACCAATGTCCAAACATTGTTCCTCTTGAAGTTGTGAAGTTCCTCGTTCATAGCATCAAGCCAATCGTCATCTTCAAGAGCTTCGAAGACTTTCTGTGGTTCCACAAGAGAGATAAATGCATGGTGAGAGCAAAAGGAAGCTAGTTGCCTCCTAGTAGTGGAACCTTTATTGAAATCTCCATAGACATTATCAAGGATATGGCCATCTCGAACAAGCTTGGCGAGACGATAGGCTTGACGACGGGCTTGTGCTTCAATTCGAGATTCTTGAGCGACCACTTGGTCATTACCACAAATTGAGCCATCCCCTTGACTATAAGCACGAACACGAGGGTCATCTTCATCAATTTCCACTTCGGGGGAGTCATCACTTGGAGAGGATACTTGAGGATCATTGACTTGATCTTGATCTCGACGAGCTTGACCTTGGGGAGTGTGGTCTTGAGGAGGAGCCCCATCTTGGGGAGGTTGATGAGGTTGGTGAAGAGCTTGTCCGTGAGAGGTGCCTTGAGGAGGAGCCCCATCGTGGGGAGGTTGATGTTGTTGATGAAGAGCTTGTTCTTTAGATCTTGAAGAGTCATGAGCATGGGAAGCTTCGGAAGAGCTTGAGGGAGCTTGTGCCAAGAAAGTAGGTCCTTGAGGTGCAAGATGATCTTGTGAGAGTGAGGGATCCACTTGAGTAGAGCTTGGTCCTTCTCCTTCGTCCATAAGGGGATCCTCAATGGGGAGGTGGAAACCCACACCCATTCTTCCTATGGCCTTGGGAGGAATTTCATCACTTGGATCACAAACACCATCTTGCCTAACAAGAGACTCATGATTTTCATCAAACTTCACATTGCTCGTCTCTTCAACTCTTCCATTGGCTTTGTTGTAGACTCTATAAGCATGGGACTGATTTGAGTAACCAACAAAGGTTCCTTCTTGAGCCTTGGATTCAAACTTTGACAACCGAACTCCTTTCTTGAGTATGTAACACTTGCACCCAAACACCCGAAAGTAGCTAACATTAGGCTTTTTCCCGGTGAGAAGTTCATAGGGGGTCTTGTTCTTATTCTTGCGGAGATAAAGCCTGTTGGTTGCATGGCAAGCGGTGGAGATGGCCTCGGCCCAAAAGTTGTATGGAGACTTGAACTCAGCTAGCATAGACCGAGCCGCATCCATCAAAGTGCGATTCTTCCTTTCAGCAACACCGTTTTGTTGAGGGGTGTAGGGAGTGGAGTATTGATGCTTGATTCCTTCATCACTGAGAAACTCATCCAAAGTATAGTTTTTGAACTCGGTGCCATTGTCCCTTCGAATTGAGAGAATAGTTGCATTGTGCTTCCGTTGAACCTCATTAGCAAAGTCAATGACGGTTTGTTGAGTCTCACTCTTGTACTTGAAAAAGAACACCCAAGTGTATCTTGAGAAATCATCCACAATAACCAAGCAATAATTCTTGCCTCCAAGGCTATCATGAGAGGGAGGACCAAAGAGATCCATATGCAAGAGCTCCAAACATCTCTCGGTAGTGATTTGATTGAGCGCTTTGTGAGGAGTTTCATGCATCTTCCCTTCAATACAAGCCCTGCAAACACGATCTTTGGCAAAAGAAACATCGTTAATTCCAAGGATGTGGCCCTCGGAGTGAAGTCTTTGCAAAGTTCTCATGTTAACATGGGCTAGGCGGCGATGCCACAACCAGCCCTTGTCGGCTTTAGCATAGAGACATAGAGCATGAGGAGTAGTGGTCCCTGAAAAGTCCACCACGTACAAGTCATGTTCTACATACCCTACAAAAGCCACCTTGAGAGACTTGCTCCACATGAGGACCACGGAATGAGAATTAAAGAAAGAAGAAAGACCCATAAGAGCAAGAGCACGAACTGAGAGTAAGTTGTAACCAAGAGTTTTGACAAGCATGACGTCAACCAAGGATACATCCGGGGTTACCACCACTTTGCCAAAACCCAAAACCTGAGAGCTTGTTTTGTCACCGTAGGAGACCATGGTGTTGGCAATATTGGGTCTCAGCTCGGTCATGATAGACTTGCTTCCGGTCATATGACTCGTGGCACCACTATCAAGCACCCATTTTGATCCGCCGGAAGCATAGTCCTACACGAAAATCAAGCCTTGGTTTTAGGTACACATTTTGCAATGGGTCCCCTTTTGTTAGTGACAAGAACCTTTGGCACCCAAATGGCCCAATGATAATCATGCGTGTAAGATGTCCCCACATATCTAGCATAAACATAACCATCATAAGATTTGCAAAGAATATAAGAGGGATTGTTCTTTCCAGCAAAGTTGTCACTTTGCAAGAGGGTTAGGCCATTTGGAAATCCTTGGGCCATGTCCTTGTTCTTTTTCTTCCTCTTGTTCTTCTTCTTCTTCTTAGTCTTGGCAAGTTGATCCTTCAAAACCTTGACCTCCTCTATGAGATGCTCATGCTTGCAACAAGGGTTAGGAGAACTAGACAAGTCTATAATTTGCACAGCGGAAGACTTAGAAAGATCACAAGTTAATTGAGTTTGAAGCTGTTCATGAGCCTCAAAAAGACTTGAGAATTTACTCTCCAAGGCTTTGTGTTCCTCTTTGAGTTTCTCAAGATCCTCTTGAGTCTTATCATGACCACCCACAAACTCAGCATTTTCTTTCTTGAGAACCTTAATCAAAGCAAGAGCATGGTCACGTTCTTTAATTGTAGAGGTCAAAGTGTTGTTATGATCATCTACAAGCTTAGACACATTTTCTTCAAGATTAATTCTCATATTTTGTTCATCCTCAAGACTTTGAGTGAGAGAGGCAATTTCATCGGCGGCATCTCTTTCATTTTTACTTAGTAAGTCAAGAAGTTCTTCCTTTTCATCTAAGGCATCTCTAGCATTTTCAAGTTGTGCAAGTAAGGACTCAAAGCAGTTTTTAGTTTCTTCATCTAAGGTAGCAACAAATTCACACATGTCAATCATCTCTTTCTTCACCTCTAGACCAACAAGATCACGAGAGGAAGGCTCACTAGAGATGGGTTGAGGAGTGGGTTTTGATGATACCTCGGTGGCCTTGGCCATGAAGCACTTTTGGTTGGAGTAGATGACATTTTCATTTGGCGAGTCGAAGAGGGATAGACGTGGAGTTGAGGTAGTGGCAATAGCAGCAACCCCCACAATCTCTCCACCATGACCTTCATCATCATCATCTTCATCCGTGCCGGAAAGATATTCTTCATGGACCACAATTGCTCGTTCCTTGTTGGTGGCGTTCTTGACGGTGTAGTTCTTGTTTATGGGATGAGAAGATCTTGACTTGAATTTGCGAATGAGACGACCACCATTGTCTTCACGGTTCTCAAAGGGACACTTGGCCACAAAGTGACTCTTGTCGTTGCAATTGTAGCATGATCTTGCTTTGGGAGACTTGTTGGGTGAGTTGAATCTTGAGTTGTCCCTTGATCTTGACTTGAATCCGGACTTGTTCCAAAAGGCCCTTGAAGCGAGAGCAAGATGTTCGTTGAAGGCACATTTGAGATCTTCTTGAGACCACTCACTTGACGTATCATCATCATCAACTTCAATAGCCTTGGCCTTCAAAGCAAGGTTCACTTTTGTTGATCCAATGGCTCTAGCTCGAGCGGACTCCGCATTCTTCTTAGCAATGGTCATGGCAATTACTTCACTCAAGACTTCTTGGGAAGTCATTAAGTGAAAGTTGGTTCTTCCCTTGATAGAGTTGAGCTTTTGTTCTTCAAATGGGAGAAGAGCTTGAATGAACTTTCTCTTCATAAACTTGTCATCAACATAGAGAGCCCCAAGGTCCCTCATAGTGGAACAAAGGACCTTAAGGCGCCTATACATGTCTTCAGGGGTCTCATCATCTTGCATTGCAAAACCATCGCACTCGTTGTTGATCTCGTCAAACTTGGAGCTTTGGATGCTAGCATTCCCAATGAAGAGCTCGGTGAGTTGATCCCAAGCTTCCTTGGCAGTGTCAAATTGGCGAATGTGAGCAAAATCCTTTGGGGTCAAGGCCTTTTGAATCATTCCCAAAGCTGTAGCATTGAGTTGCTTGTCCACCACTTCACCTCGTGTCAACTTCTTTGGGTCAAATGGAGAAAATCCATCCTCCACAATCCTCATTAACTCAATGGATGAGCTGGAAATATGTGAGCGCATTAGATATTGCCAATTGGCGAAATTAGACGTATCTAGCATGGGTGGTGCTCCTTGAGGTATAATGTGTGGCATGGGAATGGGTGGATCCGGAGTATACTTCGGCGGTGGGGGTACCGCCGAGTAGTCCTTTCCTCCATTATCCCCTTTGGAAGTTGGGTTCTCGGGCTCCTCGATGTTCTCACTTGGAACTTTGGTAGAGGTTTGAGCAACAAAACCAAGTCCCAAATGAGTGGTGGCAGCCGCGGGAGTTACCCCTGGGGCGGACACCGTAACGGTGGGAGGAACCTCGTTGGATTGGGGTGTGTCAATAGCAATCATGGGGTTTGGCTTGAGGGACTGCAAAAGAGTCATCATTTCCTCGAACTTGGACATCATGGATGACTCCAATTGCTTGAGGTCATCCATAGTGGCCAAGTTCTTGGCTTTTTCAGTTTCACTACCCCCTTCGTCGGCCATAGTCTCTTAGGCGGTAAAGCCCGAAATAAGAGCCTGGGCTCTGATACCAATTGAAAGTACCGACTTGAAACGACTAGAGGGGGGTGAATAGGCGTCTACCAATTTTAATTTGTTTCACACTTTTAGGCTCAACGAGAAAGAAAGTTATCTAGAGATGCAACTAAGTGAGCAACCTAAATGCAAGAAAGCGAACACAAACCACAAAAACAGTAAATAGCAAGGAATAAAGGAGGGGAACGAAGTAACCGGCGAGGGGACACAGAGATGTAATTCCCGTAGTTCACTCCCAAGGAGCTACATCTACGTTGGAGAGGTGTCGGGGCCACACAAGGTCACCCGAGTGCCACAAAGGCCTCACCTTCTTCTCCGGTGAGCTCCCCCACAAAGGAGGCCTCACAATCCACTAACCGGTGACCTTGAAGGCGCCAACCGAAACCTTTACACCAAGGTTGAGGGGTAGGCTCCACAACTCAATTGGAGGCCCTCAACGACACCTCGAAGCTTTACAACACATGCCTCAGCTCCGGGGATGCCCTACACCGTCTAGGGTTCCAAGAAACCCAAGAGAAACAAGATCCACAAAGGATGGGTGTGGGAAATCAAATCTTCTTTGGTGGAAGTGTAGATCTAGGTCTCCTCCCTTACCTCTCAAAAGATCAGGTCGTTTGAGTGGCTAGAGAGAGAGATCTAGTGAGGTGAAGCTCAGGTATTAATGGAGGAGAGAGAAAAAAAATGAGAGCTAGTGGGAGGAAGAAGAGGGGTGCCTTAAATAGGCCCCCCTCGCACTGAACCGTTACAGCCCCCGCGACCTCACCGGAAGTTCCGGTGAGAGGCCGGAAGTTCCGCCTGAGCCTGGCTCCAACGATCATCAGACCGTTGACGCCCACTCCAGAAGTGCAACCGGAAGTTCCGGTCAAAACAGACCGGAAGTTCCGGCGAACTTCCGAGCAAGTTCCGATCAAGTTCCGGCAAATAGCATGTTTCAAAACAGAAACTTTCTGAGCCTTCACCGGAACTTGGGGCGGAACAGGGGCGGAACTTTTGGGTCGCGAAGCGAGCCAGACCGGAAGTTCCGGCCTTAAGGCGGAAGTTCCGCTCAAGCACTTTTGCCAGGGAAAAGTTCCGAGCAGGTTCCGGTCAAGTTCCGGCCAAGTTCCGGCAAATAGCACCCTTCAACACAGAAGGTTACTGAACTGCCACCGGAACTTGGGCGGAACTAGCGTCGGAACAAACTGCAGAACAGCTCGCAGAAAAAGGTTTGAGCAGAACTTCCGGTCTATGACCGGAAGTTCCGGTGAGACTCAAAAGGCCCCAACAGAACAGGAAAAACTCTCTCTCTCACAGAATAATGGGATGGCTGTGGTGGTGCATATAGGTTTGTGCAAAAAAAAGTGATTTCCCACAGCCCTCCAACATGGACCCCCTCTTAATAGTACGGTGACCTAAAACAACAACCAGAAAGAAACTAGGAGAAGACTAAAAGGGCCACCGTCTTCAACAGATCACAAGAGAGCATCCATCACAATACAATGAGATAACAACGACGTTTCCCCTGAAACTCAAGAGCACAGTTAAAAACAAGGTTGGGATTGTCATTTAGCACCAAAAAAAACATCATGAGAAGATATAGTCCTTTCAACTAATTCTTTTGCTTCTTTCAATGTCGTTGGCCAATAGAATCCATGCCTGAATGCCTTGGCTACTAAGGCGCGAGATGAGGCATGGTGCCCACATTCCCCTTGGTGTATGTCTAGAAGGATTTCCTGCCCTTCTGTCGAACTTACGCACTTCTGCAATACGTTTGTGACGCTTCTTTTATACAGCCCCTTGTTTATGATTGTATAAGCTTTTGCTCTTCTTACGGTTTGTTTAGCTAATACTTCATTACTCGGCAACGTCGCGTCTTTTAGGTAAGAAAATATGGGTTGCGCCCATATCGGTGTTACTTTTTCTGATGTGATCTCACTGTCTATCTCCATGTTCTCTGCTGACATATATATCTCGGCTCTCTCCATGATTGCGCTTACCTCGGCTGTCCCCCTCCTTAGGGGTTCCGAGTCATTCTGCGGATCTACCTCCATTGGCGTGTGATCTTCTGCAGAATTTGCTGGGATAAAGATAGATTCGGATTCTGGTGATGGGATTATTGATGGTTTCCTGAGGTGTTCCAGGGCAATACCTGGAGGAATTGATTGCCGGGTTGATCCTAATTTTGACAATGTGTCGGCGGCGTCATTTTCTGCCCGAGGTATGTGGTGGAATTCACATCCTTCAAAGTATCCACTGATTTTTTGCACATGGAATCTGTATAAAGCCATATTAGCATCTAATGCGTCCCAACTGCCTGATACTTGCTGTACTACTAGATCCGAGTCACCATAGCATAAGATTCGGCGTATACCAATTTCTTTTGCTACTTTCAATCCATGGACTAATGCTTCATATTCGGCTACATTGTTGGACGCAGCAAAATGTATTTGCAATACGTATTTCAATTGATCTTTTTTAGGCGAGGTTAACACTATTCCTGCTCCCAAACCATTCCTTAGTTTGGAACCATCGAAATGCATTGTCCAGTAACTTGGATCTGGCAATGGTGGCTCATACTGCACCTCGGCCCAGTCCACGAGAAAATCGGCGACAGCCTGAGATTTGATTGCATCTCTTCTATCAAACTGTGGAGCGTATGGTGATAACTCGATCGCCCATTTTGCTATTAGGCCACTTGCGTCTTTGTTGCTCAATATGTCGGCTATGGGTGCCTCACAGATTACTTTGATGGGATGCTCTTCGAAGTAATGTTTAAGCTTTTTCGCCGACATATATACTCCATAAGCCATCTTCTGATAATGCGGGTAATTCTGTTTTGAAGTGGATAACACCTCACTTAGATAATAGACCGGCCTCTGAATCGACTTACCATCTTCAAGTCGTTCCACTACGACTACAGTACTAACTACTCTATTGGTAGCCGCTACATAGAGTAACATAGGCTCTTTGGATAATGGAGAAGCCAAAATGGGTGCCGTAACTAACATCTTTTTCAACTCACGAAATGCAAGGTCCACCTGTGGAGTCCAAATGAATTTATCCGACTTTCTCATCAGCTGATAAAGCGGCAGTGCCTTCTCTCCTAGCCGACATACAAATCGACTAAGTGAGGCCAGGCAGCCCGTGAATTTTTGTACATCATTCAAACATTTTGGCAATTCCATTCTTTCTACTGCTCTTATCTTTGTTGGATCAGCCTCGATACCTCGGCTAGATACAAGGAAACCGAGTAATTTTCCTGCCGGCACGCCAAATGTGCACTTCTCGGGATTAAGCTTCATTCGGAACCTTCTCAGGTTCGCAAAAGTCTGCCGAATATCTTCTAATAATGTTTTGCTCTCTTTAGTTTTGATGACCACGTCATCCACATACACTTGTACATTTTTTCCTATCTGATCATGCAGGCATTTTTGCATGCATCTCTGATATGTCGCTCCTGCATTTCGCAGGCCAAATGGCATTGTGCGATAACAATAAGCCTCGTACGGGGTAATAAATGCAGTCTTTATTTGATCGGCCGGATTTAACGGTATCTGGTGGAAACCAGAATACGCGTCTACAAACAATAACAGCTCACAACCGGCGGTCGAGTCAATGACCTGCTCTATTCTAGGCAATGGAAAAGGATCTTTCGGACACGCCTTGTTCAAGTTGGTGTAATCGATACACATTTGCCATACAATGGCTACATTGGGGTCATCTTTCTTCTTTTCTACTAGCACCGGATTTGATAACCAATCCGGGTATAGTACCTCCATGATGAACCCGGCTGCGAGGAGCCGAGCTATTTCATCTCCTATTACTTTTCTCCTGTCTTCGGCGAAGCGGCGGAGAGGTTGCTTCACCGGCCTTGCTCCTGGCCTGACGTTCAAAGAGTGCTCAGCCAACTCCCTCGGAACACCTTGCAGATCTTGAGTTGACCATGCAAATATGTCCCGATTCTCACGGAGGAAGTTGGTGAGCTCGCCTTCCTATTTAGCATCCAGGCCTGCACCAATAGTAACAGTACGCTCTGGGAATTGCTCATCAATCTGAAATTTCTTTGTCTCTTTAGTCGGCTGAAAAGAGACACTGCCATGAGGATTGGCCAGCGCTGGCATGTTTAGTTGTGCCGACTGAGCGAGGGCTGCTACTTCTTGAATCCTTCTCTTTTCTCTTGCTATAACCAATGACTCGGCCAGGTTTGACCCGGCTGAGGCACACTCCATTGACTTCTTGTAATCCCCTGCTACTGTTATCACGCCCTGTGGTCCGGGTAGCTTCATCTTCAGATAATTTATATGACAACTGCTCATGAACTTAGCCAGTGCAGGCCGTCCGAGTAGAGCATGATAACAACTTTCCAGATCCACCACTTCAAATTCTAGATTTTCTGCTCTGCAGTTATCCCTTGTACCGAATAACACGTCCACTCGGACTTTACCGATGGGCTCACATGAAAGCCCTGGCACTATCCCATGGAAAGTGGTCCTTGTGGACTGCAACATGTTCTGCGATATTCCGAGTTTGTGCATAGTATCTTTGTACATGATGTTGATACTGCTTCCATTGTCAATGAGGACTTTTGAAAATTTCACATTGATGCTTGGTCCAACGAATGTCGGATCCAATACTAGTGCATATGATCCTGGATTTGGCATTATTTTAGGGTGGTCTTTTATACCCCAAGTCACCTCCTGATCTGACCATGGCACATATCTGGGTACTGCCGGCATGACTGCATTTACTTCCATATGCCGGCGTTGCACACTCTGCTTGTCTTGCTGTTCCGTCGTGAACACGCAATAAGACTGATGATGCTCTCTGTAGTCATTACGTCCTGTATTTGCTGGATTTATCCTTCCATCCTGGACTTGATTCATTACTTGATGCACCGCATCTCTCCGATCCGAGTTGTCATACCTCGGGGGAGGAGGTGGTAACATCAGTTGTTGTGCATTTGCTCCAGTCAATTGTGGTTGATGCTGCTGATGTACTTGATGGGGGGCCTGAACTCCTGCGGGGTTCCCCATTGCATTTTTCATCCATGCACATTGGCGGGTCGTATGATTGGCTGGTCTGGATGGGTTTGATGTGTGAAATTTGCACGGCTGATCTAACATGGACTCGAACGTGTATTTCAGCCTCTCCTGCCACTGCTTCTTTTGTTCTGGGGTCCATTGCCTTTTTCCTTCATTCCTTGGTGTCCACTGCTGAGGTCCATTCTTCTGTCGTTGAGTTGCTCCGTGACTCGGCTGATCTCGTGCTACTGCCGCCACCTGGGCCGAATTATATCTATAATCCGGCCTTTCCTCTCTTCTTCTTCCTCTGAAATCATTGCGCCTGGATGACCCGGCCAAGTCTCTTGCATAATGATCCTGTTGCTCGCGATGATCCGCCAACATTAGTTCTGGTTGTGTTGGGTCCCCTAGTGCATAGGAGTCTGCTATTCTGATAGTTTCTGCTAGTGTGGTCGGCATATCTCTTTGCAGACGTTGCCACAGCACGCTGCCATAACGGCAGCCTTGCGCGAACCAAGCTATTGCTTGCGATTCTATAACCCCTTCGCATGAGTTTCTCAAGTTGCACCATCGAGTTAAAAACTCTCTATCTGTTTCATTCGGCCTCTGTTTGCACATGGCTAATTGTTGCGGCCTGTTTGGCCTCTTGTATGTGCTGGTAAAGTTGCTGACGAACATTTCTTCAAAATCTAACCAACAATTGATGCTGCCTGCTGGTAGATTATTCAGCCATACCCTGGCTGGTCCTTCCAACATTTGTGGTACATACCGGACTGCCCATCGTAAGTTCCCACCCGCTATTTTCACAGCAGTGGCATAGTCAATTAACCAGTCCTGTGGCTTGGTGCTCCCATTATATGTTTTTGTGCCTCTTGCTAGTTGAAAGTTCGGCACGGGTGGTTCTCCCATTATCCGTGGTCCAAAACAAGTCGGACCCGGTGAACCCTGTTCTTCCAACAACTCGGACCGGTATAGTCGGTCCAGCTTCACTCTTGCATCATTTGATGGCAAATCTCTGTACAGAATTCTGTCTTGCATTCCATAATGGTTATTTCCACCATGGATCGCATATTCCATCTCGGAATAGCCATCATTGTACCTTTCATTTACTTGATTATGGCGAACTGGCCTCGCTTCTCTTTCCTGCCGGGGTTCATGCCTTGGTTGTGGGTTGAGCGGCTGCTCTCTCCTTACTTCGGCCGGGGTATTGTTCTCATGATTTCCCCTGGCGGGTTCTCTTCTGCCGAGATCTCCATTACCTCGGCTTCCGCCGTCTTTCTCCACACGGCGGTGGTTCCTCTCCCCACTGTTACCTCGGCTTGCATTGCCTCCGTTCTCATTCGCCTTTCCAGCTATCGCCGGATCGTACGGAACAATTTTCTTGTTCCTCTTTCATGAGGTTACTGCCTTGTCTCTTCGTGCGTTGTTTCCGGGTGAAGAAGCTGCTGCTGCGGACAAGGCAGGTGCTGCTCCTGCTGAGTAAACCATCCGCGAGGCTCCTGGCCTTGCCGGGTTTGTTCTGAGTATTTCCTCATTTTGCTGGTTTGCGATGCGCACCAGCTCATTCACTCTTTCTTGTTGTCTCTGCCGGGCTCCCCCGATCAACCCCTCTAATTCCAATGCTGCGGCGTTTGCCGCTCTCAAGTTCTTCGCCGGGGTATTGTACCTCGGCAAACCCAAATCACCTGATACTGCTCTGTGAGCTTCATGCTCTCTGTTAATATCATCTATGAGGTTCTTTCCTCTCAATCTTAATTCGTCCACCCGCTCGGGTGCGACATCAAGCTTATTGGCTTTAGCATATTCCCTCAGGGTCCTATTCAAGGACTCCCGCAAGGCCGATACTTTCTTTGCCTCTACCAGCACCTTTTGCCTGGTTTCCTCTAACTCTGCCTGAGCATTTGCCGGATCGAGTATCGGCGCTACAGGTGTAGTCAAGTTTTCTATTGTTGCTTGAAGAATGTTCTCTGGCCTTTCTAGAGGCGGCCCTCTTACCCTTGGTGCCTTTGGTGTGGTGTCCTGCAGGTCGCTCGGGTGAGTCACTGGTGGGATTACCTCGGTGGGTGGAGGTGCGGTCTGCTTGGGCGCGCCTTGCGCGCCTGTGGCGGGTTCTCTGCTTGGCCCGACTACTGCTGCTTCCGCCTGCGCTCCTGCAGTGACCATCACCTCGACGTTGCCTGCGAGACGCGCTCTGGACCGACGGCTTGCTGCATTAAGAGGTGGCTCTCCTGCGACAACAACTTGGTGAGGATAAACGTCGGTGATGTCGACGCCGACGTAAACCTTGTGCTCGCCCAGGCTGACGAAAACACCATTTCGCGGGGGAACCTTCCCCTTGAATCTCCCTGCATTGTCACTGACATAGTCGCAGAGACCAAATCTCTGGACTAAGCCAGAAACAACGCGCTCGCCTGTGTTGATGAAGTTTCCCGTCCGGATCATAACTCCAGCTAGCACCGCTGCTGGCCCCACGGTGGGCGCCAACTGTCGTGGTGGTGGCACGGCAGATGCCATGGGTAGGCTAAAGTATGGGGCCAATGGATGCTAGTGGGATCTGGGGAGGGAAGATGCAACTGATTCCACCCTCAAGTGGTTAAGGCTAAGATCTTTATTTCTCTTCTTTTGGGTTACAAGTGCTCCTCGAGCTGTATACAGGGAGAAAAGGCGAATCTCACCAGCCTAACGGTGCTCAAAGAGTCGATGCCCTCCTCAGGGTCCAAACCTCTCCTTATAAAGGAGTGCCTTGGGTGCCCTTAGGGCTGACGAGGCAAGCATATTCGAGGAATATGCTTGTCCCAAAATAGTAGTTCGGCGGCCTCCTTTCCCTGTCGCCCCTCTAACGACGACAAGGCTCCAGAGGACCCCTCCTGCGTGCCTCGGGCTCCAGGACTGTCACCTCCGTGACCTCCTTCTGCCCTTCTGACGCTCTGCATCTTTGTCTCTTGTGCTTGGCTCCGCTCTGATTCCTTCTAGCCTACAGCTATAGTTTGACCGTGGGTTTCTCCTTCTCCTGCAAGCTTCGTATCACTCGGCCTTACCTTACCTTGCGTAACTCGGCTTGTCCTTTACCTGCATCGAGATCACTCGGGCTAACCCGGCCGACCCTCGCAGTAACTCGGCCGGGTAACTACTTGATACACATATACGAGCTTCTCGCCTCCGTACCTCGGTCGACATATTCATGATTCGGCCAACCTAAACGACAACTCGGAAACTAGACGGGGATTGTACCTCTGTCTTTCCCCGTCTCTGACCTACCCGAGGTCAACCCCCCGACATAGCTAAACTATCAGCACAACTGCACAAAGGTGGCAGGTTCCGCCGTTCTGGTGCGGGCCTACCTCGTTGACGCCGTCGGCTTGGCGGTGTGATGTTATTGGTCGCGTCATTGGCTCGAGTTCGTGAATTCCTCAAAAGGTGGAATTGCGCGGGCTACGCTGCAGCGAGCGACATGGCGGTGGTGGTGGTCTTACTATTCATTCATGTGGATGCCGAGGACCGAACAATGCATGCGAGATCTTGGTGTTGGCGGCTCGAAGCGTTGGCGCCTCCCAGATCGTGTTTCAGAGACCTAACTCACGGGGTAGTAGGTGACCCGAGCTCGAACCAGTGCGAAGGTTTTCTAGGCGAAACCTCAAAACTTAGCTGCCAATGGTGGTGATGCCTGCGGGTGTCGTAATCCTCGTGGGGGCGCCGTTATGCCTTCCTAGTGATGGTGCTCCGGTTGAAAACTCTTGACCATCATGGTCTTGACGGTGGCAACACGGTGCATCGTTATCCTGTTGGGACGTTATCGTGGAGCTCCGGCTCATCTCAGTCTTGCTTAGATGTCTTTGGTAGCAGGTTTTGTTATTTGTGCTTTCTTCTATTTTCATCTTTAAAGTGCATTGTTAGAGGTTCTCCTCACCTTCTTGTATCGGTTCGGCCGTCGTGTCTTTATTTATAAAGCGGAACGAAAGCCTATGTCAAAACTGATATATACTTCCAGCTAATAAAACTGAAGGATCGGACTCCCAAAAGTTACTTGTGGCCGCCCGGTCTGTGTCAAAAGCACGCGCCTCCATTGGAGGGGAAAGGCAGGGGCTTGCCGCCGGCGGCTTCACGCGGGACTATCCTGGCGTCGTCGGCTCGTGCTAATATTGGTTGTCGTCGCTTGGTTGTGCAATGAACTAATAATAATTTTTATTATTTTTGAAACTTTTTATACTGTTGTTGATGATTATTAATAGATGGGTGATTTTTATAGAAAAAATTGTACGGAGAGCATCCTCCTCTATGTCTAAATCCTTCCTTCGGACAAAGGTTACTTGTAGCAAAACTGATGGCAACCCAAAAGAAAAATCTCCAAAGTCAATCTCTTTGGTTGGCAATGGTGCTGAAGTCAATCTCTTTCGATATACGGTTTTCATCATCGGCAATGGTTACTTCTGTGGTGCGTTGGTCCTTTGAGGACTTAGTGTTGAAATAATTAGCAGTTTTCACATTAATTTAATCCAAGTATAAATCATGAAAAAACAATTTCCAAGACTAACTAGCATACGCATAGTAGACACGCACCATACAGGCAAGTGAAAATCTAGCACATCTACGCATACTGCAATACTAGTGATCATCATAGGAAATAGCAGGAGGGCAAAGAACACGTACGAATTCGTCGATGGTATGACCAACGGCGCAACAGAAGTGGAGCCACCACCAGCAGCAGCGTCGTCAGACATGGTGATGAAGTTTACTATGAGCTTGAGCAGTCGCGTCTAGACGCTCCCCAAAAACCTTATCGCCTCTCTCCCAGTGCAGGATCAGAGAGACGGGGTTCCGGAGGCCTGCTCTCCCGGACGACCGTGCACGCAGCCGGTGGGATGGAGTAGCAGAGGGCAGCACAGAGACATGGAACGGCGATGCGCAGGTGGGCAGATGCAATCTAATTGGTGGTAACTGCTACGGTTTGCGTCTGCCTGCTATATAGTGCGGGTCAGGTAGGACGTGGGGCAACAGTCCACGACCGAGTCAGTGCCAGCCCACGATATGGAAACGGCCGGTTAATTAACGCGTCTGTAATGACGCATTAATGACTCATAATTAATACACAATTAATTTTCCCAACGAGCAAAATAAAGCTCGGCTCGGCGAGATTCCCGCAACCCGTGGCGCGCGCGCGTCGTGACGAGGCGTGGCGTGGCGAGGCGAGGAGGGCGGAGGCGGAGGAGGAGTGCGCGAGGGCTTCTCTTCTTCTCACACCTTAGTGAATGGTGCAACACTCTACTATATAAGGTGGTCCAACTTCCCTTCCACTAGCAATGTGAGACTAAACTTTGGCACCACTAGCACACACATGAGCTGCCATGATAATGGGCCAAAGAGAATTTCAGAATTTGTATTTGTTATGGGCCAAAAGCCCAACATCAAATATGCCTGAAATTCCAACAATCCCCCACAAAGTCTCATTGGCACATCACACCATTCTGTTCCAAATCACTATTTTGATATACCAGGGTTTTTCAGTGAAGACTGTTAAGTTGAACTTCCACCTAGAGCATTAGACTACGCTCATCAACAACTGTCAATGGACTAAGCCTTGAATTGCCAGTTTTGTGTAAATGAGTTTCACCTAATGTCATACTGATACTAGGCTGCCGAAGGCTACCCCTCGGGTGGAGCATATAAGTCACACTCCTGGCCTTTTTCATGAGCTTCCTAGAGATTACCCTATCTCATAGACTGTGACCAGCAGTCGGGCTCACATAGGTGCGTTCTTTCAAGACTGCTCTGTAGGATAGCATCTTGGCTTATACAAGCCTATGAAAACATTAAGAATAAGTCAACCTGCCATACAGATCGTGAGAGTAATGCATCTTCAGCGGAGTGGGTTAATAAAAGTTACTCTCCTCCAGTTATCCACTGGCTTGTTTCCCCAGGTCCTAATTCACGGGATCTCCGATCACATAGGTTTGGTTACTACCATGGTAACTCATGTGGGTCTCAAACCCATCTCCTTTGATGCAATATCTATCATATTTCTTGATAGACCTTTTGTGAAAGGATCTGCTAGATTCTTAGCTGTTTGGATATAATCCAATGCTATTACTCCGGAGTTTCTCATTTTCCTAACAGATGCCAATCTTCTCTTTATATGTCTTGATGACTTCATATTATCCTTTGAACTACTCACTTTGACGATCACAGTTTGATTGTCGCAGTTCATAAGAATAGCTGGCATAGGTTTATCAACAACCGGCAAGTCAATCAAGAGTTCACGAAGCCAATCTGCTTCGACAGTAGCTGTATCTAGTGCTGTGAGTTCTGCTTCCATTGTTGACCTCGTTAAGATGGTCTGCTTGCAAGACTTCCATGAAACAGCGCCACCACCATGAGTGAATACATATCCACTTGTGGCTTTCAACTCATTAGCATCAGAAATCCAATTTGAGTCACTATACCCTTCAAGTACCGCAGGGTCTCCGGTATAGTGAATACCATAAGTCGATGTATGTGGCATCCCGCAAAACCACTACTAGAAAATCGTGTTGTTTTTGTGCATTGCATGATCATGACCGCATGCTCATGTCATCATGCCGCATTGCATTTGAGCATCGTCATCATCTTGCATTTGCTTGCATAAAACTATTTGCGGAAAAACCTATTCTTGTTTTCTAAAACGCCCCATCTTTATTCAAAACCAAACCGGGTCTCCGGAATATTTTGTTTTGACTGACTATGTTTTGCAAACGGTCCGTTTAACACAAATAAAATATTAAATTATTTTTAGTGGGGTAGTCGAACGGGCCGAATCGACCCGGACGACCACCCCCGGTTTCAAATCGGTCCAACCTAGAAACCTTTTCTCACCAGTCCTAATCTACCCACAACCCCTCCACCTCACCCCCACCAATAATCTCTCGCCACCTCACCTCTCTCCCTCATCCCCTCCAATCAGACCCTGCCACCTCCCCAGCCCCTCTTCCCTCCCTCTCTCTCTCTCCCCTCTCTCTCTCTCCCTGGGACCCACCCCCAGCACACACCCTGGCCACACACACGCACGCAACACACACAGCAACACGCGCACAGCGACAGCCCCCCCTGGAACCACGCCCCTGCCCCGATCCCCACGCGGGACCCACCCGACGCGTCCCACGCGGTGCGCCCCGCGCCCTCCCTTCTTCCTCCTTCCTCTCACCGACGCACCCCACCGCCTGCCTCCTCCCTCCTCGCCGGAGCTCCCCGCCGTCTGCTCCCCTCTCCCCGGTGCCCCTCCTGCCACCGCCGGCCACCCGCCTCCGTCCGCGGCCGCGTCCCCCTCCGCGTCGTCGCCTTCCGTCGTCTCTGCCCCGGCTTCCCCTCACCGGCGCGCCACCCCTCCCTCAGCTCCGGCCGCCCCGTCTCGCTTCCTCCCCGGCTCTCCGACCACCCGCGACCCCACCTCGCTCCACCCGCGACCCCACCTCGCTCCGCCCGCGTCTCCTTCCTCGGCTCCTCCCCGCCGCCCGCCGGCCTTCCCCCGGCCGCGCCTTCCGCCGGCGAGCCGGCCCGCCTCCACCCGCGCTAGCCCCGAGCTGCCTCGCCGCCGCGACCCTCCCCCTCTCCTCCAAGCTCGCCGCCGCCTCTGGCCGGAGTCCGCGCCTCCGCCGGCCTTCTCCACCCCGCCGCCACGCCGCCTCCCTCTCCTTCCCCGGCTCCTTCCGCCCCGCACCTCTCTCCTCCGCCTCGGCCACCGCTTGTCTTCACCGCCACCGGGTTCCGCCACCTCCTCCAGCGCCGCCCCGTCCTCCGCCGCGTCCGCCCCTCGTCCCTCCGGCGAGCTCCGCCTCTCTCGCCGGTACTCCTCTTCCCCCTGCGAGCAGCCGCACGCCTCCTCTGCCTTGGCACCGGCGCGGCTCGACGCGTCCGCCCTCCTGCGCTCTCGGTCTCCCTTTGCCTGACGTTTTGGCCGCCCTGTGATCGTCCCGTATCGGCTTGCTGATGACAGCGCTTGGGAGATGAGAGGATGTGGAGATATGGTGGTGTCCTCAAGTTGGCACAATGTCAACCGAAGAATACCAGACTGCCACGAAGGTTGCCCTCTCTGGTTTTCGACAAGACCTCCAACATTGGGACACAAGCACGAGTATCCAGTGTTGTTTCAAGTTTGCCACCGAGCTTGATATCGAAGTCGGAACCCGAAGACGCCGAGACCCTAGACATCAAGTTCCCCTCGCCTTGCCAAGCTCTTCCTCCTGGAACCCGCTGACACATGCCTGAAGATTCACGAAGCGCCAAGATCTACCTCACGGAGCTGCGAACCCCCCCCCGGACCCGAGGACCATCGGTCAAGATCGCCACCGACAAAAACGGACCGATAAGGTCTTCTACATGGGCACCGAGTACTTCTTCCCGGCTCCGAGCAAAGTTCACCATCGACAATTGAAACCGGCACCTCCAAGATCTTCTCCCCGATACGACAAGTACTCCCTCGAGGACGCCGAGTACTTCACCCCGGACACCGGGACCCGGAAGACCGATCTAGAGCGTCAAGGCCTTCACATGGAGTTGTCAAGATCATCCGGAAACACCAAGATCAACTGCGCGGGCCCGACAAGTTCGACACCGTCCAGGGCGAGACCGATGCGCCCCGACGCCACGCCAAGTTCGTCTACCCGAACGACAAGACCTACTCTGTTGTCCGAGAACAGACCCGCCGAGACCGAACCCCAGATCCGAACCCTGAGTCCGACCCCGAACCCTGGAACCCAAGTTCGTCGAGACCCTCTAATGTGTGAACCCCTTCCCGAAACCCTATTTTACAATAATATAACTTGTCGCATATTAATCATTCATCTTGCATGCATATTTGTGTGGTTTGGGGGCCTTATGCCGATTCACCTTATAATTAAATATGGGGCCCATATGCGGACAATCTAGTCTCATATTGGCCTCATTTAAATTTGTGTAGCGAACCGATGCTATCTTTTGTCTTGATAACGCAACATTTAAATTGCGGGGGTTCTAAATAACTTGAACCATTTAATTAATTGTCGGGACCCCCGGTTCCGCTTATTATGGCCTAATTGCATCGCATCTCTGCCATGTCATGCATCATACATGCATCATGCCCGATCTTTTGCCGTAGTATTAAATATTGCATCCGGTGTTTATCCTAGTGTTTTGCTTCTTCGCGGATTGGGCCGTTGAGTTGATGTGAGCTTCGCCCCAATCTTCGGATGAACCTTCGACAATGTTTTCAGGCGAGCATCTCCCCCTTTCTACCTATCTTACTTTTATAGTATTTATTCTCTCCTGTTGATCTATTGCTATCTGTGTTGCGATGCTCTAGTTGCCGTACCCGTGAAATCCCTTGCAGCCGTATATTGCCTTGGACACATCCTATTACCTGATGTTTGGTAGATAGTTGGACCAGCGCGTCGTAGTCGCTTGCTCAAGTGTTGTCGCGTGTCGTCAAGTACCACAGTTGTTGGAGAATTGCCGCATGTTTAAGGTTGGAGATGAACATGGCTTTAATTATTGTTCACTTTAATTATTGTTTAATAACTAAAAATTGAAGTAGGTAAGCAGAGGCACCGGTGGGTGATAGATAATATTTGGTTTCCGACCGCCCACTTGTGTCCCGTAGGACCCCGAGTTCTTGACACCTGTTCCGAGATCGAGCGCGCTAACCACATGTGGGGAGATATGGGCCCCCCATCGATTTAGTACCTGATTTCAAAGTATTGTACTGGGGGCCACAAGTAGTTTGGGGCTTTATTACTATCATGTACTTATGCCATACTTTACTGCTTTATTTACGATTGTGTGAGGAGCACGCTGTACTGTTTTGGAAGCGGAGTGTTTTCGCGGTATCGACAGTCCCCGTTTGGGGATTTGCTGTCGTTTACAGCCACTGTCGCAAACCCTGAGTCCGTCTCGGAGACCGGCCGACTTCGTTGCGGGTGTACTTAGTGGGGTGGCCCCCGTGGTTGCTTTGGGTCTGGGAAACGTCATGACTTAGGCCCCGCCGACATACCGATGGGTGTATGTTAACTGATCTGGCAAAAAGGGTCGAAGTGCGTGTGGATACTTTGGTGCACCCCTGCAGGGTTTAATCTTTTCGAGAAGCCGTGTCCGCGGTTATGGACGACTTGGAGCACAGTGCTTGATCATAGACAACTATAACTAAATTTTACTGTTATAAATTGACTTGTATCCGACATGACTAGTAATCAGCTTCACCACAACGGAATGGCTAAATAAAAGTACCAACAACTGCTGGGTTTTGGGTTATCTCATGTTAATTGTATCTAACTAGTAAGTGTCGCAACTATCACGGAATGGTTAACTAAAATTGCCCACTGCTTATTTTATCAGGATGATTATCTATACCTGACTAGTAATTGCCGCAACGATAACCGAATAAATAAAACTGCCAACTGTGTGAGTTCCTCGGTTGACTTCCTCGTTTGGTCTCGAGGGGGAAACACCAGGATGGGTTTGTTTGGTGATAGCTTCAGGTTGGATCCGGATAGGTCATTCTTATCCCTCTCTGATAACCGCCAGTTGTAACGAGTCTCTATAGGTTGTTTAGTGCATGCTGCCGCTGCCGCTCAGCCCACCATACCTATGTAGGCGAGGACCGCCGAATTCTAGTCTCGCCGTGTACTGGCCTCAGTACTGACGCTCCTCTTTTTCCTTTGCCCTTTGTCGGCACCCCTTTTGTTTAAGCAGGTTTTGAGATCGACGTCGTTAGCAGGGTTACCCTTCCGGCTTGGCCTGGGCAGGGTTATGGACGCCATTGGTTATTCTTCAGGGCTCTTAGCCCCATTTGCATCTTGTCCGTAGTCGGACGCTCTATCGTTTTCAAGGTGATTTGGATCTTTGTACTGTATTTTTGAATTCTTGACTCTTTGAGTCGTTGTTATATATATCTGTTCTGTGGGTCCCATCGAGGACTGTTGTGTAATGTTATTACTTCGTTTTCCACCCGCACGCAAGTGCCTGGTGGGCACCTTCGAATCGTTTCTATGCGGGTTTGGCGGGTTTCGCTAAAACTTGCATAGGGCCGATTCTGAGGGTGTTACAGAGTGGTATCAGAGCTCAGCAGTTACGATACCCCACAAGTCCAGCCTGTAGGATAACCTAGCTAACGGCCGAAGTAGAGTGTCAAAACTATTTTTTTGCAAAATCGGTTGGATAGTTCTGATTAGGTCTGATTTTACTCCTTATCCCTCTGCTACTCTCCTCTTATCTCCACGTGTTTTGAATCCGCTCTTGTCTCTTTCTTCGAGCCCAGGATCTCTCGTGGTTGGGTTCCGTCGTACCTTCAGGGTTTCGCTTCCTCCTTTGATAACGGTGTTCTACCATCCGGTGTTCATGCTGCTTGAGGAATCCGTCTGCTGTGGTACCATTCTTTGTTCCTTGTTTGTGCCTTCCGGTGTTTTCCGACGCGACGACATCCTCTATGCCAGATCCGATGCAGAGTCTGCATCACTCCTTTGCTTCCGAACCTCGCTTGTCGAGATCTTCAGTCTGATTCCGAGAATGGTTGCACTCCCTTCTACTGATTGTGCGGAGTAATAGTTTGGGTGCGTGATGGATTGGCCCCCATGCCGACTACCCCTTCTATTCGCTTGCGTACATTGAAGTGGATGAGAATGCATCGGTTCCCTCTTTCCATCGAAGCTAGAGGTGGCTTTATTGTTGATACCTCTACCTTCGACCTTTTGTTTCCGGAGTGTTCTCTCGACGATCACGGACAACGACCTCTTGTTAGTGGTGTCGCGAGGATCTACACGAAGCGAGAAGATTCAGATCGCCGACCCTCCTCCCGGTACCATGAGGCGGATCTCGAGGGCGAGATCATTGTTAGTGGTGTCGAATTGTGGCATCCCGCAAAACCACTACTAGAAAATCGCGTTGTTTTTGTGCATTGCATGATCATGACCGCATGCTCATGTCATCATGCCGCATTGCATTTGAGCATCGTCATCATCTTGCATTTGCTTGCATAAAACTATTTGCGGAAAAACCTATTCTTGTTTTCTAAAACGCCCCATCTTTATTCAAAACCAAACCGGGTCTCCGGAATATTTTGTTTTGACTGACTATGTTTTGCAAACGGTCCGTTTAACACAAATAAAATATTAAATTATATTTAGTGGGGTAGTCGAACGGGCCGAATCGACCCGGACGACCACCCCCGGTTTCAAATCGGTCCAACCTAGAAACCTTTTCTCACCAGTCCTAATCTACCCACAACCCCTCCACCTCACCCCCACCAATAATCTCTCGCCACCTCACCTCTCTCCCTCATCCCCTCCAATCAGACCCTGCCACCTCCCCAGCCCCTCTTCCCTCCCTCTCTCTCTCTCCCCTCTCTCTCTCTCCCTGGGACCCACCCCCAGCACACACCCTGGCCACACACACGCACGCAACACACACAGCAACACGCGCACACCGACAGCCCCCCTGGAACCACGCCCCTGCCCCGATCCCCACGCGGGACCCACCCGCCGCGTCCCACGCGGTGCGCCCCGCGCCCTCCCTTCTTCCTCCTTCCTCTCACCGACGCACCCCACCGCCTGCCTCCTCCCTCCTCGCCGGAGCTCCCCGCCGTCTGCTCCCCTCTCCCCGGCGCCCCTCCTGCCACCGCCGGCCACCCGCCTCCGTCCGCGGCCGCGTCCCCCTCCGCGTCGTCGCCTTCCGTCGTCTCTGCCCCGGCTTCCCCTCACCGGCGCGCCACCCCTCCCTCAGCTCCGGCCGCCCCGTCTCGCTTCCTCCCCGGCTCTCCGACCACCCGCGACCCCACCTCGCTCCACCCGCGACCCCACCTCGCTCCGCCCGCGACTCCTTCCTCGGCTCCTCCCTGCCGCCCGTCGGCCTTCCCCCGGCCGCGCCTTCCGCCGGCGAGCCGGCCCGCCTCCACCCGCGCTAGCCCCGAGCTGCCTCGCCGCCGCGACCCTCCCCCTCTCCTCCAAGCTCGCCGCCGCCTCTGGCCGGAGTCCGCGCCTCCGCCGGCCTTCTCCACCCCGCCGCCACGCCGCCTCCCTCTCCTTCCCCGGCTCCTCCCGCCCCGCACCTCTCTCCTCTGCCTCGGCCACCGCTTGTCTTCACCGCCACCGGGTTCCGCCACCTCCTCCAGCGCCGCCCCGTCCTCCGCCGCGTCCGCCCCTCGTCCCTTCGGCGAGCTCCGCCTCTCTCGCCGGTACTCCTCTTCCCCTGCGAGCAGCCGCGCGCCTCCTCTGCCTTGGCACCGGCGCGGCTCGACGCGTCCGCCCTCCTGCACTCTCGGTCTCCCTTTGCCTGACGTTTTGGCTGCCCTGTGATCGTCCCGTATCGGCTTGCTGATGACAGCGCTTGGGAGATGAGAGGATGTGGAGATATGGTGGTGTCCTCAAGTTGGCACAATGTCAACCGAAGAATACCAGACTGCCACGAAGGTTGCCCTCTCTGGTTTTCGACAAGACCTCCAACGTTGGGACACAAGCACGAGTATCCAGTGTTGTTTCAAGTTTGCCACCGAGCTTGATATCGAAGTCGGAACCCGAAGACGCCGAGACCCTAGACATCAAGTTCCCCTCGCCTTGCCAAGCTCTTCCTCCTGGAACCCGCTGACACATGCCTGAAGATTCACGAAGCGCCAAGATCTACCTCACGGAGCTGCGAACCCCCCCAGACCCGAGGACCATCGGTCAAGATCGCCACCGACAAAAACGGACCGATAAGGTCTTCTACATGGGCACCGAGTACTTCTTCCCGGCTCCGAGCAAAGTTCACCATCGACAATTGAAACCGGCACCTCCAAGATCTTCTCCCCGATACGACAAGTACTCCCTCAAGGACGTCGAGTACTTCACCCCGGACATCGGGACCCGGAAGACCGATCTAGAGCGTCAAGGCCTTCACATGGAGTTGTCAAGATCATCCGGAAACACCAAGATCAACTGCGCGGGCCCGACAAGTTCGACACCGTCCAGGGCGAGACCGATGCGCCCCGACGCCACGCCAAGTTCGTCTACCCGAACGACAAGACCTACTCTGTTGTCCGAGAACGGACCCGCCGAGACCGAACCCCAGATCCGAACCCTGAGTCCGACCCCGAACCCTGGAACCCAAGTTCGTCGAGACCCTCTAATGTGTGAACCCCTTCCCGAAACCCTATTTTACAATAATATAACTTGTCGCATATTAATCATTCATCTTGCATGCATATTTGTGTGGTTTGGGGGCCTTATGCCGATTCACCTTATAATTAAATATGGGGCCCATATGCGGACAATCTAGTCTCATATTGGCCTCATTTAAATTTGTGTAGCGAACCGGTGCTATCTTTTGTCTTGATAACGCAACATTTAAATTGCGGGGGTTCTAAATAACTTGAACCATTTAATTAATTGTCGGGACCCCCGGTTCCGCTTATTATGGCCTAATTGCATCGCATCTCTGCCATGTCATGCATCATACATGCATCATGCCCGATATTTTGCCGTAGTATTAAATATTGCATCCGGTGTTTATCCTAGTGTTTTGCTTCTTCGCGGATTGGGCCGTTGAGTTGATGTGAGCTTCGCCCCGATCTTCGGATGAACCTTCGACAATGTTTTCAGGCGAGCATCTCCCCCTTTCTACCTATCTTACTTTTATAGTATTTATTCTCTCCTGTTGATCTATTGCTATCTGTGTTGCGATGCTCTAGTTGCCGTACCCGTGAAATCCCTTGCAGCCGTATATTGCCTTGGACACATCCTATTACCTGATGTTTGGTAGATAGTTGGACCAGCGCGTCGTAGTCGCTTGCTCAAGTGTTGTCGCGTGTCGTCAAGTACCACAGTTGTTGGAGAGTTGCCGCATGTTTAAGGTTGGAGATGAACATGGCTTTAATTATTGTTCACTTTAATTATTGTTTAATAACTAAAAATTGAAGTAGGTAAGCAGAGGCACCGGTGGGTGATAGATAATATTTGGTTTCCGACCTCCCACTTGTGTCCCGTAGGACCCCGAGTTCTTGACACCTGTTCCGAGATCGAGCGCGCTAACCACATGTGGGGAGATATGGGCCCCCCATCGATTTAGTACCTGATTTCAAAGTATTGTACTGGGGGCCACAAGTAGTTTGGGGCTTTATTACTATCCTGTACTTATGCCATGCTTTACTGCTTTATTTACGATTGTGTGAGGAGCACGCTGTACTGTTTTGGAAGCGGAGTGTTTTCGCGGTATCGACAGTCCCCGTTTGGGGATTTGCTGTCGTTTACAGCCACTGTCACAAACCCTGAGTCCGTCTCGGAGACCGGCCGACTTCGTTGCGGGTGTACTTAGTGGGGTGGCCCCCGTGCTTGCTTTGGGTCTGGGAAACGTCATGACTTAGGCCCCGCCGACATACCGATGGGTGTATGTTAACTGATCTGGCAAAAGGGTCGAAGTGCGTGTGGATACTTTGGTGCACCCCTGCAGGGTTTAATCTTTTCGAGAAGCCGTGTCCGCGGTTATGGACGACTTGGAGCACAGTGCTTGATCATAGACAACTATAACTAAAGTTTACTGTTATAAATTGACTTGTATCCGACATGACTAGTAATCAGCTTCACCACAACGGAATGGCTAAATAAAAGTACCAACAACTGCTGGGTTTTGGGTTATCTCATGTTAATTGTATCTGACTAGTAAGTGTCGCAACTATCACGGAATGGTTAACTAAAATTGCCCACTGCTTATTTTATCAGGATGATTATCTATACCTGACTAGTAATTGCCGCAACGATAACCGAATAAATAAAACTGCCAAATGTGTGAGTTCCTCGGTTGAATTCCTCGTTTGGTCTCGAGGGGGAAACACCAGGATGGGTTTGTTTGGTGATAGCTTCAGGTTGGATCCGGATAGGTCATTCTTATCCCTCTCTGATAACCGCCAGTTGTAACGAGTCTCTATAGGTTGTTTAGTGCATGCTGCCGCTGCCGCTCAGCCCACCATACCTATGTAGGCGAGGACCGCCGAATTCTAGTCTCGCCGTGTACTGGCCTCAGTACTGACGCTCCTCCTTTTCCTTTGCCCTTTGTCGGCACCCCTTTTGTTTAAGCAGGTTTTGAGATCGACGTCGTTAGCAGGGTTACCCTTCCGGCTTGGCCTGGGCAGGGTTATGGACGCCATTGGTTATTCTTCAGGGCTCTTAGCCCCATTTGCATCTTGTCCGTAGTCGGACGCTCTATCGTTTTCAAGGTGATTTGGATCTTTGTACTGTATTTTTGAATTCTTGACTCTTTGAGTCGTTGTTATATATATCTGTTCTGTGGGTCCCATCGAGGACTGTTGTGTAATGTTATTACTTCGTTTTCCACCCGCACGCAAGTGCCTGGTGGGCACCTTCGAATCGTTTCTATGCGGGTTTGGCGGGTTTCGCTAAAACTTGCATAGGGCCGATTCTGAGGGTGTTACAATGTACCCTTTAGATAACTCATTACTCTCTCAAGAGCATGCCAATGATCATCTCCTGGATTGGAAACAAACCGGCTAAGTTTGCTCACAGCAAACGCGATGTCAGGCCTTGTTGCGCTAGCTAAATACATTAACGAGCCAATTATCTGAGAGTATCTCAGCTGATCTCTAGTTGTTCTTTTGTTCTTTCGAAGCATCTTACTAGGATCATATGGTGTCGGTGAAGGAGTACAATCTGAGTAGCCAAAGCGACTCAACACCTTATCCACATAGTGAGATTGCAGAAGTGTAATTCCGCCATTCTCATCTTTCAGCAGCTTAATGTTTAGAATAACATCAGCTTCTCCAAGGTCTTTCATGTCAAAACTTTGAGACAAGAAACTCTTGACCTGTTTGATGACAATCATATTTGTCCCAAAAATCAGTATGTCATCAACATACAAACAAAGTATAACTACTTCGCCCCCACCATGGCGATAGTATACACATTTGTCGGCTTCATTTACAACAAAGCCAGCAGATGTTAAAGTTTGATCAAACTTCTCATGACATTGCTTAGGTGCTTGTTTCAGTCCATACAAAGACTTCAATAGCTTGCACACCTTTCCTTCTTGACCATCTACTACAAAACCATCTGGCTGATCCATATAAATTTCCTCATCCAACTCTCCATTAAGGAAAGCTGTCTTGGCGTCCATTTGATGAACGATAAGACCATGTGAGGCAGCCAATGAGAGTAGAACTCGAATAGTGGTCAATCTAGCCACAGGCGAATAAGTATCAAAGAAGTCTTCGCCTTCTTTTTGGGTATAACCCTTGGCAACAAGCCGAGCCTTGTACTTTTCAATCGTACCATCAGGCCTAAGCTTCTTTTTGAACACCCACTTACATCCTACAGGTTTGCACCCATAAGGACGATTAGTGATCTCCCAAGTTTTGTTTGCCATGATGGAATCCATCTCGCTACGAATAGCCTCTTTCCAGTAGTCTGCATCAGGGGATGCATAAGCCTCTGAAATAGAGGTGGGAGTATCATCCACGAGATAGACAATGAAATCATCACCAAAGGACTTTGCAATCCTCTGTCTCTTGTTCCTTACAGGAACTTCATTGTCTACCTCCTCAGGAATTTCATCATGTGCTCGTTCATAATATTCCATGGGAATAGCAGGTTCAGGAGTTTCAACAGATTCCTGTCTAGATGTACTAGGCATATCTTTCATCGGAAAAATATCCTCAAAGAATGTAGCATCCTTAGACTCCATAATTGTACTGACCTTCATGTCAGGTACCTCAGATTTCACCACTAGAAATTTGTATCCAACGCTATGATGAGCATAGCCAAGAAAGACACAGTCTACGGTCTTTGGTCCAAGTTTACGCTTTTGGGGAATTGGCAAATTCACCTTTGCCAAACAGCCCCAAGTACGTAAATACGAGAGTGTTAGTTTTCTCTTCTCCCATAATTCATATGGAGCAGTTTCATTGTCTTTTGTGGGAACTTTATTCAGGACATGACATGATGTCAATATCGCCTCCCCCACCATGCCTTGGATAAACCCGAAGTACCTAACATGGCGTTAACCAAGTCTGTTAGAGTACGGTTTTTTCTTTCGGCAACTCCGTTAGATTGGGGAGAATGGGGAGGAGTCCTCTCATAAATAATGCCATGTTCCGCACAAAATAAATCAAACTCATTAGAGAAATACTCTCCACCACGATCTGACCGGACTCTCTTAATCTTTCTCTCAAGTTGATTTTCAACTTCTGCCTTATAGTTTTTAAAGTGGTGTAGAGCCTCATCTTTAGTTTTCAAAAGATATACATAGCAAAATCTAGTAGAATCATCAATCAACGTCATGAAGTATTTCTTTCCACCTTTGGTCAACACACCATTCATCTCACATAGATCTGAATGTATAAGCTCTAGTGGTGCCAAGTTTCTTGCTTCCTGCACAGGCTTGTGAGGCTTGCGCGGTTGCTTAGATTGAACACACTCTTGACATTTAGAGCCTTTGGCTAAAGTGAAACTCGGAATTAAATTCATCTTAGCTAGCCGCGTCATACAACCAAAATTAATGTGACAAAGTCGTGAATGCCAAATATCGGTATCATTGCCAGGGGCACAAATATGGTTCACAACCTTATTACAAAAATCTGATAGGGAAAGACGGAACAAACCGCCGCACTCATAACCTTTACCAATAAATTTTTCATACTTAGAGATGACTACTTTATTGGACTCAAATACCAACTTAAAACCTTCTTTGCAAAGAAGGGAACCACTAACGAGATTCTTATTTATTGAGGGCACATGCTGCACGATCTTTCCCGAAGTAAACTTCAGATCCACCATGCCAACGCCACGAACAGAAGCATGTGATCCGTTTCCCATCAAGACGGAGAGATCTCTTGTGATATGATAAGAAGAAAACAAAGAGATATCAGCACACACATGAATATTAGCACCGGTGTCGATCCACCAATCTGTAGATTGACAAATTGACAAAACAGTAGGTAAATTACCATACCCGGATGCACCCTTATCATTGTTGCTCATAGTCACTTTGACAGGCTTAGAGTTCTGTCCATTTGGATTGTTCCTTCCTTTGCGCTGCTTGCAGGTTTGGAGACCAATGTCCAACCTCGCCGCACACAAAGCAGGGATCCTGTGACTTGTCTTTCTTATTCTTTTTGAAGTTGGTAGCACGAACGGCCTTGGTCTTCCCCTTGAACTTGTTGTGGAAGTTCTTCTGCACCACATTGGCGCTTGACTGGGGTGCCTCGGCTCCCTTTGGGTGTGCGTCTTTTGCCTTTGCCTTTTCCTCAAGGTCCAGAAACCCAATGAGATTCTCAACAGACATCTCTTGACTCTGGTGTTTGAGGTTAGTGGCAACACTCCTCTAGGATTGAGGAAGCTTTGCAATGATGCATCCCGCAACAAATTTGTCGGGCAATGCACACTTAAGGAGCTCAAGTTCTTTTGCAATGCACTGAATCTCATGAGCCTGTTCAACAACAGAACGGTTTTCAACCATCGTATAGTCATGAAACTGCTCCATGACATACAGTTTACTGCCAGCATCAGTAGCACCGAATTTTGCTTCGAGTGCATCCCATAGTTCTTTGGCATTGCGCATATGTAAATATGCATCCACCAACTTGTCCCCAATGACGCTTATGACACAGCCCACAAAGAATATGGTGGTCTCCTTGAACGTCTTCTCCTGTTTAGGAGTGATCGTTCCTTCAGGATTACCAGCCGATACCCAGAAGGCGCCTATAGCCATCAGCCAGAGGGTACACTTGGTTTGCCAGCGCTTAAAGTGCGCACCCATAAACGGGTTCGGTTTCAGACAAGCGGCAAAGCCTTGACGCGAAAACAGCCTAAAATAAGGTTTTTGGATTGTTGAAATAATTAGCAGTTTTCGTTTTAATTTAATCCAAGTATAAATCATGACAAAACAATTTCTAAGACTAACTAGCATACGCATAGTAGACACGCATCATACAGGCAAGTGAAAATCTAGCACATCTACGCATACTGCAATACTAGTGATCATCATAGAAAATAGCAGGAGGGCAAAGAACACGTACGAATTCGTCGATGGTATGACCAACGGCTCAACAGAAGTGGAGCCACCACCAGCAGCAGCGTCGTCAGACATGGTGATGAAGTTTACTATGAGCTTGAGCAGTCGCATCTAGACACTCCCCAAAAACCTTATCGCCTCTCTCCCGGTGCAGGATCGGAGAGACGGGGTTCCGGAGGCCTGCTCTCCCGGACGACCGTGCACGCAGCCGGCGGGATGGAGTAGCAGAGGGCAGCACAGAGAGATGGAACGGCGATGCGCGGGCGGGCAGATGCAATCTAATTGGTGGTAACTGCTACGGTTTGCGTCTGCCTGCTATATAGTGCGGGTCGGGTAGGATGTGGGGCAACAGTCCACGACCGAGTCAGTTCCAGCCCACGATATGGAAACGGCGGTTAATTAACGCGTCCGTAATTACGCATTAATGACTCATAATTAATACACAATTAATTTTCCCAACGAGCAAAATAAAGCTCGGCTCGGCAAAATTTGTTGGAATTATGCCCTAGAGGCAATAATAAAGATGTTATTATTATAATTCTTGTTCATGATAATGTTTATATTCTATGCTAGAATTGTATTAAGCAGAAACTTTAATACTTGTGTGGTTTGTGAACAACACCGTGTCCCTAGTACGCCTCTATGGACTAGCTCATTGATCAATGATGGTTAAGGTTTCCTAACCATAGACATGAGTTGTCAATTGATAATGAGATCATATCATTGGGAGAATGATATGGTGGACATACCCAAACTAAGCGAAGCAATTAGATCGTGTCATCGTGTTCGTCTTTGCGAAGCTTTTTCTTATGTCAAATATTGTATTCCTTAGACCATGAGATAATACAACTCCCTGGTATCGGAAGAAAGCTTTGAGGTCATCAAACGTCATCCTATGAGAGGGTGATCATAAAGGTGTCTCTCAGGTGATCGGAAAGTATCTGTTGGGTTGTATGTATCGAGATGGGATTTGTCCCTCCCAAGTCGGAGAGATATACTTCGGGCCCACTCGGTAATCGATATCAACACCGCTTGCAAGCATGTGGTTAAGGAGTTAATCACAAAGTGATATCGGATTACGGAACGAGTAAAGTACTTGCTGTGAACGAGATTGAACTAGGTATGACGGTACCGACGATCGAATCTCGGGCAAGTAAAATATCGTGAGACGAAGGGAATATATATGGGATTGATTGAATCCTGGCATCGTGGTTCATCCGATATGATCATCGATGAATGTGTGGGAGCCAATATGGGTTACCAGACCCCGCTGTTGATTATTGATAGAAGATCATGTCTGCATATTCTCGAACCCGCAGGGTCACACACTTAACGTGTCTCGACGCTAGGATAGATTGGATAATTGGTTTATGAGTTTTTGTTCGGAGTCTCGGATGGGATCTGGGACATCACGAGAGGTTCCGGAGTGGTCCGGAGAATAAGATTCATATAAGGCAGTGCAGTTTTTGGAGTTCAGAATTGTTCCGGATTAATCGGTATTATATCGGAAGCTTCTAGAACCTTCCGGAAGGGGACCAACGTGGCACCACCTTCCGGGAGGGGGCATGGTCCTATGAGGGAGTGCCCTGGCCGCATTGGGCCAGGGGCACAAGGCCCCATAGGGCCCAGCCGGCCAAGAGAGGTTTAAACTCGAGATAGACCTTCTAGAAGGGGAGGTTTCCTTGCCCCCCACTCCTTATCCTTTGGGGCCGCCGGTTTGGGCTTGGGGGAGGGGCTAGGGCTGCGCCCTCCCCTCTATATAAAGAGGGGTGGGGGCGCACCAACCCCCCACACCTTCCCCTCCAACCCTAGCCGCCCTGCTGCCCTTCCTCTCTCCCTCCCGACTGTTTGTAGGCGAAGCCCTGCTGCAGAAATTCTCCACCATATACACTACGCCGTCGTGTTGTAGATCCAATCCGTCTCTCCACCATACTTGCTGGTCCAACAAAGGAGGAGACGTCGATGTGCTGCATGTGTGCATCTCACGGAGGCACCGCCACTTGTGGTGCTAGATCGGATCGGATCGCGAGGAGGAGAAGCGAGTACGACTACATCACCCACATTCCGACGAACGTTCCGCTGTGCGAATCTTCAAGGGTATGAAGATCTAATCCAATCTCTCTCGTTGTTTGCATCTCCTAGATTAGATCTTGGCTTTCCCTCTGTTCGCATCCGTAGAAAATTTTGATTTACTATGCCGTGAAACCCTTCAGTGGTATCAGAGCTAGATCTATGCGTAGATGTGTTTCACGAGTAGAACGCAACATGGTTGTTGCGGGCGTTGATGTTTTATGTTGCAAGCCTCTTGTTTGTGTTCTTCTTATGACGCGGGATAGTGAGATTGAAGCGGTCCAGGCCAACCTTACGCGACGTCGTTCGCGAGACCGGCTCCGCACTTGACGTGTGGCTTGTTCCACACATGCGGCTGGTGGATGTCAGTTTCTCTCACTATAGTTGTCATGGGATTAACACCGGAGTTTGGCAACCATAATATCACCGTTGTGGCTTTCCGTAGGTAAGAATCGTTCTTAGCATCTACTCCCATAAGCCACGTAAAACATGCAACAACAAAGTAGAGGCGTCTAACTTGTTTTTGCAGGGAGTGTTTTCTGTGATATGGTATGGCCCAAGATGTGATGTGTATATTGTATGCGATGATCATGTTTTGTAATGTTTCACGACTTGCATGTCGATGAGTACACAACCGGCAGGAGCCATATGGTTGTCTTTATAATTGTGTATGACCTGCGAGTCAACTTTTTATACGCCATGTAATAGCTTTACTTTATCGCTAAGTAGTTAGCAATAGTTGTAGTTGCTATTCGTGGTGGAGGCAATTATGGTGGAGTGATGGAGATCATGCCGGAACGCACAAGATGGAGATCATTGCGCGAAGATTGGCTATACCATGTCACATTAAAGTTATATGCATGTGATGTTTATCCTTTTATGTATCTTATCATGCTTAGATCGCGACGGTAGCATTATAAGATGATTCCTCACTTAAAGATCAAGATAAAAACTGTGTTCTCCCCGAGTATGCACCGTTACGAAAGTTCGTCGTGTCCAAGCATCACGTGATGATCGGGTGCTATAGACTCTACGCTCACATACAACGGGTGCAAGCCAGTTTTGCACACGCGGAAATACTTGGGTCTAACTTGACGAGCCTAGCATGTACAGACATGGCCTCGGAACACATGAACCGAAAGGTTAAGCATGAGTCATATGAATGATATGATCGACACTTCGTTGTCCACCATTGAAGCCAAATCTCTTCTCGTGATGATCGGATTAGGTGTGGTGAATTTGGATCATGTTCACTAAACAACTTGAGGGATGTTGAATTTAGTGGGAGTTCATCTAGTAATTTGATTAAGTTGAACTAGTTATCATGAACATAGTCTAATTTGTACTTGCAAATACTGTAGATCACATGGCTAAGTCCAACTTCAACTTCAATGTTTTCGCTGAGAAGGAAAAGCTTAGAAACAATGGGTCTAACTTCACCAATTGGTTCCGCAATCTAAGCATCATTATCTCTGGCGGTCAAAAGGACTATGTCCTTGGGAAAGCGTTAGGTGACCCCCCTGCTGCAACTGCGTCGGCTGATGAGAAAACTGTCTATCAGTCGCGCAAAGATGATTATGGTGTGATTAAGAGCACCATGTTGTTTGCTATGGAACCGGAACTTCAAAATCGTTTTGAAGACTATCCCGGGCCCTTTGAGATTCTCGAAGAGCTGAAAACCATGTTTCAGACTCAGGCCCGTTCTGAGAGATATGAGATCTCTGAGAAGTTCTTTAACTGCAAGATGGAGGAAGGGAGTTCTGTTAGTGAGCACGCCATTAAGATGACGGGCTACACTCAACGCCTTGAGCAACTGGAATGCACGATTCCAGAGGAGCTCAAGATTGACAGGGTTCTGCAATCACTCCCTCCCAGCTACAAAAGTTTTGTAGTGACTCATAATCAGATTGGTTCCACTGATACGATCACCGAGCTCTTCGCAAAGCTGAAGGCAGCGGAAGTGGACATCAAAAAGGATAATCATGTGTTGATGGTCAACAAGCCCACCTTTAAGAAAGGTAAGGGTGCAAAAAAAGCCCTTCAAGAAAGGCGGCGGCAAGTGCGTTGCCCCTGCTGAGAAGAAGCTCAAGTCTGGTCCTAAGCCGGACACTGAGTGCTTCTATTGCAAGGACAAGGGTCACTGGAAGCGCAACTGTCCGAAGTACTTAGCGGACAAGAAGGCTGGCACCATCAAAGGTATATTTGATATACATGTTATTGATGTTTTCCTTACTAGCCCTCGTTGTAGTGCCTGGGTATTTGATACCGGTTCAGTTGCTAATATTTGTAACTCGAAACAGGAGCTACGGAATAGACGGCGGCTTGCGAGGGATGAGGTGACGATGCGCGTTGGCAACGGATCAAGAGTTGATGTGATGGTCGTCGACACGCTCTCCTTAGTTTTACCTTCGGGATTAGTTTTAAACCTTAATAAATGTTATTATGTGCCTGCGTTGAGCATGAACATTATTTTTGGATCGTGTTTATTGCAAGATGGTTATTCATTTAAATCGGAGAATAATGGTTGTTCCATTTATATGAGTAACATCTTTTATGGTCATGCACCTCTTGTGAATGGTTTATTTCTTCTAAATCTCAAAAGGGATGAAACACACATCCATAACATTGAGGCTAAGAGATGCAAAGTAGATAGTGATAATACTACTTATTTGTGGCACTGTCGTCTAGGTCATATTGGTGTAAAACGCATGAAGAAACTCCATTCTGATAAACTTTTGGAGTCTCTTGATTTTGAATCATTTGACACATGCGAACCATGCCTCATGGGCAAGATGATAAAAACCCCGTTCTCCGGTATGATGGAGCGAGCAACGGACTTGTTGGAAATCATACATACCGATGTATGCGGACCGATGAGTGTTTCGACGCGCGGTGGATATCGCTATTTTCTCACTTTTACCGATGACTTAAGTAGATATGGGTATATCTATTTAATGAAACATAAATCTGAAACGTTTGAAAAGTTCAAAGAATTTCAGAATGAAGTGGAGAACCATCGTAACAGATATATTAAGTTTCTACGATCCGATCGTGGGGGCGAATATTTGAGTTATGATTTTCTCACGCATCTTAAAGCAAGCGGAATTGTTTCGCAACTCACGCCACCTGGAACACCACAGCGCAATGGTGTGTCTGAACGCCGGAATCGAACCCTATTAGATATGGTCCGATCAATGATGTCTCTTACTGATTTGCCGTTATCATTTTGGGGTTATGCATTAGAAACCGCTGCATTCACTTTAAATAGGACTCCATCTAAATCCGTTGAGACGACACCGTATGAACTGTGGTTTGGTGCTAAACCTAAGTTGTCGTTTCTTAAAGTTTGGGGATGTGAAGCTTACGTCAAGAAGTTGATGTCGGACAAGCTCGAACCCAAAGCGGAGAAATGCGTCTTCATAGGATACCCTAAGGAAACTATTGGGTATACCTTCTATCACAGAACCGAAGGCAAAGTGTTTGTCGCTAAGAACGGTTCCTTTCTTGAGAAGGAGTTTCTCTCGAAAGAAGTGAGTGGGAGGAAAGTAGAGCTAGACGAGGTTATTGAACCTTCTCTTGAATTGGAGAGTAGCGCAGCACCTGAAATTGTTCCAGTGCCGCCTGCACCAACAATAGAGGAAGCTAATGACAAGGATCATGAAGCTTCGGACGATGCTGCTACTGAACGTCGCAGGTCGACAAGGTCGCGTGCCCCTCCTGAGTGGTACGGCAACCCTGTCTTGACTGTCTTGTTAGTAGAAGACAGTGAACCTACGAACTATGAGGAAGCGATGATGAGCCCAGACTCTGAGAAATGGCTAGAAGCCATGAAATCCGAATTGGGATCCATGAGCGAAAACCAAGTATGGACTTTGGTGGACCCTCCTAGCGACCGAAAGGCCGTTGAGTGCAAATGGATATTCAAGAAGAAAACGGACGCGGATGGTAATGTTACCGTCTATAAAGCACGGCTTGTCGCGAAAGGTTTTCGACAAGTTCAAGGTGTTGACTACGATGAGACTTTCTCTCCCGTAGAGATGTTTAAGTCCATTCGGATTTTATTAGCAATTGCTGCGTTTCATGATTATGAAATATGGCAGATGGATGTCAAGACTGCGTTCCTCAATGGCAACATTGATGAAGAGTTGTATATGATGCAACCCGAAGGTTTTGTCGATCCTAAGGATGCTGATAAAGTATGCAAACTTCAGTGTTCCATTTATGGACTGAAGCAAGCATCTCGGAGTTGGAACCTTCGTTTTGATCAAGTGATCAAGAGCTTTGGATTTGTTCCAAATTGCTACGAAGCTTGTATCTACAAGAAAGTGAGTGAGAGCTCGGTGACGTTTCTGGTACTATATGTGGATGACATATTGATTATCGGAAATGACATCAACATGCTTAACGATGTGAAGATTTATTTGAACAAGTGTTTTTCAATGAAAGACCTAGGTGAAGCTGCTTATATATTGGGCATCAAGATCTATAGGGATAGACAAAGACGCCTGATAGCTTTAAGCCAGAGTACATACCTAGACAAAGTTCTGAAAAGGTTCAGAATGGATAAGGCAAAGAAAGGTTCAGTGCCCATGTTGTGAGGTAAGATATTGAGCAAGGCTCAGTGTCCAGCTACGGTAAATGATAGGGAAGCTATGAGCAAAGTGCCTTATGCCTCGGCCATAGGTTCGATCATGTATGCCATGTTGTGTACAAGACCGGATGTGTCCAATGCTCTTAGTTTGACGAGCAGATATCAAAGTGATCCAGGAGTGGAACACCGGACAGCCGTGAAGAACATCCTAAAGTACCTAAATAGAACTAAAGAAATGTTCTTAGTCTATGGGGGTGATGAACAGCTCGTCGTAAAAGGTTACGTCGATGCTAGTTTCGACACCGACAAGGATGATTCTAAATCTCAGACAGGATACGTGTATATTTTGAATGGAGGAGCTGTGAGCTGGAGAAGCTGCAAGCAAAGCGTGATCGCGGGATCTACAGTAGAAGCGGAATACATGGCTGCTGCAGAAGCGTCAAGTGAAGGAGTTTGGATCAGGAACTTCATCACTGAGCTTGGCGTGGTTCCAAGTGCATTGGACCCACTGGAGATATTGTGTGACAACACTGGCGCCATAGCACTCGCTAAGGAACCAAGATATCATCCAAAGACCAAGCATATCAACCGCAAGTTTCATATAATCCGAGATTATATAGCAGATGGAGATCTGAAGATTAGCAAAGTACATACAGATCTGAATGTCGCAGATCCATTGACTAAACCTCTTCCACGTGTAAAACATGATCAGCACCTCAGTGCCATGGGTGTGAGATTGTTGCCAAATGTAAACTAGATTATTGACTCTAGTGCAAGTGGGAGACTGTTGGAATTATGCCCTAGAGGCAATAATAAAGATGTTATTATTATAATTCTTGTTCATGATAATGTTTATATTCCATGCTAGAATTGTATTAAGCGGAAACTTTAATACTTGTGTGGTTTGTGAACAACACCGTGTCCCTAGTACGCCTCTATGGACTAGCTCATTGATCAATGATGGTTAAGGTTTCCTAACCATAGATATGACTTGTCAATTGATAATGAGATCATATCATTGGGAGAATGATATGGTGGACAGACCCAAACTAAGCGAAGCAATTAGATCGTGTCATCGTGTTCGTCTTTGCGAAGCTTTTTCTTATGTCAAATATTGTATTCCTTAGACCATGAGATAATACAACTCCCTGGTATCGGAAGAAAGCTTTGAGGTCATCAAACGTCATCCTATGAGAGGGTGATCATAAAGGTGTCTCTCAGGTGATCGGAAAGTATCTGTTGGGTTGTATGTATCGAGATGGGATTTGTCCCTCCCAAGTCGGAGAGATATACTTCGGGCCCACTCGGTAATCGATATCAACACCGCTTGCAAGCATGTGGTTAAGGAGTTAATCACAAAGTGACATCGGATTACGGAACGAGTAAAGTACTTGCTGTGAACGAGATTGAACTAGGTATGACGGTACCGACGATCGAATCTCGGGCAAGTAAAATATCGTGAGACGAAGGGAATATATATATGGGATTGATTGAATCCTGGCATCGTGGTTCATTCGATATGATCGTCGATGAATGTGTGGGAGTCAATATGGGTTACCAGACCCCGCTGTTGATTATTGATAGAAGATCATGTCTGCATATTCTCGAACCCGTAGGGTCACACACTTAACGTGTCTCGACGCTAGGATAGATTGGATAATTGGTTTATGAGTTTTTGTTCGGAGTCTCGGATGGGATCTGGGACATCACGAGAGGTTCCGGAGTGGTCCGGAGAATAAGATTCATATAAGGCAGTGCAGTTTTTGGAGTTCGGAATTGTTCCGGATTAATCGGTATTATACCGGAAGCTTCTAGAACCTTCCGGAAGGGGACCAACGTGGCCCCACCTTCCGGGAGGGGGCATGGGCCTATGAGGGAGTGCCCTGGCCGCATTGGGCCAGGGGCACAAGGCCCCATAGGGCCCAGTCGGCCAAGAGAGGTTTAAACTCGAGATAGACCTTCTAGAAGGGGGGTTTCCTTGCCCCCTACTCCTTATCCTTTGGGGCCGCCGGTTTGGGCTTGGGGGAGGGGCTAGGGCTGCGCCCCCCTCTATATAAAGAGGGGTGGGGGCGCACCAACCCCCCACACCTTCCCCTCCAACCCTAGCCGCCCTGCTGCCCTTCCTCTTTCCCTCCCGACTGTTTGTAGGCGAAGCCCTGCTGCAGAAATTCTCCACCATATACACCACGCCGTCGTGTTGTAGATCCAATCCGTCTCTCCACCATACTTGCTGGTCCAAGGAAGGAGGAGACGTCGAGGTGCTACACGTGTGCATCTCACGGAGGCACCGCCACTTGTGGTGCTAGATCGGATCGGATCGCGAGGAGGAGAAGCGAGTACGACTACATCACCCACGTTCCGACGAACGTTTCGCTGTGCGAATCTTTAAGGGTATGAAGATCTAATCCAATATCTCTCGTTGTTTGCATCTCCTAGATTAGATCTTGGCTATAATCCCTCTGTTCGCATCCGTAGAAAATTTTGATTTACTATGCCGCGAAACCCTTCAAAATTCCCGCAACCCGTGGCGCGCGCGTCGTGACAAGGCGTGGCGTGGCGAGGCGGGCGGCGTCGGAGGAGGAGTGCACGAGGGCTTATCTTCTTCTCACACCTTAGTGAGTGGTGCAACACTCTACTATATAAGGTGGTCCAACTCCCCTTCCACTAGCAATGTGGGACTAAACTTTGGCACCACTAGCACACACATGAGCTGCCATGATAATGGGCCAAAGAGAATTTCAGAATTTGTATTTGTTATGGGCCAAAAGCCCAACATCAAATATGCCTCAAATTCCAACACTTAGCACGATGATTTCCTTTATGTCTACTACAACAAACTCTACTATGACATGTTTTGCTCGGCTCCGATGATGGAAGGACGAGGACGGCGCCGTCGGCTCATGCTAATGTTTGTAGTCGCTTGGTTGTTCAATGAACTAATTATAATTTTTATTATTTTTAGGATTTTTTTTACTGTTGTTGATGATTATTAATAGATGGATGAATTTCGCAGAAAAAAATTCGGAGAGCATCTACTCTATGTCTAAATCCTTCCTTCGAACAGAATTTACTTGATGGCAACCCAAAAGAGAAATCCCAAAAGTGACAATAATATTGACTATCTCGGGCTTTCTATTGTAAAGGTATAGACGTCCTTAAAATAGGCTTTCTTTCCGTTTTATATATAACGCTCTTGGATAAGGCATGCACATAATCTAGATGTAACAGTTACTCGGTTTGTGGTGGGTTTGACTGCATATCTTCAAGATGAGTCCGAGGACTAGACCGTCTGTCCAAACAAGCTAGAGGGCTTTAGACGCACTTTCCACCTTCCAAAAACGGTGGCGCCGCCTCGTGGTCGTGGAGCTGGGCAGGGCGCAGCACTCGAGGAAGAAAGAGTATCGCGCTGCGTTCTCCCCTCTCTTGCTGCTGGACTAGGCATTCTCTTTAGTCTTTACAGATACATCTCTCCTGCTGGACTAGGAAGAAAGAGTATCCTGCTGCATTCTCCCCACCTCGCGCCCACTCTTCTAGTGCAAGTATGAGGCAGGTGCTCGCCGTTACGGCGGCGGCGGTGCTTCTCGCCGCCGGCGCTGCTGCTGCTGGGCCGGCGCTGATTCTGCAGCGTGCGCGGCCGCTTGAGGGTGCTCACGGTGACCACATGAAGCTGGTCCAGTTGGATAGGGAGCGACTCAACAGGGGGGCTTTCGACTTCGCGCTGCAGGGCATGCCCGGGTAAGAAATTTTTTGCATTCATCGATGAATGTTCCAAATCTGATTAATTCACCTGGCAGGAACTATCTTTTGTGTTTGGTCCCGCCCCGAGGTGAAACAACTATCTTTATTTTACACAATTACTGCAGCCCCGCTTCTGAATTCTGATTTGAACTAGGATGTACTCTGTTTTAATTCGATTTGGGTAAAACCCTTCCTTATTCGATTTGAATTGCTTAGCTTATTGTCTTTCTGAATCCGGGTGAGGAACAGCAACCCTGGCTAAGAAAATAAAACTGGAAAGTGTGGCCAAACCAAAAAAAATTGTGGGGAAACGGGTCATTATAAATGAAGCACCATCTCTGTTTTCGTCAAGTTCGTTGCTCCTCGTCTTAGCGTTAAGGAAACTCAAGTTGTCCCAAAAAGAGAGTAGGGGCGTGCCACCATGTTTTCTTATTACAAGGCCAATAATTTCTCACAAGGGGCATCAATACAAGAGCTTCATCCATGAGTGCCGGTTCACATGGCATGTGATTTAGATTTTTGTATGGTCTCACCCACAGACATAGTGGATTTGCTTGTAGCACCATTAACAGCTGCAAGAATATGGTTCAGTGCCTTCAATGTAGCTCCACCGTTTGGTCAATTTTTGTGACATTTGTCTCAGATAACTAACTTGAGTAAGGGTGTACTATGTTCTAATTTATTTGCGACTGCCCTGATGAGATATCTATTGAGATTAATAATTAACTCAAAACTCTTTAGGCAGTATGTATATCGTGTGTTTGAATAGTTATAGCTTGTAGCAGTATATCTTATAGCTTCTTATTTCCTTGGATCAACAGAGGCATGTTGCGAATTGGTTAGGATGCAAAGTTTCAGCTTCCACTGTAAATGAACCTGCATTTTGGCATATGACTTCTTCTTTAACTGACCGGCTTGTTTTTTGCTTGAAATCAGTATTTGGTTCATCTCAATCTAGAGTGTAGAACATTCTTTTGTGATTAGTGTACCAACATTCACCATTTGCAGCCTCTATTATGCACGTGTGAAATTGGGTAACCCACCGAAGGAATACTTGGTTCAGTTCGACACTGGAAGTGACATCATGTGGGTTTCATGCAGCCCTTGCACTGGTTGCCCGAAATCAAGTGAGATCAATGTAAGGCAATCATCCTCCGACCTCGAATCATTCTCTTTACAGATACATCTCTTATTCTAAAACATTTTCTCTCCCTTTTGATTGAACCATGTCTTATTTGTTTCTCAGTTACCACAGAAGTTGTACAACCCAAAATCTTCATCAACTTCATCTAGGATCTCATGCTCTGACCATAGGTGCACTGATGCCCTCGAGGCAGGCTATGCGGTCTGTAATAGATCGCACTCTCCAAGCAACCAATGTGGTTACACTTTGACATACGCCGATGGAGGTACCACAACAGGCTATTATGTGTCTGACACACTTCATCTCGGCACTACCATGGGAAATGAAGGGTCCGTCCATTCGTCGTCTGCCATGGTCTTATTTGGGTATGATTTACTTGGAGTCCTTTATCCTTTTATATTTCCAATCAGAATTGATAACTTAATACAAATAACCTTCCTCGTTGAAATAAAGTCAGAAACCTAGCTGGAATAACGTTTTAACACTCCTTTTTTTTTAAAACAGATGCAGCAACTCGCGGTCAGGGAACACAGATGGGATTATTGGGTTTGGAAAGAGTGCACTATCTGTCATATCACAACTGAGCTCTCAAGGGCTGTCTGGCAACGTATTCTCTCACTGCCTAAAACGTTCAAAAGATGGTGGTGGGATTCTTGTTCTTGGTGAAGTTGTCAAGCCAGGATTTGTATCTACCCCTCTCGTTACAATGCAGTAGGTTTCTTTATCCTGGAATTACTTATAGAATTCTGCATCACTCTGTTTCTTGTAGTGCCATACTCTGTTTCTTGTTGTGTGGTAACCATTAAATATGAAGGACATAAACCAACGGTGCAAATTTAATGCTAGATTCGACCAATCTTAATTTTTTATACAATTGCCCTTAGTATTGATTTATAATCGTCGTGGATTATGCTTGTTATTTATATTTATTAGCACAATCTTTAACTAGCAAACGGTAACTATGGATTTGTTTGTACAATCTTTAATTTGGAAACATGACGTGCCGTTTATGTTATTCTTTCCTTTTTTTTTAACAAAGAAAACGTGCACTCACTTATGTGTTCAGACGCCAACATTATAGCTCGAATATAGCTAGTGGAACTTCCTGAGTTCTTTTTGTTATCTGTTTTTCTCAATAAAACACAGGCCTCGGTACAACTTGAATATGAAGAGTATTGCTGTCAATGGTAAAATGCTCCCCATTAATTCTTCCTTATTTGCAACATCAAATGCACAAGGAACGGTTGTGGATTCAGGAACGACACTATCCTACCTTGCTGATGGAGTGTACGATCCAGTTGTCAGTGCTGTGAGTTATTCATATCATACACTTCATTCCCTTGTTGTTGAAAAACCAGTAGTTGATCAGTTTACTTGTCAATACTTTTATTGTGTCAATATGAGTTGTAATGATTTGTATCTGGTCATTTACAGATATATGCTGCTGTCTCTCCATCTGTGCGCACATATGTTCACACTGGAATCCGATATTTTATTTCTTCTAACAGGTTATTTTCCCTGCAAAGTAAAATTAAAAGTTCATTTACTTTGTAATGTTAAATTACTTGAAAAATATTTGCCTTTTTACTTCAGCACTAGGGCCCTCTCGTTATTTCCAACTGTGACACTATATTTCGAGGATGGTGCAGCAATGAAAGTGGGGCCAGAGAGCTATCTTGTGCGCCAGGGTTCGTTTGTAAGTCTATAACCTTCGGATGCTTCACTTGTAAACTTTTTCATTGTTGTATATATGGTTAACTGTTTTCCAAATTAATCTATCTCAAATGTAAAATAGCATATCACGTTTTGTAGGACAATGATGATATATTTATTATTGGATTTCAAAGGAGCATGGAGATTGAAGATCACGAGCGGACCACTATACTCGGAGGTTAATTATCTACTACTCATCTTGACTGAATTAATTAGTATAAGCTGCACATCTCAGCACTTAATGCTGCTATTCCCTCATGGTTTTCTGAAAATAAATATGTCGCTCAACAAAATCAAAATAATTGTGGAAATAACATAGTATGCAAATCAACCTTACTCTTGGAGCATTGATTATTGCTTTTGACCCATGTCTTTCTTAAACCCTAATATTGTATTGATATAAACACCTTTGATCATGCAACCATTGTCTGACCAGTACTAGCTTCACATTAACAATCTTTTTTTCAACTAGCAACTAGATACTATAAATATTCCAATATGTAATCTCAAGCCCGGGCATTTTCTTGCTAACTGATACATGTATTTCTTGTGGCAGATCTTGTTCTACGTGATAAGATAGTTGTGTATAACTTGGACAAAATGCGCATGTCTTGGGTAGACTATGATTGTAAGAAAATATTCCTCTCTACGAACCAAAATTCATGTAGTTGAATATACCCTATATATATCATGACCTCCTTTCTCTTATTTCAGGCTCCCTACTCAACATGAATACCACCTTTGTCGTCAGTGGCTCGATGGGGCATAATGCCCCATCATACTACATCAGTTTGATAGTTGTTGGAGTAGCCGTCATCATCAACGCAATATGGCAGGGGAAATAGTAAGGACAAAATGGGGGATGTATCATGATCGATGTGGCCTTCAAAGCCACTTTAGAGAGGCTGGGAGGGCACCATGACAAACCCACATGTTGTTCACTGTAATAGTTAGGAGTCTAGCTATAGGATTCGGAGCCGCTGAGTCGCCGAGACCATTCATTGTATGCTTACGGTCGAGCTTGCTCAAATTGGCACATATGAGTCGTCAATATCACTTTGGCATTGATGGCCTGAAGTTTGTATTGCGTCTGGTCGACGCCTAAGTGTTAACCTTTTCGGATTTAATATTTTATAGTCAGTTGTTCATATATTCTACTGTATGCTCGCGCAGCTGTGATTAGAGAAAAGAGTAAGAGGCAACAGGCGTCAAAACATAATGAAATAATTTCAGGTACAGATTGCCTTGCTTCTATCCGCAGCTTTTAGGACAGAATGGAGTTATTCCATCTGCATTCTGCAACGCCAGATAACAACCTACTCAAAACTTTTATACACAGAAGCCTTCTCTGCTCATTTGATGCTTCTCCATCTTCATGTCTGGTGGTGGATGCTGCTGCATGGATTCACCAATAACTTGACTTAGGGGGTGTTTGTTTGGTCTTTTGGTGGTTTTTCAGTAGAAAAAGGCAGAAATACGAACCAAATAGCAGAATTGTGCGTTGGGCTTCGGCTGAAGTGCTTGGGAGAAATAGGATAACCTGAGAAAGCACGCCCGGAGGTGCTTCCCGCGGCTTTCCTTAGAGCTGCGAAGCGTTTTGTTTGTTTGAACATGTTGTTTGTAGAAATTACAAATGGAATACCACCCCGCAGCGTGAGTGTATATAGCCCGACCCAGCCCCTGACCCCGTCCTAGGGTTCGAGGCCGCCAGAGCTTCCCCCGCCACCCGACCCCCCCCCCCCCCCCCCCACGCTTGACCTTCCCCCACGGCCGAACTCCTCTCTCCTGACGCCCGCCGTTCAAGATCGACGGGGGAGCCAAAATCGCCGGAGCTTCTCCCACCGTCGACCGACCTCGTCGCCGTCTGACCTACGCCCCGGACGACCTCGTCACAGGTAAAGGTGAGGCCACCATCCTTTTGCCTGATATGCTATTGCATAGTAACTATTGTCTTGACGTTGTTTCTTGATGTCTTGTGTGATCTTCTACTGCTAGAAATTTTGAAGTAGCTAGATGTGATACTGCTGTAAATTTTGATGTTGCTTGCTGCTACTACTATGAGGTTGCTTGGTGCTATTGAAATTATGTAGCTTGTTGTGGTACCGCTGTAAATTATATTGCTTGCTTGAAATAAAATGCTATCTTTAGTAATGTTTTTTTTGTTATATCTTGGTAGTACTTTGCAATGTCGAAGGTGGTTTGGGATGCATACCGCACTAGATTTTTATGTGACATTTGTATGGAGGAAGTGAATGGCAACAATAGGAAGGGGATTTCTTGAGTAGAAAGGGTTACAAGAATCTTGGAGACAAATTTGCCAAGAAAACAGGGGAAAGATTAGCTAGAAGTAATTTAAAAACAAATGGGATGCTTTAAAAAAGGATTACACAGAGTGGATGGAACTGCAAAATACGACCGGTTAGGTTGGGATCCTATAGCAAAAACTATGGAGCAGATGATGATTGGTGGAAGAATCACCTAGCTGCAAGTTATCATTTTCTATACTTGCCTTTCCTTTTGATCATTGGACTGATCTCTCTATTGTGCTCTTATTTTCAGATTCACCATGAGCATGCAAAATTAGGAATGGGCCACCTTACAACTTGGAACAACGGGATGTCATGATGTCCTAATCAGAACTCAGAAGTTCCATGGAAAAATGTTTTGATGTCCTACTTAGAACTCCGAAGTTCTGCCCTTGCAAAGAATTTGAAGAAAATGAGAAGTTCTGGTCAGTTATATAGTTTTTCTTTCTTTTGCAAATGATTTTGGGTTTTATTTCCCAATTTTTGTTACCTTCTTTGCACTTATTCTTTTTGCTATATTTGAGCTCTGATTGTATTTGCTTTATTTTTTCGTACTTGTTAGTTTTCCAAGGAACACATATACTATTTAAAATTGTGAACTTATTTTCATACACGTGACTATTTTTATTTAATATATTGGAATACTTTATATATATATTTATTATATTTTAAATTAACTAATTAATTTTCCCTTTTCTTTTCTTTTGCGGTAAATACATAAACCTTTTTCTATGATACGAGAACTGTACCATGAACATATGTTATAGAACACAAAGAATATTGTTTTCAAGGAGGCATGGATATTTTTTCCAAAACACTTAGATATTTTCTTCCCGAAGTCATAAACTTTTTAAAAAATAACACTTACAATGGGTCTTGGTATAAAATAGTTTCAACCATGGCATGGTATTTCTATCCTAAAAAAATTGTGGCACGATTTATTTTTTGAACCTATCGGAACATATCTCACGAGTAGTATAAATATTTGATGTACATGAATAGACATCAAGTAAATATGGGTGAGATCCATAGTGATAACTGATAAAGCAAAAATGACTTGAAAAAGAGAAACAAGAAAACAAAAACAAAAATGAAAATTATAACATGGGTAACACTGGCAAGGCATGGCTCCTATATCACTCACGCTCAAGCGTCCGGTCGATAACATATATGGTGCTACTGGACTATGCATCCTACCTGATTCCCACAAACCTAAGCCATCGGATGGAAAAGGAACGATATCAACAATTTCTCACCAACGCATTATCATATCTAACTTTGCTTTTAATCAAAAAATTAATCCGTTCTCCTTTGCGTCTATTGTTTTCACACATGTGTAGTGCGGGTTGATTTTGGCAAAGTACAAGGCTTTACAGGAAACAAATGGTGGCCATGAGACCTAACTTTTTTTTTGAGAAACATAGTACAATCGAAGACGCTCACAACACGTACATGCACCCATCCCTATGAACGCACACATGCACACCCTACCCCTATGAGCACCTCCGGGAACCTGAGACGACGGACCGTGTCTTTAGTTGACGAAGTCACCACGGGCGTCTTGCTATCGACGGAAACGTCGCCTCCCACTGAAAGAATATTTCGCCTTTTATGCAACACACAGTGTCAAACCTAGGGTTTGAACTCTGGTGGACTGGGGGCACAACCAGCCTCCTAACCATCCAACCACAGGTTGGTTTGCAGCCATGGGACCTAACTATTGTGGTGTGTGGGTTGATTTCTATTAAACCGAAGATTCTCTATGTAAATTTTCTAGTAAACAATTTTTGGAAGTGTCTAATATCCGGAAGAAAGTGTGCATTCCACAATATATAAATCTTCCAATGTAAGAAACAAATGCATATATTTTAAAAGAGTCCATATGTTTGAATAAATGTGTCCATGCATGTTAAAGTATATGTTTAAATGTTCACTATAAAAAGAAAAGTAAACCAAAAATATATTCATGTATTTGAAAATGAGTTTATGTATTACATAAATTATTTCATGCATGTCAGATTCTATGTTCACATATTTTTTAAAATATTAATTAATTTTTAAACAAAGTAAATAAAAGATAGGAAAGTGAAGAATAAATAAATGATTTAACTAAACAAAAATAGAAATAGTAAAGAAGGAATGAAGAACAAAAAATCTAACAAGATAAATTAAACTTCTAAAAAATAACATATAAAAATAAATTAAAAAATAATACAAAATAGGTTTTTATAATAAAAAAATTAATTTCACAAGACATAAAGAAAGATAAAAAAAACTAAATGGGCTAGCCCATGGCTAGGGGAGAGGGTATGTGGACCGCCAGTAGAGCACACTACTGGCGGTAAATAGGATTTGCACCATTGATCCATTCGTCTAAGTTCGGGAGCTCTTATACGCCACTTGTTATGGCACCAAGGATCGTGTCGCCTAAAGACCATCACCAAAAGGGAAAGCTCATCTGGATAAGCTAAGTTTTCTATTCTATTTTTCCTTTTTGTGTTTGTCCTTTTTTCTGTTGTTTTCCTTTTCATTTTTTAGAATATGTTCTTTAATGTACTGAAAAATAAATTCTAAACAATTTCGAAAATAAATTCTTTAATCAGGATAAGATAACTTTTTAAAATCTAAACAATTTCAAAAAAAAAATTCTAAAATGTTAAAGTAAATAAACTGAAAAAAAAGGAAACCATAAAACCTATAAAACAGAAAACCAAAGAGAAAAAAGAAAAAAGACCAAACAAAAAACCTACAGAAAATTGAAAAAGAACGAGGGGACGGAATTGGGCCAGACCTAAACTGCTACGACGAAAAGAGGGTTGTGTGGCACCATCGCTCTGCGCTAGCAACGGTTGGGAGGTGTATAGATTTTGACCCTGTAGTTAAGTTTCAAACTTTTATTACTCCCTCCGACCCATATTAGTTGACTCAAACTTGTCTAAATTTGGATGAATCTAGACACTATTTAGTATATAGGTTCATCCAAATTTTGACAAATCCAAGTCAAGTAATATGGGTTGGAGGGAGTATTAAATTGTGAACTATTTTGAATTTAAGTTACTAGAAACCAAGAAAACACTCAAGTAAAATGCTCATAGTGTTCATTTTTGCATGATTTACATACTTTCGAATTTAGGAATAAAACTTGGCACACGCATGCATGCATACATCCTCTATACATTAAAAATGTTAGAAATAATGAGCCAATTCTTTCGGGCCATGTTAGATATTAGATTTTTTTTTAATCTCAAAACTCATATATGTGGAAGCCCATATGTAATACAACCTATGTTGGTAGCAACTTACATGTGAGTGGCAAGGGGAGTGAGAGATAAAGTTTAGTCTCACATAAAAAGTTAGAGAAGACCACCTTATAAAATGGAGTGTTTCAGATCTTGCTAAGAGATTGAGAAAAGAAGCAATACACTCGTGCTCGTCATCCGCCGCCTGCATGCTTACCTTGTCACGACGTGTGCGTCGCTGTTTGCGAAATGCGTAATGCGCCGAGTTTATCTTTTTTGATGCTCGGGAAAACTTGCGTGGTTTGATAGACATCTCAACAGTTAGCCTGCTCGGGTCGCTCTCTGATCATGCTGCTCAGGAAAACTTGCGCGGTTTGATAGACGTGTTAACAATTAAACTCTTCAGGTCCCTCTCGGATCGTGTGTTACTGTAACCGACACATGCGTGACGTGGACTCAACTCATTTTCATGTTCGTTAAGTTTTTCCCGATCTGCTCTATATAAGCGCGTATGCGGCTTCGACTATCATTTTTTCCGAGATGCTCTATACAAGCGCATATGCGGCTTCCACTATGTACACACCAAAATCAATCTAGGGTTTTCCAACCTCTCTTCTCGCCTCGCAACCATAGTCTACTCTATCCCGAGCGCCGGCGTGCACCGACTGAAGGGTTTCGCGGCATAGTAAATCAAATTTTTCTACGGAGCGAACAGAGGGAAAGCCAAGATCTAATCTAGGAGATGCAAACAACGAGAGAGATTGGATTAGATCTTCATACCCTTGAAGATTCGCACAGCGGAACGTTCGTCGGAACGTGGGTGATGTAGTCGTACTCGCTTCTCCTCCTCGCGATCCGATCCGATCTAGCACCACAAGTGGCGGTGCCTCCATGAGATGCACACGTGCAGCACCTCGACGTCTCCTCCTTCCTCGGACCAGCAAGTATGGTGGAGAGATAGATTGGATCTACAACACGACGGCGTGGTGTATATGGTGGAGAATTTCTGCTGCAGGGCTTCGCCTACAAACAGTCGGGAGGGAGAGAGGAAAGCTAGCAAGGCGGCTAGGGTTTGGAGGAGAGGTGTGTGGGGTTGGTGCGCCCCCACCCCTATTTATATAGAGGGGGGGCGCAGCCCTAGCCCCTCCCCCAAGCCCAAAGGATAAGGAGTGGGGGGCATGGACTCTCCCCTCTTCTAGAAACCCTATCTCTAGTTTAAACGATTTAAACTCTCTAGGATCGGCTGGGCCCTATGGGGCCTTGTTCCCCTGGCCCAAAGCGGCCAGGACACTCCCTCATAGGCCCATGCCCCCTCCCGGAAGGTGGGGCCACGTTGGTCCCCTTCCGGAAGGTTCTAGAAGCTTCCGGTACAATACCGATTAACCCGGAACAATTCCGAACTCCAAAAACTGCACTGCCTTATATGAATCTTATTCTCCGGACCATTCCGGAACCTCTCGTGATATCCCGGATCCCATCCGAGACTCCGAACAAAAAATTCATAAACCAATTATCCAATCTATCCTAGCGTCGAGACACGTTAAGTGTGTGACCCTGCGGGTTCGAGAATATGCAGACATGATCTTCTATCAATAATCAACAGCGGGGTCTGGGCACCCATATTGACTCCCACAAATTCATCGATGATCATATCGGATGAACCACGATGTCAGGATTCAAATAATCCCATATATATATTCCCTTCGTCTCGCGATATTTTACTTGCCCGAGATTCGATCGTCGGTACCGTCATACCTAGTTCAATCTCGTTCACAGCAAGTACTTTACTCGTTCCGTAATCCGATATCACTTTGTGATTAACTCCTTAACCACATGCTTGCAAGCGGTGTTGATATCGATTACCGAGTGGGCCCGAAGTATATCTCTCCGACTTGGGAGGGACAAATTCCATCTCGATACATACAACCCAACAGATACTTTCCGATCACCTGAGAGACACCTTTATGATCACCCTCTCATAGGATGACGTTTGATGACCTCAAAGCTTTCTTCCGATACCAGGGAGTTGTATTATCTCATGGTCTAAGGAATACAATATTTGACATAGGAAAAGCTTCGCAAAGATGAACACGATGATACGATCTAATTGCTTCGCTTAGTTTGGGTCTGTCCATCATATCATTCTCCCAATGATATGATCTCATTATCAATTGACAACTCATGTCTATGGTTAGGAAACCTTAACCATCATTGATCAATGAGCTAGTCCATAGAGGCGTACTAGGGACACGGTGTTGTTCACAAACCACACAAGTATTAAAGTTTCCGCTTAATACAATTCTAGCATGGAATATAAACATTATCATGAACAAGAATTATAATAATAACATCTTTATTATTGCCTCTAGGGCATAATTCCAACAGTCTCCCACTTGCACTAGAGTCAATAATCTAGTTTACATTTGGCAACAATCTCACACCCATGGCACTGAGGTGCTGATCATGTTTTACACGTGGAAGAGGTTTAGTCAATGGATCTGCGACATTCAGATCTGTATGTACTTTGCTAATCTTCAGATCTCCATCTTCTATATAATCTCAGATTATATGAAACTTGCGGTTGATATGCTTAGTCTTTGGATGATATCTTGGTTCCTTAGCGAGTGTTATGGCGCCAGTGTTGTCACACAATATCTCCAGTGGGTCCAATGCACTTGGAACCACGCCAAGCTCAGTGATGAAGTTTCTGATCCAAACTCCTTCACTTGACGCTTCTGCAGCAGCCATGTATTCCGCTTCCACTGTAGATCCCGCGATCACGCTTTGCTTGCAGCTTCTCCAGCTCACAGCTCCTCCATTCAAAATATAAACGTATCCTGTCTGAGATTTGGAATCATCCTTGTCGGTGTCAAAACTAGCGTCGATGTAACCTTTTACGACAAGCTGTTCATCACCCCCATAGACTAAGAACATTTCTTTAGTCCTATTTAGGTACTTTAGGTTGTTCTTCACGGCTGTCCAGTGTTCCACTCCTGGATCACTTTGATATCTGCTCGTCAAACTAAGAGCATTGGACACATCCGGTCTAGTACATAGCATGGCATACATGATGGAACCTATGGCCGAGGCATAAGGCACTTTGCTCATAGCTTCCCTATCATTTACCGTAGCTGGACACTGAGCCTTGCTCAATATCTTACCTAACAACATAGGCACTGAACCTTTCTTTGCCTTATCCATTCTGAACCTTTTCAGAACTTTGTCTAGGTATGTACTCTGGCTTAAGGCTATCAGGCGTCTTTGTCTATCTCTATAGATTTTGATGCCCAATATATAAGCAGCTTCACCTAGGTCTTTCATTGAAAAACATTTATTCAAGTAACTCTTCACATCGTTAAGCATGTTAATGTCATTTCCAATAATCAATATGTCATCCACATATAATACCAGAAATGTCACCGAGCTCCCACTCACTTTCTTGTAGATACAAGCTTCATAGCAATTTGGAACAAATCCAAAGCTCTTGATCACTTGATCAAAACGAAGGTTCCAACTCCGAGATGCTTGCTTCAGTCCATAAATGGAACGCTCAAGCTTGCATACCTTATCAGCATCCTTAGGATCGACAAAACCTTCGGGTTGCATCATATACAACTCTTCATCAATGTTGCCATTGAGGAACGCAGTCTTGGCATCCATCTGCCATATTTCATAATCATGAAACGCAGCAATTGCTAATAAAATCCGAATGGACTTAAACATCGCTACGGGAGAGAAAGTCTCATCGTAGTCAACACCTTGAACTTGTCGAAAACCTTTCGTGACAAGCCGTGCTTTATAGACGGTAACATTACCATCCGCGTCCGTTTTCTTCTTGAAGATCCATTTGCACTCAACGGCCTTTCGGTCGATAGGATGGTCCACCAAAGTCCATACTTGGTTTTCGCTCATGGATCCCATTTCGGATTTCATGGCCTCTAGCCATTTCTCAGAGTCTGGGCTCATCATCGCTTCCTCATAGTTCGCAGGCTCACTGTCATATACTAACAAGACAGTTAAGACAGGGTTGCCGTACCACTCAGGAGGGGCACGCGACCTTGTCGACCTGCGACGTTCAGTAGTAGCATCGTCCGAAGCGTCATGATCCTTATCATTAGCTTCCTCCATTATTGGTGCAGGCGGCACTGGAACAATCTCAGGTGCTGTGCTACTCTCCAATTCAAGAGAAGGTTCAACAACCTCGTCTAGCTCTACTTTCCTCCCACTCACTTCTTTCGAGAGAAACTCCTTCTCAAGAAAGGAACCGTTCTTTGCGACAAACACTTTGCCTTCAGTTCTGTGATAGAAGGTATACCCAATAGTTTCCTTAGGGTATCCTATGAAGACGCATTTCTCCGCTTTGGGTTCGAGCTTGTCCGGCATCAACTTCTTGACGTAAGCTTCGCATCCCCAAACTTTAAGAAACGACAACTTAGGTTTAGCACCAAACCACAGTTCATACGGTGTCGTCTCAACGGATTTAGATGGAGCCCTATTTAAAGTGAATGCAGCGGTTTCTAATGCATAACCACAAAATGATAACGGCAAATCAGTAAGAGACATCATTGATCGGACCATATCTAATAGGGTTCGATTCCGGCGTTCAGACACACCATTGCGCTGTGGTGTTCCGGGTGGCGTGAGTTGTGAAACGATTCCACTTGCTTTAAGATGCGTGAGAAAATCATAACTCAAATATTCACCTCCACGATCGGATCGTAGAAACTTAATCTTTCTGTTACGATGGTTCTCCACTTCATTCTGAAATTCCTTGAACTTTTCAAATGTTTCAGATTTATGTTTCATTTAATAGATATACCCATATCTACTTAAGTCATCGGTAAAAGTGAGGAAATAGCGATATCCACCGCGCGTCGAAATACTCATCGGTCCGCATACATCGGTATGTATGATTTCCAACAAGTCCGTTGCTCGCTCCATCATACCGGAGAACGGTGTTTTGATCATCTTGCCCATGAGGCATGGTTCGCATGTGTCAAATGATTCAAAATCAAGAGACTCCAAAAGTCCATCAGAATGGAGTTTCTTCATGCGCTTTACACCAATATGACCTAGACGACAGTGCCACAAATAAGTAGTATTATCACTATCTACTTTGCATCTCTTAGCCTCAATGTTATGGATGTGTGTTTCATCCCTTTCGAGATTTAGAAGAAATAAACCATTTACAAGAGGTGCATGACCATAAAAGATGTTACTCATATAAATAGAACAACCATTATTCTCCGATTTAAATGAATAACCGTCTTGCAATAAACACGATCCAGAAATAATGTTCATGCTCAACGCAGGCACATAATAACACTTATTAAGGTTTAAAACTAATCCCGAAGGTAAAACTAAGGAGAGCGTGCCGACGGCCATCACATCAACTCTTGATCCGTTGCCAACGCGCATCGTCACCTCATCCCTCACATGCCGCCGTCTATTCCGTAGCTCCTGTTTCGAGTTACAAATATTAGCAACTGAACCGGTATCAAATACCCAGGCACTACAACGAGGGCTAGTAAGGAAAACATCAATAACATGTATATCAAATATACCTTTGATGGTGCCAGCCTTCTTGTCCGCTAAGTACTTCGGACAGTTGCGCTTCCAGTGACCCTTGTCCTTGCAATAGAAGCACTCAGTGTCCGGCTTAGGACCAGACTTGAGCTTCTTCTCAGCAGGGGCATTGCGCTTGCCGCCGCCCTTCTTGAAGGGTTTCTTTGCTCCCTTACCTTTCTTAAAGGAGGGATTGTTGACCATCAACACATGATTATCCTTCTTGATGTCCACTTCCGCAGCCTTCAGCTTTGCGAAGAGCTCGGTGATCGTATCAGTGGAACCAATCTGATTATGAGTCACTACAAAACTTTTGTAGCTGGGAGGGAGTGATTGCAGAACCCTGTCAATCTTGAGCTCCTCTGGAATCGTGCATTCCAGTTGCTCAAGGCGTTGAGTGTAGCCCGACATCTTTATGGCGTGCTCACTAACGGAACTCCCTTCCTCCATCTTGCAGTTAAAGAACTTCTCAGAGATCTCATATCTCTCAGAACGGGCTTGAGTCTGAAACATGGTTTTCAGCTCCTCGAGAATCTCAAAAGGGCCCGGGATAGGTTTCAAAACGATTTTGAAGTTCCGGTTCCATAGCAAACAACATGGTGCTCTTAATCACACCATAATCATCTTTGCGCGACTGATAGACAGCTTTCTCATCAGCCGGCGCAGTTGCAGTAGGGGGGTCACCTAACGCTTTCCCAAGGACATAGTCCTTTTGTCCGCCAGACAGAATGATTCTTAGATTGCAGAACCAATTGGTGAAGTTAGACCCATTATTTCTAAGCTTTTCCTTCTCAGCAAAAACGTTGAAGTTGAAGTTGGACTTGGCCATGTGATCTACAGTATTTGCAAGTACAATTTAGACTATGTTCATGATAAATAGTTCAACTTAATCAAATTACTAGATGAACTCCCACTAAATTCAACATCCCTCAAGTTGTTTAGTGAACACGATCCAAATTCACCACACCTGATCCGATCATAACGAGAAGAGATGTGGTTTCAATGGTGGACAACAAAGTGTCGATCATATCATTCATATGACTCATGCTTAACCTTTCGGTTCTTGTGTTCCGAGGCCATGTCTGTACATGCTAGGCTCGTCAAGTTAGACCCAAGTATTTCCGCGTGTGCAAAACTGGCTTGCACCCGTTGTATGTGAGCGTAGAGTCTATAGCACCCGATCATCACGTGATGCTTGGACACGACGAACTTTCGCAACGGTGCATACTTGGGGAGAACACAGTTTTTTATCTTGATCTTTAAGTGAGGAATCATCTTATAATGCTACCATCGCGATCTAAGCATAATAAGATACATAAAAGGATAAACATCACATGCATATAACTTTATGTGACATGGTATAGCCAATCTTCGCGCAATGATCTCCATCTTGTGCGTTCCGGCATGATCTCCATCATTCCACCATGATTGCCTCCACCACGAATAGCAACTACAACTATTGCTAACTACTTAGCGATAAAGTAAAGCTATTACATGGCGTATAAGAAGTTGACTCGCAGGTCATACACAATTATAAAGACAACCATATGGCTCCTGCCGGTTGTGTACTCATCGACATGCAAGTCGTGAAACATTACAAAACATAATCATCGCATACAATATACACATCACATCTTGGGCCATACCATATCACAGAAAACACTCCCTGCAAAAACAAGTTAGACGCCTCTACTTTGTTGTTGCATGTTTTACGTGGCTTATGGGAGTAGATGCTAAGAACGATTCTTACCTGCGGAAAGCCACAACAGTGATATTATGGTTGCCAAACTCCGGTGTTAATCCCATGACATCTATAGTGAGAGAAACTGACATCCACCAGCCGCATGTGTGGAACAAGCCACACGTCAAGTGCGGAGCCGGTCTCGCGAACGACGTCGCGTAAGGTTGGCCTGGACCGCTTCAATCTCACTATCCCGCGTCATAAGAAGAACACAAACAAGAGGCTTGCAACAGAAAACATCAACGCCCGCAACAACCATGTTGCGTTCTACTCGTGAAACACATCTACGCATAGATCTAGCTCTGATACCACTGAAGGGTTTCGCGGCATAGTAAATCAAATTTTTCTACGGAGCGAACAGAGGGAAAGCCAAGATCTAATCTAGGAGATGCAAACAACGAGAGAGATTGGATTAGATCTTCATACCCTTGAAGATTCGCACAGCGGAACGTTCGTCGGAACGTGGGTGATGTAGTCGTACTCGCTTCTCCTCCTCGCGATCCGATCCGATCTAGCACCACAAGTGGCGGTGCCTCCATGAGATGCACACGTGCAGCACCTCGACGTCTCCTCCTTCCTCGGACCAGCAAGTATGGTGGAGAGATAGATTGGATCTACAACACGACGGCGTGGTGTATATGGTGGAGAATTTCTGCTGCAGGGCTTCGCCTACAAACAGTCGGGAGGGAGAGAGGAAAGCTAGCAAGGCGGCTAGGGTTTGGAGGAGAGGTGTGTGGGGTTGGTGCGCCCCCACCCCTCTTTATATAGAGGGGGGGCGCAGCCCTAGCCCCTCCCCCAAGCCCAAAGGATAAGGAGTGGGGGGCATGGACTCTCTCCTCTTCTAGAAACCCTATCTCTAGTTTAAACGATTTAAACTCTCTAGGATCGGCTGGGCCCTATGGGGCCTTGTTCCCCTGGCCCAAAGCGGCCAGGACACTCCCTCATAGGCCCATTCCCCCTCCCGGAAGGTGGGGCCACGTTGGTCCCCTTCCGGAAGGTTCTAGAAGCTTCCGGTACAATACCGATTAACCCGGAACAATTCCGAAGTCCAAAAACTGCACTGCCTTATATGAATCTTATTCTCCGGACCATTCCGGAACCTCTCGTGATATCCCGGATCCCATCCGAGACTCCGAACAAAAAATTCATAAACCAATTATCCAATCTATCCTAGCGTCGAGACACGTTAAGTGTGCGACCCTGCGGGTTCGAGAATATGCAGACATGATCTTCTATCAATAATCAACAGCGGGGTCTGGGCACCCATATTGACTCCCACAAATTCATCGATGATCATATCGTATGAACCACGATGTCAGGATTCAAACAATCCCATATATATATTCCCTTCGTCTCGCGATATTTTACTTGCCCGAGATTCGATCGTCGGTACCGTCATACCTAGTTCAATCTCGTTCACAGCAAGTACTTTACTCGTTCCGTAATCCGATATCACTTTGTGATTAACTCCTTAACCACATGCTTGCAAGCGGTGTTGATATCGATTACCGAGTGGGCCCGAAGTATATCTCTCCGACTTGGGAGGGACAAATTCCATCTCGATACATATAACCCAACAGATACTTTCCGATCACCTGAGAGACACCTTTATGATCACCCTCTCATAGGATGACGTTTGATGACCTCAAAGCTTTCTTCCGATACCAGGGAGTTGTATTATCTCATGGTCTAAGGAATACAATATTTGACATAGGAAAAGCTTCGCAAAGATGAACACGATGATACGATCTAATTGCTTCGCTTAGTTTGGGTCTGTCCATCATATCATTCTCCCAATGATATGATCTCATTATCAATTGACAACTCATGTCTATGGTTAGGAAACCTTAACCATCATTGATCAATGAGCTAGTCCATAGAGGCGTACTAGGGACACGGTGTTGTTCACAAACCACACAAGTATTAAAGTTTCCGCTTAATACAATTCTAGCATGGAATATAAACATTATCATGAACAAGAATTATAATAATAACATCTTTATTATTGCCTCTAGGGCATAATTCCAACACCGACGAACCAGAGAGAAGGTCTCCAGAACCGCTCATCTTTGTGATCATGTATGAGAGAGGACAAATAAGGTTTTTGTAGCACCCCGGATAAAACCATTACTAAAAAATCGCTCATTGTATTGTGCATCGTCATGATGGCATGCTCATGTCATCATGCCATATTGCATTTGAGCATCCTCATGACTCATGCATCTGTTTGTCAATACTATTTTATAGAAGCCTACATTTCTTTTCTAAATACCCCGTATTTATTTCAAATTATAAAAACCCGGTCACTCCGGATTATTTTGTTTGCCTAAACCTATTTACAAAAATATTGTTATAAAAGAAGTAAAATGTTTTGTGGGGGGCAGGCCCAAAGGCCCAACCAAAGGCAATCCAGCCCACATCCACCTGAAACCCTAACCCTAAATCCCCTCACCAAACCCTACCTAATCCTACTCCCCACTCCCTCTAGCCGCGCCAACCACCCACAGTCAACAACACACACACACCATACGCTAGCGCCACCCCGCGTACACCCGACCGACACCCCTGCTCGCGTCACACCCCGCATCCCGCGCCCACCAACCCCTGGCCCCACTCCCACTGACGCGCAGCGCCTCCCGTACTCACATGTCACGTAAGGGCATATCCACCGGGCCGGCGCATCCCGTCCAAGCGTGTCCGAACTCATCCGCGCGGACGCGCGGGGCGTGCACGGCACCCTAGGGGTCCGATCCATCCGGACACACGCGTTCGGCTTGACCCATCCGTGTATCTATTTAGGGCAACAGTTGCATCGGTCCGGACGCACGCAGATAACTCGGGTGTCCTGTCCGTTGGTGTCGTTGGTCCACCCGTCAGCCACATCGGCGTTGATTCAGACGCGCGCAGCGGCACCGATTCAGACACAACCTGTTGGAGATATGCCCAAGAGGCAATAATAAAGTGGTTATTATCATATCTTCATACATATGATAAATGTTTACATACCATGCTATAATTGTATTAACCGGAAACATTAATAATTGTGTGATTTGTAAACATAAAAGGGTCCCTAGTAAAGCCTCTTGTTAAACTATCTTGTTGGTTAATATATGATCATGGTTTCCTGATCATGAACATAGAGATGTTATTAACAACAGGGTCATATCATTAGGAGAATGATGTGATGGACATACTCCTATAGTTAAGCGTAGCATAACGATCAAGTCATTTAATATAGCTCATTTGCTATAAGCTTTCTGATACATAGTAACCTAATTCCTTCGACCATGAGATCATGCTAATCACCATCACCGGAAGAATGCTTTGATGACATCAAACACCACACCGTAACTGGGTGGCTATAAAGGTGGCATTGAGTTTTCGGAAAGTATGGGTTGAGGCACATGGATCAAGAGTGGGATTTGTCCATCCATATGACGGATAGATATACGCTGGGCCCTCTCGGTGGAATGTCATCCAATTGTCTTGCAAGCATGTGACTGGCTCACAAGGGATCGCATATCACGGGAACGATAAAAGAGTACTTATCGGTAACGAGGTTGAACTAGGTATGCAGAGATACCGACGATCAAAACCTCGGATAAGTAAACTATCGTGAGACAAAGGGAAATTGGTATCGTATGCAAGTGGTTCATTCGATCGCAAAGTAATCGTAGAAATATGTTGGAGCCATATGAATTTCTAGATTCCTCTATTGGTTATTGATCGAAGAAGTGTCTTAGTCATGTCCGTATAATTCACGAACCGTAGGGAGACACACTTAAGGGTTCGATGTTGTTGTGTAGTTATGGAATGATGAGTAAGAGACCGAATGTTGTTCGGAGTCTCGGATGGGATCCGGGATATCACGAGGAGATCTGGAATGGTCCGGAGAATAAGATTCATATAAGGAAAGTCTTGTTTCGGAGTTCGGAAATGATTTCGGTGTTTTCACCGGGAATGTTCTAGAAGGGTCTGGAAGGTCCGACACTCCGGAAGGGCAAGGGTACATGGATGTGTCATGACAATGTGGAATGGTTGCATCATGTACTAGGTCACTTGGCTGGGCAATATGAAGAGAGAAATCAAATTCAAGTTTGAAAGTCAAACGCCAATTTGAAAAAGTCAAATCCGAACATTGCTTGGTGGAGGAGAGTAGGAAACCTACCTAGGGTAGGAATCCCACTCCCTCCACCCGCCGGCCAAGGAGGAGGAGTTGGAGGAGGACTCCCTCCTCCCAAACCGCCTCCCCCACCTATATAAGGAGGGGTAGGGCGCACCCCTACCCCTCACACACCGAAACCCTAGCAACAAGGCGCCACCACCCTCCAAGTGTTGTCGCCGCCTAGGGCTCCTCCCAAGTCGCCGAGTTACAGTTTTCCCAAACCCTAGCCGCCGGCTACACCACCTCCCCTTGGTGCCTCTAAACCATAGATCGCCAAGGCCCTCTCTTACTCCACCATACTCGCTCCGGCTTAGGCGAAGCCCTGCGGGATCTTTCCTCTACTTCCGACACCATGCCGTCGTGCTGCCGGAATCACGAGGAGAGTGCTACAACCTCCGCTGCCTGCTGGAACAAGGGAGAGGAAGGTCTTCATCGAGTACCGAACGTGTGACCGACTACGGAAGCGCTGCCGGAACGCAGCGCCAGAAGGATCGTCTACACGATCTTGAGATCGGCAAGTGTACGACTACATCACCCACGGGAATCTGCTCTCGTTAACCGCTTTGGAATCTTCGAGGGTGAGTGCTTCTATCGACTCGTTGCTACAATCTAGTAGATAGATCTTGACTTGTTTGTGTGCATGCGGTAGAAAATTTTTGTTTTCCATGCTACGAACCCCTACAGTGGTATCAGAGCCGTGTCTATATGTGGATCTGTTGCACGAGTAGAACACAATGGTCATTGTGGGCGGTGGTGCTTTTATTATCAATTGCTTTTGTGTACTTTGCATCTTGCGTTATGATGGGATGAAGCGGTCCGGGCTAACCTTACATGACATCGTTCATGAGACTTGCTCCATGCTCAACATGCAACTTGTATTGCATAAGTGGCTTTGCGGGTGTCTGTCTCTCCCATCATAGTATAGATTCAATTTACAACGGGCACTTGACAGTTCAAGCCGTTGGAGATATGCCCTAGAGGCAATAATAAATGTAGTTATTATTATATCTTTGTGTTTATGATAAATGTTTACATTCATGCTATAATAGTATTAACAAGGAAACATTGATACTTGTGTGATTTGTAAACTTAATTTGAAGTCCCTAGTATAGCCTCTATACATCACTAGCTTGTTGGTTGATAAATGATTGTGGTTTCCCTATCATGAACATTGAGATGTTATCAACAACAAGATCATATCGTTAGGAGAATGATATGATGGACATACTCCTATAGATAAGCGTAGCATAAAGATCAAGTCATTTCAATAGTTCAATTGCTATATGCTTTCTGATACATAGTAACCTAATTCCTTCGACCATGAGATCATGCATATCACCTTTATCGGATGGATGCTTTGATGACATCAAACACCACACCGTAACTGGGTGGCTATAAAGGTGGCATTGAGTGTTCGGATAGTATTGGTTGAGACACATGGATCAAGAGTGGGATGTGTCCATCCATATGACGGATAGATATACTCTGGGCCCTCTCGGTGAAATGTCATCCAATTAGCTTGCAAGCATGTGACTGGCTCACAAGGGATCACATATCACGGGAACGAGAAAAGAGTACTTATCGGTAACAAGGTTGAACTAGGTATGCAGAGATACCGACGATCATAACCTCGGATAAGTAAACTATCATGAGACAAAGGGAAATTGGTATCGTATGTAAGTGGTTCATTCGATCGCAAAGTAATCGTAGAAATATGTGGGAGCCATATGAATTTCCAGATTCCTCTATTGGTTATTGTTCGGAGAAGTGTCTCGATCATGTCCGCATAATTCACGAACCGTAGGGAGACACACTTAAGGATTCGATGTTGTTTGAGTAGTTATGGTATTATGAGAAAGAGATCGAATGTTGTTCGGAGTCTCGGATGGTATCCGGGATATCACGAGGTGATCCGGAATGGTCCGGAGAATAAGATTCATATAAGGAAAGTCCCGTTTCGGAGTTCGGGAATGATTCCGGTGTTTTCATCGGGAATGTTCTAGAAGGTTCCGGAATGTCCGGCACTCCGGAGGGGAAGGGGTACGTGAATGTGTCATTGCATGTTGGAATGATTGCATCATGTACTAAGTGTCATCGCTGTTCCAAATAAGGGATTAATTCAAATAGCTAGTTTGAAAAGTCAAACGGCTAAAATTGGAAAGAGGAAAAGAGGAGGAAGGAGGGAAACCGAGTTGGGGAGGGAATCCCTCCTCCAACCGGCGGCGCCCCCTCCAAGCCGAGTTGGGGAGGGACTCCCCTCCCTCCCCTTGGCCGCCGGCCCCTCCACCTATATAAGGAGGGGCAGGGCTCCCTCCTCTAGACACACAAGTCCCTCACCTCAAACCCTAGAAGCTGCAGCCCTCCATAGCCGCCGCCACCACCTAGGGTTTTGCCCTAGCCGTCGACTTGGGGGTCCCCGGAACCCTAGCCGCCGGCTCTAGCCCCTCCTCCTTGGTGTGTCTAAACTCTAGATCGCCGAGGAGCTCTCTCATACTCCACCATACTCGCTCCGGCTTAAGGCGAAGCCCTGCGGGATTTCCCCTCTACTTCCGGTACCACGCCGTTGTGCTACCGGAATCGCGAGGAGAGTGCTACAACCTCCGCTGCCTGCTGGAACAAGGGAGAGGAAGGTCTTCGTCGAGTACCGAACGTGTGACCGACTGCGGGAGCGCTGCCGGAACGCAGCATTGGAAGGATCGTCTACGCGATCTTGAGATCGGGAAGAGTACGACTACATCACCCACGAGAATCCGCTCTCGTTAAACACTTTGGAATCTTCGAGGGTGAGTTATTCCATCGACTCGTTGCTACAATCTAGTAGTTAGATCTTGGCTTGTTTGTTTGTATGCGATAGAAAATTTTGTTTTCCATGCTACGAAACCCTGCAGTGGTATCAGAGCCGTGTCTATATGTAGATCTGTTGCACGAGTAGAACACAATGGTCATTGTGGGCGTTGATGCTTTTATTGTCGATTGCTTCTTGTGTACTTTGCATCTTGCGGTATGTTGGGATGAAGCGGCCCGGGCTAACCTTACATGACATCGTTCATGAGACTTGCTCCACGCTTGACATGCAACTAGTATTGCATAAGTGGCTTTGCGGGTGCCTGTCTCTCCTAGCATAGTTAAGATCCAATTTACAACGGGTGATTAACAATACTAGTATCAATGTTGTGGTTCATGTTCGTAAGTTAGAACGACACTTAACGAAAGCCCCAAAACCACGTAAAATATGCAAAGAAAGTAGAGGCGTCTAACTTTGTTTTGCAGGGGTGTGCAGTGATGTGATATGGCCATGATTGTGATTATATTTGATGTATGCAATGATCCTTATTGTCAGTTGGCAACCGGCAGGAGCCATATGGTTGTCTTTAATTTATGTTAAGACCCGCGTGTCTATTCAAAGTAGTTGTAATAGTTGAAGCCGGTGGACGACAACCATGGAGAAGCGTCATTGACCTTGATGCAATGCCGGTGATGATGGAGATCATGTTCGTGCTTGAAGATGGAGATCGGAAGCACAAAGAAGAAAGGCCACATCATATCACATATTATGAATTGCATGTGATGTTAATCCTTTATGCATCTTGTATTGCTTAGTAGACGACGGTAGCATTATAAGATGATCCCTCATGCACATGAATTTCAAGTCATAAAGTGTTCACCCTTAGTTAGCACCGTTGCTAAAGCTTGTTGTTTTGAAGCACCACGTGATGATCGGGTGTGTTAGATTCTGCAAGTGTATACAACGTGAGCAAGCCAGATTTGCTCATGCGGAAACTAAGGTTTGATCTTGACGAGCCTAGCATGTACAGACATGGTCTCGGAACACGGATCACCGAAAGGTAAAGCATGAATCATATAGTAGATATGATGAACATGTCGATTGTTCGCCATTGAAACTATGTCAACTCTCGTGATGATCGGTGTTGATGTAGTGGATTTGGTTCGTGTGATCACTAAAACAATGTGAGGGATATTTTTTTGAGTGGGAGTTCACCTAGGTTAATTTTATTATTAATTTGAACTCAATTTGTCATAAACTTAGTCTAAACTATTGCAAATATGTTGTAGATCAATGGCAGCCCCTACCATCAATTTTAATGCGTTCCTAGAGAAAGAAAAGTTGAAAAACAATGGAAGCAACTTCGCGGATTGGTTCGGCAATTTGAGGATTGTCCTCACAGCTGGTAATTTGACCTATGTGCTGGATGTACCGCTGGGTGACCCACCTGCAGCTGATGCTACCGATGAAGTAAAGAATGTTTACCTCGCTCGGAAGAATCAGTACTCCATAGTTCAGTGTGCTATCTTGTATGGTTTAGAATCGGAGCTTCAGAAAAGGTTTGAGAATTCAGACCCATATGATATTGTCGAGGATCTCAAATTGATTTTTGAGACTCATGCGGCAATTGAAAGCTATGAGGCTTCTGAAAAGTTCTTTAACTGCAAGATGGAAGAGGGCAGCTCAGTCAGTGAGCATGTGCTTAAGATGTCTGGGCACGCAAACAAACTTAAAAGCTTGGGTATAGTGATTCCTAATGCTTTGGGGATTTACCGTGTCCTCCAATCACTACCACCAAGTTACAAGAACTTTGTGATGAACTACAACATGCAGAACATGAACAAGCAGTTGCCAGAACTGTTTGCTATGTTAAAGTCTGCAGAAGTGGAGATCAAGAAAGAGCACCAAGTGTTGTTGGTCAATAAGACCACCAAATTCAAGAAAGGCAAGTCTAAGCAGAAGGGACACTTCAAGAAGGGTGGTAAGAAAGTTACCACGCCGGCGAAGAAGACCAAGGCTGGACCCAAGCCTGATACTGAGTGCTTTTACTGCAAGGGAGAAGGTCACTGGAAGCGGAATTGCCCAAAGTACTTGGCGGATTTGAAGAACGGCAACATCAAGAAGAAAGGTATATCTGATATACATGTTATTGATGTGTATCTCACTAGTACTCGTAGTAGTGCCTGGGTATTTGATACTGGTTCGGTTGCTCATATTTGTAACTCGAAACAGGTGCTGCAGAATAAATGGAAGCTAGCGAAGAACGAGGTGACGATGCGCGTGGGAAACGGATCAAAGGTTGATGTGATCGCGGTCGGCACGCTACCCCTTCATCTACCATCGGGATTAGTTTTATACTTAAATAATTGTTATTTGGTGCCTGCGTTGAGCATGAACATTATTTCGGGATCTTATTTATTGCGAGACGGTTACTTGTTTAAGTCTGAGAATAATGGTTGTTCGATTTATATGAGTAATATGTTTTATGCACATGCACCTTTGATAGATGGTCTATTCTTATTGAATCTCGATAGTGGAAATACACATATCAACAACATTGAGGCTAAACGTTTGAAATCAAGCGATAATTCGACCTATATGTGGCACTGTCGTCTTGGTCACATTGGAGTGAAGCGTATGAAGAAACTCCATTCCGATGGACTTCTTGAATCACTTGATTTTGAATCACTTGAAAGATGTGAAGCATGTCTGATGGGTAAAATGACTAACACTCCATTTTCTGGTTTGATGGAGCGAGCTACGGACTTATTGGAAATCATACATACCGATGTGTGTGGTCCGATGAGTGTAGCATCGCGCGGTGGTTATCGTTATGTTCTTACCTTCACGGATGACTTGAGTAGATATGGGTATATCTATTTCATGAAACATAAGTCCGAAACTTTCGAGAAGTTTAAGGAGTTTCAAAGTGAGGTAGAGAATCAACGTAACAAGAAGATTAAATTTCTACGTTCTGATCGTGGAGGTGAATATCTAAGTTACGAGTTTGGCGAGCATTTGAAGAAATGCGGAATACTTTCACAATTGACACCGCCGGGAACACCACAGCGTAATGGTGTGTCCGAACGTCGTAATCGAACTCTCTTAGATATGGTTCGTTCTATGATGTCACTTACAGATTTACCGCTATCATTTTGGGGTTATGCATTAGAAACAGCCGCATTCACTTTAAATAGGGCACCATCTAAATCCGTTGAAACGACACCGTATGAATTATGGTTTGGGAAGAAACCTAGATTGTCGTTCCTTAAAGTTTGGGGATGCGAAGCCTATGTAAAGAAGTTACAGCCGGACAAGCTAGAACCCAAAGCGGAAAAATGCGTGTTCATAGGATACCCGAAGGAAACTATTGGGTATACCTTCTATCATAGATCCGAAGGCAAAATCTTCGTTGCCAAGAATGGATCCTTTCTAGAGAAGGAATTTCTCTCGAAAGAAGTGACTGGAAGGAAAGTAGAACTCGACGAGGTTGTCGAACCTTCTCTCGAAATTGCGAGTAGCGCAGCACCGGAAGAAGTTCCTGTGGTGCCTTCACCAATAAGAGAGGAAGCTAATGATGGTGATCATGAAACTTCGGTTGAAGTTGCTACAGAGCCTCGGAGGTCAACGAGAACTCGTACCACTCTAGATTGGTATGATCCCGTTATGAGTGTCATGTTGGTGGACAACACCGATGACCCTGAGACATATGAGGAAGCAATGATGAGCCCAGATTCCAATAAATGGCAAGAAGCCATGAAATCCGAGATTGGATCCATGTACGAAAACCAAGTATGGACTTTGGTGGACTTACCGGATGGCCGGAAGGCTGTCGAGAACAAATGGATCTTCAAGAAGAAAACAGATGCTGATGGTAATGTTATTGTCTATAAAGCTCGACTTGTCACAAAAGGGTTTCGACAAATTCAAGGAGTTGACTACGATGAGACTTTCTCACCGGTAGCGAAGCTAAAGTCTGTGAGGATTATGTTAGCAATCGCTGCATATTATGATTATGAGATATGGCAGATGGATGTCAAAACAGCATTCCTCAATGGAGACATTGATGAAGAGTTGTATATGATGCAACCCAAAGGTTTTGTCGATCCTAAAGATGCTAACAAGGTATGCAAACTTCAACGGTCCATCTATGGATTGAAGCAAGCATCCCGAAGTTGGAATCAACATTTTGATAAGGTAATCAAAAGTTTTGGTTTTATACAAACTTATGGAGAAGCTTGTATTTACAAGAAAGTGAGTGGGAGCTCTGTAGCATTCTTAATACTATATGTGGATGACATATTATTGATTGGGAATGATGTAGACCTTCTTAATAGTGTCAAGGAATATTTGAATAATAGTTTTTCAATGAAGGATCTTGGCGAAGCAGCTTACATATTAGGCATAAAGATTTATAGAGATAGATCAAAACGCCAAATATCATTTTCACAGAGTACATATTTGGACAAAGTTCTAAAGAGGTTTGGAATGGAAGATAGCAAGAAAGGGTTCTTGCCCATGTTGCCCAATACGACCTTGAGTAAAACTCAAAGTCCAACATCAGCAGAAGATAGAGAAAGGATGAGTAAGACTCCCTATGCCTCAGCCATAGGATCTCTAATGTATGCCATGCTATGTACTAGACCCGACATTGCATATATTATTAGTTTAACTAGCAGATATCAAAGTGATCCAGGAGTGGATCATTGGACAGCGGTCAAAAACATCCTTAAGTACTTGAGAAGAACTAAGGATATGGTTCTTTCTTATGGAGGTGATGAACAGCTCGTTGTTAATGGTTACACCGATGCTAGTTGGAACACCGATCCGGATGATTTTAAATCACAATCTGGATACGTATTTATTTTGAATGGTGCAGCAGTTAGCTGGAGGAGTGCAAAGCAAAGCGTTGTGGCGAGATCTTCAACTGAATCGGAATACATGGCTGCTTCGGAGGCTTCACAAGAAGCGATATGGATGAAAGAGTTCATTACAGAGCTGGGTGTGGTTCCTAGTGCGCTGGACCCAATGTCTATCTACTGTGATAACATGGGCGCCATAGCCAATGCGCAAGAACCAAGGTCACACAAGAAGCTGAAGCATATCAAGCTACGTTTTCACGCTATTCGAGAACATATCCAGGATGGGGATATAAAGATTTGCGAAGTACACACAGATCTGAATGTGGCGGATTCATTGACTAAACCTCTCCCGAGGGCAAAACATGTCCAGCACCAAACTGCCATGGGTGTTCGGTATATTACCATGTAATCTAGATTAGATGACTATTCAAGTGGGAGACTGTTGGAGATATGCCCTAGAGGCAATAATAAATGTAGTTATTATTATATCTTTGTGTTTATGATAAATGTTTACATTCATGCTATAATAGTATTAACAAGGAAACATTGATACTTGTGTGATTTGTAAACTTAATTTGAAGTCCCTAGTATAGCCTCTATACATCACTAGCTTGTTGGTTGATAAATGATTGTGGTTTCCCTATCATGAAAATTGAGATGTTATAAACAACAAGATCATATCGTTAGGAGAATGATATGATGGACATACTCCTATAGATAAGCGTAGCATAAAGATCAAGTCATTTCAATAGTTCAATTGCTATATGCTTTCTGATACATAGTAACCTAATTCCTTTGACCATGAGATCATGCATATCACCTTTATCGGATGGATGCTTTGATGACATCAAACACCACACCGTAACTGGGTGGCTATAAAGGTGGCATTGAGTGTTCGGATAGTATTGGTTGAGACACATGGATCAAGAGTGGGATTTGTCCATCCATATGACGGATAGATATACTCTGGGCCCTCTCGGTGAAATGTCATCCAATTAGCTTGCAAGCATGTGACTGGCTCACAAGGGATCACATATCACGGGAACGAGAAAAGAGTACTTATCGGTAACAAGGTTGAACTAGGTATGCATAGATACCGACGATCATAACCTCGGATAAGTAAACTATCGTGAGACAAAGGGAAATTGGTATCGTATGTAAGTGGTTCATTCGATCGCAAAGTAATCGTAGAAATATGTGGGAGCCATATGAATTTCCAGATTCCTCTATTGGTTATTGTTCGGAGAAGTGTCTCGATCATGTCCGCATAATTCACGAACCGTAGGGAGACACACTTAAGGATTTGACGTTGTTTGAGTAGTTATGGTATTATGAGAAAGAGACCGAATGTTGTTCGGAGTCTCGGATGGGATCCGGGATATCACGAGGTGATCCGGAATGGTCCGGAGAATAAGATTCATATAAGTAAAGTCCCGTTTCGGAGTTCGGGAATGATTCCGGTGTTTTCATCGGGAATGTTCTAGAAGGTTCCGGAATGTCCGGCACTCCGGAGGGGAAGGGGTACGTGAATGTGTCATTGCATGTTGGAATGATTGCATCATGTACTAAGTGTCATCGCTGTTCCAAATAAGGGATTAATTCAAATCCTAGTTTGAAAAGTCAAATAGCTAGTTTGAAAAGTCAAACGGCTAAAATTGGAAAGAGGAAAAGAGGAGGAAGGAGGGAAACCGAGTTGGGGAGGGAATCCCTCCTCCAACCGGCGGCGCCCCCTCCAAGTCGAGTTGGGGAGGGAGGGACTCCCCTCCCTCCCCTTGGCCGCCGGCCCCTCCACCTATATAAGGAGGGGCAGGGCTCCCTTCTCTAGACACACAAGTCCCTCACCTCAAACCCTAGAAGCTGCAGCCCTCCATAGCCGCCGCCACCACCTAGGGTTTTGCCCTAGCCGCCGACTTGGGGGTCCCCGGAACCCTAGCCGCCGGCTCTAGCCCCTCCTCCTTGGTGTGTCTAAACTCTAGATCGCCGAGGAGCTCTCTCATACTCCACCATACTCGCTCCGGCTTAAGGAGAAGCCCTACGGGATTTCCCCTCTACTTCCGGTACCATGCCGTTGTGCTGCCGGAATCGCGAGGAGAGTGCTACAACCTCCGCTGCCTGCTGGAACAAGGGAGAGGAAGGTCTTCGTCGAGTACCGAACGTGTGACCGACTGCGGGAGCGCTGCCGGAACGCAGCGCCGGAAGGATCGTCTACGCGATCTTGAGATCGGGAAGAGTACGACTACATCACCCACGAGAATCCGCTCTCGTTAAACACTTTGGAATCTTCGAGGGTGAGTTATTCCGTCGACTCGTTGCTACAATCTAGTAGATAGATCTTGGCTTGTTTGTTTGTATGCGATAGAAAATTTTGTTTTCCATGCTACGAAACCCTACACAAGCATCAACGTTGTGGGTCTTGTTCGTAAGTTAGAACGACACTTATTGGAAGCCCCAAACCACGTAAAATATGCAAAGAAAATTAGAGGCGTCTAACTTTGTTTTGCAGGGGCGTGTTGTGATGTGATATGGCCATGATTGTGATTATATATGATGTATGCCATGATGGAGATCATGATTGTTCTTGAAGATGGAGATCAGAAGCACAAGAAGAAATGCCATATCATATCACATATTATGAATTGCATGTGATGTTAATCGTTTTATGCATCTTGTATTGCTTAGTTAACGACGGTAGCATTATAAGATGATCCCTCAAGCACACAATTTCAAGTTTTTAAGTGTTCATCCTTAGTAAGCACTGTTGCTAAAGCTCGTTGTTTCGAAGCACCACGTGATGATCGGGTGTGCTAGATTATGCGAGTGTATACAACATGAGCAAGCCAAATTTGCTCATAAGGAAGCTAAGGTTTGATCTTGACGAGCCTAGCATGTACAGACATGGTCTCGGAACACGGAATACCGAAAGGTAAAGCATGAGTCATATAGATGATATGATGAACATGATGATTGTTCGCCTTTGAAACTATATCATGTCACATGATGATCGGACTTGGTGTAGTGAATTTGGTTCGTGTGACCACTAAAACAATGTGAGGGATATTGTTTTGAGTGGGAGTTCAACAGCAATATGATTAAAAGTTGAACACTATTTATCATAATTTAAATCAAAGTGAATTTGCATAGTTGTTGTAGTCATTGGCATCTGTTTACCACCTTGCGCTTAGTTATAATTGAGATAATAGAACTATAGAATTCTGGTTAGTTACTTTACGAACTGGTATCGTATTGTTTTGAAGTGTTAATCTAAAGTTTAAAAGTCCTATTGCAAACTTTCAGTAAGTTCCGGTTACTCTGTGAAGTTTAATAATTGGTATTAAATCAAGAGTGACAATTCCAGTGTTAGTTTATAAGTATCATGTTTGTCTCCATGATTCTTGATATTCAAAAGATTGTTTTAATATCAAGGTTATCTAGGATCTGAAAGGGTTGTTTCAGAAACCATGATGTGTGGAAGATATTGCGATATCTGAAATAATGTTTTGGTTGCAACATGAGAGAGTATAATATGGCAAAGTTTATGTTCTCATATTTGTTGAGAATTTGAAAAAGGATGGAGACGATTGCCGTCCTAATCCTCCAAAAGGTTTTGGAGAGCAACATTATACTCCCGATTCACCGTTATAAGCTAAAATTAGCTTGATCATGAATTTCCATGATAAGGGTGAATATTTGATAAAATGTTTACTACACTAAAAGATTACTAAAGAATGGAATTTGAAAGAACACCAAGTATTTGATGATGGTGATCTACTTCAAAGTGCAAGTCCAAATACATTGGTATTTAACTATACATGCTTTGGACTATGTGTCATGTGTATGGCTCCACTATTGATGTTGATAGATTCTTTCGAACAGAAAAGGAAATACTGAAAGAGAATCTCAGAAATATATGGCAGAAAAGAAAAGACTAGAATTGTTCATCTTAGGTATATAGAGGATATACATGTTATGGCTATATCATTTGCTTATTAAACAATGTGGTTCTTAAATATTGGATACTGAATTTGTTGGTGTGAATCATCATACAAAACAACACAATTCATGAACTACAATGGCCTAAGTAACTAGCAAAAGAATATGTGATGATGTTCATCGAGAACAAATAAAGGGTTGTTGTGTTGCTCGTTAACATCAAAGCTTGCCTTCAAGATTTGTTTTATCAGGTATTATGAGAACAAAAGGGTTGTTCAAATAATTGTCGTAATCCATAAAAGATGGATGATTTACAAATCTCATTGGATAAATCACATCCATAAAAATATTGCTAAAAATGTCAAAAGACAATTGATAAGAAAGATCACTTAGGAAGTGACATCGCCGTTTAAATTATATTGGAAAGAAAACATGAAGAAACTCCATGTGGATGGAATTTTGGAGTCTTTTGATTTTTTGATCAAATGACACTTGTGAAACTTTCCTACAGATAATTAAAACTTCATTCATAGGCCAAAAGGGAACGAATGACTAGCTTATTAGAACTTGTACATATTGTTGTATGAAGTCCATTATGTGTAGTCAAGAGCGATGAATTTCAACTCCATATGCTTTCTCCGAAAATTTGAGTGAATATATGAATATTTACTTAATAAGGATGAAGTATGAAATATTTGAAAAGTTCAAAGACTTTCAATATGAATTGCAAAATCATTGTAACAAGAATATAAATAGTTTATGATAAGATCATAAAGGAAGATATTTGAGTTACAAGTTTAGCATAAAACACCTAAGATTTAAGGAATCGTTCCGTGGATTTGCATTTCCCGAAACACCATAAGAGTATGGAGCGTTCGAGATATGTAATTAAACCTTGTTTAACATGGTAAGATCAAAGGTGTAGTTCATAAAACTGCCATTATATTTTAAAGATTAAAAGCTTTAGAGACTACCGTTTTTCCACTGAAAAGAGCTCCATCATAATCCGTTGAATTGACACCATATAAAGTTATGGTTTGGGATAAAACCCAAGTTGTTGTTTCTTAAAAATTGGTATGCTATGCATAAGAAAGATGTTTGCAACCAAAATCGGATGAACATATCCTTGTATGTTATTTTGAATAATAGTTGAGTATTCCTCCATAACACCGAAGACAAACGTGTTTGTCGCTTAGAACGTCAAGTTTCTTTGAGAAGGAATTTTCCATGAAAAGTTAAATGGGAGGACAATAGAACTTTGATAAGGTTAAAAGAACCTTAGCTATATGTGCAAAGTTGCGCAGCACCGAAAAGTGTTCCGGAGGCAGCAACAATGCTCATGTCTCACGTGCCTCAAAGGTTGTGGTCACAGAGGTCTAAGTTCCTATTGAACCAAGTAGGTCGGGTAAACAATCAAATACCAAGATTTGAGAGTTAAATCATTATTTAACAATAATGATCAGACTACATGCAAAGAAGCGATGATGGGCCCTGACTCCGTTAAATGGTTTGAAGCCATAAAATCAGTGATAGTTCCATATACAAAAGATCAAGCTTTGAACTTGAAAGACCCTCTGAAAAGGTGCAAGACCCTACAGTCATATTTGGATCTATAAAGAAATAGACATGGATGTTTCACATCTATGAAATTATTGACATGTCGGGAAAGAGTTCACGATAATATTCAAATAGTTGACTATGACAAGATCCGATCTTTCATTAAGCGATATCTAGTCTAGACGGATTAATATAGCAACCACTACATATAATTTTGTTATGTGGTAGTTGAATAAACAAAACAAGTTCTTCTAATAGAATGGTTACCTAAGACGTGTGCATGACACGGTCCAAAGGGTTTTGTTAATTCAAAGGATGCTAAAAGCATATGCAAACTTCAATGGTTGAAATCGCGGAGTTGGAATCTTCACTATGATGAAACTGTTAAAAGAGTTTAATTTCATCGGAGACGATGAAGATGCTTGAATTTGCAAGAAATTAAGTGGGAGTGCTAAGACATGTTTCTAATACATTATGTGTAATACATATTGTTGATTGGAAATGATGTATCTTTTTATTAACACAGGATAAGAATTTCATCTCGATGAAAGGCTTAGGCAGAACCCGAATATTTGGAATGAATGTCTATATGGATAAATTGTGACGCCAATATGGTTGTGCCAGAAGTACATAGATGAGATATTGAATGAGTTCAGTATAGAAACTACAAGAAAGGTTCTTGTTGCACAGGAAGGATTGAATAAATATTTAAGTATTTTTGATACTTGATAGATAAAATCACAAAGAGTATTTTATCAATCATGTTGTGATGTGTACAAATCCAGATATGTCCTATGCTCTAAATGTTATGAGCGTATACCGGAATGATTCATAAGATGATTATTGAACGATAGTAAAGATATTCTTATGATCTTTTAAAAGAACTAAGAATATATTATTTTGTAGAAGTGACAAATAGATGGTTAGTTCATTGTAAAAGTATTACATTGATACTAGTTTTGTCACAAAGTACAAATTAAGTTTATCTCAATCTAAACTAAGGGTGGCACAATATGATGGAAAGTAAGTTCCATAATAAATTTGGATGAGTTCCAAAGTTAAGACATTGTGACAGATACTACAACAAAAGGCTAAGTATATGACTGCTGTTATAGCAGCAAAAGAGGGCATTTGTGTCAAGTAGTTTGTTATCAAACTAGGTGTAGTTCACAGCGGGATACTACTATGAAGATATATTGTACAACAATATTATCAACATGTTTTAACCCCAAGGAACTAAAGGTCTCACCAAAGGACAAAATTTGTACAAAGCCATCTCATTAGAGAATGAGTGATGTGTAGAGACGCAAGGACATGCAATTACACACGAACCTGAAAGTGTCGGATCTGGAGATCAGCTGACGACTAGCAATCGTGTAAATACAACACTGGAAAGCCATAGGTGTTGAATGCACAAAGGTTTGAAACTAGATTATTAACTCTAGTTCAAGTGGGAGACTATTGGAGATATGCCCAAGAGGCAATAATAAAGTGGTTATTATCATATCTTCATACTTATGCTAAATGTTTACATACCATGCTATAATTGTATTAACAGGAAAAATTAATACTTGTGTGATTTGTAAACATAAAAGGGTCCCTAGTAAAGCCTCTTGTTAAACTAGCTTGTTGGTTAATATATGATCATGGTTTCCTGATCATGAACATAGAGATGTTATTAACAACAGGGTCATATCATTAGGAGAATGACGTGATGGACATACTCCTATAGTTAAGCGTAGCATAACGATCAAGTCATTTAATATAGTTCATTTGCTATAAGCTTTCTGATACATAGTAACCTAATTCCTTCGACCATGAGATCATGCTAATCACCATCACCGGAAGGATGCTTTGATGACATCAAACACCACGACAAAACTGGGTGGCTATAAAGGTGGCATTGAGTGTTCGGAAAGTATGGGTTGAGGCACATGGATCAAGAGTGGGATTTGTCCATCCATATGACGAATAGATATACTCTGGGTCCTCTCGGTGGAATGTCATCCAATTGGCTTGCAAGCATGTGACTGGCTCACAAGGGATCGCATATCACGAGAACGATAAAAGAGTACTTATCGGTAACGAGGTTGAACTAGGTATGCAGAGATACCGACGATCAAAACCTCGGATAAGTAAACTATCGTGAGACAAAGGGAAATTGGTATCGTATGTAAGTGGTTCATTCGATCACAAAGTAATCATAGAAATATGTGGGAGCCATATGAATTTCCAGATTCCTCTATTGGTTATTGATCGAAGAAGTGTCTTGGTCATGTCCGCATAATTCACGAACCGTAGGGAGACACACTTAAGGATTCGATGTTGTTGTGTAGTTATGGAATGATGAGTAAGATACCAAATGTTGTTCGGAGTCTCTGATGGGATCCGGGATATCATGATGAGATCCGGAATGCTCCGGAGAATAAGATTCATATAAGGAAAGTCCTGTTTTGGAGTTCGGAAATGATTTCGGTGTTTTCACCAGGAATGTTCTAGAAGGGTCTGGAAGGTCCGGCACTCCGGAAGGGGAAGGGTACATGGATGTGTCATGACAATGTGTAATGGTTGCATCATGTACTAGGTCACTTGGCTGGGCAATATGAAGAGAGAAATCAAATTCAACTTTGAAAGTCAAACGCCAATTTGAAAAAGTCAAATCCGAACATTGCTTGGTGGAGGGAGAGTAGGAAACCTACCTAGGGTAGGAATCCCACTCCCTCCACCCGCCGGCCAAGGAGGATGAGTTGGAGGAGGACTCCCTCCTCCCAAACCGCCTCCCCCCACCTATATAAGGAGGGGTAGGGCGCACCCCTACCCCTCACACACCGAAACCCTAGCTACAAGGAGCCACCACCCTCCAAGTGCTGCCGCTGCCTAGGGCTCCTCCCAAGTCGCCGAGTTAGGGTTTTCCCAAACCCTAGACACCGGCTACACCACCTCCCCTTGGTGCCTCTAAACCGTAGATCGCCAAGGCCCTCTCTTATTCCACCATACTCGCTCCGTCTTAGGCGAATCCCTGCGGGATCTTCCCTCTACTTCCGACACCATGTCGTCGTGCTGCCGGAATCACGAGGAGAGTGCTACAACCTCCGCTGCCTGCTAGAACAAGGGAGAGGAAGGTCTTCATCGAGTACCGAACGTGTGACCGACTACGGAACCGCTGTCGGAACGCAGCGCCGGAAGGATCGTCTACACGATCTTGAGATCGGCAAGTGTACGACTACATCACCCACGAGAATCTGCTCTCGTTAACCGCTTTGGAATCTTCAAGGGTGAGTGCTTCTATTGACTCGTTGCTACAATCTAGTAGATAGATCTTGGCTTGTTTGTGTGCATGCGGTAGAAATTTTTTGTTTTCCATGCTACGAACCCCTAAACAACCGCGACAGCGATTCAGAGGCGCTACACGGAAGGCTGACCGGCGGCAGCATGCGCCATCTATGGCGATGAGACGGCACACTGACTGGCTGGACACTTCAATGTCGTCTCTTCGGCCTCCGTGCCGGCATCTGATGCCAGCCCTTTTTAACTGGCTGTCTGCGGACATCTTCTCCCCTCAGAACACCATCCTCTCCTCCTCCTTTTCGTTCTCTACCACCTGTAGCTAGCCATGGCCGGCGGTGCTGGATCGAGTGGAGGGCGCGGAGGCCGTGGACGTCGAGGGAGGCGTGATGGACGTGGCCAAATCACCGCGCCACCATGCTCTCCCTCACCATCGTCGCCGCCCGAAGATTTTGACCCAGGCACCCAGTTCGTCATGGCCATCCACCTCGGCATGCCGCGTGATAAGCTGCTCCTCCCTCGCAGGTTCGTGACACTGATCGGCGAGGAGCCTCCACCTGTTGTCATGCCGCGGGCGAACGTCTTCAGGACCAGCAGGTACCCGGTCAATCTGCAGTTCGGCCACCTCGGGCAGATGTACCTCGGCAACGGCTGGTGTTGGAGATATGCCCAAGAGACAATAATAAAAGTAGTTATTTTTATATCTTTGTGTTTATGATAAATGTTTACATTCAGGCTGTAATTTTATTAATCGGACACATTAATACATGTGTGATTTGTAAACTTGTTAGAGTCCCTAGTAAAGCCTCTTTGTAATACTAGCTTGTTGGTTGATAGATGATCATGGTTTCATAATCATGAACATGGATATGTAGTTACAACAAGATCATATCATTAGGAGAATTGTGTGATGAACATACTCCTATAGTTAAGCATAGCATAAAGATCAAGTCATTTTAATAGTTCGTTTGCTATAAGCTTTCAGATACATAGTAACCTAAATCCTTCGACCATGAGATCATGTTAATCACCATCACCGGATGGATGCTTTGATGACAAAAAACACCACTTTGTAACTGGGTGGTTATAAAGGTGGCATTGAGTGTTCGAAAAGTATGTGTTGAGGCACATGGATCAGGAGTGGGATTTGTCCATACATATGATGGATAGATATACTCCGGGCCCTCTCGGTGGAATGTCATCCAATCAGGTTGCAAGCATGTGACTGGCTCACAAGGGATCACATATCACAGCCACAAGTAAAGAGTACTTATCAGTAACAAGGTTGAACTAGGTATGCAGAGATACCGACGATCAGACCTCGGATAAGTAAAGTATCGCGAGACAAAGGGAAATTGGTATCGTATGTAAATGGTTTATTCGATCACGAAGTAATCGTAGAAATATGTGGGAGCCATATGAATTTCCAGATTCCTCTATTGGTTATTGATCGGAGAAGAGTCTCGATCATGTCTGCATAATTTACGAACTGTAGGAAGACACACTTAAGGATTCGATGTTGTTTAGTAGATATGGAAAGTGAGTAAAGAGACCGAATGTTGTTCAGAGTCTTAGATGGTATACGGGATATCACTAGGAGATCTGGAATGGTCCGGAGAATAATATTTATATAAGGAAAGTCCAATTCCGGAGTTCGGGAATGGTTTCGGTGTTTTCACTGGAATGTTCTAGAAGGGTATAGAAGGTTCACCGATCCGTAGTGGGAAGGGTACATTGATGTGTCATGACAAATTGGAATGGTTGCATCATGTCCTAGGTCACTTGGCTAGGCAATTAGAAGAGAGAAATCAAACTCTAGTAGAGGAGTTGGGGGAGGACTCCCCCAACTCCCTTGCGTCGGCCTAGTAGAAGAGTTGGGGGAGGCTCCCCTCCCCCCAAACCGCCTCTCCCACCTATAAAAGGAGGGGTAGGGTGCCCCTACCCCTCACCCCAAAACCCTAGCTTGACCGGGCCCCTCTCTATAGCCGCCGCCACCTAGGGATCTCCTCCCAAGTTGCCGACTAGGGCAAAGCCCTAGCCTCCGGGCACCACCTCCCCTCAGCGCCCTCTAAACCCTAGATCATTGATGCCCTCTTATACTCCACCATACCTGCTCCGTCTTAGGCGAAGTCCTGCGGGATTTCCCCTCTAAACTTCGACACCATGTCGTTGTGCTGCCAGAATCGCGAGGAGAGATCTACAACTTCCGCTGCCTGCTGGAACAAGGGAGAGGAAGGTCTTCATCGAGTACCGAACGTGTGACTGACTACGGGAGTGCTTCCGGAACACGGCGCCGGAAGGATCGTCTACGCGATCTTGAGATCGACAAGTGAACGACTACATCACCCACAAGAATCCGCTCTCGTTAACCGCTTTGAAATCTTTGAGGGTGAGTACTCTATCGACTCTTTGCTACAATCTAGTAGATAGATCTTGGCTTGTATGTGTTCATGCGGTATAATTTTTAGTTTTCCATTCTATGAACCCCTACAGTGGTATCAGAGTCGTGTCTATATGTAGATCTATTGCACGAGTAGAACATAATGGTCATTGTGGGCGGTGGTGCTTTTATTATCAATTTCTTCTTGTGTACTTTGCATCTTGAAGGATGGTGGGATGAAGCGGCCTGGGCTAACCTTACATGACATCATTCATGAGACTTTCTCCACGCTCGACATGCAACTTGTATTGCATAAGTGGCTTTGCGGGTATATGTCTCCCATCGTAGTGAAGATTCAATTTACAACAGGCACTTGATAGTTCTCGTATCAACGTTGTGGTTCTTGTTCGTAATTTAGAACGGTACTTATTGAAAGCCCCAAACCACATAAAACATGCAAAGAAAATTAGAGGCGTCTAACTGTAACATCCCAGCATTAGAGCTTAGAAATAAGCTGAACACAGATGTGTGCATTGCATTCATGCATAGAAAATCCGAATGATTTTCGTGCTTTTGAACAAAACCTGTAAAAGTGATTGAAGCTTCTCTCAACTTGATGGAATTGAAGTAGATCATCAAGTTGACTGCGATAATTTTCAATATGACCTTTGTTAAAACCTTATTTAGGTTTAATGAGATTTGATCTAAGGGTAGATCAAATGCAATAAGAATTAAACCTTAATACAATATTTAATGGTTTATATTTGATCCTTAAGTAATCATATCCTAGTATTCATTACACAACTCATGAATACCATGTTATAAACATAACTTAAGTAATAGGAATGTAACAACTACATTTTTATCTATCTTAATCTCATCTACTTATACCATGAGTATCATGGTAATACCTAACCTTAAATCTTTAGTAAGATTGAGTAGGAAAGAAACTAAGTCAAGATCAATCACCATATATATTTCTTTCCATATCAATCTTTACCATTTCTATTGAATCATATCCTAATATCTGTTGTTCATCAATGTTGAGTAATCAACTATTGATTCACCAATTCTTAAACCTATCAATTTCTGATCTGTCAACTCTTGTTCTCATCATAGGAATCACTCAAATCCTATAAATAAAGAAATAAGAAGAGGTAAGTGTAAATTCTAGAATTAAATATCCTCTATAGGATGGGAGTGTTGGAATAGAATAAGATTGAAGTGTTAATAGATGGAGTTAATTCACTCCTGAATGGATAGCTAAGTAATTTGGAATATATAAGTATATGGTGATAAAGAAGATTACAAGGATGAACCCTGAAGAAAGATTACCAGGAGTAATCCTATTGGATCAAGTAGGTATAGTCAATGAATAACATTCCCTAATCCAATAGAGATACTAAGAAGATAATTTCAATACAACTGTAATGTTGTATTGATGAAGCCTTGTTTAGCCAATTAGAAACCTAAACCATAAAGGATCAAAGGATTATAATGATCATGCTTTAGTCACCAAGAATGAATGCTTATATCATGTATAAGTGTCATTGGTGGGTAAAACATGATTGAACCCTAGTATAAGCTATTGGAGTCAAGTAGAGGTAAGATAGTATGATTAGGATGATGTTAGAGTAACATTGAATTATAGAGTTAGTATTTTCCTCTTGGAAAATATTAAACACTTGAGGTGAAGTACGATTTGATGTATATCTAATTATAAATACATCTACTGAAGTAATATTAGTGGTGGATGATTAAGGGAGTGTATGAATGGAGTAGAAGTAACTACTTGTTGGATTGAAGGTTATCAACAGTAGAGTAGTTGATATAACCAAGTGTTGATTAGGTGAAGATTATAAAAAGCTTTAGCGTCAAGCTCATTGGATTTATAAATGGATTTAGAAGAATAAAAGGTGGATAAGAATATCCTTGTGAAGTAAAGCTCATCATGTTAACACATTATGATAGATATGAAGAAGAATTATATCTAGGAAAGGAATTCCTTAATTAGAAGTCAAGAATTATGAAGTATGGAAAATAGGAATTCTGGATAAAGCACTAAACCCTAAATCTTTAATCAAACATAGTATCCATTTCATCTGATTGATCTGTCATCTTATTTACACAAAGCTTCATAAGAATATTTTCCTATAGCAAATCACTTAAGCACATCTTTGTCATTTCCATCTATCATGATCACATGTGCTTAGGAACTATCTTAATTAATTCTTCCTCATAAGTCATTCTAGAAAATAACTCTATTTTAAATAGTGATACCATTCAAGATCACAAACATAAAAACAATCTCTCTTAGCCATTAATCTTTATTCGCATCAACAGAAGAATATAAGTATATGAAGAACCCTAAACCCTAGGGTAAGTATTTGCAATTCAAACCTAACTTCTATGTTAGTTATAATAAAATATATCCATTGATATTTCCTAAATTCATGGGAATAATATTAATCATATTAATTCCCTAGAAACTCTTTTATCAAATAAAAAATAAAGGATCACCATATAAAAATCTCCTAAATATTGTGAGTTAATGAGTATCAAATCCCATGAGTTAATAGTAATGCATTCTATAGGAAGTTTATGAATTTTAGCTCAACTAAATTCATATCAAAAGCCTTACAAATAATAATAAGAAAAGTATATGTATAAAGAAAATAAAGAAACTATAGCAGTATATAAAAAAACTCACAAAATGATGTTAAATACTATTTATCATTGCTGCAAGTATTAGCAAAGTAATTCCATAAAGATAAGTCTAAATTAGTGCTTAAATAAAAGGGTAAGGAAAGAAAATAGAAAATAGAAATCGAAAAGGAAAAGGAAAAAAGAAAAACAAACAGAAAGAAAAAAATAATAGAGGAATCAAATCTGGCCCACGACCCATTCCTCCTCTCTCTTACTCGTCGCTCGCGAGCAGCCAACCACAACCCATCTGCCCCAAATGCAGCCCGGCACTGGCCCATACCCCTTCGGCCTCTAATCTTCGTCGTCTTCCTCGCCGGCGGAAGCTGCTGTCTGGTGCCCTGACCACCGTCGATCCTCACCGCGTCAAGATGCCCACCGTCGCCAGAACATGGATAAGATCAGCTAGCACATCTCTCTCGTCCTCATCCCTTCATTCCCCCTCCCACTCGCTCCAGCAACGTCTTTTTCCCCATTTCTTCCTCTGCCTAAAAACCTAGCTCGCCGAAGTTGTTGTCGTCACCGTTAGAGACCACCCCACGACGAGCTGAGCATACCACAAGCTTCGCCATGGTGTGTATCATCTCCAGCCAGAAGGAATCAAGCTGACGAGCTCTTAATCGGCCGCATCGCTCCGATACCTGACGACCACCGTTGTCGGCCATCGTCAATAATCGATGATCCCGACCACCTCCGACCTCGCCAAGCCCTTCATCGTGCCCCTGGTGAGGTCCTCGTGCGAATGCCCTTCGTAGATTTCTTCCTTGCGTGTTGAATCGTGATCCCCGCGACCACCTGCCACCGCCGTAACTGGCCGTCGTCGTGCTGCCGTCTCCGGTGACCAAAAACCAGCCGCGCCGCCACTATTCGGCTTCCCGCATTCCACTGATTCGAACAAGACCACCCCCGCGTGCCCATATGCTCCCAATCCGTGGATCAAACCATGATCTGAGGATCATTCCTTGGATGATGTCAGCGTGACATCACGCTGATGTCATATAACATTTTATCATTTCCTAAATTGAGTTATTCGTTTCTGTAATAAATAAAAACCTAAGATATGATATGGCAAAGGTCCCACCAGTCAGTGACTGGGGTAGGATTGGCTCTGGTGAGAAAAAACCCTTCACTTCATGCTGACATCAGCATTACCTAATAAACACATTTAGTTATTTAATTAAAAATTCATGAAATGATTCAATCTTAAAAAATCGATAACTTTTGTTTTGTAATTTAGAAAAATATGTTTAATATATGAATTTTTTCAGAAAAATAAAATCTACAACTTAAAACTATTATCAAATATTATTATGATGATTATTTAAATAAATATTATTTAATAAAAAATTTATAAGTAATAAAACTTTGATAATTCATATTTTAATAATGGAAAGTGTTAAAAATATAAATAAAATACCAAAAATCTTAGAAAAATAAGAATTATAATTTAAAACTATAATCATGCATTATTATTCCACTTAATTAAATATTTGTTATTTATTAAGTCTTTATAAAGTAATAAGTACTATAAAAATCATATCTTATTATTTATAAATCACAAAAATAAATGTAATATATCAAAATGATCACAAAAATAATATGATTAACAAATCCCTAAAACCCTAACTCCTATATTAGTTATAATAAAATATATACATTGTTATTTCCTAAATTCATGAGAGTAATATTAATCATATTATTTCCCTAGAACTTTATGTATCATATAATAAGAAAAGGATCACCATATATATATTTCCCTCCAAACTACAAGCTAATTAGAATTAATTTTTATAAACAAATAAGAAGACTCTTACACCATATTAAAAAGGTTTTTTATAAATAAAATAAAGAAACATAACAATATATAATAAAGGTTCACAAAATGATCATAAATACATTTCAATATTGCTACAATTATCTAGCAGATAAAATTCTATGGGAAATATATTCAAACAAATGAAAAATACAAATATGAAAAATGAAACAGAAAATGGAAAACAAACAGAAAAAAATAGAGGAAACAGTTTCTGACTGTGGCCCATTTCCCCTCTTTCTTATATGTCGCCGCTAGCAGCCGCAATAGCCCATGTGGCAAACTTTGCCACGGCCCAACTGGCCCAATTCCACAGCCCATACCATTTCACTGTTTCTTTTCCTTTATTCTTCCTATCGCTAGAATGCAGCACCGGCGAAGCAGCTACCTGGCACATCGACCGCCGTCCGCCGTCCTCGCGATGCCCGCTGACGCCAAGATCCGCGCCGCCGCTGTTCGTTGCCTATAAGAAGATCATCGTCGCGCTGGAGAGCCTTATCTCCTTCTCTTTCCCATTTTCCTCCTCTGTTACGAACCCTATATACAAAGGCCGACGAATCGTCGTCGTTCCTGGCCTCGTCTCGTCCTGCCGTAATGCCTGGAAGAAGCCCCGCATCACGCTCAACGTTCTCGTGGAGTCTCGCAAGTCGGGGCATTGTCGTTTGCGTGGAATCGAGGTCGGACTCTCGTCGGCCACTGTAGCCATCGCCGGAAATACACCGTCTTCGATCCTCCCCATGCCTCCTCGACCTCTCCATCTTCATCAGGGTGAGCTCCTGGATCTTCCAGTAACCTCCAATCATTTTATCTCGTCGTAAATCACCGTTGCACCACACACCACTGTCGGCCGCCGTAGTAGGTGGTCACCGGAGTAGCTCCGATGACCAAATGTGGGCAGCGCCACTGTTATTAGCCTCACCGGAGTGCACTGGTTTGAACCATGGTCATCACATTCACTAGAAGTCACTAGATCATCGCCGTTGTTCACCGTCTCTGCATCACTAGCGAGGTGACGTCACTATGACGTCGTGCTCACGTCAGCCTTGACCAATTCAACATATTGACCCAGTCCTTGCCTGTGTGGCATATGACGTGGCATTGGTCCCATCGGTCATTGACTGTGAGTAGAAATAGGGCCGGTAACAAATGCATTCACTAACCTGGGGGATGATGTGGTCACTGGCCCACTAGTCAGTGACTAGGGTAGGTTTAGCTTAGGTAAAAAAGAATTTTCTGTTTAGGAATTAGATAAAACATTATAAGATCAAATATAAATATTTCCTGAAATGTAATAAAATGATTAAATCTTGTTTAATTAATAACTTTTGTTTTGTAATTCAGAAAAATGTGTATAATATATGAAAATTTGTAGAAAAATAAAATCTATAACTTAAAACTATTATCAAACATTATTTTTTTAACAATTTAAATATTTATTATTTAATAAATATTTTATAAGTAATAAAACTTTGATAATTCATATTTTAATAATGGTAAATGTTAAAAATATAAATAATATACCAAAAATCTTAGAAAAATAAGAACTATAATTTAAAACTATAATCATGCATTATTATTTCACTTAATTAAATATTTATTATTTATTAAGTATTTATAAAGTAATAAATCTTATAAAAATCATATCTTATTATTTATAAATCAAAAAAATAAATGTAATATACCAAAATGATCACAAAAATAATAAATACATGTTAAAAATATAATATTCCACTTTTGAGGTAAATAAAAAATTTAAAAACTTCAATAACTTGAATTTAAACCTATTTCCTTAATTAATAATTCATATAAAGGTAAATAAAATTTGCTAACATTCCTAAAATTAGCCAATTGAGTCTAATAAGTAGTATTTGTCTTAAATATTGATTTATCCTTCAACCATAAGTGCAGATTATTTTATAAAAGGATCATTATCCAATATAAAATCTCCAAGAATAATTTGTAGTGAAATAAAACCTATTCCTTTACTTTAACCACAAGTTTATCAACGTACCAAAACACTATAGTGAATTCATAAGTAGTTAAATAATATTATTACCTTGATTACAAACCATAACCACTCATTTATAAAAACATAAATGATTCTATTCCATTATAATCTTGAGAGACCACTATAGCAAATAAAAGTAATACCATTCCTAGTTAACTTTAAAGGAACCTTATGAAGTGAACAAAGCACAATTATCATAAGCAATATACCTTAAGTCCATCTATGTCTTTAGAGTTAACTTTAGTCTACAATACTTCAAATACTATGCTAAAGACTTTGTTTTGTCTTTTATAGTTAACTTTGGTCTGTTATAATTAAATTAAAGCATCTCAAGTCCAAACTATTCAAACAAGCATAAACAAAACCAATCACATTCTATTAATCCTATTCTAAAAACTATCAGGGTTGTTTAAACCTTAATAAAGAAATGTTTTCTTCAAAAGTTATTCGTTTTGCCACTTAAGTCTACAGATGACAATTAATCGTAATCACGCTAATTTATACTTTACTTGTATACTTAGGATTGATAACACTTAAGTTCTTTATAAGTAACATTACTTGTAGAGTAAAATTTGAAGATAAACAATTATAGTGTAAACAATCTTGAGTAGCATTCCATGTGTGTGTATCTTATTATTGTATAGATATCTGTTGTTCACACATACTCACAAGACTTAATAATAAGCACAAATATGAAACTTAATCTAAAAGAGCAACACATTCCAAAGAAACCATTTCCAGTATTCAAACCTTAGAACAACGTTATCCTCGGGATTCGAGTTTACGAAATTGCATTACATTACTTATGCATAATAGCATCTTGCTTCTTTAAACATTAGTCCTTACCGGACCAATGATGATGATTCTCAACACCCGGATTTTTCAATCCTAGATGCCTGTTATGCCATACATCGCAATCCCAGGATTACCATTTTTGCGAGACATAACAGAATTGGATACCATAGTACATCATCCATTACAAACGATACATAAGTTCTTACACAAATAGATATCTCATGATCCAGTTCTTAATACAACATCAAGCAACGGAATACGTAATAATAACGGTAGCGTAGGCGAAGCTCCATCTTCAGGGTCACAGGCAATGCTGACGATGGGAGATGATCCTAGTTGTCGTAACCTTCCTGGGATCCATCCTCAAGGTACTCCTCTTCATAGTATGGCCATGGGAATAGCCAGGGACAAAGCCATGAGTACTCTTTAAGTACTCGTAAGCTAATACTAACAGGTAAAGGGGTTTTTGGATAATAGGACACTAGGCTCTAGGGTTGTTTTGCAAAAGCCAGATTTATCTCTACTAAGTTCTAAAGCTAGTCACAAATTTATAACTCCTAAGTGGGATCTTGTAACTCATGTCACAACCCTGTTGTGGTCAAGTCAAAGTCTCAATTCATTTCACAAGTTATTTTGAAAAGTCTGACGGGGGAACAGTATGGCCACTCCAACTGTCCATAACCGTGGACGCGGCTATTCGAATAGTTTGACACTCTGCAGAGATTGTACACTTTCACCACAACATTCAATACATCCGTCAGGAACAAATCCTGAATTCACCATACTCAGTATGCGGATAATCAATCCTAACCTTTCAATTACACGCCCTAGTATAAGCACCTCTCTTGTGAGTTTGGCCTCCCAACCATGACCAACTGTCATCTTGGGTACTGCACAGGTGGACAATTTTCACAAGGTAGCCTCATCTCAGACCTTGGCCGTGAGGGAACTAATACTAAGGTATATAAGTTTCTAGTCAAGCCCTACCCAAATCTTCGGGTATTGTGGTTGTACGATAAAATTGGAATGGTATCGCATCCAGACAACCATAAGTTTTATAAAGGGCTAAGGCTCATGCCTCAATATTTTCATCACCAAAATCATCAGGTGTTCAGAAACACATGTCCAAAACATTTCAATAGAATGATCCATCATTCCAAGGTTTTCATAACCATTTTTCCACCAAGTAAACCCATCTAACGTTGATCAAGTTTTATGCTTAGCACTAGCATCTACAGGTGGGGGTAGTACTAATGAGGGGTGGTAAACTAGTGGAGTTTCAACTAAGTACAACATTATATCTTAGGATGATATCAAGGTTTCTAACTTAGGCCAAATTTTATGCTCTTTATGCAACCTTCGGAATATTTCTAGTATCTACAAGTCACTTAAGTCAACTCTAAGTTAAAGCTTTGATAAATAAATAAAGTAAGAAGCTTGCAAATAAAACTAGGATTGGTTTATCAAGTGGGTATGATCACATATGCTTAAGGCATATAGTAGGCATAGTAACAAGCAAGTATTTGCTTGCACAATATCAGTATAAGCTTGCTAAATTGCAAGTGTTAGCTTGCATAGGTCAACTTGATTAGTAAGGCTTGCTAAAGTAGAGTGTCTTGCAAGTTTTAGCTTGCCTTGTGCAGAGCAGTGGTTGAAGTTCTCCTCGGCTTCTTCTTCGTAGTATCCTCCTTCCTCCTCGTATCCTTGGTCGGTACTAGCGTCTATGAATAAATACGAGGTACACAATCACCAAACAATACTTAACTACTTGCAATCATCACACACAAGGGTCCTATAGATGATCTAGCATCATCTCTAACATTACAAGGTTAAGGCTTGATTTAATTCCTTTTATTTTTAGAAAAGTAATTTCTACTCATTGAAAAAAAACTACTTAAGATTTAATATTCTCCAAACCAAACATGGGATCATGTTGACACATGTCATCACCACATATTGTAGTCCAAGGGAATGTGATTTAAAGTGGTGTCACAATTTAATAAGGTTTTACCCTTTTATTTTAATTAATTAAAGTGGCTAGAAATGCTTATGTAGCATTCTTTTATTACTTGAACATTATTCCTGCAAGTAAACCTATATATTTTTATATATTCTGAAAGGTATGGTTAAATGTGATTTTGGAGAGTTGGAATCAACTCAAAAGCTATTATGGTTTAAATTTTAAAAATGTTTGAATGCAGAAAAGCTTCTTCCTTGTTATTTTTACCATGGGTGATCTATAGATCCAAATGACTTGAATCCAACGGGCTTGGATTCAACATTCACAGACCTATCCAACAAAATTGGTTTCATTCAAATTGGTGCACTGAATCGATCTGGATTGATTTTTGAAAATGGGTACAGAAGTGTGTTTGAATTAAAATAGAAAAGATTTAATTCAAATCACTGGGCTGTGCGGGAAAAGTTAACGGGCCGGCCTGCTAAGCGCAGTGCTCCCACGGGCTGCTTAAGTGGGTGTCCCCACTCGTCAGTGACACGGGGCTGGGCGAAGCGGTATGGGGCAACGTGGGTCGTTCGATCTGATTCTAATCCAACGGCTGGGAGTCATCGTCGACGCGAGACAACGCCGGCGGGAACGAAACCTAGCGTGGCCAGTGGGGGGTGCTGGGGACTCACTGGGGTGCTGGCGAGGGTCGGCGAGGCGGGCGAACGACGAAGTCGACGACGGCGAACTCAGGGGTGGTCGCGGCAGCTCCTGGGGTGGACGAAATCGATGGCTCCCTTCTTCTCCAGAGGCGGCGGGCTCCAGTGAAATTCCGTGGGGTGGTGCTCGCCTTGCTCTGAGAACGGTGTGGCACGATTAGTGAGGAGAGGGGAGTGAGATGGTGTGAAGAAATCGAGCGGGGGTGACCTCTATTTATAGTCGAGCGAGGGGACCGACAGGACGCACGGTGAGCTCGTCGGGGGCGGTGTTACAAGCGGCTACTGGCATGGGCGACGGTAGGGGACGGTGTGGTGTCTCCTGGCGATGCTCAACGACATGGTTTCGAGGCATGGGGCGGTGCTGTTTGGTCTGGAACATGCGACGCTCTGCGCGGCAGAGGCGGCGTCTTCGACGGCAAGCGGTGGCTGTGCGGCACGGGGCTGCGAACGGGGATGTCTGGCGGTCTCCTGGGTCGGTGGTGATCGTGTGTGCACGCGGTGAGGGCGGCGCGCGGTCTGTGGGCGCTGGTCGAGGGTGGCGCTCTGGCACACGCTCGGCATGGTCGCTGGCGAGGTTGGCATGGTCTGTGCGTGTGGTCTAGGGCTTGGCAACGCTCGCGGCTGGGACAGTGAGTGGCGGTGGACGGTGGGCTGCCTCCCAGACATGCTGGCTAGGCTTGCTGCTGCTCCTAGCTTGCTGTCGACTATGGGGTGGCAAGGGTGTGCTCGGCTGTTCACCATTGATGGCAATGGCAACTCACAGTGGTGCTAGTGGTTAGTTAATCTTCCTAGATGATCTACTGAGCTGGTTGTGAGCTAAATGGGGAACCAGTTAGGCAAGAATCACTGCTCACAATAGTGTTTGATGTTTTTTTGATTTGTGTCTGCAACCTGTTTGATGAAATGGCCGCATGAAATCAAGTTTTAAATTTTGAAAAGATTTTTGGTGGGTTTGCTAGATTGGTGCTGGTGAGTCTGCAGATGCTTGGGTTTTGCAAGTTGAGCTTGTTTGAGTGGTTTTTGAATAAGTGGGATCTTCCCATATGCTAAAGATTCAATTTTGAAATGTCATTTAAACTATGCATTTGAAAGTTTCTGGATGATCACAAAGTGGGCCTTGATACTTTGTTATGGGTACATTCAAGGGGTGCAAAGATCCAGAAAAGTTTCTGTTAGTTTCTGAAAGTTTGAGACAGCCAAAGTAGGCATGGGAGTTAAATTGGTCAAAATGACCATTCCCTTAATATATTTGTTTTGATTTACTTGTCTTTATGAAAAGTGTGGGAAATGTTTTAGATGATGTTTATTTCACCTAAGAAACATTTTACAAACAATGAAACAATCAAATAAGGTGGTTCAAAAGAATTTCAAATTAAATGTATACACATATGCATGCCTTCATAATTTTAATTAGCAAAGTTTTTGTTAACCCTAATTTTGATGATTAGAAAATGGACGATCCAAGTTTAGTATTTTTGGGATGTTACACTGATTTCAGATATTGGATCTTATATTGTCTTGAAGACCGTGAGTGCATAATCTTGCAATCACAAAAGGCAAGTTCACACTTGCTCATGTCCTTTGATTATTTCCTGTAAAGTATTTTGCAAATCCAGTGTTGCCATCACCTGCATTTGAAAAAGGTCGGAAAACACTATTTTCATAATAAATGATTATAGGTTCTTTACCATGAGGTAAAAACCTACTATAAAAGTTCCGGTGGTAAAGGAACATATTATCTAGGACTTAACAACCAATGTCGCCAGTGATTCTTGCGTCGTATATCACGCGTTAACCATGAGATTTGGAATGGGACAAAGAAGTTAGTTGTATCTTCTTCCTCTCGCATGTAGCCGGATGTGCAGGTCATGGTTGTTATCCTCGTAGCGTGCATATTAATTGATAATTCATAGAGGATATGCAACATATGGGTGGGAGCCCTCAAAGTCCCACGATAGTTCTGGCATCTAACGGTCTATACAAACCATTGTCGTAATTCAATGTGTGGGCATGGTGTACACCAAGGAGGCATGCGGGGTCACGAAGAGGGTAGTGATTGGCTTGGATCTTAGACGGGGCCCCATACCAAGGAAGTATTGACAAGGTCATGTCTTGGTTGTGCAACAAGGCTAAGGTCTCTCATGGGTAAAGTAACGCACCTCTGTAGAGTGTAAGAACTGTAACTTGTTACTCCCTGTTCCGGGAAGGAGCTACGAACATGGTGGAAAAGGAACTTTATGAAAGTTCTGATAAACCCGTGAAGGCTGACGGACATAGCTTTTCAGAATAAAAGCAACCTTTGAAGAAATGTTTACGAAAACTTGCATTGCCTATGACCTATGGTTTGTGGCTATAGATATAGTGCATCAAACACTCTTTTTCTAGTGAACTTGCTGAGTACGCTCGTACTCAACGTATATTCTTAACCCTTGCTAGATCCTAAATCCATTAAGACGACATCTACATCAAGATATGCTCCAGGAATCATCATCAAAAGCTAAAGCTCTTCAATAAAGTCAAGGAAGTTAACATATACACCAACTCAAGTGAAGACGAAGTTACTGATTAGATAGGAATATAATCTCTAGCCATAGAACCTAATTCTGTAGTGTATTGCGATAGCAGCAATGCCAGACCATTAGTTAAGATACTAGTCTTAATAGTATGATAATTTTTGAGTTGTTTATTTCCGATTCTTCTTTGTAAGAAGTTTCTTTCTCTCTCTTTAACCTAGAGTGTTCTCTGGATCTTGTATAAAGAGTTGAGTTGTAACCTATAGTCATGTCTTGGACCTGCTATGTTTCTGTTGTACCACTCTGAGGAATGTAATACTAGTGAACGGTGTTTTATTGGTGTTATATCAACGACTATAGTGTACTACATCATGCAGTGGTATGCTGGGTCATCGCAGGCACCGACCTCCAGCGGGCCGACACTTACCCTAGACGCTCGGCGGCGCGCCCACTTGAGGGAACTGGATCCGGGAGTTCGGGCGTTCGTGGGGCGAATTATGGTAGGATAGCATACCTGGGACTCAGAGTTGGATGACCTGAGTTAAATTGCTCAAGGAGCAGCACAACCATCCCGGATCCTTGCTGCCTAGAGGGATGGTGGAGGAGGCGATGTGGGAGATGCAGTAAACGGCGGAGAGAGGGATGGTGGAGGCGGCGCGGTGGATCGGGGTAAAGTAATGCTACACCTACAAACGGATTGTTACGGAATTTTTTTTACGGGATTACGTGGAGGCGTGCGGACCAATCATGGGCCTGAAATCACGGAAGGTGGAAAAAAATACACCAATTAATTGCTGCCAAGTCATCCCGTAAGTCTATTCCGTAAATATGTTTCCGTAATTCTAGCATTTTCGATCGGGGTAGGGGCAGCGGGGATGGCGTTATTTTAGCCAGACACCATCCGCGGGACAGACCAAGCGATTGACAAGGAGTCTGACGAAACGACGACGGAGCGCGTATACTGGCAGAAAACGGAACCCCAACTTTCTTTTTAGATACATACCATCTTTGTATTTCTACAGTTATAAGTAGAAGTATGCCCACGGGCGTACATAGTAAAAAAAGAGACCGTCTGGTGCTTGCATGGCGAGGTTAGTAAAAAGAACGATTGGAAAAACCGCAAGGAACAAACGCCGCTGAAAAAGATGAAACCAAGAAGGGGCCGTATGAAGCATGCATCGCTAAGCCAGTAGAAGAACAATGATACAAAAGGGCAAGCATCAGACCATTGTATTATGTATACGTTATTGAAGAAGAATTAAGCACGAAAACATACAAAGCCATGTCACCAAACATTTGCATTTATCAGAGTAAATAATAGCGCTAGATTGTTTTAGCCGAAACGGCTATTCACGTCGTCCCAATTCTTTTTCTCCATGGGATATCGACTATCCATGGCTGAAAACCATCCCCTGGACCCTGAAATTTTACTCCACCATCACGTCCGGTGCTCTTTCGCGTCCGTTTTGACCCTGAATCGTGAACTGAATCGCGGATGGGTGGGCCTCGCATGACCCTTATTCACCATATGGTGAACTGCACACACGCCTTGGGTCCACTGTCAAAGTACGTGGGCAGTACCGCGCTCGGTAAGAGGTGCGTGCCTTGAGCCCACTGTCAATATACGCGGGCAGTACCACGTTCAATGAGAGGCGCATGGTGAACGACGCGTGCTCTAGGTCAGCCGTCAGTATACACGGGTAGTATGACGCTTGGTGGGAGGTGTTCCTGGCCGCACTGAGCCGACATGGTGCCCTAAGCCCATGACGACCGACTCTCGCGGCCATGGATCCCGCCCAAAGTTGATGTGGCGTCATAAATCCATGCCGGCTACGGTTTCTCGCGTGCGTGGGACCTGTTGAGAGCATACGTGGCACCATAGATTATAGTCGTCTGTGTTTTCTCCCCGCTATGGGGGCCGCGCATAGCCTACATGGCAACGTAAGGACATGCCATCCACAGCTTCTCGCAGTTGTGGGGCCCGTCCATGCCGGTAGACGACGCAGATTCTCGCAGGCAGAGAGACGACCTGGCTCAATAGATCGTATATGTCCACGTGTTACCGCGACCATATCGTATTGTGGGTTCAGACGTTGTGCGTCAATGGACCTGCCTCTCCTATCGACTACACAACAACACCAGATAAGGAGGGGAACCAGAAGGTGCGATATTTAGTGAGATCGCTAGCTCTAGGGAAACTTGGCTTGTAAGGAATGAACGAACAGGACGGCCGTGCCGTAATGAACAAGCTCGGAGGGAGGTAGAAGGAATGAGCTAGATCCCCAATTCCTAATCCTCTGCATATTCCAGTAGAAACCCAGTGTAGATCCACGTGGATCTTACACTGTGCGAAGCGTTTTTCATGTGTCCTGTCCCGGAGGCCTCTGCTCCTCCTGCGGAGCTTGCGCTTGTGGCAGGGCAAGCAACCAAGAGATGCAACTGATTTCTCTGATGCGGGGCAAATTTGTCTGTTGGCTGTCATGATATTGGTACGAGACCACAGGGGCGAATGTTCAAACCGATTTTTGACCGCTGACATCAAGCACGCAGCGATGCAGACTTCTCTTCGGTGGCTTTTCATCCAACTGTGCGGCACATAGCTTAGGTAGATCCTGTGTAAATCTTTATGTCTTTCATTCTGCTCCAGAGATATATTACTCTTCAAAATTGATATGTCGGATTTGTCTAGATTCCCATATATCTAGTGCAAATACATGCAAATCTAGATGAATCTCCAGCATCTAATTCGAGACGGATAGAGTATATAAGTATAAGAGAGAAGAGGGAAAAGAATATATTATCACAGAATTCTATTCCTTTTTCCCACAAGAAAAAAAAGAACTATTGTAATTAGGCAGTAAAATATATTATCGATATATTCATACTAGACCCGGGTTACACCCACGTTTAATTGTTTCACACAGTCTACGTAGTATATCACTATAAATAAATAAAAGACATTTACAAGGGCTCGTTCTTCATATCAAGCCAAAGGAGAAGCCTTCGAGGGCGCCCAAGATATCTAGCCTGCTGCGCAGGCTCCTCACTTTCGTACACAAATCCACTCTTCATATACAGTTTTTGTGCCCCTTCGTTGTTGATGGCCACATGGACATACAAGTCTGTTATGCCTGCAAAGTTTTGTGTAAGAATCCACGTGAGAAATGGCATCACAGAACATGAAAATGGTTCCGAGGCGATTATTATAAGCTCAGGGATAAGAGTTAGAATAATTATATCCGACTTCTAACAATCCATCTAAACTGCTATGGAACAATGGTATGATTCACCTAAGCAGAAAGCAGTTGCACATTTTGAATAACATCTATATGTTGTAGAGTTGCCAAACGATGGTGGAAGAACAAGTTCGGGAATCGACGCTTAGAAGCATGTTTTTGTACAACCAAAGACTTAATGTATCAGCAGTCTGATTACAAACTAGCTGTGGAAATTACAGAGCCCTAGAATTTGTATGGTATATTACGGTGACCCTCATGGGGATTATAGAGGTACATGGAAGGGAGAGACTTGGAGTACAAGAAAATCTAGAATCCTAGTCTATCTCTAAGTCTGTATATGTATTCTAACACTAGCAATTAAGGATAAGTCTAACACCACAAAAATACAAAGCACATATGCGTTAGGAAACTAAATGAAATGAGCTTTACCCCATTCACGAGCAAGTTTCTTAGACTTGCCAACAAGCGCATAGCCCAGCCCTTTTCTTTGGAGCTCCTTGGCAACACAAACATTGCTTAGATATGCCCGTGTATGGCTGGATTTGTTTACCTATTAATGTGAATCGATTGTTACAATCTATTAGAATATTTGAAGAAGCAACACATCATTTTGTATCATATTCTCACCAAGATAGCTAAATGCATCAAGGCATACAACACGATATTAAAAATGGCAACTCATGCTCTATATAAATCATCATTCAATACAAAACTTAGAAAATAGAACTGTCAATGACATTGAGAACTAACTATTACAGAAAGTCAGTCAAGTCCAGTGAATGCTCACTCTGCTGGAAACTGATTTTCCATTTTTGCACGGAAACTAGTTTCCTACGGAGTAGAAGGGATTCACTGATCTAAGTTACAATAACTTGAGCAAAGCCCAACAGAAATACCATGATACTCTTCAATAGTATGCAAACAAGAATGGTTAAACTTACCCCTGGCCTCTTTCCGGTCAGTTCATCTGGTAGCCAGAGGCACTGATTCAGGTCTAAACTACCAACTACTATTCTTTCTTCCCCATCTTGAACAAACTGCAAATGTCAGGTTTCAGAGGTTAAGCTCTAGCATTGATAGGTTATTCCTGTTAGGATGAGTAGAATGTCCTTGCAAATACAAGGGTATAACCAACTGTAAACTAAACATCTCTGAAACAAATACGGAGCCAAGAGAGCATAAGCATTTTTTTTTTGCACATGGATAAGTTAAATGTAGAAGAACAAATAGCAAGACCAGTGGGACTGAAAGCACAATCTGTCGTGTTAGCATTTCATGGTTTCTGCACACGACAAAAGTGAGATTGCAAAAGTGAATCAAATGATAAAAAAAATACACTTTTACAATTATAATTATTTTTGGTCTTTTGTCCAAGCAAAACACATCAGAAATTTCAGGGCAATGAAATGCCTTTGCCTATCAGATCTATGTGATCTGTCCAGGCAACATGGAACAGAGCAGAGAAATGAATGTCTGTTCGAGGAAATTGCATCCATATTTACCATTATACCTTGCATACTGAACAAAGCTGCTCAGCTGACATCAATGATGGCAGCAGTGGGACTGTCCCATTTATACAAGCAACTCTCTGAAAGTTAATCATATTCCCAGAAATCCGATTTTGTAATGCTTCATATTCCCTTTCTGCCAGACCTTTCCTGTGATCCTAATAGAACTTGAAAATAAGTAAAACTAAATTATTAATGAATCACTATGATGGTTCAGGGCTGCATGCAGAGAAAAAAAAAGGAAGGAAATCCATGAAAAGTAATAGTATAGAAGAAAAAAAAGTACTCCCTCCGACCCATATTAATTGACTTGGATTTGTCTAGATTTGGATGTATCTAGCACTAAAACATATCTAGATACATCCGAATCTAGACAAATCCAAGTCAACTAATATGGGTCGGAGGGAGTACTATTAAGATAGATGGAAGACGCAGTGGAGAAAAGGTGGCACCACATTTTTGCTAACTTTAAAATACACATGGCCAGAAGGTAGTTAATTCAGAATAAAGGTAGCAGTATGAACTATAAGAATAAATATACAGTCAAGATTCAACACTGCAGTTTTTTCTGCAAATAAAATGGTTACTACTGGTGCTCCAAGCTTAGCTTAGCTAGGAAGTGTGGTTGTGGAGTTGTGGTTTTTGGTCTGGTTTTCCTTTAATTAACCAATCTCTTTAATGTTTTAGGTCCCCATCATAAACTAGATGAGTTTTTTCTACGAATGGAAATTGCAGGAGCCCCTGCCTTCTTGACAAGGTTTGTGGACAAATAACGAGTGAAATCCAGTTTTTATCCCTCGGGTGTGTATTTGTGATACATATTACACCATTTAGATAAAATTTACCAGAATATCCTCAGAAACTTTGAACCCGGTTTTACCGCATTTATGCATTTTGCCCATTCTGTTTGATAGGACCGGCATGTTAGGTGGATGTGGCACGACAACAATGTGTAAAGCTTGGAGGGCATCATGGACAATCATGTCCAGCCTTCTCTTCTCCATCCATTCCATTACTCGTCCTCCTGTAATATCCTCAAAACTCGATCATCACCTCACATCTTGCCCAGGATACACATCAAAGAAAAACTAGAGTCCAATGTTTTTTTAATGGGTATAATCTGGACGAATTTTCACTAGATGGGACAAAAAACTAGAAGCTTCCGCTATAATCACAGATAGATCTATATCCAGCTATCTGCAAAATCTTGTCATCTAGGCCACTAAGGCCAGGACTAATTTGCACACCAACTTCACCGAATACTTTCACATTTGCCAGATGTTAGGGTGCTTCCTCGGCTATTAGTTTGTTTCGGAAAGGTAACGACTCACATAGAGGACGGGCAGGAAAGAGATGGAGATGAGATTGATTTAAGAGATCGATCACCTCGGCCCCGACTGTGTCGCGAGAGTACTCGTAGAAGGTGCGAACGCGGAGGTTCACAGCTGCGCGGAGCTCGTCGAGCGTGACAAACTCTCGGACGGCCACCGCGCCGGCGCGCTCCTCTAGCAGCAGCGATGCACCGGTGCCAACGGTCGCCGCGGCGGTGGCGCGGCAACGTAAGGTCGGGATGGCGAGGCGGCAGCTGCGAGGGGCGGCGAGGAGGGTGGAGTAGCGACATGTTGGGGCAGCTGCAGGGGTCGAGGGAGGCAGCAGCCGCGACGCCGTCGCCATGGATCCGGCTTCGACGACTTTGCGGCTGGCAGTTGGTTGGTTGGGAAACGGAGGTGTTTCCACCAGAACCGCCTGGGATAAGCATCTCCGCTAGCATCTCTACGATGTCCATGCCCTTTTTCTTTTAACTAGCAAAATGGCCGCGCGTTGCGGCGGAAAAGCAAACTTGTTGATTTCTTAGATTTTTTTTTACCAATATAGAGTTTAGTGTTTTATCAGATAATTTGTATAGAAAACATGCATAAGAAAACTAATATTTCAAATATAAAATACGGGTCACAGCTTGTCGACGGTACACCCACGTAGGGAAGTAAATTTTATGTATGGTGTGTATGATGTTATCAAATTTGTCTTGGTGTATATGATGTTATCAAATTTTATCTATCGCCACAACATACATATGTAGTTTTCTGTCTAACTAATTTTTTTTAGCCCAGATTTTATTTTCATTATATCAATTATCCCCGCTTGCCAGCTCACATCGGTGCTCACCCACCATCATCTCGTTAATCATTTGCCTAGAATCCATCGGCCCAACAACCGTTCGTATTTACTCCTTTGCTCAGCTTTGTCTTATTCATTCATCAAGCCCAACACACAAACGTTTCTAATTAATCCTTCTTTTTCCATCATCAGCACACATGCATATTTTTATTCAGACTTGGCCATTAGATTTCACACCATCCATATTGTTGATTTCGAGGCAGCTTGCTGATGCTCCAGAGTAGTTTTAAAATATTTATAAACCGGTGATAGTCGTTTTAATCAAACAAGGTGGGACTAATTTAAGCTAAAACATGTGATTTAAGATCACGAGAGTAGCCCAGCCGTGTACCATGACCTCCTAGCCTTTTGGTCTGCTCCAGCCCATCGAAACTTCAATCATCGTGGCCCATCTCGCAGGGAATGATGCGGTACGATATGATAGATACCAAAAAAAGACGGTACTTGACTTGGGGGTGGCAGATAGTAGTAATATTTTAAGATTTTAGGGATAAATCTGTTCAAAAAAGTGTTGGACCGGAAGAAACACTTCGTTCTTTATTATTGGGTATAGATAGATATAGATATGGGTTTTTCGGTGGACTTGGTCCAACTTTCGTCCGGTTTTTTTTTTTAGATTGTATACATATTTCATTAGATCAAAGTCGAGTACATCAAAACGTACACACAGTACAGGACAGAAGGACACAAAGATTCGTACAAGATGCATGAAGAATCCTAAGAAGCAAAAAATGACAAAGAAACCTCTAGGGAACTCTGTTCCAGATCCAATCCGCCACTCGACTCTGGTGTCGCCACGGCGAGCACCAAGTGAGGAAGAGACGGAGTCCAACAAGCCCGAGATCGACGCAGCTCCATCGCCACATGGCTTTGTGAACCTCAAAAGTGGAGCACCTGAAGTGCTCACCTTGTCGCTAGGGCTCATCGGTCAGGGACCATCCCCAAGCTCATCGCCGATCTCCAAATCCGGTCCACCCCATCGACCTTGTCGAGGGACAGAGCCAGATCCGCCTGCCGCACACCATGAGCCCTGCATGGATCTTCGCGTCAACCAGACCACCACCAGCCACACCCGGCCGGTAGCAATCGCTCCACTACGCCTTCCACTGTCTTCCCGACGGCGCTTGAGGAGACGCCGGCGTGACGCGGACGAAGAAGAGGAACAAAACTCCCCAGCGAGATCCTCGCCGCCGTCTCGATGATCTCGCCCAGGAACCCTAACTCTGCAGCTCCTCGAAGTCACACCACGACGACCTCGAGGCGGTGGCCCAGAAGAATTTATTCGCGGCAGCGGCGTCGACACCGACCGAGCGCCGCCCGCAAACCCTAACCTACACCTATCAACACGCCGGCCAGAAAGCATTGGGGCTTCCCCCATCCCACCATCGCCGGACGACGAAAGGAGGGAGAGGAAGCCCACGCCTTCGGCGGCGGCGGACGGAAGGGAACGGGGCTCCTACCTTTTCGGAACTCACTCTACTGTAGCGAAGAGGAGGGGAAAGGGAAAGCAGGAGACACAGAGATAGTTGTAGTTGTACTTTTTCATCCGGTCTTTTATGATTGAACCCGACTTGCTAGATCCTTCTCTCTGATGCGCGGGCGTAGTCTAGGTCATGTTTTGCGTGGTTGGACCAGAGGTAGTGTGGCTCATATAGTATGTACCTACCGTAGGTTCCTCGTGTGGGCTATTAAATAAAAGAGCAATTTACCAAGAAAATTAACCATGATAAACGCTAGATAAAACATAAATATAATAATAGAAATTAAACTAATCATTGGAATTAGCGGATATAGATTAAGGCAAATAACCAAGAGGATTGCAAGGCATAAAACTTGTGATAAGATCAGAACAAGATCTACAGCAAACCAAAAAGAATGATATACTATCTCACTAAGATAAACAAGATTGAGGAAGAGGATGTACATCACAGTAGAGGAACCACTAGTGTTGGCGTTGGCACCGTCATCAGCCATGTCATCGAGGAAGAGGTTGTTGATGTCGGAGAAGAAGTCATTGTTGGGAAAGACGTCGGCGCTTTGCTATCTATGAAGGAGTCTGTGATGAAGCCAGTAGTCGTGCCAATAGCGCTCCCCAAAAATCTTATTGCCATTCTCCCGTACAGGAATCGAAGCAGCGGGGTCTCGGAGGCCTATTGTCCCGGCTCGTGGTGCACGCTGGAAGACGGGATAGGGAAAATCTAGGTAGCATAGTGCTCTAAAACTAGAGGTGCAAAGGAGTGTGCAATGGTGTATCTGAAGGGAGGCGCGACCTCTCTCTCTCTCTTCGGCACAGAGAGAAGGCAAATATGTTGCGCATGAGATGAAACGAAGAGGCGGAAGCTGAAGCGAACATGCGGTAGCCAAAAACCGGACAACTTCCACTCAGTTTCCATTCATTAGCTCGTATTAAAAATCCACTCGAGCAAAACGTTTCAGCTTCTGTACAGCTCGGCTCTGCGAGATTTCCGCAACCCACGGCGCGCGCGTCGTGATGTGTCGAGACTTGGTGAGGAGGAGGAGCGCGTGTGTATATGTATTCTCTTCTCAAGCTCGTACAAGTGGTGGAAGAGCTCTCTTTATAAGCTGGTCCAACTTCCACTCAACTATCAATGTAGGACTAAACTTTTTGTCCCACCTCTTGCCTTGCATGAATGGGCCAAGTGGGCCTCTAGGATTTTATTGTCATATAATAAATAGGTTGGGCCTATTTAGGAAAAAAATTACAACTATCCCCTGCCAGATCCTAGAGGCACATGAAGTTTTTCTTTGGTTCTAAAACATTATTTATATTTCGGTACTGTAGTGGAGGTTGTTAAATTGAACTTCCACCTAGAGCTTTATGTTATACTAGGCTACAACTTGTATAGTGGACTATGCCTTGAACTACAAGTTTGCTACAAACCTAGCTTCACACAAAGTCTTGACCGATACTAGGCTACTGTGGGACTTCCTCACGGGTGGAGCTTATGCGTCATATTCCATGGTCTTTCATGAGTTTATTAAAGAGCACCCTACTCTCATAGACTGCGGCGTTTAACAGTCAGACTCATATAGGTGTGTTCTTCAAAATATGTTCTGCAGGACAACATCTCTACTTAAGATAAGCCACTTAGAACACATTAAGATAATAAATCAACATGCCGTGCAGAATAGGAAAGTATTTCATCTTCATGGATTGGTGTTTATTAAAGTATGGATACTTTCCTCTCAGCTAACCAATAGCTTGTCTCCCAATTCTAATTCACGGGATCTCCGATCACATAGAGTGATCTACCACTGTGGAAAACTCATATTGTGGGTCTCATACCCATCTCCTTCGATGCATTTTCTATCACCTTGTGTGATAGATCCTTTGTGAAGGGATCTGCCAAGTTTTTAGATGTTTGGATATAATCCAATGAAATAGCTCTGGAGTTTCTCATTTTTCTGATATTCACATGTCTTGATGACTTCATATTATCCTTAGAACTATTTACTTTGAACATCAAAGTTTGATTATCACAGTTCATAAGGATTGCGGGTATTGGTTTTTCAACCACAAGTAAGTTCATCAAGAGTTCATGAAGCCACTCTGCTTCAATAGTGGCCGTGTCTAATGCTGTGAGTTCTACTTCGATAGTTGACCTCGTTAAGATGTTCTGCTTGCAAGACTTCCAAGAAACATCGCCACCACCAAGTGTGAATACATATCCACTTGTGGCCTTTATCTCGTCAGCATTAGATATCTAATTTGAATCACTATAACCCTCTAGTACCCTCGGATACCCGGTAAAGTGAATGCCATAGCTCGTAGTGTCTTTTAGATAGCGCATAACTCTCTCAAGATCATGCCAGTTGAAAGGGCATGTTTGCCCCCATGTGCGGTTTTGGTAATTAATGACAATCTCTATGGACTAATGTGTAAATTGAGTTTTACTTGTAGGTTTGTTCATTGGCATCGCTTGGGCCATGTGTTGGTCTCAAGGTTGAAAGATGAAGAAATGTCCAAGGGCTTTGTGCCCATTGGAATCATGAAGAAAGAAAGTGCTTGAAGGTTGATCAAGACAAGTGCAAAGAGTTGCATCAAGATGAATCAACCTCAAGAAGGGATGAATAAGGGCAAGCTCAAGATGCACCATCTCTAGAATATCTCATGCTTGAAGCTTTCCATCCTCGTGATCATGGAGAACATACCCTTGAAGACCGACAAAGCTTAACGAGTCCAAACTCGTGGTTGATGTAGATGATCTCTTGCCGATCTCAAGATCGAGAGGAAATCCTTAGAACCGCAAATCAGCGGCGCATCCGTGCTCGCACACACGTCCGAGGCATCGAGCAACCTCCGCCTCCTCGCTCTAGCAATGCAGCGGAAGCACAACTCTTTCTTGCCAAATAGCCACTGGGAACATGTATATCGCTAGTCCGAGACCATGGGGGATAAATACTAGAAGGGGAGAGAGATCCTTCATGAGGAGGTGTGAGTGAGAGAGAGAGAGAGGAGAGGGGGCTTGCTAGTATTTCATTTCACATGCAAAAAACAATTTCTGCAATTTCACCCGAAAACCTGTTTCGGTATCTAGTGAAATAAATTCCTGCGCTTGTTATTCTTTCCGGCATGAAAGTTTTGCTCCAAATGGATGTCGGTGTCTCTTAAGTGTGTCACCCTACGGTTCGCGAATAATGCGTACATGATCGAGACCCCTCTCAGATCAATAATCAGAAGCGGGACCTGGAGGTCCATACTGACTCCCACACATCCGGCGATGACTTTCTTGTGATCGCGAGAACCTTTTACGCTAGTATCTTAATCCCTTTATTTCGCGATATATTACATGTCCGAGATTCGATCATCGGTATCTATATACCTAGTTTGATCTCGTTACTGACATGTACTCTTTTCTCGTTCCCGTGATATAACATTCTAGTGATCAAATCACTTGCTTGCAAGCTAATCAATGTGATTTCACCGAGAGGGCCTAGAGCATATCTATCTGTCATCGAGATGAAAAAATTCCACTCTCGATCCATGGGCATCAACATAACACTTTAGTAGTACTGAACCCATCTTTATAATCACCCTGTTACGGTGTGACGTTTGATGTTATCAAGAAACTCTTTCGGTGTTAGTGATTGACATGATCTCATGGTCTAAGGATTAGGATCACTTCGTAAGTTGTTATAGCAATATAAACTCAATGACTTTGATCGTAATGCTATACTTCGGATGAATGTTCATCACACCATTACACTAATGTTGTGATCCCGTTATTAACAACATCCAATGTCCATGATCAGGAAACCTTGATCATCTTGTTAATCAATGTGCTAGTTTATGAGAGAGGCATAACTAGGAACTTTCTGTTTGTTTATTAAACACACATGTATTAACATTTCCGTATTAATACAATTATAGCATGAAAAATAAACATCTATCATATACTTAGAATATACATAATAAATACTTTATTACTGCCTCTCAGGGCATATTCCCTTCAGTCTCCCACTTGCACTAGAGACAATAATCTAGTTACATAGTGATAAATCTAACACCCATGGAGTTCTGGTGTTGATCATGTTTTGCTCTAGAGAGAGTTTTCGTCGACGGATCTGCTACATTGATATCAGTGTGTACTTTACAAATCTTTATATCTCCATCCTTGACATGCTCGCGGATGGAGTGAAACCGACGCTTAATATGCTTGGAATTCTTGTGAGACCTTGGTTCTTTGGCATTGGCAATGGCACTATTTCTGTCACAATAGATCACCATTGGGTCCAACGTGCTCGCAACCACACCTAGTTCGGATATGAACTCCTTCATCCAAACCGCTCCGGAGCCGCTTCCGAAGCAGCAACATATTCGGCCTCCGTTGTTGATCCCGCCACCACAGGTTGTTTGGAACTCCTCCAACTAACCACTCCGCCATTCATGAGAAATACGTATCCGGATTGAGACTTAGATTCATCCGGATCGGTGTCAAAGCTTGCGTCGACATAACACTTAGCGACGAGCTCTTCTTCACCTTCGTACACAAGAAACATATCCTTAGTTCTTCGCAAGTACTTAAGGATATTCTTGACCGCTATCCAGTGTTCCGAACCTAGGTCCGATTGGTACCTACTAGTCAAACTAATAGCATATGCCACATCCGGTCTTGTACATAGCATGTCATACATTATAGAGCCTATGGCTGAAGCATAGGGGACTTTGTCCATTATCGCTCTTTCTTCCGCCGTAGCCGGAATTTGAGTCTTACTCAATGTCTTGCCTTGCAACATAGGTAAGAACCCCTTCTTACTTCCGTCCATTTTAAACTTCTTTAAATATTATCAAGGTATGTACTTTGTGATAGCCCTATTAGGCGCCTAGATCTATCTCTATAGATATTTATGCCTAATATGTATGACGCTTCACCTAGGTCCTTCATTGAAAATTTGCTGTTTAGATAACTTTTAACACTGTTTAAAAGATCTATATCATTTCTGATCAATAATATGTCATCCACATATAATATCAGAAATGCCACATTGCTCCCACTCACTTTCTTGTAAATGCAAGCCTCTCCATAACTTTGGACAAATCCAAACTCTTTGATCACCTCATCAAAGCGGAGATTCCAACTCCGTGATGCTTGTTTCAGTCCATAGATGGATCGCTGATGCTTGCACACCTTGTTAGCATCCTTAGGATCGACAAAACCCTTTGGTTGTATCATATACAACTCTTCCTCAATATTTCCATTGAGGAACGCGGTTTCTACATCCATCTGCCATATCTCATAATCGAAATATGCAGCAATTGCTAACATAATCCTAACTGACTTTAGCATCGCTACGGGAGAGAATGTCTCATCGTATCAACTCCTTGAATTTGTCGAAACCCCTTTATGACAAGTCGAGCTTTATAGACGGTCACATTACCATCAGCATTAGTTTTCCTTTTGAAAATCCATTTATTCTCCACGGCCTTTCGGTTGTGCGGTAAGTCCACCAAGTTCCAAACTTGGTTTTCGTACATGGATTCCATCTCGGATTTCATGGCTTATAACCATTTGTTGGAATCCAGGCTCATCATCGCTTCTTCATACGTCGCAGGGTCATCAATTTCATCAACCATGAAATTCATAACAGGGTTTCCATATAGCTCGGGAGCTGCACACGGCATGCTAGACCTGCGAGGTTCAGTAGTACTCTCTTTTGGAGTTTCATGATCATTATCATTAGTTCCCTCTTCAACTGGTGAGGCCAACTCCGGCATGACTTCCGGCGCTACGCTACTCGCCATACTATGAAGAGAAGGTTCAACAACCTCTTCGAGTTCTACCTTCCGACTACTCACACCTTTCGCGAGAAACTCTTTCTCTAGAAAGGATACATTCTTGGCAACAAAAACCTTGCCCTCAGATCTGTGATAGAAGGAATACCCAATAGTTTTCTTAGGGCATCCTATGAAGACGCATTTTTCCGCTTTAGGTTCGAGTTTATCCGGTTGAAGTTTCTTCACATAAACATCGCATCCCCAAACTTTAAGAAATGATAGCTTAGGTTTGTTTCCAAACCACAATTCATACGATGTCTTTTCAACGGGTTTAGATGGTGCCCGATTTAAACTGGATGCAGCAGTTTCTAGTGCATAACCCTAAAATGACAGTGGCAAGTCCGTCAGAGACATCATAGATCGGACCATATCCAATAAAGTACGATTACGACGTTCCGACACACCATTTCACTATGGTGTTCCGGCAGGTGTGAGTTGGGAAAAAATTCCACACTCTTTCATATGAGTGCTAAACTCGTAACTTAGATACTCACCTCCACGGTCGGATCGTAGAAATTATATCTTTCTATTACGATGATTTTCCACTTCACTCTCAAATTCCTTAAACTTTTCAAAGGTTTCAGACTTCTGTTTCATCAAGTAGATATAACCGTATCTAGTCAAATCATTCATGAAAGTAACAAAATAACAATATCCACCTCGCGCCGACACACCAATTGGACCACATACATCAGAATGTATGATCTCCAATAAATCTGTCACCCGTTCCATTGAACCGGAAAACGGCGTTCTAGTCATCTTGACCATAAGGCATGGCTCACATGTATCAATTGATTCAAAATCAAGTGATTCCAAAAGTCCATCCGAATGGAGCTTCTTCATGTGTTTAACGCCAATATGACCTAGACGGCAGTGCCACATATATGCAGATATATCATCATTAAGTTTAATCCTTTTAGCATCAACATTATGAATATGTGTAACACTATTATCGAGATCCAATAGAAATAAACCATTCATTATCGATGCATGACCATAAAAGATTTCATTCATATAAATAGAACAAACATTGTTCTTGGATTTAAATGAATAACCACTTCGCATCAAACACGATCCAGATACAATGTTCATGCTCAGTGCTGGCACGAGATAACAATTATTCAAGTTTATTAATAATCCCGACGGTAAGTGGAGAGGTAGCGTTCCGACGGCGATCACATCAACACTTGATCCATTGCTGACACGCATGTTGACCTCACCCCTTGCTAGCGGTCGCTTGTTCCACAGCCCCTGATTTGAGTTACAAATAATAGCAACTGAACTGGTATCAAATACCCAGGTGCTACTGCGAGTACTAGTCAAGTACACATCAATAACATGTATATCATATATACCTTTATTTGCCTTGCCGGCCTTCTTGTCTGCCAAATACTTGGGGCAGTTGCGCTTCCAGTGGCCAGTCCCCTTACAATAATAGCACTCGGTATCAGACTTAGGTCCAACTCGGGGTTTCTTTCCAGGCACGGCAATTGGCTTGCCGCCCTTACTTCCCTTCCGTTTTCCCTTCTTGTCTTTCTTGAAACCAGTGGTCTTATTGATCACCAACACTTTCTGTTCTTTCTTGATCTCCACTTCTGCAGTTTTAAGCATTGACATAAAGCTTGGGGAGAGACTTCATCATGCCTTGCATATTATAGTTCATCACGAAGCTCTTATAGCTAGGTGGCAGAGACTGCAGAACACGATGGATGCCTAAGTCAATGGGAATCGATATTCCCAAGGACACAAGCTTATCGACGTAACCCGACATCTTAAGTACATGCTCACTTACGGAGTTGTTCTCTTCCATCATGCAACTAAAGAACTTTTCTGAAGCATTGTAGGTCTCTACAGCAGCATGTGTGTCAAAAATCATTTGCAACTCACCCATTATATCAAATGCATTGACGTTTTTGAAACGCTTTCGAAGTTCTGGCTCTAGCCCATACAATATGCCGCAATGAACTAAGTTGTGGTCCTCCTGACGAGTCTGATAGACATTCTTCTCCTTGTCAGGGGCATCATCAAACGGTGGGGGGCCTAGCAGAGCTTCTAGCACATATTTATTTTGTGCAGCAGAGAGGAGAATCCTCAAATTCATGGCCCATTCGGTAAAGTTGCTACCGTTCGTTGCAAGTTTCTCCTTCTCCATGAACACATTGAAATTAAAAGCAGGTGGTGCCATCTACAACAGAATTTGTAAAGTTTAGAGTAAGTTTATGATAGATTGAGTTCAACTAATCCAAATTAAGAATGAACTCCCACTCAAAAACGATATCCCTTGTTCCTTTTTGGTGATTACATGAACCAAATCCACTACACCAAGTCCGATCATCACGTGAGTTGGTGTAGCTTCAAAGGAGAGCATCAAATGGGCATCATATCTACCATATGACTCATGCTTAACCTTTCGGTCCGTGTTCTGAGGCCATGTCTGTACATGCTAGGCTCGCCAAGTAAGAACCTTAGTATTCGTGTGTGTAACTGTCTTACATCCGAAGTATGATCGTGGATCCAAGAACACCCGATCATCACATGATGTCTTGGAGCGACGAAACATAATCGGTGCATACTTAAAGAAGAACACATTCTTATCTTGATATTTAAATGAGATATCATCTTATTATGCTAATAAAACGCCAAACAAGCAATATAATATGCAATCAAACATCACATGTTTATAAGTGAAATGATATGGTTCTTGCACTTGATCTCCATCATGTGCATCGTGGTATGATCACTATCATACCTCTATGTGTAAGGCCAAGGTCTATGGAACTTACACGTTATGTGTGTTGTAAGAGTATCAACTTATACTTCTACTTACAACATCACCATATCATGACACTAGCCCAGCAACAATCTAAACTAGACTCCTCTAATTTATCCATTGCAAGTTTTACGTGGCTTAGGGCTTTCGAAGATAGAACCGTTCTTACCTACGAACATGAACCACAATGAGGATAACCAAATTGTTGATAACTCGTTGCAAATTAGATATTGACTATAGTAGGAGAGACATACACCCGCTAGACACTTATGCAAAACTAGTTGCATGTCAAGCGTGGAACGGGTCTCATGTGCGAGGACATGTAAAGTTTGTCTGGGCCGCTTCATCCCACTATGCCACCAATATCCAAAGTACAACCAATAAGCAATAACATGATAATCATCACCCACATACTCATATATTTACTACCCGTGCAAAGCATCTACGCATAGATCCGACTTTGATACCACTGTAGGGTTCGCAGCATAGAAAACAAAAAAATTCCTACGATGGGAACAACTATGTACCAAGATCTATCTACTAGATACAAACAACGGGCGGATATACATCCGTAGAGAACATACCCTTGAATACCGACAAAGCTTAACGAGTCCAAACTCGTGGTTGATGTAGACGATCTCTTGCCGATCTCAAGATCGAGAGGAAGTCCTTAGCACCGCAAATTAGCGGCGCATCCGTGCTCGCACACACGCCTGAGGCACCGAGAAACCTCCGCCTCCTCGCTCCAGGGATGCAGAGGAAGCACAACTCTTTCTTGCCGAATAGCCACCGGGAACATGTATCTCGCTAGTCCGAGACCATGGGGGATAAATACTAGAGGGGGGAGAAATCCTTCACGAGGAGGTGTGAGTGAGAGAGAGGAGAGGGGGCTCCTTTTATAGGAGGAGGGGGGCACCAAAGGGGGTGGCCGCCGGCCATGGGGGCTGCCCCCTCCCCTCCTTCATTCATGTGGGTGGACACTCCACTCACTCAAATGCCTTTCAATTCCCTCCACTCAAAAACCCACTCAAAATCCCATTAAATTTCCACCAAATTTAATGCAAACTCTCATTAAATAAAACTCCTTTTATTTATTCAGAATTTTGTCAATTACTTTAATGACAAACATTCACATATAACCCCTTGCTAGTATTTCATTTCACTGCAAAAACACTTTCTGCAATTTCACCCGAAAACCTGTTTCTTTATCTAGTGAAATAAATTCCTGCGCTTATTATTCTTTCCGGCATGAAACTTTTGATCCAAATGGATGTCGATGTCTCTTAAGTGTGTCACCCTATGGTTCGCGAATAATGCGGACATGATCGAGACCCCTCTCATATCAATAATCAGAAGCGGGACCTGGAGGTCCATACTGACTCCCACACATTTAGTGATGACTTTCTTGTGATCGCGGGAACCTTTTACGCTAATATCTTAATCCCTTTGTTTCGCGATATATTACATGTCAGAGATTCGATCATCGGTATCTCCATACCTAGTTTGATCTCATTACTGACATGTACTCTTTTCTCGTTCCTATGATATAACATTCTAGTGATCAAATCACTTGCTTGCAAGCTAATCAATGTGATATCACCGAGAGGGCCTAGAGCATATCTATTCGTCATCAGGATGAACAAATTCCACTCTCGATCCATGGGCCTCAACATAATACTTTAGTAGTACTGGACCCATCTTTATAATCACCATGTTACGGTGTGACGTTTGATGTTATCAAGATACTCTTCTGGTGTTAGTGATTGACATAGCAATATAAACTCAAAGACTTTGATCGTAATGCTATACTTCGGATGAATGTTCATCACAACATTACACTAATGTTGTGACCTCGTTATTAACAACATCCAATGTCCATGATCAGGAAACCTTGATCATCTTGTTAATCAACGAGCTAGTTTATGAGAGAGGCATAACTAGGAACTTTCTGTTTGTTTATTAAACACACATGTATTAATGTTTGCGTATTAATACAATTATAGCATGCAAAATAAACATCTATCATATACTTGGAATATACATAATAAACACTTTATTATTGCCTCGCAGGGCATATTTCCTTCAGGTGTATGTCTTTCCCATCATAGTGAAGATTCAATTTACAACATGCACTTGATAGTTCTTGCATCAACGTTGTGGTTCTTGTTCATAAGTTAGAATGGTACTTATTGAAAGCCCCAAACCACATAAAACATGCAAAGAAAATTAGAGGCGTCTAACTTTGTTTTGCACGGGTGTGTTGTGATGTGATATGGCCATGATTGTGATTATATATGATGTATGCAATGATCCTTATTGTAAGTCGACAACCGGCATGAGCCTTATGGTTGTATTTTAATTTCATTAAGACATGCATGTCTATTATTCAAAGTAGTTGTAATAGTTGATGATGGTGGACAACAACCATGGAGCGGTGCCATTGACCTTGATGCCAAGCCGGTGATGATGGAGATCATGTTTGTGCTTGAAGATGGAGATCGGAAGCACAAAAAGAAAGGCCATATCATATCACATATTATGAATTGCGTGTGATGTTAATAGTTTTATGCATCTTGTATTTCTTAGATCGGGATGGTAGCATTATAAGATGATCCCTCTCACAAAATATCAAGTAATAAAGTGTTCGTCCTTAGTTAGCACCGTTGCCAAGACTCGTTGTTTCGAAGCACCACGTGATGATTGGGTGTGTTAGATTTTGCGTGTGCATATAACGGGAGCAAGCCAGATTTGCTCATGTGGAAACTAAGGTTAATCTTGACGAGCCTAGCATGTACAGACATGGTCTCGGAACACGGATCACCGAAAGGTAAAGCATGAGTCATATAGTAGATATGATGAACATGTTGATTGTTTGCCTTTGAAACTACATCATCTCTCGTGATGATCGGACTTGATGTAGTGGATTTGGTTCGTGTGATCACTAAAACAATGTGAGGGATATTGTTTTGAGTGGGAGTTCACCTAGATTAATTTAAGTATTAATTAGAACTCAATTTGTCATAAACTTAGTCTAAACTATTGCAAATATGTTGTAGATCACGGCGGCCCCTACCATCAATTTTAATGCGTTCCTAGAGAAATAAAAGTTGAAAAACAATGGAAGCAACTTCACGGATTGGTTCCGCAATTTGAGGATTGTCCTCAATGCTGGTCAGTTGACCTATGTGCTGGATGCACCGCTAGGTGACCCACCTGCAGATGATGCTATCGATAACGTAAAGAATGTTTTCCTCGCTCGGAAGAATCAGTACTCCATAGTTCAGTGTGCTATCTTGTATGGTTTGGAATTGGAGCTTCAAAAGAGGTTGAGAACTTTGACCCACATGATATTGTCCGTGAACTTAAGATGATATTTGAGGCTCATGCGGGAGTTGAGAGTTATGAAGCTTCTGAAAAGTTCTTAACTGCAAGATGGAAGAGGGCATCTCCATCAGTGAGCATGTGCTTAAGATGTTTGGGCATGCCAATAAGCTCCTGATCTTGGGTATAGTGATTCCTAATGCTTTGGAAATTCATCGTGTCCTCTAATCACTACCACCAAGTTAACAAGAACTTTGTGATGAACTACAACATGCAACACATGGATAAGTCGTTACCAGAGTCTTCTCTATGTTGAAGTCTGCGGAAGTGGAGATCAAGAAAGAGCACCAAGTTCTGATGGTCAATAATACCACCAATTTCAAGAAGTAAGGAAAGTCTAAGAAAAAGGGTAACTTCAAGAAGGGTGGTAAAAAAGCTACCGCGCCGGCGAAGAAGACCAAGACTGGGCCTAAGCTTGATACTGAGTGATTTTACGGCAAGGGAGAAGGTCACTGGAAGCGGAATTTCCCCAAGTACTTCGCGGATCTGAAGAACGGCAACATTAAGAAGAAAGTTATATCTGATATACATGTTATTGATGTGTATCTTACTAGAAATCATAGTAGTGCCTGGGTATTTCATACTGGTTCGGTTGCTCATATTTGTAACTCAAAACAGGTGCTGCAGAATAAACGGAGACTGGCAAAGAACGAGGCGATGATGCGCATTGGAAATGGATCAAAGGTTGATGTGATCGCGGTCGGCACCCTACCTCTTCATCTACCATCATGATTAGTTTTATACTTAAATAATTGTTATTTGGTGCACTACAATGATTCCAGTCTATTGCAACAAAACCATTTGTCGCAATAAGCACAAAATTGTTGAAATTAGTATCTATTGCTACGACATGTCATTCGTTGCGAGCCGTTGCGATAGGACGCATGGTAATAGGTTATTGCCACAAAAACAAATCATGGCAATAAAATGTGATATTGCAACAATCATGTGGCAAGTTGCCACATTTTTTTCCATGGCATTGTGCACTTGTTGTCACAATTTGATTTGTGGCGATAGCTTAATACAATAGATAATGAAATGTGGCAACTACTAGTTCGTGGCGATAGGGAGTTGTGGTAATAACCTATGCCAACAACCGCCTGTTTTGTGGCGCATGCTTTTCTATGGCAATAGTGAACTATGGCAATAACCTATGGCAATAAATTTTTATTTTTGTGGTATTAGGCTTTTACCACGTACCACTATGACTGTGGCATTAACTTATGGCAACATCATTCCAGTCGTGGCAACAAAAAATGCAACATACGGTCCATGTTGTATTAGTACATCAAATTTGTACGAAGAGTAACATATTTGTGAATGTCCAAAACATGATCACAGATCACAGTGACAAGATGGTTTAATATTCTGTTGCCTCTTTAATTTGCCATTTCTTTAATTGAAACATAACATGGATATGACTCAATTATAATAAAGATACTAGGATAACATGTTCCAAATGAGCATGTACATACCATCACTATTACATATTTCATCATTCTACGCATACTCAGTAAGAGATTTAAACTACATAACATGTTTCACAGAAGTATCTATATAGATAAATCAACTCTGAAAATGTCACAACAAGCTAGCATATATACTCTTCCAAACGATGAAGTACTTGTTTTGTACTCCTCGCCATGGATATCATCCTCATCATTGATGGTACCATCTCGTCATCTTTGCCATTCCAGGATCGAAGATCCAGTATAATCATGAAAAGCACAAGAGATGAACTTTCTACAAGTTTCAGGCTTACACAAAGTAAGCCAAAATACTTTAAAGTCAAATTTGAAAAACATTTAGCCGGATTGTATGACTTCCAAAACACACGGATTTTCTTCTAAGCATGATGGTGTAATGAAGCAGTATAGTTCACAATCTTCCAACGATATTTGACTAAGTGGTTGTTGCACCACCTAAATAGGTAGTTGCTCTGACAAGTTAAAACATTCAGTTTTATCCAGATACTAGACTTCAGGTATGCTCAAGTATGCTCAATCACCATTATTAGAGTAATTTCGGGTTACATTTTCCATGCATATAAGTAAGTGTTGATGCATGCAAAAAAAGGATTGTTTACCAACTAAATATGAACACGAGAGAAATAAATCCCAGTTTAAAGATAATGCAGCCGTAGCTAATGGAATAGTAGAAAAACTTCGTGTTTCTTCAACATTCTAGGAGGGTAATTATGATACGCTCGGTATATCCTTGATGAAGTCTAATGTTGCAAAACTTAATAGCTTAAATTAAGGCCGCACAGGATACAATAAGAGCAAAGATTGCCTACAAGAATATATGTTTAATGCCACAAAGCATAAGAACCGTCATTACGATTGCAACCATTAAATATGGAGTTCTACCACCAGTGTTGTGGTAAATGATGGCCCCTTCTAATAAATCATCTAAATCTGCATTTCACTGCACTCTATTTCTTTTGTAATGTAGCATAGTTTCTTTACAAAATGAAATCTATTAGCTGTAGTTAATATGCTAGGACTAATCCAACAATACAATTAACCTCTTAAAATACATTTCCATAGTATTGTAACAAGAACGAGCTGTTTTTTTAGCAAAAACCTTACCGCGTATGTATGATATCTTACCACTCTACTAACTTCCAGACTCAATCTACCACGACAGTCATATTTGTATGATCGTTTATGAACCGGTTCAAAATCTAGAACAAAGCAGAATGTAAAATAAGTTCAGCAAACTAATTTCATTTAACAGAACACAAAGACTTTTAAAGATCATTTGTAGAATCAAAACCAAATGTCCTATAGGCTTTTTTGTCTCTATAAGTGATTATTGCTAGAGCAGAACTTGACAAAATTAGGATTGCCTATTTCCATGTAATGGTCATACATACTAATTAATGGAACAGTATCCGTGCAACTTTATCATCAAAACTTATTGGGAATCCTTGATATTTCCTAACTTCCTAAAAGTAAAACTTCATTCACTATACATAGTTAACTAGAGAGACCACCATACAGTAATCAAAAATAAAGAAATATAGTAGGGAATTGTATAGCAAAGAAAATTGAAAACGAATCTAAGACGAGCTTGTTGTCCAAACCTGGAGTGCTGCAATAAGCAAGGGGAAGCCACCTCCAGCCTCTCGTCCTTGGTAGCCTCGGGCCACGCCCAGCCCCATGCCCCCCCCTCAACTCACTGGATCGCCGCCGTGAATGAGGTTGTAGCACTCCGGCGAGAGGCTGCCCAACACGCAGTTCTCCCATGGTCAAGGACCTACACGAGAATCCCCACAGCCCGCCGCGCGGAGCCGAGAGTATGCAAGTGATAATAAATCTCACATAATCAGCAGAGAGAGAACCAAACACTATATCTGGACCAACGAACGGAGAAATTTTGAGATCAGAATATCTAATAGAATACCTGCAGATTGGAGTTACCTTCTCCGACATCTATAGATTGGAGTTACCTTCTCCTTCACATCAATCTAGCGCTCTCTCTTTGATGTCCTTAGAGAATCATGGTGAGGATAATAGCACATGCCTCAAGATCTAGTGCCTCAGACCCATCTTCGTAGCTTCCAGCTCCTTGATTTGGTTAACTTGGTGAGTGTTAGGGGGAGGGGGAGACTCCACGGGCTACGGTGGAGAGGCGGCGGCTGCACATTTTTGGGGACGGGAGTTGGTGATTTAGGGTTCTGTGCTCAAGGAGCGGGGGTAGAGATGCAGAATATAAAGGGCGGGGGCATCATTCAGCGGGAAAAAAGGAGGGAGCAAAAACATTGAAGCAGATAATTTTTTTTATTCCCCGCGCACGACGCAACAATATAATGATAATAGACTATTATTTCCTGAAAATTAAAAAGAAAATCTAGCCATGAAAGTACTCCCTCCGTTTTTTATTACTTCGCATTCTAGAATTTTGTAAGTCAAATTTTGTCAACTTTGACCAAGAATATAGAAAAATATATTAACATTCATTATTCCAAATGCATATATTATAAAAATATTACTTACAAAGATTCTAACACTATAGGTTTTACATGATAGATACTTTTATTTTTTACTAAATATTTGTTCAAACTCCAAAAAGGTTGACTTTGACTAAACCCAGAATGCGATCTAATTGTGAATGGAGGGAGTAAGGTAGAAATCAAAACCGAGGGTAATGATTTGTCCGAATTCCGGCGAGTTCGACGACGACGGTCCGGCTTTCCGGTGACCATTATGGCAGTTGCGCAGGTTTGACCGATTTAAAAGTTTTTGACCAAAACTGAAGATATAAAGATTCAGGGGTTCCAAATAAGGTGCTCTTTAAAAGAATTTACGGGTTTTCCCAATATAAGGGGTCCAGTTTGTCCACTTTTCCGGACCAAAACCATAAACTGGCAGTTATTTTATGAGTTTGAATGTTTTAAGGGGTCTGATAAATATTCTCTAACAAGGGGATTGTTGCAATATGTTATACAGATTACCATGGATACACAACTTGTTGCAATATCTAATAGTTATCGCAACACAATGAAATTGAGGTAAAAAAGAGCTATTACGGAAAATATGTAATTTGTTGCAATATGAAGCTATTTTTTGCAACAATATTGATATCTAACACAAGATGCCAACAAGTGTTGCAATATCTTTCTGAATATTACCATGAGAAATTATTTTGTTGCAATACATAGTCTCTATTGCAATAAAATAACTAATTCATGCAATGAAACATAACTGTCGCAATATCTCTATCATATTGCAACGCTGATGTATTTTGTTGCAATACGCGGCCTATATTGCTACAAATAGGATACTTAGTGCAACGTAAACTGAATTGAGGCAATATGTGGATCATATTACCGTGAACAGGAATTTTGTGGAAATATTGCATTTTATTGCAATGAAAGATAGTTGTGGCAATAAATTTTGTTGCAACAGACCGGAATCCTTGTAGTGGTGCCTGCGTTGAGCATGAACATTATATCAGGATCTTGTTTATTGCGAGACGGTTACTTGTTTAAGTCTGAGAATAATGGTGTTTGATTTATAGGAGTAATATATTTTATAGTCATGCATCGTTGATAGATGGTCTATTCTTAATGAATCTCGATAGTAGTGATACACATGTTCATAATATAGATGCTAAACATTTGAAATTAAATGATAATTCTACATACATGTGGCACTGTCGTCTTGGTCACATTGGAGTCAACCGTATGAAGAAACTCCATTCCGATGTACTTCTTGAATCACTTGAAAGATGCGAAGCATGTATGATGGAAAAAATGACTAAGACTCCATTTTCTGGTATGATGGAGCGAGTTACGGACTTATTGGATATCATACATACATACCGATGTGTGTGTGGCCAATGAGTGTAGCATCGCGCGGTGGTTATCGTTATGTTCTTACCTTCACGGATGACTTGAGTAGATATGGGTATATCTATTTCATGAAACATAAGTCCAAAACTTTTGAGAAGTTTAAGGAATTTCAAAGTGAGGTAGAGAATCAACGTACCAAGAAGATTAAATTTCTATGATCTGATCGTGGAGGTGAATATCCAAGTTACGAGTTTGGCGAGCATTTGAAGAAATGCGGAATACTTTCACAATCGACACCCCCGGGAACACCACAATGTAATGGTGTGTCCGAACGTCGTAATCAAACTCTCTTAGATATGGTTCCTTCTATGATTTCACTTACAGATTTACCGTTATCATTTTGGGGTTATGCATTAGAAACAACTGCATTCACTTTAAATAGGGCACCATCTAAAACCATTGAAACGACACTGTATGAATTATGGTTTGGGAAGAAACCTAAATTGTCGTTCCTTAAAGTTTGGGGTTGCGAAGCTTATGTAAAGAAGTTACAACCCGACAAGCTTGAACGCAAAGCGGAAAAATGTGTCTTCATAGGATACCCGAAGGAAACTATTGGGTATACCTTCTATCATATATTTGAAGGCAAAATCTTCGTTGCCAAGAATGGATCCTTTCTAGAGAAGGAGTTTCTCTCGAAAGAAGTGACTGGAAGGAAAGTAAAACTCGACGAGGTTGTCAAACCTTCTCTCAGATTTGAGAGTAGCGCAACACCGGAAGTAGTTCCTGTGGAGCCTACATCAATAGGAGAGGAAGCTAATGATGGTGATCATGAAACTTCGGTCGATGTTACTATGGAACCTCGCAGGTCGACGAGGACTCGTACCACTCCCGATTGGTATGATCCCGTTATGTGTGTAATGTTGGTGGACAACACCGACGACCCTACGACATATGAGGAAGCAATGATGAGCCCAGATTCCAATAAATGGCAAGAAGCCATGAAATGTGAGATTGGATCCATGTACGAAAACCAAGTATGGATTTTGATGGACTTAACAGATGGTCGAAAGGCTGTCAAGAACAAATGGATTGTCAAGAAGAAAACAGATGATGATAATGTAACCGTATATAAAGCTTGACTTGTCATAAAAGGGTTTCGACAAATTCAAGGAGTTGACTACGATGAGACTTTCTCACTGGTAGCGAAGCTAAAGTCTGTGAGGATTTTGTTAGCAATTGCTGCATATTATGATTATGAGATATGGCAGATGGATGTCAAAATGGCGTTCCTCAATGGAGACATTGATGAAGAGTTGTATATGGTACAACCCAAAGGTTTTGTCAATCCTAAAGATTCTAACAAGGTATGCAAACTTCAACGGTCCATTTATGGATTGAAGCAAGCATCCCAAAGTTGGAATCAACATTTTGATAAGGTGATCAAAAGTTTTGGTTTTATACAAACTTATGGAGAAGCTTGTATTTACAAGAAAGTGAGTGGGAGCTCTGTAGCATTCCTAGTACTATATGTAGATGACATATTGTTGATTGGGAATGATGTAGACCTTCTTAAAAGTGTGAAAGATTATTTGAATAATAGTTTTTCAATGAAGTATCTTGGCGAAGCTGCTTACATATTAGGCATAAATATTTATAGAGATAGATCAAGAGGCCTAATATTGCTTTCATAGAGTACATATTTGGAAAAAGTTCTAAAGAGGTTTGGAATGGAAGATAGCAAGAAAGGGTTCTTGCCCATGTTGCCCAATACGACCTTGAGTAATACTCAAAGTCCCACTACGACAGAAGATAGAGAGAGGATGAGTAAGACTCCCTATGCCTCAGCCATAGGATCTATCATGTATGTCATGCTATGTACTAGACCTGGCATTGCATATGCTGTTAGTTTGACTAGCAGATATCAAAGTGATCCAGGAGTGGATCATTGGACAGTGGTCAAAAACATCCTTAAGTACTTGAGAAGAACTAAGGATATGGTTATTTCTTATGGAGGTGATGAATAACTCGTTGTTAATGGTTACAACAATACTAGTTGGAACAGCGATCCGGATGATTATAAATCTCAATCTGGATACATATTTACTTTGGATGGTGCAGCAGTGAGCTGGAGGAGTGCAAAGCAAAGCATTGTGGCGAGATATTCAACTGAATCGGAATACATAGCAACTTCGAAGGCTTCACAAGAGGAGATATGGATGAAGGAGTTCATTACAGAGCTTGGTGTGGTTCCTAGTGCGCTGGACCCAATGGCTATCTAATCTAATAACATTGGTGCCATAGCCAATGCATAGGAGCTAAGGTCACACAAGAAGCTAAAGCATATCAAGCTACATTTTCACTCTATTCGAGAGCATGTCCAAGATGGTGACATAAAGATTTTAAACGTACACACAGATCTGAATGTGGCGGATCTATTGACTAAACATCTCCCGAGGGCAAAACATGACCAGCACCAAACCGCCATGGGTGTTCAGTATATTACCATGTAATCTTGATTATTGACTCTAGTGCAAGTGGGAAACTGTAGGAGATATGCCCAAGAGGCAATAATAAAATTAGTTATTATTATATCTTTGTGTTTATGATAAATGTTTACATTCATGCTGTAACTGTATTAACCAGAAAAATTAATACTTGTGTGATTTGTAAACTTGTTAGAGTCCCTCGTAAAGCCTCTTTGTAATACTAGCTTGTTGGTTGCTATATGATCATGGTTTCCTGATCATGAACATTGAGATGTAATTAACAACAAGATCATATCAGTAGGAGAATAGTGTGATGGACATACTCCTATAGTTAAGCATAGCATAAAGATCAAGTCATTTCAATAGTTCGTTTGCTATAAGCTTTCAGATACATAGTAACCTAAATCCTTTGACCATGAGACCATGTTAATCACCATCACCGGATGGATGCTTTGATGACATCGAACACCACTTCGTAACTGGGTGGTTATAAATGTGGCATTGAGTGTTCGGAAAGTATGTGTTGAGGCACATGGATCAAGAGTGGGATTTGTCCATCCATATGACATATAGATATACTCTCGGTCCTCTCGGTGGAATGTCATCCAATTAGCTTGCAATCATGTGACTGGCTCACAAGGGGTCACATATCATAGGAACGAGTAAAGAGTACTTATCAGTAACGAGGTTGAACTAGGTATGCAGAGATACCGACGATCAGACCTCAGATAAGTAAAGTATCACGAGATAAAGGGAAATTGGTATCGTATGTAAATGGTTCATTCGATCATGAAGTAATCGTAGAAATATGTGGGAGCTATATGAATTTCTAGATTCCTCTATTTGTTATTGATCGGAGAAGAGTCTCGATCATGTCTTCATAATTCATGAACCGTAGGGAGACACACTTAAGGATTCAATGTTGTTTAGTAGATATGGAAAGTGAGTAAAGAGACCGAATGTTGTTTGGAGTCTCGGATGGGATCCGAGATATCATGAGGAGATCTGGAATGGTCCGGCGAATAGATTTATATAAGGAAAGTCCAATTCCGAAGTTCGGGAATGGTTTTGGTGTTTTCATCGAAATGTTCTAGAAGGGTCTAGAAGGTTCACCGATCCGGAGTGGGAAGGGTACATGGATGTGTCATGCCAAAGTGGATTGGTTGAATGATGTCCTAGGTCAATTGGCTGGGCAATTAGAAGAGAGAAATCAAACTCTAGTTTGAAAGTCAAAAAGCTAGTTTGAAAAATGTCAAATGCCAACATTGGTAGCCAAGTGGAGGGAGGGAAGGAATCCTACCTAAGGGAGGATTCCTCCATCTCCCTCGCGCCGGCCTAGTAGAGGAGTTGGTGGAGGACTCACTTCCCCCCAAACCGCCTCTCCCACCTATAAAAAGAGGGGTAGGGCGCCCCCTACCCCTCACCCCAAAACCCTAGCTTGATCGCCCCTCTCTCTAGCCGTCGCCACCTAGGGATCTCCTCCCAAGTCGCCGACTAGGGCAAAGCCCTAGACCTAGCCACCGGCCACCACCTCCCCTTGGTGCCCTCTAAACCCTAGATCGTTGAGGCCCTCTTCTACTCCACCATACCCGCTCTGGCTTAGGCGAAGCCCTGCGGGATTTTGATGGCGCCTAGTTGATGTGGGAGCTTCTTTCTTTATTCCCCGACAACAATGCAAGAAAACTTGTCGCCTGACAGAGAGGACTTCGTTGGAAACCCCAAGAGCAAGGTGTGAAGCAGCACAACATCAAGTTTTCCCTCAGTAAGAAATCAAGGTTATCGAACCAGAAGGAGGAAGGAAACATCACACAGGTGTTTCTAGCAACGCGGAGACCTGCACAACACAAATTCAAGAATTTGCCCCAATGAATCAGTGAGGTTGTCAAGCTCACCGGTTTGCTGTAACAAAGGATTAAACATATGGTGTGGAAGGCAATGGTTTGTAGCAAGTAAACAAGTAACAATGGAAGATGTATCAATGGAAAAGATTGTACCGGGGTCCATAGTTCACTAGAGGTGCTCTCCTTAGATAAATAACATGGCATGAAGGGTAAACAAATTACAGCAGGGCAATTGATAGGAACTGAGCAAGGCATAACAATGCAATTACTAGTCAGAAAGATCCTATGAGATTCGATTGGGCTATACAACAATATACATAGACCGCCATCCAACTACATCTATGACTAGAAGTCCACCTTTAGGTTATCATGCGAACCCCCTCCAGTATTAAGTTGCAAGCAACAGACAACTTCTTTAAGAAAAGTGTGTAAGGTAAATAGTCCACATGTTCCATGAACAAGAGACCGTTGTTTTCTCCCTAGTAGCAACAACACATCTACAACCGAAGAGATTACACTTCCCTTGGAAACTAGAGGCATGAACCCACTATCGAGCATAAATACTCCCTCTTGGAGTCACTAGCTACTACTTGGCCAAGATAGCTACTAACAACGGTGAGCATGCAAGATCACAAACAACACAGACATGATAGAATCATAAAGACAAAATCATTAATCAAACCAACATAATAATCTCAATATCCATCGGATCCCCGCAAACACAATGTGCATGATTACAAATAGATTAGATCTTGATCATGAACGGAGCTCACAAGATCTATACATGAAAGCTCAAAGGAGGAGATACAACCATCTAGCTAATACATGGACCCATAGTCCAAGATGGAACTACTCACGCATCATATCGGAGAGAAGGCCTCCGGGATGATCTCCCCTCCGGCAGGGTGCCAGGATGACCTTCAGATCCCCCCGATCTAGGGACGATGGTGGCGGCGGCTATATACGGTTTCGTGGAGATTTGATCGGGTGCTTAGGGTTTATGCATCGGGGGTTTCTTATAGGCGAAGGGGGAGGCCGAGGAGGCGGCCAGAGGGGACACACCTCTCCCAGGCATGGGCCCACCCCTGGCCGCGCCTAGGAGGGTCTGGCTGCCCTGGCCCGCTGTCACATCCCAAGATTTTCCAAATCTTGTAATGTGAAAAATAAATAAACAAAATAAATTATTGTTGAAATTCAGGGTGAGCAGAATTTTTTTTTGAATCCAATTGGAAACTTTCAAACCTATTTGGATAAAATAAAATCCTAAAGGGATTTGAAAAGGTAAACAAATAATAAAGAAAGTTTTGATAGTTGGAATTACTATTTTATATCTTTTAATAAAAAGATTTGTTTTTCAAAAGCAAAAGGTAGAATTATAAATAAAGATTATTTCTTAAAGCCAAATTAAAATCTTGGCCAAGATTTTGAAATAAAACATTCCTATTTGATAAAAAGAGTAAAGATTTATTTAAATTAAATGAGGATTTAATATCCAATTTTATTTAAGTAAAGGCTTTTCCATTTTAAATAAACACTAAACCTTATTAATTTATTTTAAATAAGTTTTCCAAGTGTTTTATATAACCAAATAAAAACCTACTGAAAATATTTGGAAGGTTTTGGAAAACCAAAATGGTGTTTAGAAATATTATTAAATCTTATATGATTTAAAACAAAGGCCTTTTTGAATAATTAAAAGACTTAAAAAGAATAATTAAATTATTCTAAAAATGATATCAGAATGTTTTATTAATCAGTATTTAAAGCTACACAAAATTGGTCAAAGTTTTGAATTCAAATGATGTTTGAATTGCTTATTCAAAATCAAAACAGACAATCAGAAATAGAAAAGGAAAAACAAACCATATCAAAAAAAAAAATCTGGTCGACCCAACCCAGCTAGCCCATTAAGCCCAACCGCAGCCCACTCCCTCTCTCTCGCAGCGCGAAGCGTTTTCTACTCAAACTCTCAACCGTAGCGACGCTGACGGACGGACCCCCACCTCCCCTATCTCCCTTCGCTGACGAAACGGTCCCACCGCCAGCTCCTTCTTCCCCACCCGCCGCTGACCGCGCCCCCCTCCTCTGGCCATTACTGTCGATGAATTGCCGGCATGAATACGCGTTAACCGCGCCATGTAATGCCCCTGCGACCACGCCTTCTTAAGCGCCAACATCTCCTCTCTCTTTCCCCTATGTCGCCCCACCTTAGCGTGCCCCCAGGCCGCCCAATTCTTCTCTGCACCGTCCTCTGTCCGACGACTCTCCGGCGTCGATTCCGGCAGCCCCGCGCCACCCCTCGCCTCCTAGAGCACGCGAACATCTTCCCCAGACTCTGGCGCACACTCCAGTGCCTCCAGCTCCCTCTCGCTTGCCCCACAACCTCGCCTCCGTCTTCGTCCGAGCGCCACCGAAGAACCCCGCAACTCCGGCGAGCACTACTGGTGAGTCTAGACCGCCCCTTACCCCCTCTTGGATACTCACAAGATCGCGACTTCCATACGAACCTAACGGTGCCTTTTATTTGCCTTAGCACGTTGTATATCGTCGCCCCCGTCGACGTCTGACCGCACCCGAGGCACAGCTCAACTCCGACGAGGAATTCCTGCAACCCCAGTGCGCCCCTTGACCGAAGAAAGCCACGTTGAGCATCAGTGAGTCAAGGCGATTCCGGTGAGCCACTCTCCCTGACCCCTTGCTTCCTATTTTGCCCGCCCCGCCGCTAGCCGAACGCCGCCGCCGCGCGCTGCCACTGAGCGCCGCCAGTGTTTGGTTAGATCGTCGCTAGCCGTTGGATGCAAATCGTAGGGATACGATAGACGACTTAACGAACCGTTTTTGATCAATCTGTGCCACACGATATATTTAGATCTGACGCCTCCCGTAGCGCGATCCGGCCGAAGCGGTACCGACGAATAGAAACGCGCCGCGTGGCACTAGTTTGGTTAAAAACAGAATTTTGAATCTAATTAGTATGCAAACTTGTAAAATCTATAACTTTTGATCTACATGTCCAAACTTTGCAAACTTTATATCAATGGATTCAGAAAAACAAGCCCTAACCAACCATGTACTTTGTTTAGTAAAAAGCTTCTGGTAAAATGTTTTTTTTGCAGAAACTTATGTATGCTTGTTTAGGATATAAAAATTGTTTTAAAATGATTTTGAGGAAAAAATCTTTTGCAAATGGAGTGCCTTGAACCTACTAACCATAGGAATCACTTTGTGGATTCAAAAATGTATTTGGAGAAACAAAAGAACAAATCTTTGATTTAAACCATTTCTAGTCAAATAAAAATATGGTTTAATTATTAAAAATGGTTTTGGAAGAAAACCTTTGAGAAATGTTTTGGAAATAAATTCTCTGACCCTAAACACAAGGTTATATGGTTTGAAAACATGTTTTGTGAAACCTATAGAGTTTGTCCTTATTAAAAGCATTTCTTCACCACATAAAATAATGACTTGATGTAAAAATGGTTTATGAAATAAAATCTTATACAAATGATTTTGCCACTTTATAAATGACCATTAGGTGTTTTCAAATGTTTATGAACCATTAGAAACCACTTTTACAAATAAAACAATCTTTTGCATGCTTGCATGCATTGCTTTGTTTTTTGTCATTTTATGTGTTGAATTGCTTGAATGGTAGATTGAAATATTGTTTGCTTGATTGAATTGTAGTGACTTGAAGTGAGTGAACGTTGCAAAGATCAAGGAGTGAACCTATAATCTCTACCAAAAAGGCAAGTGATGCTTCATACTTTTGTCCCATTATTTTCACTATGCATTAGTGATATTTCTAAGTAGGTCTTGCATAGAATTTTTGCTAAGTATAAACCATGCTATGGGAAATCCTAGTAGATGAAACCTTAGTAGAAATTTCCTAAGTTAAGATTCCTATTACTATCATGCTTAGCTTAGCTAATAGAAAACAAGGGTGGAATATAAATTCATACTATGGAAAAATTTCTAAGTCTGAGGACTTGTGTTTTGTTAATAAAACAACTAAGTGAATGAATCACCTGGGTGGAATGGAAGGAATGGTTTGTGTTGAGTGGTTCACAAGGCCCATTTCTATGGTTTACCTTGTGTATCTCACTTGTGGATGGCCACCCAGGAACAAAGAGATTTGAGATGAGTGCAACCACTTGGCATTATGGGCTCTGCCTGGATCATATAGGTTGCAAGAACTTAGCCAAATGGACAGTTGGTGGTAGGGGTTTGATAGGTTGGAACGCGTCCATTCTGGTCTAAGGGAAGGCTTCTGAAAGATCTTGTCTTGGTGAAACCAACTCTTGTGGGGAAAGTGCACCACCTCTGCAGAGTGTAAAATCTAAGTACTTAGCCATGTCCCTGGTAAAGGAAAATTTGAGCATCAAGACATGGAAGCTATCAAGAATCTCCTCATCCCAAATTCTAAGATAAAAACTTGTGGGTGAACAAGGGTTGAAGGATCACCAATTTCTATTGGGAGATGCCTTGGGAAAGATTTTGTCAAACAAAAACTTAGTGTTTTCAAATGATAAGGAAAATCTATTTTGAGCAAAGCAAGCCTAAGCTCCACCAGCCAAATGCATATAGATGATAGACTCCACTATACTACCATAGTATCACTTGTCAATACAATTCAAATGTATTGACCCTTGTGGCTGTAACTTGTTATGTTGCAGGTTTGTTTGATATTAGTGAAGTAGGATTACAAGTCTACAACCAACATGTCTGCCTGTGGCACTTTGAAGATGAAGGACCCCATGCTTATAGATATTCTGCTGCAATGTAATGTAATAGCCAAATGAGCTATGTAAGATGTAATAAATTATGTTATTTCTGGTTATAAAGTTGTATTATGACCTTTGTTTCTTGATATTACATCTTAACCGTGGATGCTAGCTATTGATCCAGGGACTAGCATTGTAAACACAGGGATCTCTACCTTATTAAAGGTTGGGAACCTTACAGATGGTATCAGAGCATTGTGTTGCCTGTAGGATTTGTAAACCTAGGATTGGACAAAACCCTTAGAAAAATAGGAGTTGTATTTGTTCCAAAACTTATTTACAAACAATCTTGTAAACTCTTTCCTTAACCATTTTGGTTTTGATTCTACATCTCTTCTATTTCAAACTTGATGGACAAAGCCTACCCATGGCCAAAGACTTCACCATGTGCTAAGGACTTCTTCAACTCTAATGACTTCAACATCTTCAACTCTAATGACTTCAACATCTTCAACATTTTCACCAAGGACATCAACTTGGATATCACTAAGGACAACAATTGAGACAAGAAATGTTGCTCAAGACTTGAAGACTAAGGAAACACAACTTAGAAGGAACCATCATCACCTTGAAGTTTTGAGACCAAGATGCAAGAAATTCTCTAAGGATACAAAGATCTTATTCATAAAGAATCAACTAAGAAGGATGGAAAGATTTCAAGTGAACCATATAGATGGACCACCATATTTAGTTTAAGTCAAACCCACCAACTTATGTGGTGTAACAAAAATATTTTTGGTTGCCTAAAAATATGCTTGAAACTTGTTGTTTGAGTGGAATGTTTGTTTGTGATTGCTTGCACATTGCTTGTGTGAATTGTGATGTGTGTAATTAGAATTATTCCCTTAGAAATATTTTGCCTATTCTAATCCCTACCCAACCCAAACAAATGACTTCTCCAAGAAACTCCTACATCAAGGATGGTGACAACAACAACAACCAAGAGGACAACATGAGAGAACTCATAGTAACCCAAACCCAGTTGAACCAAGTGACAGCTCAATTTATAGCCAACACCAGTGAGGTAGATCCAACCATGCAAAGGTTTTTGGAAACCCAAACCCAATTGTTGCATAAGGTGACAGATCAAATGATCAACATGGGAAACAACTCTTCCCAAGGAGTTTGTGATAACAATGATGCCAAGGATGATATTCTAGAAGGAACCCAAGCTTGCAATGTTTGTGGAGACAAGGATCACACTTCCAAGGAGCATGAAGATCAATGCCCCAATTGTGAAGAGAAACATCCAATTGACCAATGCCCCACATCCCAAGCTACTTGTTACCTATGTGAAGGAAACAATCATGTCCCTATCCAATGCCCCATCTATTCCATAGTTCAACAAAGGAAACAAGGTGGAGTGCAACAACAATTTGTAAACCCTCATGAAGGAACAATATCTACCAAGAAGGATGAAGGCAAAGTCAAAACTATGCACCATAAGGCCAAATCCAAAGTGATCACAAAGTGTTGCTACTCTTGTGGAGAAGAAGGTCATATCTCCAGTAAATGCCCCAAGAAGAGAGAAAGATTTCCCACCTTTGTGGTGAAGTATGAAGAGCATGAACTAGAAGAACTCCTAACCTTGGAGAGACCCAAGAAGAAGAAATTCCCCAACCCTAGCAAGAAGGATATTACTCAAGAGCAATGTTACACTTGCAAAGAGATGTGACACTATGCCAATGAATGCCCAGAAAAGAAGAAGAACCAAAGAAACAAACAAGAGGCAATGATACCAAAGGAAAAGAAAGATATCAGCCAAGTGATGTGTTTCAAATGCAAAGAACTAGGCCATTATGCAAACAAGTGCCCAGAGAAGACACATCAAGATACCAAGCAAGCCAAGATGTAATTTAGTTGGAAAAATATTTTAAGGGTGGTAGTACCCTAGATGCTTTGAGCCAACTTGTAACCCCTAGCCTCCCCAAATCGGGACGAGATTTATTTTAAGGGTGGTAGTCTGTCACATTCCAAGATTTTCCAAATCTTGTAATGTGAAAAATAAATAAACAAAATAAATTATTGTTGAAATTCAGGGTGAGAAGAAATTTTTTTTGAATCCAATTGGAAACTTTCAAACCTATTTGGATCAAATAAAATCCTAAAGGGATTTGAAAAGATAAACAAATAATAAAGAAAGTTTTGATAGTTGGAATTACTATTTTAGATCTTTTAAGAAAAAGATTTGTTTTTCAAAAGCAAAAGGTAGAATTATAAATAAAGGTTATTTCTTAAAGCCAAATTAAAATCTTGGCCAAGCTTTTGAAATAAAACATTCCTATTTGATAAAAAGAGTACAGATTTATTTAAATTAAATAAGGATTTAATATCCAATTTTATTTAAGTAAAGGCTTTTCCATTTTAAATAAACACTAAAACTTATTAATTTATTTTAAATAAGTTTTCCAAGTGTTTTATATAACCAAATAAAAACCTACTGAAAAGATTTGGAAGGTTTTGGAAAACCAAAATGGTGTTTAGAAATATTATTAAATCTTATATGATTTAAAACAAAGGCCTTTTTGAATAATTAAAAGACTTAAAAAGAATAATTAAATTATTCTAAAAATGATATCAGAATGTTTTATTAATCAGTATTTAAAGCTACACAAAATTGGTCAAAGTTTTGAATTCAAATGATGTTTGAATTGCTTATTCAAAATCAAAACAGAAAATCAGAAATAGAAAAAGAAAAACAAACCAGATAAAAATAAATAAATCTGGTGGACCCAACCCAGCTAGCCCATTAAGCCCAACCGCAGCCCACTCCCTCTCTCTCGCAGCGCGAAGCGTTTTCTACTCAAACTCTCAACCGTAGTGACGCTGACGGACGGACCCCACCTCCCCTATCTCCCTTCGCTGACGAAACGGTCCCACCGCCAGCTCCTTCCCCACCCGCCGCTGACCGCGCCCCCCTCCTCTGGCCATTACTGTCGATGAATTGTCGGCATGAATACGCGTTAACCGCGCCATGTAACGCCCCTGCGACCATGCCTTCTTAAGCGCCAACATCTCCTCTCTCTTTCCCCTCTGTCGCCCCACCTTACCGTGCCCCCAGGCCGCCCAATTCTTCTCTGCACCGTCCTCTGTCCGACGACTCTCCGGCGTCGATTCCGGCAGCCCCGCGCCACCCCTCGCCTCCTAGAGCACGCGAACATCTTCCCCAGACTCTGGCGCACACTCCAGTGCCTCCAGCTCCCTCTCGCTTGCCCCACAACCTCGCCTCCATCTTCGTCTGAGCGCCACCGAAGAACCCCCCCAACTCCGGCGAGCACTACTGGTGAGTCTAGACCGCCCCTTACCCCCTCTTGGATACTCACAAGATCGCGGCTTCCATACGAACCTAACGGGGCCTTTTATTTGCCTTAGCACGCTGTATATCGTCGCCCCCGTCGACGTCTGACCGCACCCGAGGCACAACTCAACTTCGATGAGGAATTCCTGCAACCCCAGTGCGCCCCTTGACTGAAGAAAGCAACGTTCAGCATTAGTGAGTCAAGGCGATTCCGGTGAGCCACTCTCCCTGACCCCTTGCTTCCTATTTTGCCCGCCCCGCCGCTAGCCGAACGCCGCCGCCGCGCGCTGCCACTGAGCGCCGCCAGTGTTTGGTTAGATCGTCGCTAGCCGATGGATGCAAATCGTAGGGATACGATAGACGACTTAACGAACCGTTTTTGATCAATCTGTGCCGCATGATATATTTAGATCTGACGCCTCCCGTAGCGCGATCCGGCCAAAGCGGTACCGACGAATAGAAACGCGCCGCGTGGCACTAGTTTGGTTAAAAACAGAATTTTGAATCTGATTAGTATGCAAACTTTTAAAATCTATAACTTTTGATCTACACGTCCAAACTTTGCAAACTTTATATCAATGGATTCAGAAAAACAATCCCTAACCAACCATGTACTTTGTTTAGTAAAAAGCTTTTGGTAAAATGTTTTTTTGCAGAAACTTATGTATGCTTGTTTAGGATATAAAAATTGTTTTAAAATGATTTTGAGGAAAAAATCTTTTGCAAATGGAGTGCCTTGAACCTACAGACCATAGGAATCACTTTGTGGATTCAAAAATGTATTTGGAGAAACAAAGAACAAATCTTTGATTTAAACCATTTCTAGTCAAATAAAAATATGGTTTAATTATTAAAAATGGTTTTGGAAGAAAACCTTTGAGAAATGTTTTGGAAATAAACTCTCTGACCCTAAACACAAGGTTATATGGTTTAAAACATGTTTTGTGAAACCTATAGAGTTTGGCCTTATTAAAAGCATTTCTTCACCACATAAAATAATGACTTGATGTAAAAATGGTTTATGAAATAAAATCTTATACAAATGATTTTACCACTTTATAAATGACCATTAGGTGTTTTCAAATGTTTATGAACCATTAGAAACCACTTTTACAAATAAAACAATCTTTTGCATGCTTGCATGCATTGCTTTGTTTTTTGTCATTTTATGTGGTGAATTGCTTGAATGGTAGATTGAAATATTGTTTGCTTGATTGAATTGTAGTGACTTGAAGTGAGTGAACGTTGCAAAGATCAAGGAGTGAACCTATACCTCTACAAAAAAGGCAAGTGATGCTTCATACTTTTGTCCCATTATTTTCACTATGCATTAGTGATATTTCTAAGTAGGTCTTGCATAGAATTTTTGCTAAGTATAAACCATGCTATGGGAAATCCTAGTAGATGAAACCTTAGTAGAAATTTCCTAAGTTAAGATTCCTATTACTATCATGCTTATCTTAGCTAATAGAAAACAAGGGTGGAATATAAATTCATACTATGGAAAAATTTCTAAGTCTGAGGACTTGTGTTTTGTTAATAAAACAACTAAGTGAATGAATCACCTGGGTGGAATGGAAGGAATGGTTTGTGTTGAGTGGTTCACAAGGCCCATTTCTATGGTTTACCTTGTGTATCTCACTTGTGGATGGCCACCCAGGAACAAAGAGATTTGAGATGTCAAATTTTGAGAAGCTTCAAGTGCAACCACTTGGCATTATGGGCTCTGCCTGGATCATATAGGTTGCAAGAACTTAGCCAAATGGACAGTTGGTGGTAGGGGTTTGATAGGTTGGAACGCGTCCATTCTGGTCTAAGGGAAGGCTTCTGAAAGATCTTGTCTTGGTGAAACCAAGTCTTGTGGGAAAAGTGCACCACCTCTGCAGAGTGTAAAATCTAAGTACTTAGCCATGTCCCTGGTAAAGGAAAATTTGAGCATCAAGACATGGAAGCTATCAAGAATCTCCTCATCCCAATTTCTAAGATAAAAACTTGTGGGTGAACAAGGGTTGAAGGATCACCAATTTCTATTGGGAGATGCCTTGGGAAAGATTTTGTCAAACAAAAACTTAGTGTTTTCAAATGATAAGGAAAATCTATTTTGAGCAAAGCAAGCCTAAGCTCCACCAGCCAAATGCATATAGATGATAGACTCCACTATACTACCATAGTATCACTTGTCAATACAATTCAAATGTATTGACCCTTGTGGCTGTAACTTGTTATGTTGCAGGTTTGTTTGATATTAGTGAAGTAGGATTACAAGTCTACAACCAACATGTCTGCCTGTGGCACTTTGAAGATGAAGGACCCCATGCTTATAGATATTCTGCTGCAATGTAATGTAATAGCCAAATGAGCTATGTAAGATGTAATAAATTATGTTATTCCTGGTTATAAAGTTGTATTATGACCTTTGTTTCTTGATATTACATCTTAACTGTGGATGCTAGCTATTGATCCAGGGACTAGCATTGTAAACATAGGGATCTCTACCTTATTAAAGGTTGGGAACCTTACACCCGCTTCTCCGTCTCCCCTCTGGATTTCTTGTTCCCCACGGAAAGTAATTGACTTTGACGTTTGTCCCGTCCAATTCCGCAATATTTATTTACTAACTTTTCTGGAACTAGAAAAAGCAGAAAATAGGCAACTGGCACTGTGGCAACTTGTTAATAGGTTAGTACCAGAAAACATGTAAAAAGCACCTCAAAGTGTAGACAAAGCAAAGCAAAGTAGATACTAACAAGCATGGAACATAAAAAATTATAGATACGTTTCCAACGTATCAAGCATCCCCAAGCTTAACTCTTGCTCGTCCTCGAGTAGGTAAGTGATAAAAGAATAATTTTTGAGGTGACATGCACCCTCACAATAAAGATCCAACCATTTGCAAGCGTTGAAATATGGGATCAAAGAACTCTAGACATGTGCATGAAAGATGAAGTTATAACAATAGGACATAGTAACTATGCATGCAACATGACAAGCTACAAACAAAGATCATGAATAACATGCATTGAAAAATGTTTGTTTGTTTCACATATAGAAAACATAGCATAGTGGCAATCAGCTTGTCCCTCATAGAGTATCAAATAGATGCATAGGACACCATCAAAGTTCACAAGGGTCACTAGAAACAAATAGCACAATAACAAGTCATATCACAATATGCATCAATCAATAAGCTTTGGAACAGTGCACACAGAATGACAACTATGCTCTCTTAATGGTGCCTAAAGGTAGAAGGTGGAGACTCAAGTAATGGTGGAAGAAAAGCCTTTTTGTAAAGGAAGCAGGGATTTCAAGTTTCAAAAAGAGCTTCCAAAAATTATGGTACTTGTTAGCTTTCAGCCCTCATTGCCCCTATCATAAACATCTTGAAGTGATTAAGGTTAAAGTGAACAAAGATGGAGTATATGCTTGACGAAGTATAAGTTGGCAATCTCAAGTCCCTTGAATACGAGGGCCACACCTCATGCTACTCAACTTTAGTCACCTGTAAGTTCTTGTCATTGTAAGTATTTGCATATCATTGAGAACCGCCAAAGGGGTACCCCTTGCACATGGTACAGGATCTATCCCATAACCAAAATGACAAGGCAAGCAGACAATGAGCATCTCAGCAATCTTCTTATGTACCATGGGAATATGGTGCTTTTTTTCTCTCTTTCCTCTTTTCTCAATGTGTCTCTTTTTTTATAAGAAGAATGCTTAATAGATGTCACTATGGTGATGCTGCAAGTTTCCACCATGATTAGGCATGGATTAGGCTAGCGGCCCAGGCGTTTCTCTAACACAGGATACAAACTCCATGGACTTACAAGTTCCATCTTTATTTCACACTGGTGACATCCATAGACAAAAGAGCATGATATCAACTGAGTACAAAGTACAAGTGCAATGTTGAAAACGTTCCCCGTGACAGCACGGTTCTGCTAATTCCAACGTATAAGTGCAAGCATATACAACATAGATGACACAATGGTTCAAGTTTATTAGGGGCAAGGAATATAAAGTGTGCCATCTAGTTTGTGAGGGCTTCAATCACTAAGTTTTCACATAACAAAATAGTTTTTAATTGGAAGGTAGCTGAAAACAAGAATATACTTGGAATGGTGTAACACACCATGCATAGGAGTTTATAGTGGATACTTTGGAAAAACTTGGTTTCTTGGGAGTTGGAATCATGAGTAGAACTTACTCATACAAGTGGAGGCTAGCAAAAGATTGGGAGCAACCAACTAAGAGAGCAATAATGGCCATAATCATGCAGTGCAACAAAGCATTACTAATCAAGGCATAGAGTGGTACTACAAGTCATGGACTAAATGATCATAGAGGCTAATGGTGACTTGTCATAGTCATAACATGGTGTGAGCATGTGCCAAGTCAACCCAAATAAAGCATCAAAGAAGAATACCACAATACTATGCTTTTTGCATGCTAAAACAACGCATAATTTCTTCAAGGCACACTAAGCAATCCCAATTGTTTGGAACAAGACATGCTACAGAAATAATCACTAATCATAAGGTTAAAACAACACCTAGCATGTCATGCTAAAGTCTAAGTCGCAGTCAATGCAAGCTCCTCTTGCACTTCAAGCAAGAACTTACTACTCCTTTCCAACACCAAGCAACTTATTTGCAAAACAACACTGCGAGAATGGGGGTTCAAACTACTTTATTCAAGCAAACTAAACAACCTAAGAAAAGCAAACGAAAATTAAGACGCTCCAAGAATAACACAACTGTGCATGAAACAATAAAAACCGAAGTATCTAGACAGACCTGAGTTTTTTATTGATGATGAAGGGGATGCCTTGGGCATCCCCAAGCTTTGACGCTTGTACCTCTTGGATATTTCTTGAGGTGACACCATGGTGGAATCCCCAAGCTTGAGCTTTTGTCCATTCTTCATCTCATTGCATCATTCTCTCTCTACACCTGAAATTTTTCCTTATACAAAACTTCACACAATCTTCATTAGCAACATTAGTGTATTCAAAAGATATTAGACCTCTGGCAAATCTTGGAACAATAAGGATTTTCACTAAAAACACAAGCTACTGTAGTAACTCCTTCAAGAATCTCAATTTCCCAAAAAGAACCCAAAAAGGAATCAATAAGGATCAAATGCAAATAATGGCAGAAATCTGTCAAAACAGACCAGCATGTAGAAACCGATTTTTTCGAACATCTTCTGTTGCTCAAATAAAAAAGTGTTGAACTAAAGAAAGTTAGCTAACATACTGTGAGATTTATTCATAAATTTTGAGCTCAATACGAGTTATAGAGACTCCTCACGATTTTTTTGGTGGAGAACAGAAATCTGTTTCGGGACAACAACTCCCCAAATCTTACTTTCCTCTCCTTAGAGGTCATTCTTGGCACAAAAACAAAACAAAAAGGATAAGGAGATTTCATTACAGAAGTAATAACTTCCAAGACTCAAGGAAACTCTTGGGTTATCTCCCAACAAGTACTTTTCTTTAACGTCTTTAAGTTAGGCTTGATAGTTTGAGAAGATGCTCTCATAAGAAATATGAATTGAGGTAAAGAGAGCATCAAGAAGCAAATTCAAAACACATTTAAGTATAACCTTCTTCCGATGCATAGGAATCTTGTACACAAATAAATTCACAAAGAACAAAGTGACAAGCATAGGAAGATAAAACAAGAGTAACTTCAAAACTTTCAGCACATAGAGAGGTGTTTCGGTACCATGAAAAATTCTACAACCATACTTTCCTCTCTCATAATAATTTTCAGTAGCCTCATGAATAAACTCAACAATATAGCTATCACATAAAGCATGCTTTTCATGATCTACAAACACATAATTTCTTCCAAGCTCAAAAATAGTGGGATTAAAACCTTCACATGTTTTACCCAAGGTAGATATTTCAAAAGGATCCACAGGAACATAACATTTATCCTCCTTTGGTAAGCATGGGGGACAATCAAATAATGTAAGGGATAAAGAGTTACTCTCATTAGAAGGTAGGCATGGGTAGATAATCCATTCTTCCTCCTTTTGTTCATCACTCTCCTCCTCTTTTCCATCTAATGAGCTTCCAGTTTCAATAATTTCTTCTTTCATAGGCTCCTGCAAAGCATTAGTCTCTTCTGTTTGTGGAAAACACCTATTAAAATATTCAAGAATATATCCATTTTATTCCTTGTAATTGTCAAAGCAAAATTTAAGTATCTCATAAGCCTTATATTCATAAGGTGCATCATCGGTATTTTCAAGCAAACTAGCAAGTTCAAATGCACCCCCTTGAAGGCAATAAATTCTTCAATTTGTTCCACATCATCAAAATCATAATTTCCTTTAACATAAGAAGATATGGTAACATTATCATTATACTCACATTGAAAGGGTAGGTGTTTATACCTCCTGCAGCAACAAGCTTTATCAAAGCAATAAGTAACATTATAAGTAGAGCACACGTCTCTAGCAATAGTATTCAACTTATCAATTTGTTCCTATAAGTGTTTCCCTTTTTGCGACAAACGGTGTTCCTTATATTAATACTTTTCTTCTTCCGTGAATCCACCTTGCCAATAAGAACTAGTTTCAAAGAAATCATCAATTGATAGAAAGCATGACCAAGCAAGGCATTATCAGACCACCAACTAGAGTAGGAACTAATTTTTTTGTGTTTTTGAAACGAGAAAGCAAACCAAACTATACTATTTTTTTGGTTTTTTTTTGAAAAGAGGCAAACAAAACCAAGCAAAAGAAACTAAGCAAACTAAAAACAAAGTAAAGAGAAAGGAACTAGAGGACTCCCCTTGTGAAGACGTCCTTAGCCTCCCCGGCAATGGCGCCAGAAAACTTGTTGATGGCGCCTAGTTGACGTGGGATCTGCTTTCTTTATCCCCGGCAACGGCGCCAGAAAACTTGTCGCCTGACAGAGAGGACTTCGTTGGAAACCCCAAGAGCAAGGTGTGAAGCAGCACAGTAGGAAGTTTTCTCTTAATAAGAAACCGAGGTTATCGAACCAGAAGGAGGAAGGAAACGTCACACAGGTGTTGCTAGCAATGCAGAGACCTGCACAACACAAACTCAAGACTTTGCCCCAACGAATCAGTAAGGTTGTCAAGCTCACTGATTTTCTGTAACAAAGGATTAAACGTATGGTGTGGAAGGCAATGGTTTGCAGCAAGTAAACAAGTAACAGTGGAAGATGTATCAATGGTAAAGATTGTACCGGGGTCCATAGTTCACTAGAGGTGCTCTCCTTAGATAAACAACATGGCATGAAGGGTAAACAAATTACAGCAGGGCAATTGACAGGAACTGAGCAAGGCATAACAATGCAATTACTAGTCAGAAAGATCCTATGAGATTCGATTGGGCAATACAATAATATACATAGACCGCCATCCAACTGCATCTATGACTAGAAGTCCACCTTCAGGTTATCATGCGAACCCCCTCTAGTATTAAGTTACAAGCAACAGACAATTGCTTTAAGCAAAGTGTGTAAGGTAAACAGCCCACATGTTCCATGAACACGAGACCATTGTTTTCTCCCTAGTAGCAACAACACATCTACAACAAAAGAGATTATTGTCACTTCCCTTGGAAACTAGAGGCATGAGCCCACTATCGAGCATAAATACTCCCTCTTGGATTCACTAGCAACTACTTGGACAAGATAGCTACTAACAACGGAGAGCATGCAAGATCACAAACAACACAGACATAATAGAATCATAAAGACAAAACCATTAATCAAACCAACATAATAATCTCAATATCCATCGGATCCCCGCAAACACAACATGCATGATTACAAATAGATTAGATCTTGATCATGAATGGATCTCACAAGATCTATACATGAAAGCACAAAGGAGGAGATACAACCATCTAGCTACTACATGGACCCATAGTCCTAGGTGGAACTACTCACGCATCATACCGGAGAGAAGGCCTCCGGGATGATCTCCCCTCTGGCAGGGTACCAGGAAGAACTTCAGATCCCCCCAATCTAGGGATGATGGTGGCGGCGGCTACAGACAGTTTCGTGGAGATTTGATCGGGTGCTAAGGGTTTCTGCATCGGGGGCTTCCTATAGGCGAAGGGGGAGGCCGAGGAGGCGACCAGGGGGTCCACAACCCTCCCAGGCGCGGGCCCACCCCTAGCCGCGCCTAGGGGGGTCTGGCTGCCCTGGCCCGCTTCTCCGTCTCCCCTCTGGACTTCTTGTTCCCCATGGAAAGTAATTGACTTGGACGTTTGTCCCGTCCAATTCCGAGTATATTTCTTTACTAACTTTTCTGGAACCAAAAACAGCAGAAAACATGCAACTGGCACCGTGATAACTTGTTAATAGGTTAGTACCAGAAAACATGTAAAAAGCACCTCAAAGTGTAGACAAAGCAAAGCAAAGTATGAAGGGAATATGCCCTGAGAGGCAATAATAAAGTGTTTATTATGTGTATTCCAAGTATATGATAGATGTTTATTTTGCATGCTATAATTGTATTAATACGGAAACGTTAATACATGTGTGTTTAATAAACAAACAGAAAGTTCCTAGTTATGCCTCTCTCATAAACTAGCACATTGATTAACAAGATGATCAAGGTTTCCTGATCATGGACATTGGATGTTGTTAATAACGGGATCACAACATTAGTGTAATGGTGTGATGAACATTCATCCGAAGTATAGCATTACGATCAAAGTCATTGAGTTTATATTGCTATAACAACTTACGAAGTGATCCTAATCCTTAGACCATGAGATCATGTCAATCACTAACACCGGAAGAGTTTCTTGATAACATCAAACGTCACACCGTAACTGGGTGATTATAAAGATGGATTCAGAACTAATAAAGTGTTATGTTGAGGCCCATGGATCGAGAGTGGAATTTGTTCATCCCGATGATGGATAGATATACTCTGGGCCCTCTCGGTGATATCACATTAGTTAGCTTGCAAGCAAGTGATTTGATCACTAGAATGTTATATCACGGGAACAAGAAAAGAGGGCATGTCAGTAACGAGATCAAACTAGGTATGGAGATATCGATGATCGAATCTCGGACATGTAATATATCGTGAAACAAAGGGATTAAGATACTAGCATAAAAGGTTTCGACGATCACAAGAAAGTCATCGTTGAATGTGTGGGAGTCAGTATGGGTCTCCAGATCCCGCTTCTGATTATTGATAGGAGAGGGGTCTCGATCATGTCCGCATTATTCATGAACCGTAGGGTGACACACTTAAGAGACACCGACATCCATTTGGAGCAAAAGTTTCATGCCAGAAAGAATAACAAGCGCATGAATTTATTTCACTAGATACCGAAACAGGTTTTCGGGTGAAATTGCATAAAGTGGTTATGCATGTGAAATAGAATTCTAGAAAGGGGTTATTTTTGAATGTTTGTCATTAAAGTAATTGACAAAATTCTGAATAAAATAAAAGTTTTATTTAATGAGAGTTTGCATTAAATTTGGTGGAAATTTAATGGGAATTTGAGTGGATTTTTGAGTGGAGAAAATTGAAGGGCCATTTTGTGAGTGGAGTGTCCACCCACATGAATGAGGGAGAGGTGGGGGCACCCTCCATGGCCGGCGTCCATGCCCCCTTGGGCTTCCCCTCCCCTATATAAGGAGCCCCTCCTCTCACTTCTCACTCACACCTCCTCGTGAAGGATCTCTCTCCCCCTCTAGAATTTATCCCCCATGGTCTCGGACTAGCGAGATACATGTTACCGGTGGCTATTCGGCAAGAAAGAGTTGTGCTTCCGCTGCATCGCTGGAGTGAGGAGGCGGAGGTTGATCGGTGCCTCGAACGTGTGTGCGAGCATGGATGCGCTGCTGATTTGCGGCGCTAGGACTTCCTCTCGATCTTGAGATCGGCAAGAGATCGTCTACATCAACCACGAGTCGAACTCGTTAAGATTTGTCGGTCTTCAAGGGTATGTTCTCTACGGATATACATCCGCCCGTTGTTTGTATCTAGTAGATAGATCTTTTCCCATCGTAGGAAAATTTTAGTTTTCTATGCTTCAAACCCTACAGTGGTATCAGAGCCGGATCTATGCGTAGATGCTTTACACGGGTAGTACACATATGAGTATGTGGGCGATGATGATTATGTTGTTGCTCCTTAGTTGTAATTTTGGATATTGGTGGCATAGTGGGATGAAGCGGCCCGGACAAACTTTACATGTCCTCGCACATGAGACCTGTTCCACGCTTGACATGCAACAAGTTTGGATAAGTGGCTAGCCGGTGTCTGTCTCTCCTACTATAGTAAATATCTATTTTGTAACGAGTTGTCAACAATTTGGTTATCCTCGTTGTGATTCATGTTCATAGGTCAGAACGGTTCTATCTCTAAAGCCCTAAGCCACGTAAAACTTGCAATGGATAAATTAGAGGCGTCTAGTTTAGATTGTTGCTGGGCTAGTGTTATGATATGGTGATGTTGTAAGTAGAAGTATGAGATGATACTCTTACAACACACATAGAATGTAAACTCCATAGACCTTGGATTTACACATAAAGGTATGATAGTGATCATACCACGATGCACATGATAGAGTTCATATGCGGGAGCCATATCATTTAACTAATAAACATGTGATGTCTGATAGCATCTTATATTGCTTGTTTAGCGCTTTGTTAGCATAATAAGATGATCCCTAATTTAAATATCAAGATAAGAATGTGTTCTTCCTTTAGTATGCACCGATTATGTTTTCGTCGCTCCAAGACATCACGTGATGATCGGGTGTTCTTGGATCCACGACCATATTTCGGGTGTAAAACAGTTACACACGCGAATACTAAGGTTCTAACTTGGCGAGCCTAGCATGCACAGACATGGCCTCGGAACACGGACCGAAAGGTTAAGCATGAGTCATATAGTTGATATGATGCCCATTTGATGCTCGCCTTTGAAGCTATACCGACTCACGTGATGATCGGACTTGGTGTAGTGGATTTGGTTCATGTAATCACCAAAAAGGCACGAGGGATGTCGTTTTTGAGTGGGAGTTCATTTGTAATATAGATTAGTTGAACTCAATCTATCATACACTTAGTCTAAACTTTACAAATTCTGTTGTAGATGGCACCACCTGCTTTTAATTTCAATGTGTTCATGGAGAAAGAGAAACTAGCCACGAACGTTAGCAACTTTACCGAATGGGCCATGAATTTGAGGATTCTCCTCTCTGCTGCACAAAAGCAATATGTGCTAGAAGCGCCGCTAGGCCCCCCACCTTTAGATGATGCCCCTGACGAGGAGAAGAATGTCTATCAGACTCGTCAGGAGGACCACAACTTAGTTCATTGCGGCATATTGTATGGGCTAGAGCCGGAACTTCGAAAGCGTTTTGAAAACGGCAATGCATTTGATACAATGGGTGAGTTGAAAATGATTTTCGACACACATGCTGCTGTAGAGAGCTACAACGCTTCAGAAAAGTTCTTTAGCTGCATGATGGAAGAGCACAACTCCGTTAGTGAGCATGTACTCAAGATGTCGGGTTACGCCGATAAGCTTGTGTCCTTGGGAATATCGATTCCCATTGACTTAGGCATCCATCGTGTTCTGCAGTCTCTGCCACCTAGCTATAAGAGCTTCGTGATGAACTATAATATGCAAGGCATGAAGAAGTCTCTCCCCGAGCTTCTGTCAATGCTTAAAACTGCAGAAGTGGAGATCAAAAAGGAACATCAAGTGTTGATGATCAATAGGAACACTGGTTTCAAGAAAGACAAGAAGGGAAAACAGAAGGGAAGTAAGGGCGGCAAGCCTGTTGCCGCGCCTGAAAAGAAACCCCGAGTTGGACCTAAGTCTGATTCCGAGTGCTACTATTGTAAGGGGACTGGCCACTGGAAGCGCAACTGCCCCAAGTATCTGGCAGACAAGAAGGCCGGCAAGGCAAACAAAGGTATATATGATATACATGTTATTGATGTGTACTTGACTAGTGCTCGCAGTAGCACCTGGGTATTTGATACCAGTTCAGTTGCTAATATTTGTAACTCAAATCAGGGGCTGCGGAACAAGCGACCGCTAGCAAGGGGTGAGGTCAAGATGCGTGTCGGCAATGGATCAAGCGTTGATGTGATCGCCGTCGGAACGCTGCCTCTCCACTTACCGTCGGGATTAGTTATAAACTTGAATAAATGTTATCTAGTGCCTGCACTGAGCATGAACATTGTATCTGGATCGTGTTTGATGCGAAGTGGTTATTCATTTAAATCCGAGAACAATGGTTGTTCCATTTATATGAATGAAATCTTTTATGGTCATGCACCGATGATGAATGGTTTATTTCTATTAGATCTCGATGATAATGTTACACATATTCATAATGTTGATGCTAAAAGGATTAAACTTAATGATGATATATCCGCATATATGTGGCACTGCCGTCTAGGTCATATTGGCGTTAAACGCATGAAGAAGCTCCATTCAGATGGACTTTTGGAATCACTTGATTATGAATCATTTGATACATGTGAGCCATGCCTTATGGGCAAGATGACCAGAACGCCGTTTTCCGGTTCAATGGAACGGGCGACAGATTTATTGGAAATCATACATTCTGATGTATGTGGTCCAATGAGTGTGTCGGCGCGAGGTGGATATCGTTATTTTGTTACTTTCACGGATGATTTGAGTAGATACGGTTATATCTACTTGATGAAACACAAGTCTGAAACCTTTGAAAAGTTCAAGGAATTTCAGAATGAAGTGGAAAATCATCATAATAGAAAGATCAAATTTCTACGGTCTGACCGTGGAGGTGAGTATCTAAGTTACGAGTTTAGCACTCACATGAAAGAGTGTGGAATTGTTTCACAACTCACACCTGCCGGAACACCATAGCGAAATGGTGTGTCGGAACGTCGTAATCGTACTTTTTTAGATATGGTTCGATCTATGATGTCTCTGATGGACTTGCCGTTGTCATTTTGGGGTTATGCACTAGAAACTGCTGCATTCACTTTAAATCGGGCACCATCTAAATCCGTTGAAAAGACACCGTATGAATTGTGGTTTGGAAACAAACCTAAGCTATCATTTCTTAAAGTTTGGGGATGCGATGTTTATGTGAAGAAACTTCAACCGGATAAACTCGAACCCAAAGCGGAAAAATGCGTCTTCATAGGATACCCTAAAGAAACTATTGGGTATTCCTTCTATCACAGATCCGAGGGCAAGGTTTTTGTTGCCAAGAATGGATCCTTTCTAGAGAAAGAGTTTCTCGCGAAAGGTGTGAGTAGTCGGAAGGTAGAACTCGAAGAGGTTGTGGAACCTTCTCTTCAAAGTATGGCGAGTAGCGCAGCGCCGGAAGTTGTTCTGGAGTTGGCTCCACCTATTGAAGAGGGAACTAATGATAATGATCATGAAACTCCGAAAGAGAGTACTACCGAACCTCGCAGGTCAAACAGGACGCGTGCAGCTCCCGAGCTGTACGGAAATCCTGTCATGAATTTCATGGTTGATGAAAATGATGACCCTGCGACGTATGAAGAAGCGATGATGAGCCCGGATTCCAACAAATGGTTAGAAGCCATGAAATCCGAGATGGAATCCATGTATGAAAATCAAGTTTGGAACTTGGTGGAATTACCTCACGACCGAAAGGCCGTGGAGAACAAATGGATTTTCAAAAGGAAAACTGATGCTGATGGTAATGTGACCGTCTATAAAGCTCGACTTGTCGCAAAGGGGTTTCGACAAATTCAAGGAGTTGACTACGATGAGACTTTCTCTCCCGTAGCGATGCTAAAGTCAGTTAGGATTATGTTAGCAATTGCTGCATATTTCGATTATGAGATATGGCAGATGGATGTCAAAACCGCGTTTCTCAATGGTAATATTGAAGAAGAGTTGTATATGATACAACCAAAGGGTTTTGTCGATCCTAAGGATGCTAACAAGGTGTGCAAGCTTCAGCGATCCATCTATGGATTGAAGCAAGCATCACAAAGTTGGAATCTCCGCTTTGATGAGGTGATCAAAGAGTTTGGATTTGTCCAAACTTATGGAGAAGCTTGTATTTACAAGAAAGTGAGTGGGAGCAATGTGGCATTTCTGATATTATATGTGGATGACATATTATTGATCGGAAATGATATAGATCTTTTAAACAGTGTTAAAAGTTATCTAAACAACAAATTTTCAATGAAGGACCTAGGTGAAGCTTCATACATATTAGGCATATAGATCTATAGAGATAGATCTAGGCGCCTAATAGGCTATCGCAAAGTACATACCTTGATAAGATTTTAAAGAAGTTTAAAATGGACGGAAGTAAGAAGGGGTTCTTACCTATGTTGCAAGGCAAGACATTGAGTAAGACTCAAAGTCCGGCTTCGGCGGAAGAAAGAGAGATAATGGACAAAGTCCCCTATGCTTCAACCATAGGCTCTATAATGTACGCCATGCTATGTACAAGACCGGATGTGGCACATGCTATTAGTTTGACTAGTAGGTACCAAACGGATCCAGGTTCGGAACACTGGATAGCGGTCAAGAATATCCTTAAGTACTTACGAAGAACTAAGGATATGTTTCTTGTATACGGAGGTGAAGAAGAGCTCGTCGCTAAGTGTTATGTCGACGCTAGCTTTGACACCGATCCGGATGACTCTAAGTCTCAATCCGGATACGTATTTCTCATGAATGGCGGAGCGGTTAGTTGGAGGAGCTCCAAACAACCTGTGGTAGCGGGATCAACAACGGAGGCCGAATATGTTGCTGCTTCAGAAGCGGCTCAGGAAGAAGTTTGGATGAAGGAGTTCATATCCGAACTAGGAGTGGTGGCAAACGCGTTGGACCCAATGGTGATCTATTGTGACAACAATGGTGCCATTGCCAATGCCAAAAGCCAAGGTCTCACAAGCATTCCAAGCATATTAAGCGCCGGTTTCACTCCATCCGCGAGCATGTCAAGGATGGAGATATAAAGATTTGTAAAGTACATACGGATCTCAATGTAGCAGATCCGTTGACTAAAACTCTCCCTAGAGCAAAACATGATCAACACCAGAACTCAATGGGTGTTAGATTTATCACTATGTAACTAGATTATTGTCTCTAGTGCAAGTGGGAGACTGAAGGGAATATGCCCTGAGAGGCAATAATAAAGTGTTTATTATGTGTATTCCAAGTATATGATAGATGTTTATTTTGCATGCTATAATTGTATTAATACGGAAACGTTAATACATGTGTGTTTAATAAACAAACAGAAAGTTCCTAGTTATGCCTCTCTCATAAACTAGCTCGTTGATTAACAAGATGATCAAGGTTTCTTGATCATGGACATTGGATGTTGTTAATAACGGGATCACAACATTAGTGTAATGGTGTGATGAACATTCATCCGAAGTATAGCATTACGATCAAAGTCATTGAGTTTATATTGCTATAACAACTTACGAAGTGATCCTAATCCTTAGACCATGAGATCATGTCAATCACTAACACCGGAAGAGTTTCTTGATAACATCAAACGTCACACCATAACAGGGTGATTATAAAGATGGATTCAAAACTAATAAAGTGTTATGTTGAGGCTCATGGATCGAGAGTGGAATTTGTTCATCCCGATGACGGATAGATATACTCTGGGCCCTCTCGGTGATATCACATTGATTAGCTTGCAAGCAAGTGATTTGATCACTAGAATGTTATATCACAGGAACGAGAAAAGAGTGCATGTCGGTAACGAGATCAAACTAGGTATGGAGATACCGATGATCGAATCTCGGACATGTAATATATCGTGAAACAAAGGGATTAAGATACTAGCATAAAAGGTTCCGACGATCACAAGAAAGTCATCGTTGAATGTGTGGGAGTCAGTATGGGTCTCCAGATCCCGCTTCTGATTATTGATCCGAGAGGGGTCTTGATCATGTCCGCATTATTCACGAACCATAGGGTGACACACTTAAGAGACACCGACATCCAATTGGCGCAAATGTTTCATGCCGAAAGAATGAACAAGCGCAGGAATTTATTTCACTAGATACCGAAACAGGTTTTCGGGTGAAATTGCATAAAGTGGTTATGCATGTGAAATAGAATTCTAGCAAGGGGTTATTTGTGAATGTTTGTCATTAAAGTAATTGACAAAATTCTGAATAAAATAAAAGAGTTTTATTTAATGAGAGTTTGCATTAAATTTGGTGGAAATTTAATGGGAATTTGAGTGGACTTTTGAGTGGAGGGAATTTAAAGGAGATTTGTGAGTGGAGTGTCCACCCACATGAAGAGGGGAGGGCAAGGGGGCATCCCCATGCGCCGGCCACCCCCTTGGGGTTCCCCCCTCCTCCTATAAAAGGAGCCCCCCTCCTCACTTGTCTCTCACACCTCCTCGTGAAGGATCTCTCTCCCCCTCTAGAATTTATCCCCCATGGTCTCGGACTAGCGAGATACATGTTCCCGGTGGCTATTCGGCAAGAAAGAGTTGTGCTTCCGCTGCATCGCTGGAGCGAGGAGGCGGAGGTTGCTCGGTGCCTCGAACGTGTGTGCGAGCACGGATGCGCTGCTGATTTGCGGCGCTAGGACTTCCTCTCGATCTTGAGATCGGCAAGAGATCGTCTACATCAACCACGAGTTGAACTCGTTAAGCTTTGTCGGTCTTCAAGGGTATGTTCTCTACGGATATACATCCGCCCGTTGTTTGTATCTAGTAGATAGATCTTGGTATATAGTTCACATCGTAGGAAAATTTTTGTTTTCTATGCTGCGAACCCTACAGGACCCAATGGTGATCTATTGTGACAACAATGGTGCCATTGCCAATGCCAAAGAGCCAAGGTCTCACAAGCATTCCAAGCATATTAAGCGCCGGTTTCACTCCATCCGCGAGCATGTCAAGGATGGAGATATAAAGATTTGTAAAGTACATACGGATCTCAATGTGGCAGATCCGTTGACTAAAACTCTCCCTAGAGCAAAACATGATCAACACCAGAACTCAATGGGTGTTAGATTTATCACTATGTAACTAGATTATTGTCTCTAGTGCAAGTGGGAGACTGAAGGAAATATGCCCTGAGAGGCAATAATAAAGTGTTTATTATGTGTATTCCAAGTATATGATAGATGTTTATTTTGCATGCTATAATTGTATTAATACGGAAACGTTAATACATGTGTGTTTAATAAACAAACAGAAAGTTCCTAGTTATGCCTCTCTCATAAACTAGCACGTTGATTAACAAGATGATCAAGGTTTCTTGATCATGGCCATTGGATGTTGTTAATAACGGGATCACAACATTAGTGTAATGGTGTGATGAACATTCATCCGAAGTATAGCATTACGATCAAAGTCATTGAGTTTATATTTCTATAACAACTTACGAAGTGATCCTAATCCTTAGACCATGAGATCATGTCAATCACTAACACCGGAAGAGTTTCTTGATAACATCAAACGTCACACCATAACAGGGTGATTATAAAGATGGATTCAAAACTAATAAAGTGTTATGTTGAGGCTCATGGATCGAGAGTGGAATTTGTTCATCCCGATGACGGATAGATATACTCTGGGCCCTCTCGGTGATATCACATTGATTAGCTTGCAAGCAAGTGATTTGATCACTAGAATGTTATATCACAGGAACGAGAAAAGAGTGCATGTCGGTAACGAGATCAAACTAGGTATGGAGATACCGATGATCGAATCTCGGACATGTAATATATCGTGAAACAAAGGGATTAAGATACTAGAATAAAAGGTTCCGACGATCACAAGAAAGTCATCGTTGAATGTGTGGGAGTCAGTATGGGTCTCCAGATCCCGCTTCTGATTATTGATCCGAGAGGGGTCTTGATCATGTCCGCATTATTCACGAACCATAGGGTGACACACTTAAGAGACACCGACATCCAATTGGCGCAAATGTTTCATGCCGAAAGAATGAACAAGCGTAGGAATTTATTTCACTAGATACCGAAACAGGTTTTCGGGTGAAATTGCATAAAGTGGTTATGCATGTGAAATAGAATTATAGCAAGGGGTTATTTGTGAATGTTTGTCATTAAAGTAATTGACAAAATTCTGAATAAATTAAAGAGTTTTATTTAATGAGAGTTTGCATTAAATTTGGTGGAAATTTAATGGGAATTTGAGTGGACTTTTGAGTGGAGGGAATTTAAAGGAGATTTGTGAGTGGAGTGTCCACCCACATGAAGAGGGGAGGGCAAGGGGGCAGCCCCATGCGCCGGCCACCCCCTTGGGGTTCCCCCCTCCTCCTATAAAAGGAGCCCCCCTCCTCACTTGTCTCTCACACCTCCTCGTGAAGGATCTCTCTCCCCCTCTAGAATTTATCCCCCATGGTCTCGGACTAGCGAGATACATGTTCCCGGTGGCTATTCGGCAAGAAAGAGTTGTGCTTCCGCTGCATCGCTGGAGCGAGGAGGCGGAGGTTGCTCGGTGCCTCGAACGTGTGTGCGAGCACGGATGCGCTGCTGATTTGCGGCGCTAGGACTTCCTCTCGATCTTGAGATCGGCAAGAGATCGTCTACATCAACCACGAGTTGAACTCGTTAAGCTTTGTCGGTCTTCAAGGGTATGTTCTCTACGGATATACATCCGCCCGTTGTTTGTATCTAGTAGATAGATCTTGGTATATAGTTCACATCGTAGGAAAATTTTTGTTTTCTATGCTGCGAACCCTACAGGACCCAATGGTGATCTATTGTGACAACGATGGTGCCATTGCCAATGCCAAAGAGCCAAGGTCTCACAAGCATTCCAAGCATATTAAGCGCCGGTTTCACTCCATCCGCGAGCATGTCAAGGATGGAGATATAAAGATTTGTAAAGTACATACGGATCTCAATGTGGCAGATCCGTTGACTAAAACTCTCCCTAGAGCAAAACATGATCAACACCAGAACTCAATGGGTGTTAGATTTATCACTATGTAACTAGATTATTGTCTCTAGTGCAAGTGGGAGACTGAAGGAAATATGCCCTGAGAGGCAATAATAAAGTGTTTATTATGTGTATTCCAAGTATATGATAGATGTTTATTTTGCATGCTATAATTGTATTAATACGGAAACGTTAATACATGTGTGTTTAATAAACAAACAGAAAGTTCCTAGTTATGCCTCTCTCATAAACTAGCACGTTGATTAACAAGATGATCAAGGTTTCTTGATCATGGCCATTGGATGTTGTTAATAACGGGATCACAACATTCGTGTAATGGTGTGATGAACATTCATCCGAAGTATAGCATTACGATCAAAGTCATTGAGTTTATATTGCTATAACAACTTACGAAGTGATCCTAATCCTTAGACCATGAGATCATGTCAATCACTAACACCGGAAGAGTTTCTTGATAACATCAAACGTCACACCGTAATAGGGTGATTATAAAGATGGATTCAAAACTAATAAAGTGTTATGTTGAGGCTCATGGATCGAGAGTGGAATTTGTTCATCCCGATGACGGATAGATATACTCTGGGCCCTCTCGGTGATATCACATTAGGTAGCTTGCAAGCAAGTGATTTGATCACTAGAATGTTATATCACGGGAACGAGAAAAGAGTGCATGTCAGTAACGAGATCAAACTAGGTATGGAGATACCGATGATCGAATCTTGAACATGTAATATATCGCGAAACAAAGGGATTAAGATACTGGCGTAAAAGGTTACCACGATCACAAGAAAGTCATCGTTGAATGTGTGGGAGTCAGTATGGGTCTCCAGATCCCGCTTCTGATTATTGATCCGAGAGGGGTCTTGATCATGTCCGCATTATTCACGAACCATAGGGTGACACACTTAAGAGACACCGACATCCAATTGGCGCAAATGTTTCATGCCGAAAGAATGAACAAGCGCAGGAATTTATTTCACTAGATACCGAAACAGGTTTTCGGGTGAAATTGCATAAAGTGGTTATGCATGTGAAATAGAATTATAGCAAGGGGTTATTTGTGAATGTTTGTCATTAAAGTAATTGACAAAATTCTGAATAAATTAAAGAGTTTTATTTAATGAGAGTTTGCATTAAATTTGGTGGAAATTTAATGGGAATTTGAGTGGACTTTTGAGTGGAGGGAATTTAAAGGAGATTTGTGAGTGGAGTGTCCACCCACATGAAGAGGGGAGGGCAAGGGGGCAGCCCCATGCGCCGGCCACCCCCTTGGGGTTCCCCCCTCCTCCTATAAAAGGAGCCCCCCTCCTCACTTGTCTCTCACACCTCCTCGTGAAGGATCTCTCTCCCCCTCTAGAATTTATCCCCCATGGTCTCGGACTAGCGAGATACATGTTCCCGGTGGCTATTCGGCAAGAAAGAGTTGTGCTTCCGCTGCATCGCTGGAGCGAGGAGGCGGAGGTTGCTCGGTGCCTCGAACGTGTGTGCGAGCACGGATGCGCTGCTGATTTGTGGCGCTAGGACTTCCTCTCGATCTTGAGATCGGCAAGAGATCGTCTACATCAACCACGAGTTGAACTCGTTAAGCTTTGTCGGTCTTCAAGGGTATGTTCTCTACGGATATACATCCGCCCGTTGTTTGTATCTAGTAGATAGATCTTGGTATATAGTTCACATCGTAGGAAATTTTTTGTTTTCTATGCTGCGAACCCTACAGGACCCAATGGTGATCTATTGTGACAACAATGGTGCCATTGCCAATGCCAAAGAGCCAAGGTCTCACAAGCATTCCAAGCATATTAAGCGCCGGTTTCACTCCATCCGCGAGCATGTCAAGGATGGAGATATAAAGATTTGTAAAGTACATACGGATCTCAATGTGGCAGATCCGTTGACTAAAACTCTCCCTAGAGCAAAACATGATCAACACCAGAACTCAATGGGTGTTAGATTTATCACTATGTAACTAGATTATTGTCTCTAGTGCAAGTGGGAGACTGAAGGAAATATGCCCTGAGAGGCAATAATAAAGTGTTTATTATGTGTATTCCAAGTATATGATAGATGTTTATTTTGCATGCTATAATTGTATTAATACGGAAACGTTAATACATGTGTGTTTAATAAACAAACAGAAAGTTCCTAGTTATGCCTCTCTCATAAACTAGCACGTTGATTAACAAGATGATCAAGGTTTCTTGATCATGGCCATTGGATGTTGTTAATAATGGGATCACAACATTAGTGTAATGGTGTGATGAACATTCATCCGAAGTATAGCATTACGATCAAAGTCACTGAGTTTATATTGCTATAACAACTTACGAAGTGATCCTAATCCTTAGACCATGAGATCATGTCAATCACTAACACCGAAAGAGTTTCTTGATAACATCAAACGTCACACCGTAACTGGGTGATTATAAAGATGGATTCAGAACTAATAAAGTGTTATGTTGAGGCCCATGGATCGAGAGTGGAATTTGTTCATCCCGATGACGGATAGATATACTCTGGGCCCTCTTAGTGATATCACATTAGGTAGCTTGCAAGCAAGTGATTTGATCACTAGAATGTTATATCACGGGAACGAGAAAAGAGTGCATGTCAGTAACGAGATCAAACTAGGTATGGAGATACCGATGATCGAATCTTGAACATGTAATATATCGCGAAACAAAGGGATTAAGATACTGGCGTAAAAGGTTACCACGATCACAAGAAAGTCATCGTTGAATGTGTGGGAGTCAATATGGGTCTCCAGATCCCGCTTCTGATTATTGATCCGAGAGGGGTCTCGATCATGTCCGCATTATTCACGAACCGTAGGGTGACAAACTTAAGAGACACTGACATCCAATTGGAGCAAAAGTTTCATACCGAAAGAATGAACAAGCGCAGGAATTTATTTCACTAGATACCGAAACAGGTTTTCGGGTGAAATTGCATAAAGTGGTTATGCATGTGAAATAGAATTCTAGCAAGGGGTTATTTGTGAATGTTTGTCATTAAAGTAATTGACAAAATTCTGAATAAAATAAAAGAGTTTTATTTAATGAGAGTTTGCATTAAATTTGGTGGAAATTTAATGGGAATTTGAGTGGATTTTTGAGTGGAGAAAATTGAAGGGCCATTTTGTGAGTGGAGTGTCCACCCACATGAATGAGGGAGAGGTGGGGGCACCCTCCATGGCCGGTGGCCATGCCCCCTTGGGCTGCCCCCCTCCCCTATATAAGGAGCCCCTCCTCTCACTTCTCACTCACACCTCCTCGTGAAGGATCTCTCTCCCCCTCTAGAATTTATCCCCCATGGTCTCGGACTAGCGAGATACATGTTCTCGGTGGCTATTCGGCAAGAAAGAGTTGTGCTTCCGCTGCATCGCTGGAGCGAGGAGGCGGAGGTTGATCGGTGCCTCGAACGTGTGTGCGAGCACGGATGCGCTACTGATTTGCGGCGCTAGGACTTCCTCTCGATCTTGAGATCGGCAAGAGATCATCTACATCAACCACGAGTCGAACTCGCTAAGCTTTGTCGGTCTTCAAGGGTATGTTCTCTACGGATATACATCCTCTCATTGTCTGTATCTAGTAGATAGATCTTGGTACTTAGTTCCCATCGTAGGAAAATTTTTGTTTTCTATGCTGCGAACCCTACAAAGTAGATACTAACAAGCATGGAACATCAAAAATTATAGATACGTTTCTGACGTATTAGATTTCCCTCTAAACTCCGACACCATGACGTCGTGCTACCGGAATCACGAGGAGAGATCTACAACCTCCGATGCCTGATGGAACAAGGGAGAGGAATGTCTTCATCGAGTACTGATTGTGTGACCTACCGCGGGAGCGCTCCCAGAACATGGTGCCGGAAGCATCGTCTACGCGATCTTGAGATCGACAAGTGAACGACTACATCACCCACGAGAATCCACTCTCGTTAACCACTTTGGAATATTCAAGGGTGAGTACTCTATCGACTCGTTGCTACAATCTAGTAGATAGATCTTCGCTTGTATGTGTTCATGCGGTAGAATTTTTTTGTTTTCCATGCTACGAACCCCTACAGCTAGGAGTTCTTCGCCCGCTCGCACCAGATCGAAGCGGGCAACATCCTCGTCTTCAATTACAATGGTGAAGGAAAGTTCAACGTCAGCGTGTTCGACCACACGATAGGTGTAACACCCCAAAAATATTAATGAGGATCAAAGTCTAATTAACCAAGATTAGGGTTAACAAAAGCTTTTATGAATTAAATTAAAATCTTAATGCTTGTGTGTATGAATGCTTGCAATGCCATGTTTGATTGTTGTAAATGATGGGAAATGGTTTAAAGATAAAAAACCATATCATCTAGGTAATTTCCATATCAGATCAAAACAAAAGAAAATCTAAATATGAAGCATATGACCTAATGGTCATTTTTGCCCAAGTTAACCACTAGCTCACTTTGAGCATCTCTATCAAGTGATCTAAATCAGAAACAACTCCATTTATTTTCTCCCCTTGCTATACCTAGTGACACTAAACACAATGGAGCTTTCCAACCTTGCATAAACAAATCCAAACCCATTTGAGTGGCAATTCAAAATTGAATCTATCTAATGTATCAAGATAGCCATTTTTGGAAAACCACTCAAATGTTCACCACTTAGCAAACCATTGCACCCAGAGACTACCAAGATTACTACCAGACCACCCACCAAAAATCACTGGAAAATATGATGGTTTAGTTCTTGCGGCCATTTGATCGAGCACCTGGTGATCACAGTAGAAACTCAACCGCTATACACTGTTTTGATCAAACCTTTGATCATCCTTGTGACCTCACCTAGCTCACACGACGTGCCCTTAAATCCCTCAGTTCTAGCCCGTGCGAATGAGCCCCTCTCACTCGACAAATGAACTAGTGTCGACCGTACCCGAGCTCACCTTTGCCATCCCAATGTGGACACGCCGCTAGAGACCACGCCGCCCTCGCCCACGATGTCTAGGAGGTAGCCCTGACCTCATCGCCTCTTCCTGTGCATGCCTCGAACAACGACAGCTCGAGGAGACGCCAACACATCCGTGCCCATTTAACACTAGAAAGTGTCGGTCGCCGCGCTAAAGCGCCAAGCAATCCCGCTCGCACACGCTGCGCCTCGCTCTCGCTTTGTGCAATTACGTTCACCATGACTCCAGATAGCTCCCAGACATGATCGTTTGACCCTGCACTCACCGTGACCACCGTACACCATGACGAATGCCGACGGTACCCCGCAGAGCACAGATGTTCTAGAACGATAGAGACCGCGCCTCGACGTGCCACTGTGCGCATGACGATCGCCCTGAAGCACCACGTCGACCTATACCCTTGGCCATGCCAATAGCTCACTGTAACTGCGTCGCCGGGGAGCCCGAGCCATGCCGCCATGCCCCCTTCACTACAGAATAAATAGAGCCCTCCTCCAACCTCAAAACGCACACCATTCCACTCCTCTCTCAATCAGCAACCTCTCTGACCCAACCCTGTAGCAAGGCGAGCACCACCCCACCGGAATTTCACCAGAGTTCGCTGCTGTAGAGGAGGAAAGGAGCCGACACTAGGAGCCACCCCCGGAGCTGCCGCGACCACCAGTCAAACCGCCGTTGTCGACTTGTTTGTTCACCCACCTCACCGGACCTAGCTGGAGCCCTAGTAAGCCCCCGACGATCCTCGTCGTAGCGCTAGGGTTCTGTCTCGCGCGTGCCCTGCGACGGAGATGACGACGCCCAGCCGTTGATCGCGCTCTAATCCTAAGGCCCGAATTAGCTTATACCGTTTCGCGTTTGATTAGCCACTGACGTGTGGGACCAGCTCCGGAGCAGCTCGATGCGCGCACTTTGCATAGTTGGGCCAGCCCATTAGCATTCCCGCTCGTAGCCCACAGATTCAAACTTAGATTTTCCTTTTATTTGAAAATCTCATAAGGTAGTTAACTTTAAAAATCAATTCTAGAAGATCCACTGAACCAAATTTAATGGATCCAATTTTGTTTCAAAGTAGATGAAAATCTCTAATCACTCCCATTAGATTCAAACCGTTTGAAACTATAAATCACCCTTGGTAAAAATAACAAGGTAGTAGCTTTTGCAACTTCAAACATTTTTCAAAAATCAACCATAAGTGATTTTGAGTTGATTCCAACTCTCAAAAATCACATTGGCCATGACCTATCTGAATATGTAAAAATATATAATTTTTCATACAGTAGTCCTGGACTAAAAATTAAAGAATCGATTTATAGTCATTTCTAGTCACTTAAATATTATCAAATGGTTCTGTTAAACTTTTTAAAAGTCCAGCCACTTTAAATCACATTCCCAAGTTTTAGAATATACGGTGATGACATGTGTCCATATGATCCCATATTTGAATTGGTGAATATTAAATATAAGGGGAGTGCCTAGATCTCAGGCGCCTGAGAACTTATGTCTAAGTCGTTGTCATCATTCTACTATTTGTGCTAATTCTCAGTTGCAACCTAGTTGCAACTTATATAATTTGTACTAATTCTCAGTTGCAACCTAGTTGCAACTCATTACAATCCCAGTTACAACTAGGTTGTAACTCATGTGGAAGTCCCACGTTGCACGAATCATGAGGTAAACCTAATGGCGAGAGATGTGACTAAGACCTAAGAAGTTCCCACGCGCCTGAGAACTAGCAAATCCGTAAATCTTAAGTAGTTTTCAATGAGTAGAAATCACTTTCCTAAAATAAGATAAATCAAATCTTGTCACCCCTTTTCTTGTAATGATAGGAATGATGCTAGATCATCTAGTGTGACTCTTGTGTGTTATAGAGGTAGATAAGTTTTGTGATTGTGTACCTCGTATTTATTTATAGATGCTAGTGTCAATCCAGGCTACGAGGAGGAAGAATTCTACGAAGACGAGGAAGAGAACTTCGACCACCTTACCAACCAAGGCAAGCTATACTAAGCATGATATACCATGCAAGTCCCACTATGTGTACTGTTATGATACCACTTTGAGTATACCAATCCCAAGTTTTACTTGCAAGCTTTAACTTTCTTTCTTTTTATCAAAGTTGTTCAAGCAGTTAATTAATTGATGATTAGTGGAAATTTAGGAAAGATGCCATCAAGAGCTTGGAACTTGATGTAGGTAGTTACACTTGATTAGCACCCTTCAATAGTGACACCCCCATTGATAGAAGCTAGTGCTAAACCAATCTTGATCACTATAGATGGGAACAAATGATTATGAAAACCTTGGAATGATGAGTCATTCTATTGAAATGTTTTGACATGTGTTATGGACACAATGAGTTGAAGATGATATTGAATGAAGTATGATCCCTAACTTTGACAAAAACTGATGGTTGGGTTCGGATGCGATACCATTCCAATTTTACCGTATAACCACAATACCCGAGTTTGGGTAGGGCTTAACTAGAAGTTTATGTGTCTTAGTATGGGTTCCCTCACGGAACAAGGTGAGATGAGGCTACCTTGTGATTGTGAATGTCCACCTATGCAGTTCCTAGGATGACTGATGGTTATGGCTGGGAGGCCAAACTCATAGGGGAGGTGCCTATACTAGGGTGTGTAATTGAAAGGTTAGGATGAATTATCCGCATACCAAGTATGATGATTTAGGATTATCCCTGACGGATGTATCAAATGTTGTGGTGAAAGTGTACTACCTCTGCAGAGGTACAAACTATTCGAATAGCCGCGTCCGCGGTTATGGACAGTTGGATGGACATACTGTTTCGTTGTTAGATGTTTTCAAAATGACTTGTGACTTGAAGTATGACTTTGACTTGACCCCGCAAGGATGTGGACAATGAAACTAGGTTCCCTCTTAGGTAATCTAGACAACTAAAGTTAGGTCTTTACCACTAAGTACTTGTGAAATAAAATTGGCTTGTTGCAAACAAACCTAGAGCTTAGGATTCCTATTAGAATGGTCTTACTGCTTTAGCGATAGTTTGCGAGTACTTAAAAGTACTCATGGCTTTGTCCCTGGCTATTCCCATGGCCAGACTACGAAGGAGACTACGAGGAGGATGGACAGCAGGACACCAACGATAACTAGGATCATCTTCCATCGTCAGCATTGCCTATGACCCTAAAGTTGGAGCCCCGACCATGCTACTACTATTATTTCCACTGCTTTGATGTCTAACCAGACTTGATCATGGGATCAACTATGTGTAAGACTATTATGGTTTGTAATGGATGATGTACTATGCTACCAATCCTGTTATGTCTCGTGAAAATGGTAATCCTGGGATTGCGATGTACGGCATAACAGGCATCTGGGATTAAAAACCCGGGTGTTGACAAGTTGGTATCAGAGCCAGGTTGACCATAGGAGACCCTAGTTAGCATGGACGTCAGAAAAACTTAGTTTCAAAAACAAAGAAAGTGAGTATTTATGAAAACCTATTCTCACTCTTATCCCTGAGATTCTTTCAAAAAGAGAGTCATTTGCTTCTAATTTTTTTTGCAATATTACATAAAATTTGGCACACTTGATCACTTCTCTAACTTACTCCTATGAATTGCTTATAGATGGACTACACCTACAACAAGTTTTATCAGTTGGGCGACGGAGGAAACCTCATATTTGAGACTGACCTGAGTCAGCTTGCGGCATTTTTGGAGCGCCCGCATCCGGAGTTCTATGGAGCTCAGCTCAATGATCACCCCGGAGGGGAATTGCAGTGGCTGATAGTTGCAGATTTGTGAGTAAAAATGGAGCCACCTACATTTGAGAAGATCCATTTCAACATAAGGGAGAACAATTGGTTGGACGGATTAGCAAGAGCAATGCAGGAAGCACTTGCCCGACTATGTGGTCAGAATGTCAACAAGATCGCCGGCACCCGCTTCACTCATTTTGCCAGGAGTGACTCCCAGGGACAGCCCTTGCACATACCGGGACACCCAGAGTTAGGGCACCATGTGGATCATCTTGCCTTCATGCTCCATGAAAATCAGAAAGAGTTGGACAACGCTCGTGCTAACACCAATGAGAAGAAACTTGCTGCCGCCAAGAAAGACCAGAACTTTGCCATCCTCGTGAAGGAGCGCAAGTCACTTTGCCGTCTGCGTGACAAGAAGGATCATATTATTGCCCGCCTTCATTACAAAGTGTCAGCCCTGGAAGAGACTGTCCATGATCGGGACATGCATCTTGAGGAGAGGGAGAACGAAGGGGAAGATATTCGTGGAGATCCCTACTCGTACCTCAGTGATGATGATGACTACTTGGAGGACATGGACCAGGAGTTCCACACTGATGACAAGGACCGCGACTTCATTGATGATGAAGAAGCCACCAGTTCTGACGAGGAGTAGTAGCACTAGAGCACTGTCGTAGGTGTGAGTTGTATCCGGTCCCACTGTATCGTAGCTTGGAGGAATGGTTCTTAAAACCATATGCATGATTGTTGTGATGTGTTGTTTGGAATGTGTGGTTTTTATGTGTGCTTGGAATGAATGAAAATGAGTTGTTGGCTTTAAAACCTTAGCCTTACTCAAAGTATAAAATCTTTAAAACCAAACCCATAAACCTTAGAGAAATTTCCCTCTTATCTTATGATCCATCTCAATCTTTAGATGACTCGCGGTGAGATCAGCTCATCTCAAGACCCGATGGTCCAAATCCAGCAAATGTTAGTAGCCGATCAAGAAGCCGGTAGAACCGAGCGTCAATCCAATCTAGTCACTCTGCAACAGATCGCCCAACTGGCGCATGACAACCAACGCCATGGAAATCAGGATCATCATGGATCCAAACTTAAGAATTTCCATAACACCAATCCCCCTATCTTTAGCAAGTCTGAAGAGCCCCTAGATGCTGATGACTGGCTGCAAACCATGGAGAACAACTTAGAAGTTGCCGGAGTAGAGGATGCAGAGAAAGTACTGTTTGCCACCCACTATCTAGTAGGTTCTGCAAGAGCATGGTGGAATAGCACCCGTACCATGAATGGAGGACAAATGATGACTTGGGATGAATTCAAACTCAAGTTCAGCCGAACCCATGTGCCACTAGGTTTGATTTTGAGGATGAGGGATGAATTCAAGGAGTTGAACCAGGGAAGGATGACTGTAGCAGAGTACCATGACAGATTTCTGTCTCTATCTAGGTATGCCCCTGATGAGATTGGTACTAAAGCCAAGAAGAAGGAGAGATTTCTGAATGGTCTGCACGATGAGATGCAGACGGTGTTAGTCAATATTCTGTTTATTGATCTAGAAGCTTTAGTATATTCAGCAATCCAGATGGAAGGAAAGATCAACCAAGCTACTGAGAACCATAAGCGTCGTATGATGCATTAGCCTGGACCCCACCATACCCCAAAGTATCGCCCCAGTTCGTCTGCCGGATTTGCACCAAGGAACAATAGGCCACCTATGTCACGTCCAAACTATCCCAATCGTAGCGGAGGAAACCCGAGCCCCGAAGACAACAACCACTACAACACCGGCAATCCCAATAACTTCAATCGTGCACCCCCAAGGCTCACCAACAAAAACAACAATACTGCCCCAAGGACTGGAAGTTATGCTATGCGTATCACGGGAAAGGGCAAGTAAACGGTCACCTTCTTTGAATGTGGAGTGACATGTCACTACTCCAATGAGTGCCCCAAGAAGATTGCTGCAGCACCCAATGTCAACGCACCTGCCTAGCAGCAGTGTCGTGTCCAACCTGGAAAGAGATTCGCCCCAGGCAACCCGCACAACCGTATAGGTCGTCTATTCCTCACGAATGCTGAAGAAGCCCAGGAAGCGCCATATGTCATGCTGGGTATGTTTTCTGTTAATTCAGTACTTGCAAGAGTGTTGTTTGATTCTGGAGCATCGCACTCATTTGTTACAGAAGAATTTGCATGCATGATACGTTGTAAACGTATCTATAATTTTTGATGTTCCATGCTTGTTTAGTATCTACTTTGCTTTGCTTTGTCTACACTTTGAGGTGTTTTTATATGTTTTCTGGTACTAACCTATTAACAAGATGCCACAGTGCCAGTTGCCTGTTTCTTCTGTTTTTGGTTCCAGAAAAGGCAGAAAATCAATATTCTCGGAATTGGACAGGACAAAAGCCAAAGTCAATATTTTACTGTGGGGCACATGGAGCCAGAGTACGAGACAGAGGAGAGCCACCAGGGGGCCACCCTAGTCACGCGGCCAGTGTGGGCCCGCGCCTGGGGGTGCAACCGCCCTGGGTGCCCCTGCCTCTCTTCTTCACCTATAAGAAGCCCCAGATACCTAAACCCTAAGGACCCGATCAATCTTCCACGAAATAGTTCGTAGCCGTCACCACCATCGTCCCTAGATCGGGGGAATCTGAAGCTCTTCTCGGTACGCTGCCGGAGGAGATCATCCCGGAGGCCTTCTTCTTCATCATGCCAGCCTCCGGTATGAAGCGTGAGTAGTTCCACCTTGGACTACGGGTCCATGTAGTAGCTAGATGGTTGTTTCTCCTCCTTTGTCCTACCATGTTTAGATCTTGTGATCTCTGTTCATGATTAAGATCATCTATTTGTAATCATGCATGTTGTGTTTGCGGGGATCCGATGGATATTGAGATTACTATGTCAGAATGATTAATGTTTTTGTCTTATTGATTCTATCATGTCTGTGTTGTTTGTGATCTTGCATGCTCTCCGTTTCTAGTAGCTATCTTGGCCAAGTAGATGCTAGTGACTCCAAGAGGGAGTATTTATGCTCAATAGTGGTTTCATGCCTCTATTTAATCTAAGGGAAGTGACCAAAATCTCTAAGGTTGTAGATGTGTTGTTGCTACTAGGGAGAAAACAACGGTCTCTTGTTCATGGAACAAGTGGATTGTTTACCTTACACACTTTGCTTAAAGCAGTTATCCGTTTCTTGCAACTTAATATTGGAGGGGGTTCGGATGATAACCTGAAGGTGGATTACCAGTCATAGATGTAGTTGGATGGCGGTCTATGTATCTTGTTGTATTGCCCAATCGAATCTCATAGGATCATGAATGTCTAGTATTGCATTATTATGCCTTGCTCAGTCATGTCAATTGCCCTGCTGTAATTTGTTTACCCAGCATGCCATGTTTTTTTATCTTCAGGAGAACACCTCTAGTGAACTATGGACCCCGGTCCAATCTTTACCATTGACACATCTTCCACTGTTACTGTTTACCTTTCTGGAAACCACCATTACCTTCCACACCATATAGTTAATCCTTTGTTTTCAGCAAACCGGTGAGATTGACAACCTCACTGTTTGTTGGGGCAAAGTCTTGAGTTTGTGTTGTGCAGGTTTCCAAGTTGCTAGCAACACCTCTGAGTTGTTTCCTTCCTCCTACTGGTTCGATAACCTTGGTTTATTACTGAGGGAAGAACTTGTTGTTGTGCTCATCATACCTTCCTCTTGGGGGCTCCCAACGAAGCTCAACAATCAGCTGAGCCACGTCAATGCACTAGTAAGATTCAACCACCAAATTTGAAGCATGTTATGATAGTTCAAATACCTTGTTCAACTACCAAAGCTAGAGAAATTTGCAAGGCCGTACCTATCAGAATTCATGGAATAGATTTCTATGCCAATCTAATAGTACTCGGAACAAAAGGTTTGGAAGTAGTACTAGGAATGGATTGGATGTCGAAACATCAAGGATTAATAGATTGTGCCAAGAAATCCATAACCATGACCAGTAGCACCGGAGTATAAGTTGAGCATGTGTCCGAGACCCTACCTCGTAAATTCAAGTGCAACAAGAGTTTGGCCCAACCGACCTTAGACCAAGTCAGAGTAGTCTGTGAATACCCTGATGTGTTCCTAGATGAACTACCCGGTATGCCCCCAGATCGGGATATCGAGTTTATCATTGAACTAATCCCTGAAACTGGATGCATAGATCAGAGACCCTATAGTATGAACCCATCAGAGTTAGTGGAGATCAAGAAGCAACTTTATGACATGATTAGCAAAGATCTGATTCAACCAAGTGCATTGCCATGGAGATCACCTGTTTTGTTTATGGATAAGAAAGATGGTGCCACCCGTTTATGTACGGATTACCGGAAGTTAAATGACGTCACCATCAAGAACAAGTACCCACTGCCGAAGATAGAAGATTTGTTTGACCAGTTGACCGGTGCAAGAGTGTTCTCTAAGATTGATCTTAGAACTGGTTATCATCAACTAAAAATCCGCGCAAAGGATATTCCAAAGACTGCCTTCACCACCGATATGGATTGTATGAGTACAAGGTCATGTCTTTTGGATTAACCAATGCCCTCGCTTATTTCATGAATCTCATGAATAATATTTTCATGAACTTCTTGGATAAGTTTGTCGTTGTTTTCATCGATGACATTCTAATCTACTCCAAATCAGAAGAAGAACATGAACAACGCCTAAGAACCATCCTTGGAACCCTTAGGGAGCATCAGTTGTATGCCAATTTTAGCAAATGTGAATTCTGGTTAAAGGAAGTAGGATTCTTAGAACATATCTTGTCAGCCGGAGGAGTTGTCGTTGACCCCGCCAAGATTAAGGATGTTGAAGAATGGAGAGCCCCAACCACTCAAAATGAAGTTCGCACATTTATTGGATTAGTGGGATATTACCGCAAGTTTGTTGAAGGATTTTCAAGCATCGCTAGGCCAATGACTCAGTTATTAAAGAAAGATCAGAAGTTTGAATGGACAGATAAATGTGAAGCAAGTTTTCAAGAGCTTGAGAAGAGATTGATTTCAGCCCCAATTTTGATTATGCCGGATATCATGAAGCCCTTTGACGTGTATTGTGATGCATCCAAGATTGGTCTCAGATGTGTGTTGAAGCAAGGAGGCAAAGTAATATCCTATTTGTCCCGACAACTAAAGCAACATGAGCAGAATTAGCCCACCCATGACTCAGAGTTAGCCGCGGTAGTTTTAGCCTTGAAAACATGGCGTCATTACCTCATGGGTAATTGTCGTGAGATTTATTCGGATAATAAGAGTTTGAAGTATATTTTTAATCAGAAGGAGTTGAATATGAGGCAAAGGAGATGGATATAGTTAATCAAGGATTATGACCTTGACATTCACTACCACCCAGGCAAGGCCAATGTGGTAGCGGATGCTCTTAGTAGACTGCCGTGTAGATTAAACACCATGATTCTGAAAGAGCAACCAAGTTTGTGTAAGGAGTTGGAGGATTTCAGAATGGAGCTAGTTAGTAAAGGATTCCTAGCTAGTATCGAACTTCAACCCACATTGATAGATCATATAAAGGAAGCTTAGAAAGGAAATGCTAGTATCAAAGGAATTAAGCGTCGTATCGGTACAGGGAAGGTGCCCGGATTCACGGAAGATGAAGAAGGAGTTCTGTGGTATAAAGGAAGAATCTGTGTGCCCGCAGATTCAGAGTTGAAACAAGCTATTTTTGCAAGAAGCCCATGATACTCTTTATTCTATCCATCCGAGAGGAACAAAGATGTATCAGGATCTGAAGGAGCAATTTTGGTGGCACAAAATGAAGAGAGAAGTCGAAAGCTACATCGCCAAGTGTGATATCTGTCAGAGAGTCAAAGCGAAACATCAGTGACCCACAGGACTTTTGCAACCTTTGCAAATTCCAGAATGGAAATGGGATTTAGTTGGAATGGATTTCATCACCAGTTTGCCTACCTATAGTAGGGGAAATGATTCTATTTGGGTCATGGTGGATAGACTTTCCAAAGTAGCTCATTTCTTACCTGTCAAGACCACTTATCAGAGCTCGAAGCTAGCAGAGTTGTACATTGCTAGAATATTCAGTATGCATGGAATCCCCAAGAACATTGTATCGGATCGAGGAACCCAGTTTACCTCAATATTTTGGAAGAAAGTCCAAGAAGGTTTAGGAACCAAACTAAACTTTGGCACAACTTATCACCTGCGGACCGATGGACAAATGGAAAGAGTAAACTAGATACTCGAAGATATGTTGAGAGCTTGTGTATTGGAATATCGATCTAAATGGGAAGATTTCCTACCTTTCGTATAATTCTCATACAACAACAATTATCAAGCTAGTTTGCAAATGGTCCCATTTGAATTTATGTATGGAAGGAAGTGCCGTACACCCCTGAATTGGTCGCAAGTAGAAAAGAGTCAGATCTTCGGACCAGACATCCTACGAGAAGCCGAAAAGAAGGTTCACAAGATCCGTGATCACCTGTAACATCCCTAAAATCATGATTTCAAAGATTGCATATCATTCATGCATGCATATAGAATTGAGATCAATTTCAAAACTCATTTCAGAAAACAGAAGCACATAGTGCTATCATTTTATGTGAACAAACTTATATCAAATGGCCATCCCCATTTGAGAGTTTGAATGTTTTAAACCTAGATTGTTTATCTCCCTTGTTCAATGGATTGAGTGTGGAATTTGAACCAAACTTTACAAAATGGAAATGGTTTCAAAAACAATTTTTCAAACATTTGCAAATCAAGTGCAAAGTCCCTGTTATTTTGTTTCTCCAAAAATGACCAAGCCTTTTCAAAGTGACCCCATGGTTTTATACCTAGAATTGAGACTGTTGCACACTGCAAAAATCCCAAATAGATTTGAATTCAAATGGAGTTTGAATTCATTTGAAAACCATTCCTGAAATTCATTCTGAAAAAAAAAGATTAAAGAAAAGAAAAGGGCCAGACGCTCCTAATCTAGCCCAACAGCACAACCGGCCCAGTTAGCCCACCCGGCCTCCCTCTCTCTCACTCGCACGCACAGACGCACCCACACAGGCACTGACACTCGGACCCCACCCCCTCTCCGTCTCACTCGCTGACTGTTGGACCTCGACAGCTCACCCTCGTCTTCCCCAAATCGCGCCCGACCACGTCGCCGGCCGTTTCCTTCGCCCATCACTGCCGCGTTGATTCCTCGCTTAATTTCCCTTTATTCCGCGCTTAATCGCCGCTCCCCTCTCGCCTACATAACCCCCTCTGCACCGCGGTCATTTCCCCTCACTCAACGCCTCCACATCGCCACCAGGCTGCCCACAATCGCACTTGCGCCGCCGCAGATAGACGCGCTCCGGCGACGAATCACGGTAAGCTCAGACCGCCCCGTTGCCTCTCGTTCAAACCACTGCAACCAGCATGATCTTGTGCATCTGCTAATGCCTCTGGTTTGCTTGCTCCTTACCCAGGTCATCGTTTCTGTTCACGCCCGCAACCACCAGCGCCGCCGCTCGACTCCGGCGAGCAATAGCGGTAAGAACTGAGCGCCCCTTGCCTTCCCTTTGTTACTAACTTGTTCGCTAGTCACTTGCGCATCTTCTAAACCCTCTGCCTTGTGCTAGGACGACACGGAGCCTCGACAACGACCTCGACAGCAAGCGACAGACGCCGCCCGCAACTCCGACGAGTCCCAGCGACCGTGCCCGTGCGCCCCTCGTCAAGCCGCTGCTAAGTTGAGCTTCTCCTTGACGCTACGAACCTGGTGAGCATCCTCCTGCCTCTCCGGACGACCTGTAGCGCCGCGCCGCCGCAGACAGAGCTCGCCACCGCCAGTAGCCGCCGCCAGCGCCGCCCCGCTTTGGTCGTTTGATCCAGAGCCGTCAGATCTGGATCCAGCGTATAGGATTAGATCACTTAACGAATCGTTATGGGTAGATCTGAGCCGTGTGTTTTAAGTAGATCCGACGGCGCGGGAGGGTGATCCTGAGCGAAACGGTATCAACCAATAGAATTAAGACGCGTGGCTAGGGTTTGAGTTTAAAACAGAATTTAAAACAGATTTGGATTCAAATTTGATTAGGCTATAACTTTTGATTCCCACGTTAGATTTTTGCAAATTTTATACCGTTGGAATCAGGGAGACAAGCCCTTTCTGTTTATGCAATGTGTTTAAAGTTTAGGTTCTGTTAAAATGGTTTCTTTTGCAGAAACTTGTTTAGGACTAATTTCAGTATAGAATTTATTTAGGGAATTGTTTTGGTGTAAAATAAACTTGATTTAGCAAGTTTTTAACTTAGTATTGATTCAGTACTATGCACTTTCTTGGTGGAGTTTTAAAAATCATCACTTAGCATTATGCATGCATGCATATATTTATGTTTGTATATGAATTGTGTGTAATGTTGTGCTACCATTTTGTGTATATTTTGGTGCTAGTGATTGTGATTGTGAAGAGTGCTACTCTCCCCATTACCAAGGCAAGTGGTACTTCATGAATATTTCCACCCCTATATTTTGTACAAGCATTAGAAATATTTTGCTAAGTCTTGCATGTTACTATTTTGCCAAATGCTATGTTGGGAAATCCTAAGTAGTTGTATAATTGCTAGGAAATTTCCTAAGTTAAGTTACTATGCCATGCTTAGCCTAGCTAGTAGCAAACAAGGGTTGGTAAAGTATATACATGCTATGATGAAAATATTTCTAAGTCTTTGGACTTATGTTTTTCTTAATAAAACAACTAAGTCAATGAATCTCCTGGGTGGAATGGGACTTGAATGGTGGTTTTTGGTTGAGTGGTTACACAAGGCCCATGGATATGGTTTACCTTGTGTATCTCACTTGTGGTATGCCACCCAGGCACAAAGGGATTTTGGAGGCCAAGTGTTGAGAAGCTTATAGTGCAGCCACTTGGCAATATGGGCTCTGCCTTGATCACATAGGTTGCTAGAACTTAGTCATTTGGACAGTTGGTGGTAGTGGGAATGATAGGTTGGAACGCGTCCATTTGGCTAAGGGAAGGCTTCTGAAAGGTCCTGTCTTGGGAAACCAAGTCTGGTGGGGAAAGTGCACAACCTCTGCAGATGGAAAAATCTAAGTACTTAGCCAAGTCCATGGCAATGGACAACTTGAGCATCAAGACATGGAAGCTATCAAGAATCTCATCACTCCAACTTCTAAGTAAAAACTTGTGGGTGAACAAGGGTGAAGGACCCCAATGTCTATTGGTGGTTTCTTGGGAAAAGTTTTGACAAAGAAAAACTTAGTGATTTCAACTAATAGGAAAAACCTATTTGAGCAAAGCAAGCCAAGCTACACTTAGCCAAAAATGCATATAGTAATATAGTCCACTTAAAATTTACTAAGGTATCACTTGCCAATACTATTCCAAAGTATTGACCCACTGTGGCTGTAACTTGTGATGTTGCAGGTTACTCCGATGATGATTAGGTGTCATGAGTCTACACTCAACATGCTTGCCTGTGGCACATGAAGATGAAGACTTATGTTTATTTACTTATTCCAAACTCTTGTATTAGGCATGTGGCCTTGAGTTGTAAAAGACTATGTTTTATCTCTGGAATGGATGTAATAAATGACCTTTGTATCTGTGTACTTCATCTTAAACTGTGGATGCTAGCAATGATCCAGGGACTAGCATTGCAATCACAGGGATCCTTTTCCTTTACAAAGGAGGGATCTTACAGATGGTATCAGAGCACTGTGTTGCCTGTAGGATTATGACCCTAGGATTGGAAACCACTAAGGAGAATTTTCAACTACTTCTACACTTGTCTATTCTTCTCGTAAACTTTTCTAATCTTCTCATTCTCATCTCTATTTGTAGATGAACTCCATCAACGAAGCCGTAAGGAAAGGACCACTCATGACCATGACCTTGGAGTGTGAGACTGAGTTTCCCAAAATTCTCAAGGACCTCATGGTGGCAATGGAAATACATGGTGCAGCTGTGTACAAAGGCTTTCCAGTGAAGGATGAAGGAGTTGAGTACTGGTGGGTGCAACTTCACTTGTACAAAAACAAGGAAGACAACCACAAAGAAACAGGATTCTGCATGTACACCAACACTGTGGTGCACACCACATTCTTTGAGTCAGCAAGAGAAGCAGCTTGGAGGACTATCAAAGAACTTAGTGCAAGAGTCAAGTGCAGAATGCTCAACCTCCAAAAAGACTTGATGAAAGAGAAGGAACTTACCCAAGAGTTGGAAGCTACCAATCAAACCTTAAGAGGAGATATTATAGACTTAGTGATGGAATCATGTGAGCAAGATAGGCTGATTGCTTCTAGGAACATTGTGTTAGCCAACAGATCCAGTGAGATAGGATTGTAAATGTACTTCGTTAGTTGGACCACCACCTATCACCTTATTTTCCAAAATGTTACCTTAAATATGATTGGACCTTGGTTGATGTAATGGATTCATGTATGCATGACTTGTGTGATTTTGCTTTCCAAGGATATGTATGTGATGTTATGGCTTTTGTTTATCTTGTTTTGTGTTGTTCTAACTTTTCTATCTTATAAATAGATGCATATTACCATCAGCACTATTGAGGAGTTCCAGGTTACCCGCTTTGGTCCTCGTATCGTTGAGCTTACCACTTTGCTCAATCTCCCTCTTCCCACCATCATGGTGCATCCACTCACCAAGTTCGAGAGGAAGGACCTCTGGGGCTTCAAGGTGAACCAGCTCGGACGCTAGACAAAGCCTACTACGGAGGCCATCGTCTTCAAGCTTATGCACGATGACAGGGAGAGAGGCATGGAGGTAGTTATGTAGGACCTGATAGGACGTCTGCTAGGACGACACTCCCGACAGGTTAGAGGCACTCACTTCCACGTCTTCGGAAGACATGATGAGGACGGAGAGTCCATCGACTTTGAGGACGACTCGAGGGATGCAGCAGAGCCGATACGTCTGTATCTCCAGGACTTAGAGTCTCTCATTAGGCACGTGGACACGGACAGGACCAATGTCATGCTCAGTAATGACGAGCTCCAGGTGCAGCTTCGCGAGAAGGACAAGCTCTTCGCGCAGCAGGACGAGATAGTCAAGGAAATGGAGTCGAAGTTCGAGACCCAGGACAGGAAGTTCAAAAGTCAGGAGAAGCATGTCCAGGATAGGAACAAGAAGATCCGGGATATGACTGAAGAACTGCAGTCCAAGGACTTCGAGCTAGAGCAGCAGCAGACGGTGATAGAGAGGCTTCGTTCCCAGAAGAGGGCTCTCAAGGCCAAGATTGAGTCCTTGACCACTACTATTGAGGAGAACAAGGCCGCGATGGAGAACGCAGGTCTTACCTTTGTCGAGGAGGAGATTGGTGCCGATGAGTAGACTTGACTACTCGATTATATTTTATTATCGTACTTGTTATTTGAGAACTTGTTATTGGACCATCCGACATGTGGATGGCTTGCTACTTGTGTGTTTTACTTTGTGAACTTGATATCTTGTTGTTGAACTTTTACCTTGTGTTGCATGCTATGTGTTTGATTATGTGATGTAATGTGCATGAAAACATTTAATGGTATCTCATTCTTATCTCTATTTGAACAAACCACAGATGCCTCCCCGTCGCGTAAACCCCAACCCCAACAACAACAACAACAACAACAACATCACACCGGAAATGCAGCAAATGATGACTGCTCAAACACAGCTGATGCAGATGATGACAACATTCATTCAGAACCAAAACAATAACAACAACAACCCCAATAACAACAACAATAACAACAATAACAACAACAACCCTCCAGGCTTTGATATGCTCACCAGATTTTTGCGATTGAGGCCAGCTAAGTTCTCGGGGACAACTGATCCCATGGTGGACAATGATTGGCTACGATCTGTAAACAAGGACTTAGTAACCGTGGGCTGCACGGATGCTGAAAAGGTTAGATTTGCAGCACATCTGCTGGAAGGGCCAGCCGCCACATGGTGGGACAACTTTCAGATCACCACTCCCATAGATGAGGTGACATGGGCTATCTTTGAGGATGGCTTTCACACTGCTCATATCTCATCAGGAATAATGAGCCTGAAAAAGAAAGAGTTCCACAATCTGAAGCAGCGCCACCGCAGCGTGGATGAATACATTGAAGAGTTCAACAATCTGGCGCGTTACGCACCGGATGAAGTTGACACAGATGCCAAGAGAAAGGAAAAATTTCTGGAAGGCTTGAATGATGAGCTGAATCTGCAATTGGCTGTGGCATATGTTCCCACTTATCAGTCGCTCTGTGACAAGGCTGCTATATTGGAGAACAAAATGAAGCAAGTCGAGAGTAGAAAGAGAAAGCACTCCGACAAGCACAGCTCGGGATCGTCTCACAAACGATCTCACTATGATGACAGTGGAAGCTCAGGATCCCACAAGCATGGGAAATTCAACAAGCACCACAACCACAACCGTCATGACAACAAGCATCATCGCAGTCATGACAATGACAAGTACAAGAACCACAAGAGTGGACATAAGAGCCACCATAGTGGTAATGGTAGTGGAAGTGGAAGTCAGCCTGTTAAGAGAGACATCAGTCAGGTTGAATGCTTCAAATGCAAGAAGATGGGACACTATGCAAATGAGTGCCCCGAAAAGAAAGTTGAAGGACCTGTCAAGCCCAATCCTTTCCAGAAAGGACAGGTGAACCACATCAGTGTGGAGGAGGTCTATGAGGAGCCTGATGCTGTTGCTGGTAAGTTCAGACTCAATTCTATTCTAGCATTTGTACTCTTTGATACTGGTGCATCACATTCATTCATATCAAGATCATTTGTTGAAAGAAATGAACTACCAGTAGAAACTATTGGGTGTCCTATAAAAGTAAGTTCTCCTGGTGGAGAAATGTTAGTAAATTCAGGATGCCATGATCTAATCATAGAATTTGGGAAGTATAAGTTTCCCGTTAACTTGATAATTCTAAACTCCCAAGGATTGGATGTCATTCTGGGAATGGACTGGATGACCAAGTACAAAGGAGTGATAGATTGTGCCAGCCATACTGTCTCTCTCACAACTCCAGAAAATAAAAGGATCAGATTCAAGACCAGTTTTGAAGCAAAAAAGGAGTATGCTTAATTCTCTTAAGGGGGTTAGCATGGACAGTGTGCCAATTGTGAGTGAGTATCCGGATGTGTTTCCGGAAGAATTGCCAGGAATGCCACCGGATAGAGATGTGGAGTTTCTGATAGATTTGGTACCAGGGTCTGGACCAATAGCAAAGAGACCGTATAAAATGTCAGTTGATGAACTGAAAGAACTCAAGAAGCAACTAGGAGAACAGTTGCAGAAAGGATTTATTCAACCCAGTTCTTCATCTTGGGGAGCCCCAGTCTTGTTTGTGGAGAAGAAAGACAGAAGTCAAAGGTTATGCATAGATTACCGTTCACTCAACGAGGTAACTATCAAGAACAAATATCCTTTGCCTAGAATCAATGACTTGTTTGATCAGCTAGAAGGAGCATGTGTGTTCTCAAAGATTGATCTCCGGTCAGGCTATTTTCAACTCAAGATAAGAGAACAAGACATACCTAAAACAGCATTCACCACAAGGTATGGATTGTATGAGTATACCGTAATGCCTTTTGGCTTAACCAATGCTCCAGCATACTTCATGAATATGATGAACAAGGTGTTCATGGAATTTCTTGACAAGTTTGTTGTTGTTTTCATCGATGACATCTTAGTCTACTCCAAGAGTAAAGAAGAACATGAAGGACACTTGCGTTTGATACTTGAGAAATTAAGAGAGCATAAACTTTATGCCAAATTCAGCAAGTGTGAGTTCTGGTTAGAAGAAGTTGGTTTTCTTGGTCATGTTATGACAAAGGATGGTGTAGCAGTTTATCCTGCTAAGGTTTCAGCTGTGACTAAATGGGAATCTCCCAAGTCCGTGAAGGAAGTTCGTAGTTTCCTTGGCTTAGCAGGTTACTACAGAAGGTTTATTGAGAATTTCTCTAAGGTAACTAAGCCCATGACTGAATTGTTAAAGAAAGACAAGAAGTTTGCTTGGTCTGAAGGTTGTGAACTCAGCTTTCAGGAGTTGAAGAAGAGACTTGTGACAGCACCAGTTTTATGTCTGCCAGATTTGGAAAAGGATTTCCAGGTATATTGTGATGCATCTCATCAAGGTTTGGGTGTCGTACTTATGCAAGACGGTAAAGTTGTAGCTTATGCCTCGAGACAACTCAAAACTCAAGAAGTGAACTATCCTACTCATGATTTAGAGTTAGCCTCTGTCATCCATGCACTCAAAATATGGAGACACTACCTCTTGGGAAAGCGTTGTGAAGTGTTCACATATCACAAGAGTTTGAAGTGTATCTTCACCCAGAAGGAAATCAATATGAGGCAAAGAAGATGGTTAGAGCTTATCAAGGACTATTACTTAAGTTTGCAATACCACCCTGGTAAAGCAAATGTTGTAGCAGATGCTCTAAGTCGTAAGGTATTTGTGAATGGCCTTACCAAAGGAGAATTACCAGACGATTTGTGTACCCAATTCAGAGAACTCGGATTGGAGATTGTGCCTGAAGGACATCTCATGTCTTTGGATGTTCAACCCACTTTGTTGGACAAGATCCGAGAAACTCAGAAGACTGATAAGGAAATTGAAGAGATTAAGGAAAATATTGGCCAAGGGAAAGCTAAAAATTTCCATGAAGACGAACAGGGTACTTTATGGCACGGGAAACGTATCTGTGTTCCACAAGATCCGGAGTTGCGGAAACTGATTTTGCAGGAAGCACATAACTCTCCGTATTCTATTCACTCGGGTAACACCAAAATGTACATGGACATGAAAGAAAGATTTTGGTGGAATAATCTCAAGAGGGACATCGCCGAACATATTGCTTTGTGTGATGTGTGTAGTAGAGTAAAAGCGGAGCATCATAAACCAGCAGGTTTGCTTCAACCACTACCTATTCCTGATTGGAAGTGGGACAAGATTGGTATGGATTTCATTACCGGACTACCAAGGACCAGGTCAGGATATGATTCTATATGGGTAGTAGTGGATCGCCTAACTAAAGTGGCTCATTTCATACCCGTGAAGACAACTTATACCAGTGCCAAGTTAGCCAAAATCTACATGAGTAGAATTGTATGTCTACATGGTGTGCCCAAGAGTATTGTGTCTGATAGGGGAACTCAATTCACTTCCCATTTTTGGAGACAGCTACACGAGTCATTGGGAACGAGGTTGGAATTCAGCACTGCTTTTCATCCTCAAACCGATGGACAAACAGAAAGGACTAATCAAATTCTTGAAGACATGTTGTGGGCATGTGCCCTAGAATATGGAGCAAGTTGGGATGAAAGTCTGCCTTACGCAGAATTTTCTTATAACAACAGCTATCAAGCCAGCATTGAGATGGCACTGTTTGAGTTTCTCTATGGAAGAAAGTGTACCACCCCATTATTATGGAATGGTGTGGGAGAAAGAAGTTTATTCGGGCCAGATCTTATCAAAGAAGCCGAAGAGAAGGTCAAGTTGGTTAAGGACAGGTTGAAGATAGCACAGTCCCGACAGAAAAGCTACGCAGATCCTAAGCGTAGAGAAGTCACCTACGAAGTTGGTGATAGAGCTTATCTTAGAGTATCACCACTTCGTGGAGTGAAGAGATTCGGAGTCAAAGGAAAGTTGGCACCAATATATGTTGGGCCATTCAAGATGCTAAGTCGCAAAGGAGAAGTTGCCTATGAAATTGAATTGCCAGAATCTCTGTCAGCTGTCCATAATGTGTTTCATGTGAGTCAGCTTAAGAAATGTCACCTAGAAATGGAGGAAACTTTTTTGAAGGATACTATACCTTTGGAGGAAGTTCAACTAGAAAGTGATCTCACTTATGAAGAGAAACCTATCAAAATTCTTGAGACTGCAGAAAGAGTCACAAGGACAAAGACTATCAAGTTTTGCAAAGTGCAGTGGAATCATCATTCCGAAGAGGAAGCAACATGGGAAAGAGAAGATGATCTTCGGAAGGACCACCCTCACCTATTGCTAGCCAATCCGAATCTCGAGGGCGAGATTCACCTTAAGGGGGTTAGATTTGTAACATCCCTAAAATCATGATTTCAAAGATTGCATATCATTCATGCATGCATATAGAATTGAGATCAATTTCAAAACTCATTTCAGAAAACAGAAGCACATAGTGCTATCATTTTATGTGAACAAACTTATATCAAATGGCCATCCCCATTTGAGAGTTTGAATGTTTTAAACCTAGATTGTTTATCTCCCTTGTTGAATGGATTGAGTGTGGAATTTGAACCAAACTTTACAAAATGGAAATGGTTTCAAAAACCATTTTTCAAACATTTGCAAATCAAGTGCAAAGTCCCTGTTATTTTGTTTCTCCAAAAATGACCAAGCCTTTTCAAAGTGACCCCATGGTTTTATACCTAGAATTGAGACTGTTGCACACTGCAAAAATCCCAAATAGATTTGAATTCAAATGGAGTTTGAATTCATTTGAAAACCATTCTTGAAATTCATTCTGGAAAAAGAAAAAGATTAAAGAAAAGAAAAGGGCCAGACGCTCCTAATCTAGCCCAACAGCACAACCGGCCCAGTTAGCCCACCCGGCCTCCCTCTCTCTCACTCGCACGCACAGACGCACCCACACAGGCACTGACACTCGGACCCCACCCCCTCTCTGTCTCACTCGCTGACTGGTGGACCTCGACAGCTCACCCTCGTCTTCCCCAAATCACGCCCGACCACGTCGCCGGCCGTTTCCTCCGCCCATCACTGCCGCGTTGATTCCTCGCTTAATTGCCCTTGATTCCGCACTTAATCGCCGCTCCCCTCTCGCCTACATAACCCCCTCTGCACCGCGGTCATTTCCCCTCACTCAACGCCTCCACATCGCCACCAGGCTGCCCATAATCGCACTTGCGCCGCCGCAGACAGACGCGCTCCGGCGACGAATCACGGTAAGCTCAGACCGCCCCGTTGCCTCTCGTTCAAACCACTACAACCAGCATGATCTTGTGCATCTGCTAACGCCTCTGGTTTGCTTGCTCGTGACCCAGGTCATCGTATCCGTTCACGCCCGCAACCACCAGCTCCGCCGCTCGACTCCGGCGAGCAATAGCGGTAAGAACTGAGCGCCCCTTGCCTTCCCTTTGTTACCAACTTGTTCGCTAGTCACTTGCGCATCTTCTAAACCCTCTGCCTTGTGCTAGGACGACACGGAGCCTCGACAGCGACCTCGAAAGCAAGCGACAGACGCCGCCCGCAACTCCGACGAGCCCCAGCGACCGTGCCCGTGCGCCCCTCGTCAAGCCGCTGCTAAGTTGAGCTTCTCCTCGACGCTACGAACCTGGTGAGCATCCTACTGCCTCTCCGGACGACCTGTAGCGCCGCGCCGCTGCAGACAGAGCTCGCCGCCGCCAGTAGCCGCCGCCAGCGCCGCCCCGCTTTGGTCGTTTGATCCAGAGCCGTCAGATCTGGATCCAGCGTATATGATTAGATCACTTAACGAATCGTTATGGGTAGATCTGAGCCATGTGTTTTAAGTAGATCCGACGGCGCGGGAGGGTGATCCTGAGCGAAACGGTATCAACCAATAGAATTAAGACGCGTGGCTACGGTTTGAGTTTAAAACAGAATTTAAAACAGATTTGGATTCAAATTTGATTAGGCTATAACTTTTGATTCCCACGTTAGATTTTTGCAAATTTTATACCGTTGGAATCAGGGAGACAAGCCCTTTCTGTTTATGCAATGTGATTAAAGTTTAGGTTCTGTTAAAATGGTTTCTTTTGCAGAAACTTGTTTAGGACTATTTTGAGTATAGAATTTATTTAGAGAATTGTTTTGGTGTAAAATAAACTTGATTTAGCAAGTTTTTAACTTAGTATTGATTCAGTACTATGCACTTGCTTGGTGGAGTTTTAAAAATCATCACTTAGCATTATGCATGCATGCATATATTTATGTTTGTATATGAATTGTGTGTAATGTTGTGCTACCATTTTGTGTAGATTTTGGTGCTAGTGATTGTGATTGTGAATAGTGCTACTCTCCCCATTACCAAGGCAAGTGGTACTTCATGAATATTTCCATACCTATATTTTGTACAAGCATTAGAAATATTTTGCTAAGTCTTGCATGTTACTATTTTGCCAAATGCTATGTTGGGAAATCCTAAGTAGTTGTAGAATTGCTAGGAAATTTCCTAAGTTAAGTTACTATGCCATGCTTAGCCTAGCTAGTAGCAAACAAGGGTTGGTAAAGTATATATATGCTATGATGAAAATATTTCTAAGTCTTTGGACTTATGTTTTTCTTAATAAAACAACTAAGTCAATGAATCTCCTGGGTGGAATGGGACTTGAATGGTGGTTTTTGGTTGAGTGGTTACACAAGGCCCATGGATATGGTTTACCTTGTGTATCTCACTTGTGGTATGCCACCCAGGTACAAAGGGATTTTGGAGGCCAAGTGTTGAGAAGCTTATAGTGCAGCCACTTGGCAATATGGGATCTTCCTTGATCACATAGGTTGCTAGAACTTAGTCATTTGGACAGTTGGTGTTAGTGGGAATGATAGGTTGGAACGCGTCCATTTGGCTAAGGGAAGGCTTCTGAAAGGTCCTGTCTTGGGAAACCAAGTCTGGTGGGGAAAGTGCACAACCTCTGCAGATGGAAAAATCTAAGTACTTAGCCAAGTCCATGGCAATGGACAACTTGAGCATCAAGACATGGAAGCTATCAAGAATCTCATCACTCCAACTTCTAAGTAAAAACTTGTGGGTGAACAAGGGTGAAGGACCCCAATGTCTATTGGTGGTTTCTTGGGAAAAGTTTTGACAAAGAAAAACTTAGTGATTTCAACTAATAGGAAAAACCTATTTGAGCAAAGCAAGCCAAGCTACACTTAGCCAAAAATGCATATAGTAATATAGTCCACTTAAAATTTACTAAGGTATCACTTGCCAATACTATTCCAAAGTATTGACCCACTGTGGCTGTAACTTGTGATGTTGCAGGTTACTCCGATGATGATTAGGTGTCATGAGTCTACACTCAACATGCTTGCCTGTGGCACATGAAGATGAAGACTTATGTTTATTTACTTATTCCAAACTCTTGTATTAGGCATGTGGCCTTGATTTGTAAAAGACTATGTTTTATCTCTAGAATGGATGTAATAAATGACCTTTGTATCTGTGTACTTCATCTTATACTATGGATGCTAGCAATGATCCAGGGACTAGCATTGCAATCACAGGGATCCTTTTCCTTTACAAAGGAGGGATCTTGCATCACCTCAAGACCTCTCAATCTATACAGAAGAGTTATGTCGACAAGAGAAGTCGAGATCTAGCCTTCAATGTCGGAGACTTTGTTTATCTGAAAGTATCACCCTTGAAAGGAATGCAGCGTTTCCAACTCAAAGGAAAGCTTGCACCCCGATACATTGGACCCTTCAAGTTTCTAAGTCGCCGAGGAGAGGTATCGTATCAAATAGAACTGCCTGAAGAGATGTCAGCCGTGCATGATGTGTTTCATGTCTCGTTACTTCGGAAATGTTTAGAAGTTCCAGAGGCGACAGGAGTTTTCAAGAACATAGATCACAGAGCCATTGAAATCAACCCGGACTTAACCTATTGTGAAGTACCCATTCGTATTTTGGAAGAAGCTTTCCGAACTACTCGGACCAAGAGCATCAAGTTTCTTAAGATCTAGTGGAGCAACCATACTGAATAAGAATCCACTTGGGAACGAGAAGATTACATGAGTACTGAGTTTCCCAATCTCTTTAGTTCCTAGTTTTTCCTGAATCGGGGAAGTTTTGTAACACCCCAAAAATATTAATGAGGTCGAAGTCTAATTAACCAAGATTAGGGTTAACAAAAGCTTTTATGAATTAAATTCAAATCTTAATGCTTGTGTGTATGAATGCCTGCAATGCCATGTTTGTTTGTTATAAATGATGAGAAATAGTTTAAAGATCAAAACCATATCATCTAGGTCATTTCCAAATCAGATCAAAACAAAATAAAATCCAAATATGAAGCATATGACCTAATGGTCATTTTTGCCCAAGTTAACCACTAGCTCACTTAGAGCATCTCTAGCAAGTGATCTAAATCAGAAACAACTCCATTTCTTTTCTCCCCTTGCTATACCTAGTGACAGTAAACACAATGGAGCTTTCCAACCTTGCAGAAACAAATCCAAACCCATTTGAGAGGCAATTCAGAATTGAATCTATCTTATGATCAAGATAGCCATTTTTGGAAAACCACTCAAACTTTCACCACTTAGCAAACCATTGCACCCAGAGACTACCAAGGGTACTACCAGAACACCCACCAAAAATCACTGGAAAATATGATGGTTTAGTTCTTGCGGCCATTTGATCGAGCACCTGGTGAACATAGTACAAACTCAACCACTATACACTATTTTGATCAAACCTTTGATCATCCTTGTGACCTCACCTAACTCACACTACGTGCCCTTAACTCCATCAGTACCGGACCGTGCGAAGGAGCCCCTCTCACTCGACTGATGAACTAGTGTCGACCGTACCCGAGCTCACCTTTTCCACCCCGATGCGGACACGCCGCCCTCGCCCATGATGTCTAGGAGGTAGGCCTGACCTCACCGCCTCTGCCTGTGCAAGCCTCGACCAACGACCGCTCGAGGAGACACCATCACAGCCGTGCCCATTTAACACCAGACCATGCCGGTCGCGCGCCAGAGTGCCAAGCAATCCCGCTCGCACACGTCACGACTCGCTCTCGCTTTGCACCATTATGTTCTCCATGACTCCAGCAAGCTCCCAGACACGATCGTTTGACCCCGCACTCACAGTGACCACCGTTCGCCGTGACGAATGTCGACGGTACCGCCACAAAGCACGGGTGTTCTAGAATGATAGAGACCACGCCTCGCTGTACCACTGTGCGCATGACGATCGCCCTGAAGCACCGCGCCGACCTATACCCTTGTCCATGATGATAGCTCACTATAACTGCGTCGCCCGTGAGCCCGAGCCATGCCGCCGTGCCTCCTTCGCCACAGTATAAATAGAGCCCTCCTCCAGCCTCAAAACGCACACCATTCCACTCCTCTCTCACCCAGCAACCTCTCTGACCCAACTGATGGGGATATGCCTACCGGGGTATACCCAGCAGGACGTTTCCGACTGGCCCAAGAACCAGCGAGTGAGCCTGCAGGACGGCGAATGGATTGAAGCTCAGCGAGGAATCAAGCGACTGGAAGCTAAAGGCCCAGGCGAGTAGATAGGCCCAGTCGGATTAGGTTAAACGACTACCGAAGCTTTAACTGAATTGGTTGAGATATGTAAACCCTAGGGGAGGTGAGCCTATATAAACCTCCCTATAGGGCGAGTAGAGATACGTTCCCTCATACACCCAAGCGACTCGCCGCCCAGTCGCCGAGCTCGCCCATTGTAACACCTCCATAATACAATCTAGCAGGAGTAGGTCTTTACCCTCCGGGGGGCCGAACCTGGGTAAAACCCTGTGTCTTTGCCCTCATCTCGCACCGCAGATGGCTGGCCGCCCTTGCCCCTCGTTCTACTACTCGCTGCCGATTGCAGCATCTGCCGTGACTATTCCCACGACAGTGGCGCCCACCGTGGGGCCTGGCCGGTCCGGCCGGTGTTCTGCGGCGAGATCCAATCTGCCCATCAATGAGACGGTTGCCACCGGCCGCATGATAGCGATCGGCGAGATGCTCCAAATCTTGCCGAGCAGCTACGTCCTGGCGGCGCGACCCGTCACGCATAGCGTGATCCTGCCAATCGGCACGATCAGCCTCTTCGTCGGTCTCACCGACGTAATCACCTCGGAGGATTCGGCTCGCATCCGTGAGTCGTCACCACGCGATCGGCTCTCCGAGAGCCAGATCCGCACGATCCATCGCCTCGCCTCCGAGTACAACTCGGCCCACAGCAACGTGGCCGAGAACTCAGCGGCCGTAGAAGACGCGGCCCTCACCGACGACGCCGACTCGGCAACCCCGGCGTCACTCGCCGGATCCTTCACCGCGGCTTCATCCGCGGGCTCCATCGCCCAGGTCTCCAACGCGGGAGACTTCGAGGACCCCTCCATCCTCGGGATCTTCGAGTTCGACTCTGGGTCAGAGAACTCCGCTGACCTCCGCGACGGGACCGGTCGCCACACTGCGACCTACATGGCGACCGTCACCGATCCGCCGGAGGATCCGTTCTCCACCCCAATCCCTCCTAACGCCACGGCAACGGAGGTCGAGGAACTCCGCCTAAAACTGGCGGAGGCGATACGCAAGGAGCAAGCCGAGCGCGAATTTTTTTGCCTCGAGCAGGTGACGGCGCAGGAGCTGTCACGCTACCACCAGCAGCGGATTAGGTCACGCCTGAACCCCACCGTTCAGGGGCTTGCCCTGAACTTCGACGACGAAAACGACCCGGCCCGCGTGGCCGAGCGTGCGATCTGCGAGAACGCGCCACCAGGAGGAAGCGCCCGGCCCCCGCCAGGATCAACGGCAATGGGTGCGCCGGGTGCCAGAAGTACGCCAACCAGACACACGTACCGAGCTCGGCGCTCAAAACAATCCCCATCACCTGGCCATTCGCTGTGTGGGGCATGGATATGGTAGGCCCCTTCAAGAAGGCCCCCTCCGGCTACACCCACCTGCTAGTCGCTGTCGACAAATTCACGAAATGGGTGGAGGCCAAGCCAGTCCAGAAATGCGACGGGAAGACCGCCACTAAATTCCTACGCGAGCTCATATATCGCTACGGGTTCCCAAACAACATCATCACGGACAACGGCACCAACTTCGCCTAGGGAGCCATGGCCGAATTCTGCGAAGAGCACCACATCCGGCTCGACCTCGTGTCAGTCGCCCACCCGGAATCCAACGGCCAGGCGGAACGGGCCAACCAAAGCATCCTCCATGGCCTGAAGCCGCGACTCCAGGTACAACTCGAGCGCACCGCCGGGTGCTGGGTCGAGGAGTTGCCCTCTGTCATCTGGGGAATCCGCACCTCAGTCAACAGATCGACAGGGTTCACTCCCTTCTTCATGGTCTAAGGCGCCGAGGCAGTCATGCCCACCGACCTCGAGCACGACTCGCCGCGGGTCGTCCATTATACGGAGGCTGCGAACGAGCTTGCCCGCCAAGACGGGATCGACCAACTCGATGAAGCACGTGACCTCGCTCGGTCACGCACCGCTATCTACCAGCAGGGACTCCGCCGCTACCACAGCCGGCGGGTGAAAGCTCGCACCTTCCAAGAAGGCGACCTGGTGTTACGCCTCATCCAGGACAAGAAGGGCATGCACAAGCTCTCCCCTCCGTGGGAAGGCCCATTCGCCATCGGGCGCGTACTCGGCAACGACGCCTACTACCTCATCGACGTCCGCGGGGATGGCGAACTCGACGTCAAGCGACCATGGAATGTAAACCTCCTACGGAAGTTCTACTCCTAGAACCCCACACATGTACTCTCCAGTCGCTATGAAATAAAAAGAAACAGTTACCGCAAATTGCGCCTACTCTCCATGACTTGTGTCACTCGCACTCGTAATAACAACGTTACGCTAACCGCAGAAGTCAACCTTTGGTACAGTGATCGGCACGGCTAAGTAGTGCGGTGTAAGAGCTCTGAGTCACCTCAGGTCTTGCATCGTCCATGAAAAACGCCCACCCGGAGCCCCATTGGAGTCGCCTAGCTCGACTGGTTCTACGAGCCAAGACAACTGCCCTCGCTTCTCACAGCGACCTTGGTCCTCCGCATCCTCCGCATAGCGACTCGAACGGCTAAGTACCACTCCCGGGGACTGAAGACCAGTTCATCGCGAGCGGTCAGGGAAAACGCCAAGTAGGAGAGCATGCCCAGGACTCGCCACGCGACTGACCCCACGGGCCAGGCAGGAGTGACGCGCTCAAACCAACGCGCTAAGTCCTCAACCACCCTCGAGTCGTGCCTAGAACAACCAAGTACCACGCTCGGGGACTCGGCCACCCGACCTCGTTCGTGCAAGGGAAAACGGTAAAGTACAGAGCACTCAAGGGAGTCGCCTAGCGACTGGCTCTTCGAGCTCGGGCGAGTCGACCAAAATAACAAAACACATAACAACAACACATATATCGCATACGAGGTAAACCCCACAAAAAGGGCGGACGCACTCGGGGACTCGTCCAAAAATCAATCACAAGCACACAACAAATACCAAAATAGACACAATGTCTCATTCAATTGCATATCGCATTGTTTCATGCTACAAAATATGCCCGCATAGCAGACCTGCTGCTAACGCCACAAGGCAAACTATCCTACTCTGCAGGCTTTGATGACGACTCGCCAACATCCCGGTGATTGCGGATGAACGGCGTGTACGGGTTCGACGGATACGTCATCAGTTCACCCGCCATTGCCGCGCGAAAAGGTTGCTCGACCTTGAAGTCACGATGCGGCGGCTCGGGGTCGTTTGGCGCGACGACCGTCTCCTGGTACGGAAGGAGGTTGCCCATTGCCCAGACACGTTCCGAGTACGTGGCGGCGCGATCCTGCAACTTGAGAACCTCGGACAGCTCCACCGCGCCAGTCGACGACGGATATCCACTCGTCACATCGTCGATGTCGAAGTCCTCGGGGAAGTGGGCAAGTCCAAGACTAAGTGTCGTCGACGCTCCGCGCCGAAACGCCGACCGCGTCATGAACTCAACGACCGCGGGTGCCTTCTCCAAATACTTCCACACCTCAACGAGGTCGCTGGGAATCACCTCTGTGGGCGATATCTCTTGGAGATAGGCGTGGATGCACGTCGCCGACAACGTTGCCGAGTCGACAAGCATGCTCACACACTGCCTCGCGTCGAACGAGCTCGCCTCTTCCTCGCTATCGATGATGCGACCTGCGAGCAGAGGACAATAATGAGTACGACGAACACCACAAAAGGACACAACCACTTGAAGGGACAGATGTACTCACCAAGCAGCGGGCGGGCGAGTTCCGTGATGAAGCACTGAAGCGACGTATGGTCATCCTGAAGCCTAGCAATAAGGACTTCCGACACTTTTCGATCTTCTTCAGCGGCTGCAATGGAGGCCTTAGCTCGCCCGTCAGCCGAGCTCGCTTCTTCCTTTGCCTCCCGCAGCTCGCGCTCGAGGTTGGCGATCCGCTGTTCAGCGGCACTCAAAGCCGATTGCGCCGCCGCCAACTCACCAGCAGGGACAAGCCCCTGGCGAGCTTCCTCTGCCTTCGCGGCAACAGCCTGAAGCCCTTTGTTCGCTTCCTGGACGATGGCGAGCTCCTTCTCCGCGCGCTGCTTTGCGGCCAATCGGTCAGCCGACTCAAGCTGCAGACCCTGCACATCACCAAAAAGGTTAATCAAAGCAAAATTTCTAAGTGCCCACCCGCTGAAATTCAGCGAGTGCGCACTCGGGGACTGGCGATCAAGAAAATTCTAAGTGCCCACACGCTGAAATTCAGCGAGTGCGCACTCGGGGACTGGCGATCAAGCAATTCCTAAGTGCCCACCCGCTAAAATTTAGCGCGTGCGCACTCGGGGACTGGATGCGAAAAACAAAATTAAGACATTATAAGAATCAGATCGCTGCAAAGCACCGACCTGATCCTCGGGGACTGGATGTACCTGGATGGCTGCGCCAAGCATGCTGTGGAGTTGTATCGCGTCCACGGACGCAAAGGAGAGCCGGCGTATGCCCACGACGTTGGTCGACTTCAGCATCGGCGGTCCCGTGAGCGTGGCTTGAGGGCGAAGTCCCACTAGCCGCGGCCGCCTTGGTCACGAAGCGTGGGAAGGTAGCGATAGAGGCACCCGTTCCAAAAGAGGTCGGCTCCGCCAGTCCAGGCAAGGGAGCGCCCTCCTTCGTAGACGCGGCTGCCTCCATCACGGGTCCGGCTGCTGCAATCGCCGTGTCGTCAGAGATAGTGACGGTGTCGTCACCCTTGGCCTTCTTGCTGCCATCCGCCGAGACGACGTCCTCGTCCGCCTTCCTCTTGCGGGAAGGATCCTCCTCGCTAACGACGGGCGGCACCTTAGCCACGGTCGGATGGACCATCCTCTTCACTTCAGTCCTGTGCATCAATCGTATAAGCAAAAAGAATTTAAGATGTTATGAAAGACAAGGAAGGGTGAGTGCACTCACTTGGCGACTGGAATAAAGCGTAGCCCCGTACGGAGGCCAGCTGGTTTTTCCAGTTCAGGGCCCAGTCGGCGACTGAGCCCCATCTCCAGGACGTCGCGTGCCCAAGACACGGACGGCTTCTTCGTCGTTGAGGCCGCAGCTGGAGCCTCTGGGATATCTTCGGCGGGAGCCTCCTTGCGAGGCGAAGCCGTTGCAGCCGGAGCCTCCCCCAGCCCAGAGACTGGGGCGAATGGCGGAGGTATTGAAGCCAGAGGCACTTCCATGGACGCCGCGTCCAGCACGGCTGTCATTGGTGGCGCGTCGTCGCCGACCGGGCTGGGAGAGTCAGAGCTGCTCGCCGAGTGCGGCGGCGAGGCCGGCTTCGATGGCTTCGTCTTCTTCTTCGGGGGGCCCTTGCCTCCCTTTCTTTCTTCTTCTTCTTCGACGGAGTGGCTTGACGGCGCGAGGTGGTTTCTGGGAGCTCGTCGTCGTCGTCATGACGCTCGAGGCTTCTGCTTGCCTCGATCTCGCGCTGTCGTTGTCCGCGGGTCTTTCGGACCAGCGGGGCGACCCCCTCCTCGGACTCGTCGTCGTCGTCCTCGTCGCCCTTAGCGGGCGGCGACTCGCCTACGTCCTGGGTGGACGAGCTCGAGTTCTCGCCGTCCGAAGGTGGAAGCCACCCTTCCACCACTTGGAATAGCTGCGATGAATACAAAGTAAAATCAGAATTACCGCGACTGCATAAACTGCGACTGCGAGCAAAGTGAAGTGGTTACCGTTGGAGCTGGACGCTTTGCGGTATAGGGGGCGACCCCAGCCTGCGCATCCAGGTACACCGCCTGGGTAATCTTCTTCAGTGCTGGGAGATAGTCCTCCAGCTTCCACTCGTCGAGGCAGGCCTTCGTCGAGTCTCCCCGGCCCGTGTACTGGTACATGTAGTGGTCGCGCTGGGCGAGCGGGACGAGCCGCCGCCCGAGCCAGCAGTTGTACAGGTTTATCGTCTAGAGGCCCTTCTTTTTCAGACCGCGGATAGTCTGGAGCATCTCGTCGACGACCATCCGCTGATCGTTGGGGAGCTTGCCGACTTGGAGATGGCGCGGCTCGGACCGATTGGCGGAATACCGCGGGATCACCACCTCGTCCTCCGGGCTCGCCTCGGCCACGTAGAACCATGACTTCTTCCAGTCGCTCGCTGCCTTGGCGGGCAGCATCAGATCGAAGAATGAGGCTTTGGACTTGAGCTGGAACGTCAGGCCGCCCGCGGCTAGCATTGGGCCGCCTGCTTCCTCGCGGCTGATCCGTCCGTGGAACAGATCTTGCCACAAGGGGAAGTAGGGCCGGCAGCCCAAGTAGCATTCGCAGAACGCCACGAAGATGGCGAGCTGCTCGATGCTGTGGGGACCCAGATCTGAAGGCTGGATCCCGTAGTAGGTGCAGAAGCGCCGGAAGAACAGGGACGTAGGAAACCCTAGCCCCCGCTCGAGATGACTGGTGAAACAGATGAATTCCCTCTCTCGCGGGTTCGGGGTCGTCTCTCCGGCTGCAGGAATACGCCAACAGCCGGCTCGCAAGATCCCGGCCTCCTCGAAAGAGGCCAGTTGCGCCCTTGTGCGCTTGGATCTACCCCATGGTTCGGTGGAAAGGGCCATGGCCGAGAGGTTTGTTGGGGGTCGAGGGATTTCGGGCCGGCTGGATCGCGATGCGAGGGAAGGAAAATGTGTGCAATCGGAAGAAGTGGTGAGGAGGAGGCTCTCCGATCGCTTGCCATTCCCCTTATATAGGGGATGTTACCCGCCAAATCTGGGAACCGTTACCGCGCGATGATTACGCCAAAAGTTACCGTTGGATTACCCCAACGGCTAGTTTGACCACGCTTGACGGTCCAACTACGGCCACTCGGCTCGCCGACCAAATCACTATGACAGTGTTTCGCCGACTCGATTCGCCAAAGCTGCGACCTGGATCACTGGTTTCCTCCTTTATACGGGAGCCCGCCGACGATTCGACTGGATGCCTACTCTGAAGCCGTATACTCCGACTGCCAGCAGCCACCTACGCCTAATCGCCGACGGCCTCGGGGACTACTGATGGGGATATGCCTACCGGGGTATACCCAGCAGGACGTTTCCGACTGGCCCAAGAACCGGCGAGTGGGCCTGCAGGACGGCGAATGGATTGAAGCCCAGCGAGGAATCAAGCGACTGGAAGCTGAAGGCCCAGGCGAGTAGATAGGCCCAGTCGGATTAGGTTAAACGACTACGAAGCTTTAACTGAATCGGTTGAGATATGTAAACCCTAGGGGAGGTGAGCCTATATAAACCTCCCTATAGGGCGAGTAGAGATACGTTCCCTCATACACCCAAGTGACTCGCCGCCCAGCCGCCGAGCTCGCCCATTGTAACACCTCCATAATACAATCTAGCAGGAGTAGGTCTTTACCCTCCGGGGGGCCGAACCTGGGTAAAACCCTGTGTCTTTGCCCTCATCTCGCACCGCAGATGGCTGGCCGCCCTTGCCCCTCGTTCTACTACTCGCTGCCGATTGCAGCATCTGCCGTGACTATTCCCACGACACCAACCCTGGAGAAAGGCGAGCACCACCCCGCCAGAATTTCACCGGAGTTCGCCGCTTCAGAGGAGGAAAGGAGCCGACGCTAGGACCGCCCCTGGAGCTGCCGCGACCACCAGTAGAACCGTCGTTGTTGATTCGTTCATTCACCCACCTCGCAGGACCTAGCTGGAGCCCTGGTAAGCCCCCGACGACCCCTGTCATAGCACTAGGGTTCTGTCTCGCGCGTGCCCTGTGACGAAGACGACGATGCCCAGCCATTTCTCGCACTCAAATCCTGAGGCCCAGATTATCTGATACCATTTCACGTTTGATTAGCCACTGACGTGTGGGACCAGCCCCAGAGCAGCCCGCTGCGCGCGCGTTGCGTAGTTGGGCCAGCCCATTAGCATTCCCGTGCGTAGCCCATAGATTCAAACTTAGCTTTTCCTTTTATTTGAAAATCTCATACTGTAGTTAACTTTAAAAATAAATTCAGGAAGATCCACTGAACCAAATTGAATAGATCCAATTTTGTTTGAAAGTAGATTAAACTATCTAATCACTCCCATTGGATTTAATGGTTTGAAACTATAGATCACCCTTGGTAAAAATAAAAAGACAGTAGCTTTTGCAACTTCAAACATTTTTCAAAAATCAACCATAAGTGATTTTGAGTTGATTTCAACTCTTAAAAATCACACTGGCCATAACCAATCTGAATATGTAAAAATATATAATTTTGCATACAGTACTCCTGGACCAAATATTAAAGAATGGATTTATAGTAATTTCTAGTCACTTAATTATTATCAAATGGTTTTGTTAAAAAAATTAAATTAGGACAACCACTTTAAATCACATTCCCAAGTATTAGAATATGTGGCGATGACATGTGTCAATATGATCCCATATTTGAATTGGAGAATATTAAATATAGGGATTTCTATTTTCGTGCCCCTGGTTCATTAGCTGTACTCACTTTTCCCCAGCCGCTTAGTTTTTTTTCACTTTTATCCAGCTCCTATTATGGAACTCCCACATCGGTCTGAAACTCGCTCTCCGTCGGGTCCCGTTAGTGGACCCTCGCTGTTACGTGCTGACAAGTGGGGCCGCATTCAGGTGGGTCCCATAGTGGACCCTCGCCGTTACGTGTTGACAAGTAGGACCCACCCCTGTTGCATGATGACAGGTGGGGCCACGTTCAGTCGGGTCCCGTAGTAGGACCCCCCATGGTGTGGGGCCGGCTTGTTGGGAACGTGTTTTGGGGGATGTGGTGTGGGACCATGTGGGGCGCGTATGGTAGTTACGCTGCGCCCTCAAGAGAAAGAAAACGATCTTATCGCAGGAAAGTACAGTTAGTGAGTGGTAAACCAATAGATCCGACTAAACTTGTCCTTGTAGATTCAAGCGCCTAAATTGGAAGATTTCTTTTTTGTTATTTTTATGATTGGCCTTTTTAAGAGCGCCTTTTCACCTTTATGTCGCTAACAGTTGTTATTTTTTCCCAAAAAGGCAGCGAATCTAGAGCAGCTTCTCTCTTAATTCACGGTTCCTTTTGGCCCTCGTATTTTCCCAATCTGGTAGTAAATATAACCAGCACCATAAATATGTAGATTAATAGAGCAGATATAGATAAAGCAGCTCATAAAGGATTATATTGTACGATACTTAAACCATGTTCGACAATTAGGCTGCTCAGCAGTAGCAGCTTACAAGTTCAACATAGACAATAAAACAAAAGAAGCTGCTTTGCAGCAGCAGCATCAGCACATGATTAGTGTCCCCTCATGGCCTGCGCTAGGAGGGCCTCCGCCTCCTCCCTATGGCGCTTCCTCCACTTCCTGATGCCCAGACCCTTGAGCTTGGGCGCCTTGGGCTTGATCGGGGGCATGCGACCCTCCTCGATGGCCACCTTCTGGAGGTTGCGGAGGTGAAAACCGAGCACCTTGTGATGGGCTCTGAAGGCGTTGGCGTTCTTTGACAGGCCGCGGGTCTTCACGTCCTCGGTATGCATCACGAGGGAGTTGAAGTCGGTGGCGAGGCTCCTGGTGCAGAAGGGGAACCTGTAGACATCGTCGACGAAGAAGCCGTTGAACTAGCCGGACTTCATCTTCCTCAGCACCTGATGAGTATTGGTGTCCATGGACTCGTCATCGCTGCAGACATCGCTACTATCCACCTATTACAAAAAACAGTAGCGTGCAATAAGGACATGATTGAGATACCTTGATTATCGGGATTGATTACTTGCATAAATTAACCGATTGAGATCCCCTGATTATTCCCCAATCCCCAAATCTCAAACCAAATCGAATACTGATCCCAACTACAGATCGGTGCTAGTACTGATCCCAACTACAGATCAGTGCTAGTACTGATCCCAACTACAGATCGGTGCTAGTACTGATCCCAACTACAGATCGGTGCTAGTACTGATCCCAACTAGGGGCATTCATCGAAATACAAGATCTAACACAAGAGGATTAGCTACTGTAAAAATACCTAGCATCCACTGATTAGCCGAGCCCTAATAACACATGATCTAGCATCTAACGATGGGAATGGGGGAAGAACAAAGGAAGGGGATAAAACCCTAGTTACCTCCGACCATGGGTTGGCTAAGCTGGCGTCGAAGGGGTTCTCCGGACTGATGTAGTCATTGTCCCCATAGGGGTCCCAGCCGTGCGGGATCTGCAGGAGAACGACGAGGTCCTGTATGGGGACGGGGGCCTCCTCGCCGGCGGCTATGGCAAAAGTGGGGACGGGGGTATGGACGGGGATGGCTGCTGCCTTCAATGCCTCGACGGGGGCCAGTATGGTGACGGGGGCCTCCTCGTCGGCCGCCTTGGAGGCGACGATGGCCACCGCGCCGTTCTTCTCCATCGCCGGTGTGGTTGGGGTTTTCTTGGGGGTTTGCAGAAGGTGATGGGACAGTGGAGATGGTTGCATGAGTGAGTGAGCGAGTGAATGATGAGTGAGAGTGAGGAGGCCTCTATAAAGGTGAAGGGAGGAGACGTTTGTTGCACCACCATGTACCGCGTAACCGCGTGCGCTACTGCACCGTGCACGGCCACACGCATCCGCATACCGTGCGTCACGTTTTCCCCCTCGTGTCTAACCTTGGACACTTAGTTGTGCTCAGTTATACCCTCGAGTGTAGCACTGGCAGTTTGGTTGTACTCAATTTTGCCCTCCAGTACTAACACTAACGTGTGCAATATACTCACTTCTACCCTCTAGTGGCTGGTCAACTGAGAGTCAACGAATGGGTTTTAGCTAGCTAATTGAGTCATTTTATGCAAAACAAATTCAAAAAGATCAAAACATAGTGGCATCTACCCAGGGAGTCTTATTATGTGACTTGCCACCATAAGAAATGTATATAAATCAAGTTTTAACCTAAATCACCACTTCTCAAATCACCTACTATCTATGAAGGTTCATGGCTTTCTACTCAAGCCTCTCCCCAAAACATAATTTGTCTGAATGAGGCAATAATTGTCAAACTGATGTATATTTGAATTTCAAATAGTTTAATGTGTGCCAATATGTATTGTATTGTATAAAAGAAGCATTTTCCATTTTTTAAATCTCTTTTGTTTTATATTTGAACCCCCTTGTCAGTTTTGCCCTCGGTTTTTAAGTTCTACTCAGTTTTCCCCTCCCTCTTAGTGACAAACTCTCAGACCTGTGCTCATCTTGGCTGCAATGCTCTGATTGGTCGAGACAGTTGTCACGCGGATCATACCCACCAACCGTTGATCCACTGTGATCTAGCGGATAGGATAACCTCTGTATCTGTCGGGGGGCACCCTCTATCCATGCAAAATAACAAGTTTGCCATTGATGCTTTAACTCCATAAACAAATGGCTTTGAATATAATTTGAAGGGAAAGTGTTCAAAGGTGTATAATTTTTGCATTATATTTCACTCCATGTCCTAAGTGCGATTTCAAAGAGTTCAAAGGTGTATAATTTTTGACATATGCAAGTTTATGCATTACATCCCTACATTCTATGAAAATGATAATCTCTCAAGATTTTCTTAGCACATCATTATCACGTATTAAGTGCGATTTCACAGTGTTCAAAGGTAAACACCCTTTTCCTTTACATTAAGAGTTGTATAATTTTTCAATTTGAAAGTGTTCAAGAGTAGTGTCAATTATAAACACTCTTTTACATTAAGAGTTGTAATTTTTCAATTTGAAAGTGTTCAAGAGTAGTGTCAATTATAAACACTATTTTACATTAAGAGTTGTATAATTTTTCAATTTGAAAGTGTTCAAGAGTAGTGTCAATTATAAACGCTCTTTTACATTAAGAGTTCTATAATTTTTTAAATTTGAAAGTGTTCAAGGGTTGTGTCAATTATAAACACTCTTTTACATTAAGAGTTGTATATTTTTTTAATTTGAAAGTGTTCAGGAGTTGTGTCAATTATAAACACTCTTGTACATTAAGAGTTGTATAATTTTTTTTAATTTGAAAGTGTTCAAGAGTAGTGTCAATTATAAACACTCTTTTACATTAAGAGTTATATAATTTTTTCAATTTGAAAGTGTTCAACTGTTGTGTCAATTCTAAACACTCTTTTACATTAAGAGTTGTACGGTTTTTTTAATTTAAAATTGTTCAAGAGTTGTGTCAATTATAAACACTCTTTTACATTAAGAGTTGTATAATTTTTTAAAATTTGAAAGTGTTCAAGAGTTGTGTCAATTATAAACACTCTTTTACATTAAGAGTTGCATTTTTTTAATTTGAAAGTGTTAGTTGTGTCAATTATAAACACTCTAGTACATTAAGAGTTGTATAGTTTTTTAATTTGAAAGTGAATCACTAACCATGCGAGAGTTATGTCAATTATAGTTTTAGACCGCGTGAGAGTTTCATAATTATAAACACTCTACCAACTGAATCGTCACTGCTCCAGGGGAATTTTTGCAATAGATTTTATCTATATCTGAGAGTTATGGAGGTTGAAACCACCGCTGGGAAGTAAAATCTAGAGAGATATTGTTCACAACCACAAATTATGCCAGCACTGGATGAATCCTATTCGAAAATCAAGGCAGTTAGTTGATCACCAGCGATTCGCATTCAAATACTACGAATAATCAACCCACAAAAGGGAAACGATGCTTACCCAGAAGGAATCCATGCGTTAGATCCATGCGATTCCACCCAATCTTCTCCGTGCTCGACGGGGATGGACGGTGCACCAGCCGACGTTACATACTGTTTCGCGAAAGGGGTAGATCTAGCAAGGGCAGGAGCAGACCCGAAGATGAAGTAGGCTCCACGGCTAGGGGGAGGGGGCGGCTCTGGGGCCAAGGACGACATAAGGTAGGAGGGGACGACGGTGGGGCAACGGAGCAGCAGTGTGGGAGCTGTTCCAGGCTCGGGGGGATGCGAATGCTTTGGGTGAGCGAGAATGGTCGGTCCGACGTGTCTCCGTGCGGCCCCACTCTTCACCACGTATGCAAGACCCATCCCAACGCGGCCCCACCCTTCACCACGTATGCAGGACCCGTCCCAACGCAGCCCCACCGGTCAGACATGTAACGGTCGAGGCCTCGTAACATAACGCTCAACACCTGACCCGTCCTAACGTGGTCCCACCAGTCAGCATGTAACGGTCAAGCCTTTGACCTTACGGCATCCCTCCGTCTGAGCGCATGAGAGCGCCCACGAGGGTTTCTTAACATGGCGAGGGGAAAAGTGAGGAGAAGTTAAGCGGCTGGGGAAAAGTGAGTATAACTAATGAACTAGGGGCACGAAAATAGAAATCCCTTAAATATAAGGGGAGTGCCTAGATCTCAGGTGCCTGAGAACTTCTTATGTCTAAGTCGCTGACATCATTCTACTATTTGTGCTAATTCTCAGTTTCAACTTATATAATTTATACTAATTCTCAGTTGCAACCTAGTTGCAACTCATTAAAATCCCAGTTACAACCTAGTTGTAACTCATGTGGAAGTCCCACGTTGCATGAATCGCGAGGTAAATCTAATGGCGAGAGAGGTGACTGAGACCTAAGTAGTTCTCAGGCGCCTGAGAACTAGCAAATCTATAAATCTTAAGTAGTTTTAAATGAGTATAAATTACTTTTCTAAAATAAGATAAATCAAATCTTGTCACCCCTTTTCTTGTAATGATATGGATAATTCTAGATCATCTAGTGTGACTCTTGTGTGTTAAATAGAGGTAGCTAAGTATTGTTTGGTGATTGTGTACCTCGTATTTATTTATAAACGCTAGTGTTAATCCGGGCTACAAGGAGGAAAAATTCTACGAAGACGAGGAAGAGAACTTCGACCACCTTACCAACCAAGGCAAGCTATACTAAGGATGCTATACCATGAAATTCCCACTATGTGTACTGTTACGATACCACTTTGAGTATACCAATCCCAAGTTTTACTTGCAAGATTTACCTTTCTTTCTTTTTATCAAAGTTGTTCAAGTAGTTAATTAATTGATGATAAGTGAAAATTTAGGAAAGATGCCATCAAGAGCTTGGAACTTGATGTAGGTAGTTACACTTGATTAGCACCCTTCAATAGTGACACCCCCATTACTAGAAGCTAGTGCTAAACCAATCTTGATCACTATAGATGGGAACAAATGATAATGAAAACCTTGGAATGATCAGTGATTCTATTGAAATGTTTTGACATGTGTTATGGACATAATGAGTTGAAGATGATATTGAATGAAGTATGATCCCTGACTTTGAAAAAAACTGATAGATGGGTTCACATGCGATACCATTCAAATTTTACCGTACAACCACAATACCCGAGTTTCGGTAGGGCTTAAATGGAAGTTTATGTGTCTTAGTATGGGTTCCCTCGCGGAACGAGGTGAGCTGAGGCAACCTTGTGATTGTGAATGTCCACCTATGAAGTTCCCAAGATGACAGATGGTTATGGCTGGGAGTCCAAACTCATAGGGGAGGCGCCTATACTATGGTGTGTAATTAAAAGGTTAGGATTGATTATCCGCATACCAAGTATGATGATTCAGGATTATCCCTGATGGATGTATCAAATATTTTGGTGAAAGTGTACTACCTCTGCAGAGTGTAAAAATATTTTGGTGAAAGTGAACACATGTGATCCTCATATCATAGCCATCCCCTCCGGTTATCCCAATTTCTGTCACTTTGGGGCTTTTGGATCCGGACAATGATATGTGTACACAACTTGCATATAAGATCACAAAGAATACTATCATCATGAATCAATAACATGTTCAGATCTGAGATCATGGCACTCGGGCCCTAGTGACAAGCATTAAGCATAACAAGTTGCAACAAATTCAAATAACACTAATAGAGATACTAGACACAATGCCCTAACAATCTTATTCGATTACATGATAGATCTCATCCAATCCCTACCATCCCCATAGCCTACAGCGGGGAATTACTCACTCATGTATGGGTAAAACATGGATGGTTGATGGAGAGGCGTTGGTGATGATGGTGGCGATGATCCTCTCCAAATTCCCCGTCCCGGCAGGGTGCCGGAACGGAGTTTCTGGTTTCGAATCGCGGTTTCTGGTGGTAGCGGTGCAGCGGAACTCTTTTTGGAAAAACGTCGACCCCCCCCCGGAGTTTTTAGGTTAGGAGGCTTAAGTAGGCGAAGAGGGAGGCCGAGGGGCTGCCCGAGGTGGCCACACCCCCTCCAGGCGCGACCAGGCCCAGCCCGCGTGGCCAAGGGTGTGGGCCCCTCATGGCCCACCTCTGCCTCATCTTCTGGCTCCGTGAATCTTCTGGTAAAATATGATTTTTGGCATATTTTCCGGGATTTTTCCTAAAAGTTGATTTTCTGCATAAAAACTAGACACCAAGGCAATTCTGCTGAAAACAACGACAGTACGTGTTAGTTTCATCCAAATCACACAAGTTTAGAGGAGAAACAACAACAAAAGTGTTTGGGGAAGTAGATAAGTTTTGGACGTATCAACCCCGGAAGGATGTGTACAATAAAACTAGGTTCCCTGTTAGGTAATCTAGACAACTAAAGTTAGGTCCTTACCACTAAGGACTTGTGAAATAAAATTGTCTTGTTGCAAACAAACCTAGAGCTTAAAATTCCTATTAGAATGGTCTTACTACTTAAGCAATAGTTTGCGAGTACTTAAAAGTACTCATGGCTTTGTTCTTGGCTATTCCCATGGCCAGACTACAAAGAAGACTACGAGGAGGATGGATAGCAGGACACCTACGATAACTAGGATCATCTCACATCATCAGCATTGCCTGTGACTCTAAAGATGGAGCCTCGACCATGCTACTACTATTATTTCCGCTGCTTTTTATGTGTAACCAGACTTGATCATGGGATCAACTATGTGTAAGACTATTATGGTTTGTAATTGATGATGTACTATGCTACCAATTCTGTTATGTCTCGCAAAAATGGTAATCCTGGGATTGCGATGTACGGCATAACATGCATCTAGGATTAAAAACCTGGGTGTTGACAATAGGCCGCCGCTGCTACCACTCTGACTCCTCCTACGACTCCAACGAGTAGGCTAGGCTGTGCGCGCGCCATGTATGATGTCTCAATGTAGGCTTTGGCCATTTTCAATGGAAATCTTTATTCGGCCGTCAAATATATTTAGAAAACAAGAGTACAACGGGTAGCCTTCGGCCGACATTAGCCATTCTAACTAGGCGCCGCCTACGGGTCGGCCGACATTAGACATTCTAACTAGGCGCTGCCTACGGGTCGGCAACGCCCCATTCTACGCTGAGAGAGCGGTAGATCGCTTCCTACGTCTGCATCTCTTCTTCGGCCTGGGTGAGAGAGCGGTAGATCGCTTCCTACTCAATAGTCATTGCAATCTATGAAGAGATTCCAAATCAATAATAATAAGTAGCATGAAACATAAACATAAGCAACATTGCAACGCTCATAAAATGGTATGATAGAGTGGTATCTCGCTTGACTTTGATGGTGGAGCAAAACATGAATGCCAATGCACCTCTGAAGTTCAAGTGAAGACTAGAAGTAAAGATATAAAAGATACAAGCATCAAAGTCATGACATAATTAACCAAGTTTTGAGACAAGCACATCACGCTAAGAATGCCAACTATGCTCTCAAGAAGGTGCTCATAGAATAAGTGGTGACTCAACAAGGAAGTGAAAAGGTTTTGAAAAGTTTGAAAGGCTTCCAAATGCTGAAAGTATGGTACTCATTAGCTTTGAGCTCTCATTGCCCCTATCATAGGCATCTTTAAATGGTTAAGGTGAAAGTGAGGTCCAATATGAGTTATATGCTTTATAGACCATAAACTGGAAATCTCATGTCCCTTGAGTACGAGGCCGCTCCTCATGCTACCCAACTTTAGTTACCGGTAAGTTCTTGTGATAGTAAATACATGTGTATCATAGAGAACCGCCAATGGGTTACCCCTTGCCCCATGATACATGAGCTATCCCATATCAAAATGACAAGGCAAGCAAACATGAGCATCTCAGCGATCTTTTTATTTGCTATTTGCATAGGTTTTTATTGAGGATGCTTCATAGATTACTCATTATGGTTATGTTGCAAATTTCCACCATGATTAGGCATGGATTAGGCTAGCGGCCCAGGCGTTTCTCTAACACATATACATAACTCCATGAACTTACAAGCTCCCCTTTTATTTCACACCGACGACATTCGTAAACAAAAGAGCATGATATCAACTGGGTAAATAATTACAGGTGTTGAAAGTGTTCCCCGTGACATCACGGTTCTTCTAACTCCCAGCCTATAATTTACAATCATATAACTTTCATGGACATTCACAATGGTTCATGTTTATTAAGTGCAAGAAATAAAGTGTGGCATCAAGTTCGTGAGAGCTTTACTAACCAACTTTCTCATAACAAGCAAACATTTTATTTGGAAGAAAACAAGGCATAATAAATATGCACGGAATAGCAAATGATGCTAGTAGGTAGGTATGGTGGACACTTTTGACAATATTGGTTTTGGGGAGTCAGAAGCACGAGTAGATCTCATACTCAGTGCAAGTGAAGGCTAGCAATAGAAAGGGAGCGACAAACGAGAGCAGTAACTATCATAATCATGCTTGCAACAAAACAGAATTAATTATGGAATAAAAGTGATACAAGAACTCTGAGGAAAAATAAATCATCGAGACTTAACTGACTTTGGTTCAGTCATATGCATGCGTGAGCATGTGCCAAGTCGATTCAAATGAAACATTCAGAGGAGGATACCACAATGTCATACCAAGTTATGAATAGAATGATGCAAGCAAACATTCATATGACATGCTACAAACTATTAGCAAGTTGGATATAATCATAAGAGAGCAAGAACTACTAAGCATCCATAAATAACATACACCTTACATGAACAGGCTAAGCATGCCCATAATGATGAGTATATGTACAAAAATGAAAAGAAATAGAGTTCATTACCAGCCTCTTACCACACCTCAACTTGTCTTTAATCTTCATTATTGCCATTCACTTATGTGGCTTGAATGATAACATGAAACAAAAATCCACTGAGGACCACTGAACCCTGCAATGAACTTCATAAAACTAAAGAAGAACAACAAATATTTTTGGTGTTTTCGATTTTTTAAAGCAAGCACACAAAGCAAAAACAAACAAACAAAAATATTTTTGGATTTTTCTTAAGGCAAACTAAAGCTAAAAATCAAAGAAAAAAACCAAAAGAAACAACGAAAATATTTTTGGTCTTTTGTGTTTTGAGAAAGCAGAAACAAAACCCAAAAAGAAAGCGAAACATGGATATACAAAGTACCGACGAAACATGATATATAGATGATTGTGATGTCGGTATACGTCCCCCCAATCTTAGGCTTTTGGCCTAAGTGGGGATCAATCCCAGCCTAACCAAGAAGGTGCACCTCCATAATGTGACAAAGAGGCCCCTTCGTCCTAGTACGTGCTCGAGGAAGCCCCTGTGTAGTGCACAAAGTGGTCATAAGAGGGCGCGTCCCCCTGGTAGTGTCCGTGGAAACCACGAATGCGTAGCTGCTCGTCCATCTCCTCTTTGGAGCATGACCAAGGTCTCCTGCAGATACTGAACAAAGTGGTTTGTGGCAAAGGAATTTCCCTCTCTTCCCCATTAGTAAACATCATCCTGTTAACCAAACTCTCAAGGGTAGAGCTAGCGGTAACAAGGTGATGCGCTTTCATAGCAGCAAGATCAAGCTTCTATGGAGCCAAAATTGTATCATTTGAATCAACAGAAAGTTCTAAGGAAGAAACTACACATGCAACAATAATACCCCCATAAATGGGTCCTCTAGCAGCTAAGCGACGAGCAATGAGAGAACCAAGATTATGCCTGGTTTCATTGTTGAGTGCAACAGCTAGAAAGGCCAAATGATAGTTGAAAATATTGTTAGTTTTCTCCCTACCAAGAATACTAGTGGCAAGATAATAAGCAAAATATCTAATAGCTGGGAGTTGAATATTTCTTATCTTCCCGCGTTGGGCTGTGCGGTCATCATCATTAGTTACCCCGTGGTAGAGCTCCAACAAATCAGCGGGTCGAGCTTGAATCTTCTTCACCGTCCCAGCCATGCCAATACCTATAATGTCGCAAAATTTCTTTAATGTCATGGTGACAGGCCTGCCATAGATTTTGAATGAAACATCTGTCCTGGAAGGGGTGTTAGTGAAAGAGAAACTCTCCACAAAAGTTTTAGTGAGCATAGCATATTTATCACTCTCATCCTGCATATAATCAGTTAGTCCAACCCTCCGAACAAGAGTTAGGAAATCATCAAGAATCCCTGCAGCTTGCAAAAAGGTAAAGCAAGGAAGGTAGAAGGGTGTGCATCCCCCTCATCTCCCTCGTTGCAAAAACGCGACGCAATAAGATCCTCATTGTATGATGGCCTAGCTCGAGCAGATGATCTCGAAGGCCTTGTCCTCCTAGGTGCATCACTCTCAAACACTTATCCAAAGGTGTGGTTGTCCATGACCCCTTTTCTCAATCTTGATAGCAATAGTCCCAATCATAATAGTTTCAAAACTTTCTTGTGGAATGGGACAATATATTTCTCCAACTTTGTACTCTCAATATTTTCAATTGAATTTAGACCATAGCTCTGATCAATCTTATTGGGGAAATAGACAGTATGCTCTTTGTCATTAATATTAAAAGTTACTTTTCCTTGATTACAATTTATGACAGCACCTGCAGTCTTAAGGAAAGGTCTCCCAAGAATAATAAACATATTATCATCTTTGGGCATCTCAAGCACAACAAAATCAGTTAAAACCAAGAAATTATGAGCTACTTGAACAAGAACATCCTCACATATACCAACATGAATAGTAGTTGACTTATTAGCCATTTGCAAAGATATATCAGTTGGTATCAATTTTCTAGCTGAAGTCTCTTGTAGAGAGAAAAAAGGCATAACACTAACTCCAGCTCCCAAATGACACAAAGCAGTTCTAACATAATTATTTTTAATAGAGCAAGGAATAGTTGGAATACCTAGATCACCAAGTTTCTTTGGAACCTTACCATTGAAGGAATAATTAGCAAGCAAAGTAGAAATTTCCTCATTAGGAATCTTCCTTTTATTAGAGATAATATCCTTCATATACTTTGAATAAGGAGGCAACTTAATAGCATCAGTCAAAGGAATTTGCAGAAAAAAAGGTTTCATCCACTCACAAAACTTGTTATAGTGTTCTTATTCCTTTGACTTGTGTTTCTTATTAGGAAAAGGCATTGGTTTCTGCACTCAAGGTTCTCTTTCACTACCATGTTTATTAGCAATAAAGTCTTCTTTAGTGTACCTAGGGTTCTTAGTGTGCTTCCCAGGTTCTTATTCAATTTCTTCCTTATCAGGAGTATCATTATTATCATTACCACTCTCGGTTTTAACATCAGAGACAGATATACTATTAGGATCTACAGGAGGTTCATAAGGTTCCTCGACTGTTTTATATTTCTTTTTATTTCTCTTATGAGGACTACCACTATTTTCAGCTTGTTGAGAATCCTGCTCAATTCTTTTAGGATGTCCTTCAGGATATAAAGGATCTTGAGTGGCTGCACCACTCCTAGTTCTAATTCCAGAAGCATGTTTATCTCCAGAAGCATTACCAAGCATATCTTTTTGTACCTTAACAAGTTGATCAATTTGGGTTTGAACCATTTGGAAGTGTTTAATAAGCATTTTAACATCATTAGTAGTTCTTTCTACAATATCTTTCAACTCATTAATATCTCTAGAGTTTTCCAATAAATGATTCTAAACTTGTTTATTAAAATTACCTTGTTTAACAATAAAAATGTCAAGTTCCTCTAAGCATTGATCAGGAGGTTTACCATAGGGAATATCACCTTTATCAAAGTGTTGGAGAGAGTGTACCTCAATAGTGGATGAGTGGGAAATTGGCTTACATAATTCTTCTATAGGAGGTAAATTCTTCACATCTTCAGATCTAATACCCTTCTCCTTAAGACATTTCTTAGCTTCTTTCATCACTTCATAATTTAATTCAATCATTCCCCGCTTCTTTGGTGTTGGTGTTGGTGTTGGAATTGGTTCAGGAGTAGTAGGCTCAGGTGTTATTGGCTCAGTTGAAGTCCAATCATCATAATTCTTCCTTATTTTAGCCATTAATTCTTCAGCTTCTACACGAGTTCTTTTCGTGAAAACACAATCATCAAAACTATCCAGGTATGTCCTAGATTCATCAGTTAGTCCATTATAATATATATCAAGAAGCTCATTTTTAGGTAATGGACATCCAGGATGTGCATGAGTCAAGGAACAAAACCTTGTCCATGACTCAGGCAATTTCTCTTCTTCTCCCTGTTTAAAATCAAAAAATTTATGCAAAGCAGCATGTCTAGCATTAGGAGGGAAATATTTCTGAAAGAAAGCAGCAATCAAGCAATCAGGGCTATCAATGGATCCAGGAGATAATCTATTAAACCAAGCTTTAGCTTATCCTTTTAGTGAAAAAGGGAAGATCTTAGCAACAAAGTAGGTACGCATCTTAACATCATCAAAAAATATGGCACTCATAGTAGAAAGCTCATTAATATGTGCCAATACCCTTTCATTCTTAGTCCCACAAAAAGGTTCTTTCTCTACAATGTTTATATAGGATAAATTAAGAGAGAATACTTATTTTTAATGTCTATGGGAGAAGTAGCAAACTTACAATCAGGAGAAAGTTTAGGTATAATAGTACGTCTCTCAAGGAGACTCCTAATAGCACTAGCACCACGTGTGTTTTGGTACTCTTCAATAAATTCATCAGTCATTTCAATGTAACCATCATTAATATCATATCTCTCTCTAGACTTAGGTGAGCTAACAGGTGTAATAGTGTCTTCGCTAGGAGTTTCAGTGTTTCCCAAAATAGTTCTAGCAATAGTATCATCTAGGAAAGGACCTAATGAACCACTCGCATCAAGCACAGTAGAAGTAACATCATGAGTATCAGAAGCAATTTCAGATTCAGCAGTAGTAGCAGTGTGTGTAGCATGTGTATGTGGTGGTGGTGTAACAAGCTTACTTATAACAGACGGTGAATCAAGAGCATTTGAGGTTTTTAGAATTGTAACTCTTCTTATAGTGGATGGTAAAATAGGAATCTTTCCATCACGATACTTCCCCATGATGAAAAGGGTAGCAGCGAACAATAATAGATCCAAGTGAACTTACAAATAAATCTCTACTCCCCGGCAATGGCGCCAGAAAATAGTCTTGATGACCCACAAGTATAGGGGATCGCAACAGTCTTCGAGGATAGTATAGCCCAATTTATTGATTCGACACAAGGGGAGCCAAAAAAAATACTTATAAGCCTTAACAGCTGAGTTGTCAATTCAGCTGCACCTGCAAATAGTCTTGCTCAAAGAAGTTTATCAGTAGCAACAGTTTTGTAGTAGCAATAGCAGAGTAACAACAGTAGTAGAACAAAAGCAATAGTAACAATATTAGCAAACCGCGGGATATGAGTACGATAGGCATATGGATGGATGGACGAGCGTTGCATGGACGAGACTATTCATGTAACTTCAAGATCTAGGGCAATTGCAGATAAATAAGATAAAGCATCCAAGTACTAAACAATCATAGGCATGTGTTCCATATATAGTCATACGTGCTCGCAATGAGAACTTGCACAACATATTTTGTCCAGCCAGCCCATTGCAGCGGGGCCTTAAGGGAATCTACTCGCAATTAAGGTACTCCTTTTAATAGAGCACCAGAGCAAAACATTAACACTCCGTGAACACATGTGATCCTCATAGCATAGCCATCCCCTCCGGTTGTCCCAATTTCTGTCACTTCGGGGCCTTTGGATCCGGACAATGATATGTGTACACAACTTGTAGATAAGATCACAAACAATACTATCATCATGAATCAATAACATGTTCAGATCTGAGATCATGGCACTCAGGCCCTAGTGACAAGCATTAAGCATAACAAGTTGCAACAAAGTCAAATAACACTAGTAGAGATACTAGGCACCATGCCCTAATAATCTTATTCGATTACATGATAGATCTCATCCAATCCCTACCATCCCAATAGCCTATAGCGGGGATTACTCACTCATGGATGGGGGAAACATGGATGGTTGATGGAGAGGCGTCGGTGATGATGGTGGCGATGATCCTCTCCAAATTCCCCGCCCCGGCAGGGTGCCAGAACGGAGTTTCATGTTCCAAATCGCGGTTTCTGGTGCTGGCAGCGCAGCGGAACTCTTTTTGGAAAAACGTCGAACCCCTAGAGATTTTAGGTCAGGAGGATTAAGTAGGCGAAGAGGGAGGCCGAGGAGTGCCCAAGGTGGCCACACCCCCTCCAGGCGCGGCCAGGGGGTGTGGGCCCCTCCTGGCCCACCTCTGCCTCATCTTCTGGCTCCCTGAGTCTTCTGGTAAAATAGGATTTTGGCATATTTTTCAGGATTTTTCCTAAAAGTTGATTTTCTGCACAAAAACTAGACACCAAGGTAATTCTGCTAAAAACAGCATCAGTCCGTGTTAGTTGCATCCAAATCACACAAGTTTAGAGGAGAAAGAACATCAAAAGTGTTTGGGAAAGTAGATACGTTTTGGACGTATCAATCCCGCAAGGATGTGTACAACAAAACTAGGTTCCCTCTTAGGTAATCTAGACAACTAAAGTTAGGTCTTTACCACTAAGTACTTGTGAAATAAAATTGGCTTGTTGCAAACAAACCTAGAGCTTAGGATTCCTATTAGAATGGTCTTACTGCTTTAGCGATAGTTTGCGAATACTTAAAAGTACTCATGGCTTTGTCCTTGGATATTCCCATGGCCAGACTACGAAGGAGACTACGAGGAGGATGGACAGCAGGACACCTATGGTAACTAGGATCATCTCCCATCGTCAGCATTGTCTATGACTCTGAAGATGGAGCCTCGACCATGCTACTACTATTATTTCTGTTGCTTTGATGTGTAACTATACTTGATCATGGAATCAACTATGTGTAAGACTATTATGGTTTGTAATGGATGATGTACTATGCTACCAATTCTGTTATGTCTCACAAAAATGGTAATCATGGGATTGTGATGTACGACATAACAGGCATCTGGGATTAAAAACCCGGGTATTGACAATAGGCCGCCATTGCTACCACTTCGACTCCTCCGACTCCAACGAGTAGGCTAGGCTATGCTCGCGCCATGTATGATGTATCAATGTAGGCTTTGTCCATTTGCAATGGAAATCTTTATTCGACCATTCAAATATATTTACAAAACAAGAGTACAACGGGTAGCCTATGGATCGGCCGACATTGGCCATTCTAACTAGGCGTCGCTGACGGGTCGGCAACGCCTCATTCTACGCTGAGAGAGCGGTAGATCGCTTCCTACGTCTACAGCTCTTCTTCGGCCTGGGTGTGATAGGCACGTAGGTACGCGTCATCGGGATTGGCCCGCAATGCTTAGCGGAGCTCGTCATGCACTTCCCTGAGCACTAGACGCCGACGGTGCTCCGGCAAAAAAACGCGATTCATCACCTCCAACGAGAAACGATCGCCGGTGGTCCTGTTGTAGTTGTAGTGAGAGCACCGTGGCAACTACAGGTTTGACAACCACCACGACCGCTTGGGCCCCTCTTCTCTGTCAGCGTCAGGGTTGGCACGGAGCTCATCGGGTCGACACCCGTGGTCAGGCATGGTGGTTTTTTGTGCTATGTCTGGTGCAGGTCTGGTTGTAGATAGCTCGGTGACCTCCCCTATTTATGGTTGCACCTGGACGCGGCGGGAAATGCCCAGAACTAGCGGGAAGCAGCGCAAAATAAAGGAGGGAGACGTCGTGGAGGTGGGAAGACACTAGAAATACGCCGGTGTTGGCGATGGCCAAGCGCAGACAGATGGGTCGCAGCGCTGGGTGCGGTCGGCCGGACAGACCAGACCACAGCGCCAAATCGACCGCAACGCGACCCAAACAGACAGAAACGAACCGTTTGGGGCGACCGAATGGGTCGTCCCGGTGGAGATGCCCTAATGCGCCCCAAACCCCCACTCCTCCTAGCCCCACAGCGCGCGTGCCCACCTACCGCGCCTCCCGAGGATCGCCGATCGCTTCTTCCTATGAATCGCTGATCGCTTCTTCCTATGAATCGCCGGACCTCGCCCCCCGCGCGTCCTTGCTCGGTTCCTTGCCGTGCCCTTTCCTCCCTGCCACCTTCCTCCTCATCTCCAACTGGTGTCGCGCCATAGGCCCCCTCTCCGCCAGCCTCCCGGCTTCCTCTCCCTCGTCTATGGAAGTCACCGCCACCGTCTGCGGGTCCGACCGTGTCAGCATGTCGTTGTCCTCACCTCCCTGCTTCCTCTGGCCCGCACCTCACCATTCGCGTCCCCTATAGAGTCATGCCCGGCAGCGCGTCCCCGACGCATCCTCTCATCCCCGTCCTCGACTCACGAGAGCCGCCCGTCTAGTTGTCACCCTTTCTCTACAGTCTACACGCTGTCAGCTCCCATCCGTGCTTGCGGCTGTACGAGCACATCTACGGCCCCCTTCATCTTGTTGTGGATGCCAAGTTCTCCTGCAGACCCTTGCCGTCTACTCAAGATCATCCTTATAATATCTGTTTACTTGCTAGAGAGGCACCACGATGTGCTAGTGTTGACGTACATGGAAGGTTGTAGTGGTCACCGTGCCCTCTGAGGTGCTCCTCCATTCTTCAATTATTGTTGTCCCTATGCCCGATGTTTCGCCAAGATCCCCACAAGGTCACCTGGACCTAATTCAAGTTTGCCCTCAACAACGGAACCGGAAACCCCAAGATCTTCTCCGCGGACCTAGACTTGAAGACCTCCGTCATGGGAAATAACACAAGGCCTTCGAGGGGGAACCAAAAAGATCTACCTCACGGATTCCAAGACCCCCGGATCCCGAAGATCCTCGAGACCGAACCCGCGCCCATCGGAGCCAAGATCGTCGAGCCCCTATATGTGACCCCCTCTATTCCGAGACCCTATTTTGATGAATATGATATATCTTGTTGCATTTAAATTGTACATGCTTGCATACATATTTGCGTGGTTCGGGGGTATTTTGTTGACTCATCTAATAAATAAATATGGAGACCATATACGGGATTTTCTAATCTTATATTGCCTCCATTTAAATTTGTGTAGCGAACTGGTGACATATTTTTCCTTATTAATACAACATTTAAAATGCATGGTATATAAACAACATGAACCATCTAATAAATTGTTGGTACCCCGGTTCCGCTTAATATTTCCTAATTGCATTTCACCTTTGCCATGTCATGCATCATGTCCGATCTTCTTCCATAGTATTAAATAGTGCATCCGGTGTTTCTTTTAGTGCGCATTGCTTATTCACGGACTAGGTCGATGAGTTGATGTGAGTATCTATCTATTCTTCGGGTGTACCTTCGGCAGTGTTTCCTAAGTGAGCATTCTCCCCCTTTCTACCTATCTTACTTTTATAGTATTTATTTCCTCCCGTTTATCTATTGCTATCTGTGTTGCGATACTTTAGTTTTTGTACCTGTGATATCCTTTGCAGACCCTGTATTGTCTTGGATACCTCCTATTGCCTGTTGTTTGGGTAGACAGTCGGCCTTGCGAGTCGTAGTTATTTGCTCACGTGCTGCTTCGTATTGTCGATGTTCCACCGTTGTTGGGGGTTGGCATATTGTTAATGGTGGAGATGATCATGGTGTTAATTATAGATTAATAATTAATATTGAAAGTAGATAAATAATGCAGAGGCACAAAGGCGTAATAGTTGAGATCTGGTTATTATCCCGCCCCCTGTGTCCACCTAGGACCCGAGTTCTTAACACCTATTCCGATACTGAGCGCGCTAACCACATGTGGGGTGTCTAGGCACCCCTATCGGCTTAGTACCTGATTTCAAAGTACTGTTCTGGGGCCACAAACTAGTTCGGGATTTATGCGTTACTATTGTACTTATGCCATGTATGTCATCTATGATATGTTTATTACCTATTGCTCGATGAGCGTTTATTATTGTTGCGTGTGTGCGGCACTCTGTCACGGGGATTTTTTTATATATGACCTCTTCTTGCATGACAAGTCCACGCAACCTCAGGGTCCATACGAGGAGGATTAGTTATATCTTGTACGGGTAGCTCTTTTAGGTGGCTCCCATGCTTGCTTTGAATCAAGGAAAGCGTCGTGTCCTAGGCCCCTCCGACATACCGATGGAAGTATGTTAATTGATCTGGCAACAAGGGTTGAAATGTATGTGGAAACTTTGGTGCACCCCTGCAGGGTTAAATCTTTTCGAAAAGCCATGTTCGTGATTATGGACGACTTGGAGCACAGTATCTCGATCATAGACAACTATAACTAAAGTTTACTGTTATAATTTGACTTGTATCAGATATGACTAGTAAGTTGGATAACCACCATGTAAAGAATGAATAAATTTGCCAACCGTGTGAGTTTCCTCGGCATGACTTCCTTGCTTGGTCTAGAGGGGTAAATACCAGGATGGGTATGATTGGTGGTAGTAACAGGATGGTTCTGAATAGGTCTTTCTTACCTCTCTCTGATAGCCAATAGTTGTATCGAGTCTCTATAGGTTACTTGGCGCATGCTTTGCTGCCGCTTCAGTCCACCATACTTATGTAGGCGCCGTGTACTGGAATTAGTACTGACCGCTCTCTTTTTCCTTTTCCCTATGTCGGCACCCCTTTTGTTTAGCAGGTTTGAGATTGACGTTGTTAGCACGGTTACCCTTCCGGCTTGGCCTAGGCAGGGTTATGGACGCCATTGGTTATTCTTCAGGGCTCTTAGCTCCCTTTTCACCTTGTCCATAGTCGAATGTTATATCGTTTTCAAGGTGATTTGGATCTTTATACTGTATATTTGTATTCTTGACTCATGGAGTAGTAGTTGTATATATTTGTTCTAAGGGTTTTGTTGTGGACTATTTGTAATGATATTACTTCGTTTTCCACCCGCACGCAAGTGCCTGGTGGGTTTCTTTGAATCGTTTCTATGCGGGTTTGGCGGGAATCGCTGAAACTTGCATAGTGTCGATTCGAGGGTGTTATAGTTTTGATGAAGTGCTTCGCGCGACTTTTGAAGTTCGTCATGACAGCTCGTCTTCCTAGTCATCAATCAGTACCGTGTGCACGTTGTATCTTATGCTTCTTCTTCGACCGGTCTCCACAATATCTACACCAACAACTTCTCCATCTACAAATGATTAGTACATGTGCTTTGTTCTAATTAGCTCTTTTACTATAGATGTTATAGAGTTTGTATTGCTACTATTCATGTTGATTAGTACATCTAATATGTTAGAGTTTCGTATGATCGTAGATATTGTAGTCATGAATTATATTTTAGAATTAATTGTGAATTTTTTCCTAATAATCCAACAATCCAAAAACCTTATGATAGACAATTTCCTGATTTAAATGTGGGATACTTGGCCGATCCAATGAAGCCGGATAAGTCTTATAGAGTTCATATAAGAGGTGGAAGTATAAGACCACGATGTGGCTGCGATCCCTAGAAGTATTCGAGGCTAGTGAAGGCCTTTCTGAAAGAACTATATCTGACCAGGATCGGAAAAATCTCGAGGAATTCAATACTGACTTGATGGGATATATTCTGAGTGTTATTGACAACAAGTTGTTTGATGTGTATATACACATCACAGACAGAAAAGAGCTCTGTGAGGCACTAGACGCTGATTTTAGTGTAGCATATGCTGGCAGTAAACTGTATATCATGGAGCGCTTCCATGATTACAGGATGGTTAACAACCGTCCTATAGTCGAACAAGCTTATGAGATACAGTGCATTAAAAATTAGTCTGAACTCCTTAACTGTGTCTTATCTGAAAAGTTTGTGTGGGTGCATTATTGAAAAGTTTCCTTCTTCATGGAAAAAACTTCACTACGACCGTCAAACACAAGAGACAAGAGATATCAGTTGAAAACCTGATAGTGTCTCTTGATGTTGAGGAGAACGCTCGAGCTAAGGACATTGTTCATAAAGGAGGAAAGGTTAAGTCTACCGCCAACACCATGTATAAGAAAACCTTCAGAAAGAACAAAGGGAACAACAAGCCCTCCTTCAACAAGCCTGCACAGACTACAACCTTCAAGAAGAAGAAGCCAAACAAGGCCGAGCTAGGTTGCTTTACCTATGGAGAGCTCGGCCATTTTTTGAAGGACTGCCCAGAATGTGCAGATCATAGACGAAAAAGGGGAAGACTGTCAATGTTGTGACCACTAGAAACACCGATAGTTATGGTAGTTTATTTACTATTCTTTCAGTATTTCAATTTATATGTTGGTGGATTGATATGGGTGCTAATGTTCCTGTATTTGTTGGCATCTCTATGTTCACTTCTTATCAGGCTGCACATGATTCCTCTGTCCTAATGGGGAATGGGTCACATGCTTGTTTTCATGATGTTGGAGCGGTGGACCTGGAGTTCACGTCGGGAAAGATCGTGTAGCTGAGGAACATGCAGAATGTCCCTACTATGAATAAGAATCTTGTTAGCTACTCCCTTTTATGCAAAGATGGGTTTAAGGTTTTCTTTGAGTCTAATAATGTTATTGTTTCGAAACATAGATAATTTATTGGTAAAGGTTCTGAGTGCGGAGGCTTATTCCACTTTCCAAATTCAGATTACTATAATAAGTCGGTCAACCATATTTTTGGCGGTGTTAATGAATATAAAGTGTCTGGAATTCTAGTTTATGTCACATTAGTTTTGGTTTAATGTCTCGGTTGTCTAGTATGATTTTAATTCTGATTTTCACTATTGTCAAAGGCTCCAAGTGTCATAGTTGTGTCCAATAAAATCAACCTCGAAAGCCTCACAAGACAATCGTCAAGAGAAACTTGACACCTCTAGAACTCATACATTCTGATCTAGGCGAGATGAATGGTGTGTTGACAAAAGGTTAAAAGAGATACTTCATGACATTGATTAATGATGCGACTAGATACTATTATGTTTATTTTTGCACACTAAATATGATGCTTTATACTACTTTAAAATTTATAAGGCTGAGGTTGAAAATCAACTAGAGATTAAAAAATCAAACGTCTTAGGTCGAATCGGGGTGGTGAGTATTTTCCCAAGATCTTTGACGAATTTTGAGCGGAACACTATTATTCCTGAGATGACGCCTACCTACTCACCAATCAAACAAAGTCGCCAACAAGAAAACCACATGCTAACTTGGTGAATTCCATGTTAGCCACTTCTTTTTTATCTAAGGCATGGTGGGGGGGCTTTGTTGACAGTCTTTCATGTCCTTAATGGATTTCCTAACAAGAATAAATATAAAATCCCTTATGAGGAGTTGGCTTGGAGAAAACTATCACTTTCTTACTTGCAGACTTAGGGGTGTTTGGCAAAGGTCAACTTGACAATTCCCAAGAAACGCAAACTCAAACCAAAGCGGGTGGATTGTATCTTTTTAGGATATGCTCCGTAGAGTGTTGGCTATATATTTTTATTAGTTAAATCTGAGTTACATGATATGCATATTGATAGTTTAATGGAACGTCATGATGCAGCATTTTTTGAGAATATGTTTTTATGAAAGATATGGATAGCACCGCTAGAATTTCTTCTAAGATGATTCCTGAATCTAGTACATCTAATGAGTATTTTAATAGGAAATTTTATTAATAAGAGAAGTAATATGGTACAATAGTGAAAATAGCCTTATTTTTTATAAGAGCATCTCCACTCGTCCCCCATACATCGTCCGACGGATGGCCTTATAGGGGGCGGTGACAATTCGTCAAATAGGGAGGAGCCGGCTTCCAGACACAGCTTCCAAACACGCCCCCAAATAGATTGAAAAAATCAAACATAACAAATCACCTATCACATAGTTTTGGCGCCTAGAAACCGATCCTTGACAATCACATCGCCGCAAATCGCTGTGAACCAAAGTCTAGCAAACAAAAAAGGGCGCATGCCGGCCGACATCACATTACATAGCCGTGGAAATCATTCACTGGGGTATAAGGCACCTCCTCTAGGGTAGCTGATGGAAGGGTAGCTGTCTCCGGTGTTTCTCTGTTGCCGGAGTCGCTGTCTCCGGTGTTTCTCTGTTGCCGGAGTCGCTGTCATTGAGGGAGTCGAGGTCACCGGTGAAACTCTATTCTCGGACAAGATGGCGATGCGCTGATCGACGCACCACGCCTTCACCCCGTCGTCCATATGCGTCGTGTCGACCATCAGGATCGCCAAGTCCGCCCTCCTATTCTTCGTCTCCATGTTAGCCTTGATCAGGCCGAGCTTAATGTCCTGCCTCTCGATCACCTACGCCCATCTTGCCGCAGCAATCTCTTCCATCTTGGAGGCTTGTTCTGCCCTGATCGTGGCGTGCGATGCGGCTTCGTCCATGCGCGCCATGATGGACGAGTGCAGCTTCTCAATAGATGGCACTGAATCCATCAAAGACTTGGACTTCTTATGCCCAATGGGGTGACCTTTGGATAAAGCTGATGGAGTTGTGTTGGGGTCGTAGTCGGCGATGTTCTTGGGGAGAGTTGTCTGTGTGTTTGTCCACTTGTTGCACGTCTCAGTCTGGGGGAAGACATGGATGAACTTGAACTTGACGTTGCCTTTGTCCTCACAGTAGGTGGTGATCATGGCACACATCTACAATGCAATTGAACACAATAAAAACATCAAACAAAGGGGCAACAATGCATAATGGTTGCCGGCTAGGTTTGCTTACTAGATCGTCGAAGTTGGTGCTGCTAATGTGCACTCGCCAGACCTCCTCCATGATGTCGTGCCACTTGTTGCAAGCATGTTGTATCAACGTCCAACAGTGCGGCATGGCCGAGTCATTGCGATCATGGCGCAAATTATTGAAATAGTTATCCAAAAGGCGACGCTCATCGAACGCCGTCTTCACCCTCTTCCAATAGATGTCGGTTGGCACCGGTGAACAGGTCGATGCTCATTGTCTTCCATGCCTCGGCGAGGCACTCGTCCTCCCTCGAGATCCACTTCATACCATGGATCCCAGCTTTCTTATTCTCACTCGAGGCGGTCGTGGTCGCCTTCTTCTTCCCTTTCGAGTCAGCAACGGGAGCCTCCACCTCCTCATTCGGCTTGGCCTCCGCATAGGTGTAGGACTCGTTTTCCCACGGCTCCCTGTCACCATTCTCCTCGTCGTCGTATGCCTCGACTTCCTCCTGCATGTAGGAATGCTTCCAGCAACCATTGATGAGGTCGTCTATGATGTCGCTTCCATCGGGAATTCCGCCGAACGGCCCATGGAGCCCTAGCTGTTGCTTCCCGCGACAAACTGGTGGAAACCGGCCTGAGGTGCAGGTGTGCCGTTGAACAGGGGACGACAGAGTGCTAGAGATCCAACATTGCCACAGCTCAGATCCGAGGCTGTGAAGTTGTTGGGGCTGAAGCTGCCTAGAGGATCGAACTCATGGAGGCCAGGCGAGAAGCTAGAGAGCGGTGGTGTAGCTTGGCTTTCTGGGAAGCTGGCTGTTTGCGCCAGAGACGAGGATGACGGAGAGTGTGTGGACACGTTGCTTTGGCTCCCCACCTGCCGGGAATGAACTGGCCAGCTTGAGGTGTTGCTGGCACCCCCCATCCCCGCCATCATCGTGGCCCTCTGTCGACGTGGCCACTTGCGCCTGCAAATCCTTTTGTTGCATCGTCTTCAACTCCCTCTGTCGACGGCTGGCGTTCTCCACCTTGCGGCGATGGAGATCGAAAGTCCACTCGGCGTTGGTTATCTTCTTTGGCCACTCCTCGGTCTTCCCCCTCTTCATCGGTGTGGTGTCCGCTGAACAGGGAGCGGAGTACCTTCTCTTTGGTGCCATGGCAGCGTGGCGCAGGCTCAGCTGGTTGGAGGGGGGAAATGGCGGGAGTGGGCGGCCATATGGGGGAAACAGGATGATATGGAGGACAAAGTGGAGGGAAATAAATGTTGGAGGAAATATCAGGGATGTCTCGCCGACAGGGCTGGCCCGCACACTTATTTCGCTCCATCCGACGTCCCCGCTACCCTCCTTGTGCGCTGGGTTCAGCCTGGGGACGCTGGATGAAATGGACCGACGTGCCGGCACCAAAGCTAAGGGAAGACAAGCTTCTCTTTTGTTTATTTTCTTTTATCCAACTAAGCAAAAAATCCGACATGGCAACTCTTTGAAAAGTCTGACATCGTCCTATTGTAAATGCTTTTAGTACCGGCTAGTATTTCGGAAGTGAGAGCCTGAATGGCCTCCTAGAGATATATTAGTAGGTTGGCTAGATCGAGTTTCAAACCCTCTAGCTGAATCTTACAAATTTGGTGAGAGAATATTTCCAGTCTCGGGCACGCTCCCCCACTATATCCAAATGATTTTCTATATTTCTCTTCTCAACCTTTCTGAATAGGCATCTTTTCTCTATTTATTTATTGCGGTCCTTCTTTGCTTGTTCTAGTGAATTAGTCAAGGATTCTTACCATCTTTTTCATGGTAATTGTTAATTGGGCTGGCTCTATGTTTTGCAGGGCCCTTGTACGAAGTTGACACATGGGCCCTAAGATTGATGTATTTATAGATATAGCTAAAATTATAGATAAATAAATAAATATATATATATATATATACTAATTCAATGCCCGTGCGTTACTACGGATAAGACCTCTACCAACGTCAAACCCGATCAACCTGAGTTGTTGTCGGTAAAGAGACAGAGACCGATTCTTTTCGAGCGACCGGCATAAGCGACGGACGAAAACTATGACAAGCGAAAACCACCTCTAGACTTTTTATATAGTAGAGATACTTTAGAAATACTAAAAATTAACATCCAAACACATATTTTTTGTTTCAAAATATAACAAGTACTCCCTGCGTCCTAAAATAAGTGACTTCAGTTTATCTAAATTCGCATGTATCTATATATACTAAAACGTGTTTAGATACGTCTAAATTTAGACAACCCCAAGCCACATATTTTGGGACGGAAGAAGTAGTATATCCTGCCAGTATCATCTAAAATTATGAGGAAATTGAGTATATATTACATAAACAATTAACAATAGAACCCTAATGCTATTCTGCAAGCAAGGGCAAGATTGATTACACGGGGCAGCAGCGCTGCAGGCCTGCAGCGGGCACACACGAGGGATTTGTCAGCGATAGCTGTTGGTTTGAGGAGACCGATCGAAATCGGTGGATCGGCCAGAGCACAGAGCCGGTTTGTTAAAGACGAATATGAGAGAGACATAGACGAATAGTCAGGAGATCTATCGCGTGCGCTGGCCGGTGGAGACGAAGAGACAGATACGAGGAGACCGATCGAGATCGGTGGATCGTCGGGCGGGGCCGCTATAGCTAACGATGGCGTGCGAGTCGATCTTGGTGTCTAGAAAGGTTATGACCGGTTTTACTGGGCCTTCTATTTTTCCACGGATGTGTAGGTAATATAGTATAGAAAACTAAGTAGTAATGGGCCCCTTGCTAGCATGGGCCCTTGGCCGTTGCACAAGGCTGCCATGCCCTAGAGCCGGCCCTAGGTATGGGATCGTTAATTGTTAATTGTTCCCGATCTCGCATTCCAAATTCCATACATACACATCGGTGCCTCTTGTGGTTCCCTATAAATATGCAATATGCCGTGGGTATCGTACAAGAAAACCCTTGCACTGCCCTACTTTGTTTTCCCTTTCTAGATCTTAGCTCTACCCCGGCCGGCCGATCGACCATGGCTTGCAAGATCACCGCGGCCATCGCCGTGTCCCTGTTCGTATTGGCAGTCCCACTGACGTTTTCAGGTAAATATATCTACTGACGTTTTAATTTTTCAGATTGGTCTCAAAAATATTTAGATTTGTCTCAAAAATATTTCTAGAATCTTGGAAATTTATTGGTGTTATGTACATATATACATGACAACTGGAATTAGTCGTCAAAAAGTTGACCTTGCCGATGTTCAAAACGTCATAGTACATCTTTGATATTGATAGAGTAGGTACCGTATTTTTACAGATTATAATGGTCTTCTTATTTCCTTTATGTATGTATGTATGTATGTATGTATGTATGTATGTATGTATGTATGTATGTATGTATGTATGTATGTATGTATGTATACGTTGATGCAATCGTGCCGCAAATGGAGTGCGTGCACCACCTGGCCCCGAATCCAAATTGCAACAGCGTTGACGAATGTGTCAAACAATGCAGTCTCGCAGGCTACCATGGTGTAGAGTGTCAAAGTGGAATCCCGCTTTAATCTTACTTCTAGTTCATTTCTTAAAATTTAATATAAATTTTTGTTTAAAATTTATATTAGAATTTATCAAATAAACTAAAACTGAAATTTAGATAGGATTCCACCTGACACCCTATCATGGTGGATACTGTGAGTCTCCCACGTGCTTGTAACTCAACTGTAACACTACTTCAACAAAAAGCATACCGCAGAGAAGACAAGGAGCCTCGGCCCTGATGTAAACGTGCATGTGGAGAGCTAGATATTTATTTTTTTTGAACAGAGAAGGGTCTCGAAGGATCCCGAAGCAGCTTTAAATATTCCAAAGCGGTGGGTACACATTTACATACAGGACCTTGCAGAAAGAAAAACTACAAGAGAATCCTGTAAGTTTACAGCTCGAACCCTAGGGAAAAACATAAAAAAGCAATCAGGCCCCTGGGTTTCTCCACCGTCGGCGAGCTTCCAACACCGGCAACTCTTCCGCCGCCGGGGACGCACCACTTGGCGGCAAGAGAGCGGGGAACGCCGGTGAGGAACTCCAGCAGATGCCTCCGTCTTGGAGGTTGAAGCGACGCATCTCTGGCGTCTGGAATGGCCGCCAAATCGGCCGAAGATCGCGACGACGAAACTGGCCGCCACGTGATGTGCTCCATGGCGCTGCTCAAGCCATAACTGTTGTCGTTGCGAAGCAAGAGAAGAGGCGTCGGTCGGCTTCCCCTCCTCGCCACCGAGGCCGGCCAGGGGCAGCACACCAACGCCTTTGTTCCGCTTGCAGTAACAGCTTCCCATGGGGGGAAAGACCACCAAGTCGATGTCGAGAAACGCCCCACTGTTGCTCAGCTCCTCCACACCACCATGGCCGGACAAGAGCCAATCAAGCGGGCAGCACGCCGCGAAGCAACTCCTCTCCCTCTCGCCTCCACGGCCGGCGAGGAAGAGGACACACCCGCAGCGCTCAAACACCTGCAAGATGGTCACCACGCCCAGATTATTTAGGGGAACATCGGTTCTCCCCTCCACTCTCGCCTCCGACCACCGGAGAAGAAGAAGGAGGAAATAGAACCCTAAAGCTCCAAGGATCTGGACGGCGAGATCCGGAGCTCCGTTCCAACTACTAGGCAAACTGCCTACTACCGGCATATAGCCACTACCAGATCTACACCTAACTACTCCGGAGCCTTCCCTCCGCCATCTCCAACCGGCATCGCCGGCGGAGAGGCCTCGGGGGCGGCCCGGCCTCTTGGAGACGACTCTCAACCTAGAGGGGTGGGGAGAGGAGAGCGAGGGGGTAGAGAATACGTTCATGTGGAGGGCTAGATAGAATCGATCTCCTCATCTATGGTGATTAGAATAATTGTAATAATCTTTTTTTTGAGAGAATAATCTTTTTCTTTCGAGACTTCTACCGGTCGTACGTGAATAATCACAACTACTCTGATTAATTTCAGACATGTTAGAGTAGGAAGCTAGAGTGCAGCCTTTTTCGCTCCCACGCACATGTCCCGGTGAACAAAAAATGTTACTCTTCAGAACTTCGTAGTATCACAAAAAAATACCCAAAATGACCATGCAGAAATTTCAATCTTCATTACTATCGGAATAAGATTTAAAAAGTAATATTGATATTATTATTTTTGCGAAATTCCACCAATCTATTAATAATTATCAACAGTAGCCTAAAGATATCTAAAATAATAAAAAATTACAAATAAGTCATTGGACCATCTAACGACGACTACAAACACTAGCGCGAGCCAAAGGCACGCCGCCTCCTTGCCCCTCCACCGAAGCAGGGCAAAGCTTGTCGTAGTAGAGCTTATTGTAGTAGATAGACAGAAAGTCATGGAGCTATGGCCACAAAGGACCAGCGTACTAGAGCAGAAACCATCGCTAATAATGATATACGTAGATCGGAGGAGACCTGAAAACAAAACGACGAACACGAAAACGGACAGAATTCCAAGAGATCCGCCGGACAAACGACTCTACACGCCCTCCCCAGAGCGAGTATAGAGTGAGAAGGACCTTGTTCCGACTTCAGGATGTAGCCATCACCTCAACATCCCAAAGAAGACAATAGAAAACAGACAAGCAAAGAAAAAACTTCCTACTGACGAGAGACCGTGGTCCGTAATGTTGGTATTTGCTTGTTGTGCAAAACAAACAAGCAACAGAGGTAAAAACACATTGTAGAACTGTGAGAAACTTCTTCTTTTGCCCCGTGTTGCATTCTTTGAATTATTATTGCAAATTTATCGGTCCAGCAAACATTTACTCCTTCCAACTCATATTAGTTGATTTAAATTTATCTAGATTTAAATAAATGTAAACATTATGGACCAGTTTAGCGGGCACCCGGGCGCTGGATTGACATCCCGAGCGCTTCATGTCGTGGTGGTGGCACGGCAGATGCCATGGGTAGGCTAAAGTATGGGACCAATGGATGCTAGTGGGATTCGGGAAGGGAAGATGTAATGATTTCTACACACTACTGTCTAGAACATGGATCTTTATTTCTCCTCTATCAAATTACAAGTGCTCCTAGAGCTGTATCAAGGAGAGGAGGAAGAAAACTATAATGCTAGCCCAAGCTCTCCAGATCAATCCCTCTTCTAGGAGCCCGTGCCCCTCCTTATAAAAGGGTCCCTTGGCTCCTCCTAGGGCTGACGTGGCAAGCATATTCTTGGAATATGCTTGTCCCAAAGTGGTAACTCGGCGGACTCCTTTCCATGTCCCCCTTCTACAGACGGCAAAGACCCAGAGGCCCTCACATGTGTGCCTCGGGCTTCCCCACTGTCACCTCCGTGACGCTTGTCTGCCCCTCTGCAGCTCTGCTCTTTGTCCTTAGTGCTTGGCCATGTGTAGATTCCTCCTTGCCAGTAACTAGGGTTTGACTCTGGGATCCTTCTCCTTCTCATGCAAGTTTCCCGTTACTCGGCCTCGTTTCCCATAACTTGGCTCGGCCTTCACCTACATACGAACTGATCAATTATATCTGGCCGACTCAATTCATACGTCGGCCGAGTAAGGTGTTAATCACTTGATTCTTGCCATGCCATGGCTCAGTCGGCCGATTCTTACATGACTTGACCGACTTAGCTTTTAATTCGGCATGTGGTAAGGAAGGCTTTCCTTCTTTCCGCTATATTGACCCTACCTGGGGTCATCCCCCCAACATTAGTCCCCGAAGTTGGTGCGGTCCTGCCGGATACTTCGGTCGGGCCACATCAGTTTCCAGATATTAGTTCCTTCTCATCCCTTATCCGAGGTATTTCTCAGCTGAAATTCTTTTTCAGCTATCCTCACTATCTTTATCTTCTTCTTCTGAGGTATGAACTCTGTTCCGAGTTATTCTCTAGTTTCCGGGGTATCTGCTTGGCTTCTCGAGTAAGCTTCGTCCTACGTGTACCAATCATTACTTCTTCCTGGTTTTTTGTTCCGCTACATCGTTTACTGACATGCTACAGTGATTACTGCGCCCGTCACGTCGGCGCAGTGACACTTTGATAAACTCAACGGTCATATGGCTTGACCCCGTCTCGCACCGTGTGGTCCTCGCTGTGGCTCCACTCTCTGTCCGTGGTTGCGTGATACACACGATTATGCGGTTACCGCGGCACAGCCATGATCCCACTACCGCTTATTGTATGCGGTTTATAAAGAGGGGAGTGGGGGTGGGTTGATTCACTTTCCCCCTCCCCACTTCCTTTGTCTTCCTCCTCGCGCCGCCGCCACCGCAGTTTCTCCTCGACGGGCGCGCTACAGCTCTCTGGCTCCCGCGACCTTGCCGCTGCGTCCCCGCTCTCTTGCCTTCGCCGGTGAGCTTCTTTATAGCATCACCGCTAGGTTTCCGTGCTAGGGTTCTTCCAATTATCTCTGATTCCTAGCGGTGGTTCTTTCTCTGTTCCGCCGCCGCATCCGTCATCATCGCGACGGGCCCTGCGCTTCTAGGCCTCTCCCCGCCGCCAGTTATTCTTTCGTCGATTCCTCCGACGAGCCCATGTCTAGCTCCGCAAGCGGCGCTCTCGTCGGGGAAGAAGACCTTGCGGCGGGTCCAGAACGGGGTTCCTGGCAAGGTTCAACGGTTACTCGCCGGGAGGTTGAGTGGCTGATCAAGACTCGTTGAATCCCTGCCGAGGTAAGTTGTCGCTTACCCGGCAAAGAATCCTCCCCCATACTTAATGAGGGTGAGTTCGTAGTTTTTATGTCCCACTTCGCTCGTGGATTCGGCCTCCCTCTTAGTGACTTCGCTAGGAGTTTCCTAGATTACTTCGGCCTTCAGCCGCATCATCTGTCGGCTAATGCCGTAGCTTCTCTGTCAGCTTTTATCTCGGCTTCGGAGGGCTATTTCGGCCTTTGGCCTTCTGTAGACGTTTGGTCTAAATTCTTTCAAATCCGAGCTAACGTGGTGCCGGATAAATCTCTCCATCCCTATGAGAAATCTCTCACCCAATGCGGGGTTGCCTCCATTACACCTCAGAAAAACTCTGTGTTCCCCCGTGTTGCGGGCCTCGAGTCTTGTAAGAAGTGGCACAGATCGTTTTTCTACGTCAAGAACACCGGAAAGGAAGATAAGATTCGGCTCCCTGATTTCTCTATCGGTCCTCCTTCAAAGAAGAACTGGCTCTATAATTCGAGGAAGACTCATGCTCTTGCTGAGGCCTTCGAGCTCCGACTTAAGGAGTTGACTCGTGTTGGGCTCCGGGGTGAAGACTTGATGACTGCGTTTGTTAGCAGCCGAATCTGCCCCTTCCAGCTTCGCTCCCACAAGCTCTGCTATATGAGTGGTCCTTTGGATCCCAACCAGGTTTCTATGGTTGAGCTTGACGATTATCAAATTTATAAACGTGTCCGGGCTATTTTTAAGACTGAGATGCCCGAGGAATGGACGTGGGGAATGAGGCCATTTTCTCGCGGGAATCCTCCTCCTCGGTTAAATTAGACATAAGTGTTTGCTTCCGTGTTATTCTTCCATTGTTCTTTCGTCAAACCTCATCTGCTTTTCTCGTAGAGGTTTGCGGAGCAGACCACAGAAGACGCCGAGGTTCTGGCTCTTCCTTGGACCGCTGACCGCAATACCCCAGACATCGGAGAAGCTGATCCGGAGGAGTTCATTCCTAAGCCGGAAGCCGCCCCTGTTCGCACCCGGAGTAAGACCTCGGCCCGAGCCGATGAAGGTGATTCGGACGACGTCCAAATTCTTGAGGTAGTTGCCGTGGTGCCTATCTCTTACGCATTTTCGGCTCCTTATTTCTCAGCTAACCGAGCTGGTCAGGTGCATGAGGTTGACCCTCTTGCTGCGGAGGCACCTACCGCTTCCAAGAAGCGTGATGCCTCGACGGATCCTTCCGATGATGCTCCTAGGAAGCGAACCAAGAAACCTTCTCAGCATATTCCGAGGCGTAAGGCGATGCCTGGAGTTACCGGGTAAGATTCCCTATGTATTCTCATTTGTATTTCTTGTTTCTCTCTTTTTATTTCTAAACTAACTTTTACAGCCTTGCATAGCTCCACTTTCCGCTAGGCCTAGCGGTCCGAGTATGACGACTCACACTACTCGGCCGCCCTCGCCTCCGGACGATGCCCGGGTCCCTAGTCCTCCTCGCGCTGACTCTTCCCGCGAGCCGACTCATGGCTCCCCTCGACAAGAAGATCCCATTGCTCCCCCTGTTGCTTATAATGATGTCCTGATGCCGGATCATCCAACTGAATCGGCGGTTCCTCCTCAGAACCCCGAGATCGCTTTTAATGCTCCTTCGCATCCTGCAACTCCAGCTTCTGCTCCTACTTCCGCTGAGGTTGCCGCTACCTCGGCCCCTGTGAAGACTGCGACCCTTCCTGTTGCTAAGGATATCGCTCCTGATGCCGAGGTTGCTGCCCCTGCCGGAGCTCCCGTCAAAGGCAAAAAGGTTGTGACTGCTAAACCCTCCTCTCAAAGAGGGCAATCTGGTTCCTCTCAGCCCAGTGTTGTTGATATGCTTCGCAAGGGTGTGTCTTCAGCCAAGCCCACGGTTGCTACTGCTAAAGACACGCGAGTCGTTCTTCATAAGAGCCCTGTGACTACAGCAATCGCGCAACATGCTAAGGATAAAGTGCTTATGCGCACTGAGAGTGGAAATAACCTTGGGTCATTAGTGGAGTATGCCAACAACTGGAATGCTGCTGATCATCTCGAGGGTAATCTGAATAACCAGTCATTCCAGTTATCCGACATCAGCAGTCGTTTGCACACAGCCGCCAAGATTGTTCTTGAGAGTGACAAGATGAATGAGGTAAGTGTCTCTATTTGAGCCTTGCCTTTTATTTACACTACTATATATACACTAGTCCCCGAGCTTGCGATCGAGTAACTCGTCATTCGGTTGGAAGCTTCCTTGTTTCAAATATGACACCTTGCCTATGCAATGAGTAGTAGTTGCTATGTGTATTAAAATACCTTTAGCCAAACAGATACGAACATGCTTTTGTTTCGAATATCCATCCCTCTAGATCCGAGTCAAGTTTTTCTTGATTCGGATCTGTTCTAGCTTCGAGTATCCAGCCCTCTAGATCCGAGTCAAGTTTTACTTGATTCGGATCTGCTCTAGCTTTGAATATCCAGCCCTCTAGATCCTAGTTAAGTTTTTCTTGATTCGGATCTATTCTAGCTTTGAATATCCAGCCCTCTAGATCCGAGTCAAGTTTTTCTTGATTCGGATCTGTTCTAGCTTCGAATATCCATCCCTCTAGATCCTAGTCAAGTTTTTCTTGATTCGGATCTGCTCTAGCTTCGAATATCCAGCCCTCTAGATCCTAGTCAAGTTTTTCTTGATTCGGATCTGTTCTAGCTTCGAATATCCAGCCCTCTAGATCCGAGTAAAGTTTTACTTGATTCGGATCTGCTCTAGTTTTTCTTTATATAACTCCTTGTTTAGGTTGCTCATGATCGGCGAACGGACGAATTTCAAAGGTTACTCTTCTCCCATAAGAAGCTTCAAGATAAGTGCAATAAGATGCTCAGTCGTGAAGAAGACCGGTAAGTTGTTCATCTTTTGGCGCCCTTTACCTTTGTATAAAATTCCACTTTTTGTACTAACTTCGGATGTGTTGTTTTGTAGTTAATGTGAATAACCTGAATACCCAGCTTACAAATAAAGTTGGTGCTCTTGAAGGTTAGTTATCCGTTTACTCTTTTTATTCATCGTTCTTTGCTCGAGGTAAACTTTTGGGTATCTTACAGTACTCTGGCTGCTGTGTAGCCGAGTTAGAAATATTTGCAGCGTAGCATCAAGAATGCATACCTATGCCTGATATGATGCTACATTTTTTAGAGGAAGCTACCACTCATTCGGTGCAACTCAAAGAAAAAGATGACGAGATAGCCCGTCTTCGTGCCTAGGTTAAGTCGCTCACACTCTCAGAAATCTGAGTTGGAGAAAATTGGCCAGGAGTTTTCCGAGGAAAAGAATCGACTTAACCTTCAGCTTCAGAAAAACAAGGAACTTCTCGATGCTACCGAGCTAAGAAACCAGGAGATGACCAAAGAAATAGCCTGTTTCGAGAAAGGTAGGGAAAACTGGGCCACAGACCTTCAGAAAATGCTACGATATATCCATCGTAAGTTTTTTGTTCCTGGCCAATTTATCCTTTCTCGTTGCTTTCTTTGACTTACATGGTGTTCTTTCCTACAGATCATTTTCCAGAATCTAAGTCTGTGAGCACCAAGGCTGTGATTGCTGCTCGCAAGCGCCGAGGTGTTACCGTTGTTCCGAATCAAGAATATTCCATGGAGGATTTTCTGATTGCTGTAGCCGCTGCTATTGAGCCAATGAAAATCATGGGAAAAGATTTGGTAAGAGCATCTATTCGCGCCTACCATGTCCTTTGGCCGAATGAACTAGAGATCGATGAAGTTCAAGTACTTGTGGCGAGGCTGATGGAGTCCCAAACTCGATTGAATCTCTGGAGGGAATCCGCCGGACGAGCTGGAGCTGATATGGCGCTTACTGTTGTTTTGTCATGGTACGAGGATATCTCCCTCGATATCTTGATGAACTTGCTCACTGACTCTGCGTGGATTGAAAATCCGAATTTTGTTGCTCGCCGCCAAGCCCGTGCCTTTCAGCTTATTGAATATGCTGATCTTCATCGCTGGATTGAAGGGCCAAGTTTTCTTTCTAATGAGGCTGAAGGGGATGCCGAGGTTTCGGTGATGATGAATCCGAGGGAGACTCCGACGATGAAGGTGATTCGGATGAAAATATTGATAATGCTAACGAGACCAGGGATAGTTTGGGAGGGGATGTCGAGGCTCGGTCCTCCTCCAAGGGAACTGAGACTTCTCAAGCCCAAGGTGGGGTTTCCCAGCGAACTACCCTTGCCCAAGATGCTCCTGCCACCTCCGTGGAGGCCGAAGTGACCTCTGTCGAAGCTCAAGCGACTTCTGAAGTCCCCGCTCCTAAGGTCACTACTCCTAGCGAGGCCGAGGTAGTCTCAGTTGCGCCCGAGGTACCAATGTCGGAAACCCCTGCCGCTACTTCTGTTCCTCCCACTGGTGATTTGGCAACTACTGATGCATGAGTGTAAAACTCTTGTGCGCTCTAGTCCTCGGTATGCCCGGTGTATGATGTAATGAAACAACTCGTCTCTTTTGGTACTATGTGATCCGTTTAACTTAGTCACCATATGCTGCCATAATTTTGTTATTCATCTAGATGAATTCGTGTGATCAGTATTTTGTGTTTGCAAAACTTTAACCTTGTAAGTTCAAGTCATATTTTCCCATGTGTTTTATCTGCCTCGTGCGTTTTATCCATCTTTTAGTCGCAAAATTTTGACATTGTCTCACGGTTTGTGAGTACTATGTCCATACCTCTTTTAATCTGATGGACTTACCATCTTCCGAGTTATCTACTGGTAAGATAACATAAATAGGGTGTCTCCTGGATTATATCTCTTACCAGTGTTGTTATTACTTGTGTAATTACTATGGTGCAAATTAATGGCAAACTCCTCCGAGTTATTGCTCGAGTTGCCAGAATGATCCTTCGTATTGCACATGTGATTGATGATATACGATTCAGGGCAGTCCCCGAGTCAAGTTTCGGCCACCGAGGTTTCATATATAACCAAGTCAACGAATAATACAGGGTAGTCCTCGAGTCATTCGCTCGAGTTACCGACATTTATTAAAAACGATAAATATTATGAGGTAGTCCTCGAGTTATTCGCTCAAGCTACCGAAGTTTAAAAACGATAAATATCATGAGGTAGTCTTCGAGTCATTGCTCGGGTTACTAACATTTATTAAAAACGATAAATATTACGAGGTAGTCCCCGAGTCATTTGCTCAAGCTACCGAATTTTAAAAACGATATATATCATGAGGTAGTCTTCGAGTCATTGCTCGAGCTACCTAAGTTTTCATTCATAACTAAAAACGACAAATAATATGGGGTAATCTCTGAGCTGCCGCTCGAGCTACTGAAATTTCATTAATTTAAATATGATACATCAGTTTGATACATCCATTTGATACATAATGTTGCTAGATACACCATCCCTCTTCTAGGTGTAAAACGGGCGAAGTAAAGCCACATTCCACGGCCTTTTTGATTCGTCTCCTGACTTATCTGCTTTGTTCTTTTCTGGTGTTTGAGCGTCGATTAGGTAATATGCATCATTGTGTAATGCCTTGCTTATGATGAATGGTCCTTCCCACGGAGGTGATAGTTTGTGCATGCCGGCTGTGCGTTGCACTAGCCGAAGAACAAGATCTCCTTCCTTGAAAACTCTTGGGTTCACTTTCTTGCTATGATATCGCCTCAGGTCTTGCTGATAAATCACTGATCTTGATAGGGCTAATTCTCTTGCTTCTTCTAGCAGGTCCACGTCATCTTGCCGGGATAGCTCATTTACCTCGGCATTCGTGTACTGGGTGACTCTGGGCGAGTCATACATTATGTCGGCCGGGAGTACGGCCTCCACCCCATATACGAGAAAAAATGGGGTATATCCAGTTGACCTATTCGGGGTAGTCCTGAGACTCCACAGCACCGATGGGAGTTCCTCGATCCAGCATCCTGCTGACCTTTGTAGTGGTTCTATCAACCGAGGTTTTATTCCAGAGAGCACCAATCCATTTGATCTTTCTACTTGCCCATTTGACGCTGGGTGAGCTACTGATGCAACATCAAGTCTGGTGTGCTTCTCTTGGCAAAATCGAGCAAAGGCTCCTTCAGCGAAGTTTGTGCCATTATCTGTGATGATACTATGTGGATAACCATATCTCAGAATAATATCCTTGAGGAATTTCACCGATGTGAGCCCGTCACATTTCCTTATCGTTTTTACTTCTATCCACTTTATGAATTTGTCCACCATGACCAGATTGTGAGTCATACCATCGTGAGCCGGCTTAAATGGTCCTACCATATCCAAGCACCATACCGAGAACTGCCAAGTGATTGGTATTGTTTTTAACTCGGATGAAGGCATATGTATCTTGCTGACATACCTCTGGCAGCCGTTGCACTTTGTTACCATTTACTTTGCTTCCTTCAGCGCAGTTGGCCAGTAAAACCCATGACTGAATGCTTTGGCTACAAGGGCTCTAGACGAGGCATGATGCCCACATTCTCCCTGATATATGTCTAGGAGGATTTCCTGCCCCTCTGCCGAGCCAATGCATCGTTGCAGCATATTTGTCACGCTTCTCTTATAAAGTTCATTATTGATGATCGTGTAAGCTTTTTCCCTTCTCATTATTTGTCTGGCCACAACCTCGTTGTCTGGCAAGATATTTTCCTTGAGGAATGAAAATATGGGATATGCCCATTGTGGCACGATTTTTTCGGGAAAATTGTGTCGTCAATCTCCGTCATTTATGCCGACATAACTTCTGCCAACTTTTCCCAAATTATTTTCGGGTCAGCTGAACAAATCTCCGGGTAGCTCGGCTTACTTACTCGGTCAACTTCCATCGGGATACTCCCTTCTACCTGATCCGTCGACATGTGAATTGACTCGGATTCTGGCGAAGGTATAATCGATGGCTTTCTTAGATGTTCTAGAGCTATACCAGGTGGAATTGATTGCCTGGTTGATCCGAGTTTTGACAACATATCTGCTGCATCATTTTCAGCTTGAGGTATGTGATGAAATTCACATCCCTTAAAATAACCACTGATCTTTTGCACGTGAAATCTATACAAGGCCATGTTTGCATCTAGTGTGTCCCAATTCCCTGATACTTGCTGAACTACAAGGTCTGAATCTCCGTAACAAAGAATCCGACGTATGCCGATATCTTTTGCCATTTTTAGGCCATGGAGAAGTGCCTCATATTCGGCTACATTGTTTAATGCAGCGAAATGTATTTGCAACACATATTTTAGTTGGTCCTTTTTTGGAGAGGTCAATACTATCCCAGCTCCTAGGCCATTTCTTAACTTGGACCCATCAAAGTGCATTGTCCAATAACTCGGATCTGGCAATGGGGGTTCATATTGCACCTCGGCCCAATCCACGAAAAAGTCGGCCACTGCCTGAGATTTAATTGCATCTCGCCTATCAAATTGTGGAGCATAGGGTGACAACTCAATTGCCCACTTTGCTATTCGGCCACTTGCATCTTTGTTGCTTAATATCTCGGCTATTGGTGCCTCACAAATCACCTTTATTGGGTGTTCTACGAAATAATTCTTGAGTTTTTTCACCGACATGTATACTCCGTAAGCCATCTTTTGGTAGTGTGGGTAGTTTTGCTTGGAGGCCGATAATACCTCACTTAGGTAATATACCGGCCTTTGTACCGACTTACCCTCTTCATCTCGTTCCACTACAACTACTGCGCTTACCACTCTGTTTGTGCCTGCCACATAGAGTAGCATAGGCTCTTTCGACAATGGGGAAGCCAAAACTGGTGTCGTGACCAACATATTTTTTAACTCATGAAAGGCATTATCGGCCTGGGGTGTCCAGGTGAACTTATCGGATTTTTCATCAACTGATACAAGGGTAATGCTTTTTCCCCTAGCCGACTCACGAATCGACTCAAGTAGGCAAGACACCCTGTAAACTTTTGTACATCATTTAGGCACTTCGGCAATTCCATCCTTTCTACTGCTCTGATTTTAGTCGGGTTCCTCTATACCTAGGCTGGATACGAGGAAACCGAGTAATTTTCCTGCCGGCACACCAAAGGTGCATTTTTCCGGGTTCAGTTTCATTCGGAACCTTCTCAGGTTCGCGAATGTCTGCCGAATATCTTCTAGGAGCGTGTTGCTTTTTTTGGTTTTTATAACCACATCATCAACATATACTTGCACATTTTTCCCAATTTGGTCATGCAGACATTTTTGCATGCATCTTTGGTACGTGGCTCCTGCATTACGCAGGCCGAAAGGCATGGTGCGATAGCAATAAGCCCCATACGGGGTGATAAATGCAGTCTTTATTTGATCAGCCGGGTTTAACGGTATCTGGTGGAAACCAGAATACGCGTCTACAAATGATAACAGCTCACAACCCGCGGTTGAATCAATGACTTAATCTATCCTAGGCAAAGGAAAAGGATCTTTGGGACACGCCTTGTTAAGGTTCGTGTAATCGATGCACATTCGCCATACGACGGCTACATTTGGGTCATCCTTTTTATTTTCTACCAACACCGGATTTGATAGCCAATCCGGATGAAGCACTTCCATGATAAACCCGGCTGCAAGGAGTCGAGCTATCTCATCCCCTATTATCTTTCTTCTGTCTTTGGCGAAGTGGCGGAGAGGTTGCTTTACCGGCCTTGCACCTAGCCTCACATGCAAAGAGTGCTTAGCCAACTCCCTCGGTACACCTTGCAGGTCCTGTGTTGACCACGCAAAGATATCCCGATTCTCACGGAGGAAGTTGGTGAGCTCGCTTTACTATTTGTTATCTAGGCCAACACCAATTGTGATGGTGCGCTCTGGGAATTGATCATCGATCTGGATCTTTTTCGTCTCCTTAGTCGGCTGGAAAGATACACTTCCATGTGGGTTGGCTAGTGCCGGCATATTGAGCTATGCCGACTGAGCCAGAGCTGCCACCTCCTGAATTCTTCTTTTCTCCCTTGCAATTACCAATGACTCGGCCAGATTTGACCCGGCCGAAGCACACTTCATTGATCTTCTATAATCCCCAGCTACTGTTATCACACCCTGAGGCCCTGTCATTTTCATCTTCAAATAGTTGATGTGACACGTGCTCAGGAATTTACATAATGTAGGACGTCCGAGTAATGCATGATAACAACTTTCCAGATCTACCACCTCAAATTCCAGATTTTCAGCTCTACAATTCTCTCTTGTGCCGAATAATACATCTACTCTGACCTTGCCAATGGGTTCGCACGAGAGCCCTGGCACTATTCCATGGAATGTTGTCCTTGTTAACTGCAGCATATTCTGAGTTATTCCGAGCTTATGCATTGTGTCTTTGTACATGATGTTGATGCTACTCCCATTATCTATGAGTACTTTTGAGAACTTTACATTGATGCTGGGCCCGACAAACGTCGGATCCAGCACTAGAGCGTATGATCCTGGGTTCGGCATAATCTTAGGATGATCTCTTATGCTCCAAGTTATCTCCTGATCTGACCATGGCACATATCTCGGCACTTTTGGCATAACTGCATTTACTTCCATATGTCGGCGTTGTATGCTCTGTCTATCTTGCTGTTCTGTTGTAAACACACAGTACGTTTGGTGATTCTCCCTGTATTCATTGCCTCCATTATTTCTGAGGTTTCCCTTCCATCTTGGTTCTGATTCATCACTTGATGCACCGTATCCCTTCGATCTTGATGTGGAGCTTTTATGGCTGACGAATTTCCCATTGCATTCTTCATCCAGGCGCATTGACGAGTGGTATGGTTGGCAGGCTTGACCGGGTTAGGCGTGTGAAATTTACACGGCTGATCCAGCATGGACTCGAATGTGTATTTCGGCCTCTCTTGCCACTGTTTCTTCTGTTCAGGTGTCCACTGTTTCTTCCCGTCTTGCCTCGGAGTCCACTGTTGAGGACTATTTTTCTAACATTGATTGCTTCCATGACTCGGCTGATCCTGCACAACCGCTGCTAACTGATTCGAACCATATCTGTAATCCGGCCTCTCATCCTGTCTTCTACCTCTGTACTCATTGCGCCGGGATGATCCGGCACCATCTCGGGGGTAATGATATCGTTGTTCATGATGCTCAACCGACATAAGCTCTGGCTGAGTCGGATCTCCCAAGGCATATGAATCTGCTATTCGGATTGTTTCTGCCAAGGTAGTTGGCATATCTCTTTGCAACCTTTGCCACAACACACTTGCATATCTGCACCCCTGAGCGAACCAAGCGATTGCTTGAGACTCTATAACTCCCTCACATGAATTTCTGAGGTTGCACCACCGAATGAGGATCTCCCTATCAGTTTCATTTGGTTTCTGCTTGCACATTGCGAGTTGCTGTGGCCTATTTGGCCTCTTATATGTGCTGGTGAAATTACTGACGAACATTTCCTCAAAATCTAACCAACAGTTTATACTGCCTGCCGGCAAATTTCATGCTCCTTGCCAATTGAAAGTTCGGCACGGGTGGTTCGCCCATGATTCGAGGTCCAAAACACGCCGGGCCGGGCGGGCCCTGTTCTTCCAATAGCTCGGACCGATACAGTCTGTCCAGCTTCAATCTCGCGTCAGTTGACGACAAGTTTCTATATATAATTCTTTCCTGTACCCCATAGCGGTTATGTCCACCATGCTCTATGTTATTCATTTCTGAATAACCATCATTGTATCTATCATTTTCTTGATTATGCGCTGCTTGTCTTGTTTCTCTCTCTTGCCGAGGTTCATGTCTCTGATGATGATCCTGCGGAGGATATCTCCTTCCTTCTGTAGGGTTATGGTTCTCGGGGTTTCCCTTTCCGAGATTCCCGTGCTCCCGGTTTATTCGGCCAGGGTTCCTCTCGCCGCTATTACCTCGGCTTCCATTGCCTCTATTTTCATTGACCTTCCCGGCCACTGCCAGGTCATATGGGACAATTTGCTTGTTTCTCTATCCCGAAGTTACTGCTTTATCCTTCCGCGCATTGTTTCCGGGTGAGGATGCTGCTGCCGGAGATAATGCGGGGGCAGCCCCTACCGAATGAACAATGCGGGAAGCTCCTGTTTTTGCCGGGTTAGACATGAGCATTTCTTCATTCTGCTAGTTCGCGATGCGTACCAGATCGTTCACTCTTTCCTGCTATTTTTGCCGGGCTTCCCCGCTTAATCCCTCCAATTCCAGGGCTGCTGCATTCGCCGCCCTAAGGTTTTTTGCCGGGTACTATACCTCGGTAAACATGGGTCAACTGAATCATCTTGCCGAGCCTCATGCTCTTTGTTAATATCATCCATGAGGTTCTTTCCTCTCAATCTGAGATCATCTACTCGGCCTGGGGCCGTATCTAGCTTGTTTGCCCTGGCATACTCGCGCAAGGTACTGTTAAAGGACTCCTGCAAGGATGACACCTTTTTTGCCTCTTCTAACATTTTCAATCTACTTTCCTCTAACTATGCATGTGCATTTGCCGGGTCAACTATCGGTGCTACAGGAGTAGTTAAGTTATCTATAGCTGCCTGGAGAATATTCTCCAGCCTCTCCAGTGGTGGCCACCTTACCCTTGCTGCTTTTGGCATTGTCTCCTGCACCTCGGCCGCCCTGGTCACCGGTGGATCTGCTGCAGTTGGCTTCGGAGCTGCCTGCTTCGTTGTGACCTGTACTCCTGCTGTCGGATTCTTGCTTGGTACAGTGCCTTCTCCTGCTGCTGGTGCTGGAGCCGTCATCATCACCTCTATGCTACATGCGGGGCGAACTTCGTGTTGACCGCTGGCAACACAAATAGGAGGATCTCCCGCATCGATGACTCGACGTGGATAGATGCAGGAGGTGTCGTTGCCGACGTAGACTTTGTGAGCGCCCAGGTTGATGAAGATGTCGTTGCGCGGAGGCGCCCTCCTCCTGAAACTGCATGCGTTGTCGCTGACGTAGTCCTAGAGATCAAATATCTGGACTAGTCCAGAAACAACCCGCTCACCGGTGTGGATGAAGTTTCCCGTCCGGATCTTAACTCTAGCTAGCACCGCTGCTGGCCCCACGATGGGCGCCAACTGTCGCTGACGTGGCACACATGTGAGGGCCTCTGGGTCTTTGCCGTCTGGAGAAGGGGGACACGGAAAGGAGTCCGCCTTATCCAGACGGCAAAGACCCAGAGGCCCTCACATGTGTGCCTCGGGCTTCCCCACTATCACCTCCGTGACGCTTGTCTGCCCCTCTGCATCTCTGCTCTTTGTCCTTAGTGCTTGGCCCTGTGTAGATTCCTCCTTGCCAGTAACTAGGGTTTGACTCTGGGATCCTTCTCCTTCTCATGCAAGTTTCTCATTACTCGGCCTCGTCTCCCATAACTCGGCCCGGCCTTCACCTGCATACGAACTGATCAATTATATTCGGCCGACTCAATTCATATGTCGGCTGAGTAAGGTGTTAATCACTTGATTCTTGCCAAGCCATGGCTCAGTCGGCCGATTATTACATGACTCGGCCGACTTAGATTTTAATTCGGCATGTGGTAAGGAAGGCTTATTCCTTCTTTCTGCTATCTTGACCCCACCTGGGGTCATCCCCCCAACACTTCACATCGCAAAGTTTCTTTTCCCCCGTTGAACAAATGGAAATAAAGAAAAATCCAACCGACAAGCCCACGTGGCCCATTAATTACCAACTCTTTCAGATGCATGCGAATAGGATGTCATCATGCAATTAATTATTTTTTGAGAAATTTCAAACACGATAACTTTTGAACCTCGCATCAAAATTACGATATGTTTTCAGTTTTTATACCCTTACGATGAGATCCTCAAAACTAGATCCCGTTTAACTATGTTTCGACAAACTTTTTTAATAAGCAACTTTTGTGCACGACAAAGCAACTTTTGTGCATGACAAAGCAACTTTTGTGCACGAGACAACTTCACGATAAAAACAACTTTGGTGTCCAGTGAAGCAACTTTGTTGTCCGACATAGCAAGTTTGTTGCCGACTGGGCAGATGATGTCTACGCACTTCTATTCTTGTAGACAATTGTTGGGCCTCCAAGTGCAGAGATTTGTACAACAGCAGAAAGTTTCCCTTAAGTGGATTACCCAAGGTTTATCGAACTCACGGAGGAAGTGGTCAAAGGTATTCCCTCTCAAGCAACCCTGCAATCAAGATACAAGAAGTCTCTTGTGTCCCCAACACACCCAATATAGGTGCACTAGTTCGGCGAAGAGATAGTGAAATACAAGTGGTAACAGTGCCAGAAAATAGCTTCTGGCTTGCTGTTGACGTGGGGTAACAGTGCCAGAAAAGAGCTTGACGTGGAGGAAAGGTAACCTCCCTGGCAAACGGAATAAAGATGGAAGCAAACAAACATGCAACAGATCTAGTAGCAAACGGTGTTTCAATGCTTATAAACAAGGCCTAGGGATCATACTTTCACTAGTGAACACTCTCTCATATAAATATCCTCTCTTCATGATACTACTCTTAACTACTCTCCTGTTGAACACTCCTCAAAGTCCGCCTTCCCCAATCTAGATAACCCCACACTTCACCTTGAGCGCTAGATGGTTCCAACAATGTCAACACCCGGATTTTTAATCCCAGATGCCTGTTATGCCATACATCGCAATCCCAGGATTACCATTTTTGCGAGACATAACAGAATTGGATACCATAGTACATCATCCATTACAAATGATACATAAGTTCTTACACAAATAGGGATCTCATGATCCAGTTCTTAATACAACATCAAGCAGCGGAATACGTAATAATAACGGTAGCGTAGGCGAAGCTCCATCTTCGGGGTCACGGGCAATGCTGACGATGGGAGATGGTCCTAGTTGTCGTAACCTTACCGGGGTCCATCCTCCAGGTACTCCTCTTCATAGTCTGGCCATGGGAATAGCCAGGGACAAAGCCATGAGTACTCTTTAAGTACTCACAAACTAGTACTAACAGGTAAAGGGGTTTTTGGATAATAGGACACTAGGCTCTAGGGTTGTTTTGCAAAAGCCAGATTTATCTCTACGAAGTTCCAAAGCTAATCACAATTTTATAACTCCTAAGTGGGATCTTGTAACTCATGTCACAACCCTGTTGTGGTCAAGTCAAAGTCTCAATTCATTTCACAAGTCATTTTGAAAAGTCTGACGGGGAAACAGTATGGCCACTCCAACTGTCCATAACCACGGACGCAGCTATTCGAATAGTTTAACACTCTGCAGAGATTGTACACTTTCACCACAACATTCGATACATCCATCAGGAACAAATCCTGAATTCACCATACTCAGTATGCGGATAATCAATCCTAACATTTCGATTACACGCCCTAGTATAAGCACCTCTCCTGTGAGTTTGGCCTCCCAACCATGACCAACTGTCATCTTGGGTACTGCACAGGTGGACAATCTTCACAAGGTAGCCTCAGCTCAGACCTTGGCCGTGAGGGAGCTAATACTAAGGTATATAAGTTTCCAGTCAAGCCCTACCCAATCTTCGGGTATTGTGGTTGTACGATAAAATTGGAATGGTATCGCATCCAGGCAACCATCAGTTTTATAAAGGTTAAGGCTCATGCCTCGACATTTTCATCACCAAATCATTAGGTGTTCGGAAACACATGTCCAAAACATTTCAATAGAATGATCCATCATTCCAAGGTTTTCATAACCATTTTTCCACCAAGTATTCCCATCTAAAAGTTGATCAAGTTTTATGCTTAGCACTAGCATCTATAAGTGGGAGTAGGCACTAATGAGGGGTGGTGGACTAGTGGAGTTTCAACTAAGTACAACCTTATGTCTCAGGCTGATATCAAGGTTTCTAACTTAGGCCAAATTTTATGCTCTTTATGCAACCTTCACATATCTTTCTAGTATCTACCAATCTCTTAAGTAAACTCTAAGTAAGCTTTGATAAAGAAGTAAAGTAAGAAGCTTGCAAGTAAAACTAGGATTGGTTTATCAAATGGGTATGATCACATATGCTTATGGCATATAGTAGGCAGGGTAACAATTAAGGGTTTACTGACACAATATCAGTATAAGCTTGCTAAATTGCAAGTGTTAGCTTGCAAGGTTACTGGCTTGCATAGGTATAGTATCATCTTGCCTTGTGCAGAGCAGTGGTTGAAGTTCTCCTCGGCTTCTTCTTCGTAGAATCCTCCTTCCTCCTCGTATCCTTGGTCGGTACTAGTGTCTATGAATAAATACGAGGTACATAATCACCAAACAATACTTAACTACTTGCAATCATCACACAAAAGGGTCCTATAGATGATCTAGCATCATCTCTAACATTACAAGGTTAAGGCTTGGTTTAATTCTTTTTATTTTTAGAAAAGTAATTTCTACTCATTGAAAAACTACTTAAGATTTAATATTCTCCAAACCAAACATGGGATCATGTTGACACATGTCATCACCACATATTTTAGTCCATGGGAATATGAATTAAAGTGGTGTCACAATTTAATAAGGTTTTACCCTTTTATGTTAATTAATTAATGTGTCTAGAAATGCCTATGTAGCATTCTTTTATTACTTGAACATTATTTCTGCAAGTAAACCTATATATTTTTATATATTCTGAAAGGTATGGTTAAATGTGATTTTTTAGAGTTGGAATCAACTCAAAAGCTATTATGGTTGAAATTTGAAAATTGTTTGAATGCAGAAAAGCTTCTTCCTTGTTATTTTTACCAGGGGTGATCTATAGATCCAAATGACTTGAATCCAACGGTACTGGATTCAGCATTTCCATATCTTTCTAACAAAATTAGTTTCATTCAATTTCGTGCACTGAATCGATCTAGGTTGATTTTTGAAACTGGGTACAGAAGTGTGTTTGAAATAAAATGGAAAAGGTTTAATTTGAATAACTGGGCTGCGCGGGAAAAGTTAACGGGCCGGCCTGCTAAGCGTAGCGCTTCCGCGGGCTGCTTAAGTGTCTGTCCCCACACGTCAGTGAGACAGGGGGGTGCGAAGCGGTATGGGACGATGTGGGTCGTTCGATCTGATTCTAATCCAACGACTGAGAGTCATCATCGACGTTGAGCAACGCCGGCGAGATAGAAACCTAGCGCGGCCAGTGGGGGTTGCTGGGGGCTCACCGGGGTGCTGGCGAGGGTCGGCGAGGCGGGAGAACGACGAAGTCGACGACGGCGAACTCAGGGGTGGTCGCGGCAGCTCCTGGGGTGGACGAAATCAATGGCCCCCTTCTTCTCCAGAGGCGGCGGCTCCGGTGAAATTTCGGCGATGCGCTGCTCGCCTTGCTCAGGGACTGAGGTGGGGTGGTTCTAGGTGAGAGAGGAGTGGAATAGTGTGAATTATTCGAGCGGGGGAGTCCTCTATTTATAGTCTCGACGGTGAGACCGAACGGCATGGGCGGGCGACGGTGGCGACATGGCTACGGGCTGCTAGAGGCATGGCCGGTGGTGGCGATCGCTTGGTGGTCTCCTGGCGATGCTCTACGGCTTTAATGCGCTTGTAGGGACGGTGCGGTTTGGTCTGGAACACGCGACGCTCTGCGCGGCAGAGGCGGCGTCTTCGACGGCGAGCGGTGCCTGTGCGGCATGGGGCGGCGAACGGGGATGTCTGGCGGTCTCCTTGGTCGGTGGTGATCGTGTATGCACGCGTCGAGGGCGGCGCGCGGTCTGTGGGCTTCGGTCGAGGGTGGCGCTCTGGCGCATGCTCGGCATGGTTGGCAGAGGCACGGGCGCGGCGTTCTTGGGCGCTCTGGTCGGTGTGTTTGAGGCAGGGTTGGTCGAGAGGGGGCGGTGAGGCATGGGTGATCTCCCAGACAAGGTTGGCATGGCTAGCTTTCTTCCTAGCTTGCTGTCTACACTGGGGTGGCAAGGGTGGCTTCGGCTGTTCACCATTGATGGTTTTGGCAAGCTCACAGTGGTGTTAGTGCTTAGTTAATCTTGCTAGATGATCTACTGAGCTGGTTGTGAGCTAGATAGGGAACCAGTTAGGCTCAAAACACTGCACACAATAGTGTTTTGATTTTGTTTGATTTGTGTCTGCCAAGTGTCTGATGAAATGGCCGCATAAATTCAAGTTTTGAATTTTGAAAAGATTTTTGGTGAGTGTTCTAGAGTGGTGCTGGTGAGTCTGCAGATGCTTGGGTTTTGAAAGTTGAGCTTGTTTGAGTGGTTTTTTGAAAAAGTGGGATCGTCCCATATGATAAAGATTCAATTTTGAATTGTCATTTAAATATGCATTTGAAAGTTTCTGGATGATCAAAAAGTGGTCCTTGATACTTTGTTATGAGTACATTCAAGGGGTGCAAAGATCCAGAAAAGTTTCTGTTAGGTTCTGAAAGTTTGAGACAGCTAAATTAGGCATGGGAGTTAAATTGGTCAAAATGACCATTCCCTTATTTTATTTGTTTTGATTTACTTGTCTTTAGGAAAAGTTTGGGAAATGTTTTAGATGATGTTTATTTCACCTAAGAAACATTTTACAAGCAAAGGAACACACAAACAAGTTGGTTCAAAAGAATTCAAAATGAAATGCATACTCACATGCATGCTTTCATAATTTTATTTAGAAAAGTTTTTGTTAACCCTAATTTTGATGATTAGAGTGTGATGATCCAAGATTAGTATTTTTGGGATGTTACAAACAAACATCACAATTTCATAGAGACATCCAACTCCAAATATAACTCATAACAAATATTCAATCTAGCCAAAGTGCCACACACGGTATGCACGCTGTCACTTTCACACACGTGGGGAAAAGCATAGATCTATTAAAACACAAAGAGTATTCATGTAGACTCAAGCCTAAGTTCCACCATGGCGTGCACGCTGTCACTTTCACACACATGGGGAGAGGAGAGATCTAATGAAGCACTTGAGTAGCAAGGTAGATCTACTTGATTACAAAGCTCATGACCACAACAAGATCATGCATAGAGAGAGAGAGAGAGAGAGAGAGAGAGAGAGAGAGAGAGAGAGATGAACACATAGCTACCGGTAGAGCCCTTAGCCCTAAGGAAGAACTACTCTCTCCTCATCATGGGAATCAACAACGGTGATGGAGATGGTGGTGGAGATCGATGGAGATGGCTCCGGGGGCACTTCCCCGTCCCGGCAGGGTGTCGGAACAGAGACTTTCCGTCCCCCGAATCTCCCCTTCGGTGGCGGCGGCGCAGCAGAGGTTTTCGTGGATTTCTTCTGGATCCCCTAGGGTTTTATCATCGGGGGGCTCTTATAGGCGAAGGGGGAGCCCAAGGAGGTGGCCAGGGGGTCCACACCCTCCCTAGGCGAGGCCTAGGGTGGGCCCGCGCCCAGGGGGTCTGGACACCCTCTGGCCCCCCTCCGGCTCTATTTCGTGGTTCTGTGTTGCTCCGGGAAAATAATGACTTTGGCTTTTGTCCCGTCCAATTCCGAGAATATTGATTTTCTGCCTTTCTGGAACAAAAAATAGAAGAAAACAAGCAAGGCACTGTGGCAACTTGTTAATAGGTTAGTACCAGAAAACATGTAAAAAAGCACCTCAAAGTGTAGACAAGTAAAGCAAAGTAGATACTAAACAAGCATGGAGCATCAAAAATTATAGATACGTTTCCGACGTATCAGCAGCTTTGGTGCCTGGGGAAGCAACTTTGGTAACGACTGGGCAACTTTTGTATGCGGCGAAACAACTTTGGTGTCGACGAAGTAATTAGTGTCTGGCATAGCAACTTTGGTGTCGACCAAACAACTTTGGTGTGCGGAAAAGAAACTTTAGTGCGCAAAAAATGATGCCTTCTTCGGATGCCCTACTGAGCAACTTTGGTGCCCGATGAGGCAACTTCAAAGCCCGACAAGGCAACTTGTTAACTACTGAGCAACTTTGGTATCCGACGAGGCAACTTCGAAGCCTGACAAGCCAACTTGTTCCCTACTGAGCAACTTCGGGCTTCGAAGTTGCCTCGGCGGGCAGTGGCCTACCCGAAGAAGGGACGTTTCCAACCACTGCCACACCGCCATCCTAATGGACTACTGATGGCGCCACGCACTTGTTGTGGGACGCTTCATTGGAAACCCTAAGAGCAAGGTATGAAGCAGCACAGCAGCAAGTTTCCCTCAGTAAGAAACCGAGGTTATCGAACCAGTAGGAGGAAGGAAACGTCGCACAGGTGTTGAAAGCAACGCGGAGACCTGCACAACACAAACTCAAGACTTTGCCCCAACAAATCAGTGAGGTTGTCAAGCTCACCGGTTTGCTATAACAAAGGATTAAACGTATGGTGTGGCAGGTAATGGTTTTCAGCAAGTAAACAAGTAACAGTGGAAGATGTATCAATGGTAAATATTGGACTGGGGTCCATAGTTCACTAGAGGTGCTCTACTTAGATAAACAACATGCCATGAAGGGTAAACAAATTACAGCAGGACAATTGACAGGAACTGAGCAAGGCATAACAATGCAATTACTAGTCCGAAAGATCCTATGAGATTCGATTGGGCAATACAACAAGATACATAGACCGCCATCCAACTTCATCTATGACTAGAAGTCCACCTTCAGGTTATCATCCGAACCCCCTCCGGTATTAAGTTGCAAGCAACAGACAACTACTTTAAGAAAAGTGTGTAATGTAAACAGTCCACATGTTCCATGAACAAGAGACCGTTGTTTTCTCCCTAGTAGCAACAACACATCTACAACCGAAGAGATTATTGTCACTTCCCTTGGAAACTAGAGGAATGAACCCACTATCGAGCATAAATACTCCCTCTTGGAGTCACTAGCAACTACTTGGCCAAGATAGCTACTAACAACAGAGAGCATGCAATATCACAAACAACACAGTCATGATAGAATCATAAAGACAAAACCATCAATCAAACCAACATAATAATCTCAATATCCATCGGATCCCCGCAAACACAACATGCATGATTACAAATAGATTATATCTTGATCATGAGCGGAGCTCACAAGATCTATACATCAAAGCACAAAGGAGGAGATATAACCATCTAGCTACTACATGGACCCATAGTCCAAGGTGGAACTACTCACACATCATACTAGAGAGAAGGCCTCCAGGATGATCTCCCCTCCGGTAGGGTGCCGGGAAGAGCTTCAGATCCCCCCGATCTAGGGACGATGGTGGCAGTGGCTACAGACGGTTTTGTGGATTTTTTGATTGGGTGCTTCGGGTTTCTGCATCGGGGGCTTCTTATAGGCGAAGGGGAAGGCCGAGGCGGTCGCCAGGGGCTCCACACCCTAGCCAGGCGCGGGCCCACCTGTGGCCGTGTCTGGGGGGTGTGGCCCCTCTAGTTCGCCCCTCCGGCTCCCCTCTGGACTTCTTGTTCCCCACAGAAAGTAATTGACTTTGACGTTTGTCCCGTCCAATTCCGAGAATATTTCTTTACTAACTTTTCTGAAACCAAAAACAGCAGAAAATAGGCATCTGGCACTGTTGCAACTTGTTAATAGGTTAGTACCAGAAAACATGTAAAAAAGCACCTCAAAGTGTAGACAAGTAAAGCAAAGTAGATACTAAACAAGCATGGAGCATCAAAAATTATAGATATGTTTCCGACGTATCAACATCTCCAAGCTTAAATCATGCTCGTCCTCGAGTAGGTAAGTGATAAACAGAATAATTTTTGAGGTGAACATGCACCCTCACAATAAAGATCCAACCAATTGCAAGCATTGAAAGCTGGGATCAAAGAACTCTAAACATGTGCATGAAAGAATGGACTTCTAACAATAGGACATGGTAACTATGCATGCAACATGAAAGTATACAAACAAAGATCATGAATAACATGCATTGAAAAACATTTGTTTGTTTCACATATAGAAAACATAGCATAGTGGCAATCAGCTTGTCCCTCGTAGAGTAGCAAATAGATGCATAGGACACCTTCAAAGTTCACAAGGATGACTAGAAACAAATAGTACAAGAACAAGTAATATCATAATATGCATCAATTAATAAGCTTTGGAACACTGCACACAGAATGACAACTATGCTCTCTTAATGGTGCCTAAAAGTAGAAGGTGGAGACTCAAGTAATGGTGGAAGAAAGGCCTTTTGTAAAGGAAGTAGGGATTACAAGTTTCAAAAAGAGCTTCCAAAAATTATGGTACTTTGTAGCTTTTAGCCCTCATTGCCCTATCATAAGCATCTTGAAGTGGTTAAGGTTAAAGTGGCAAAGGTGGAGTATATGCTTGACGAAGTATAAGTTGGAAATCTCAAGTCCCTTGAATATGAGGGCCACACCTCATTCATACTCGACTTTGGGCCCAGGTAAGTTCTTGTCATTGTAAGTATTTGCATATCATTGAGAACCCCCAACGGGGTACCCCTTGCACATGGTACATGAGCTTTCCCATAACCAAAATGACAAGGCAAGCAGACAATGAGCATCTCAGCAATCTTTTTATTTACCATATGCATAGCTTTTTATTGAGGATGATTCATAGATAGCTCACTATGGTGATGCTGCAAGTTTCCACCATGATTGAGCATGGCTTAGTCTAGCGGCCCAAGCGTTTCTCTAACATAGAATACAAACTTCATGGACTTACAAGTTCCCTCTTTATTTCACACCAGTGACATCCATAGACAAAAGAGCATGATATCAACTGAGTACAAAGTACAAGTGCAATGTTGAAAACGTTCCCCGTGACAGCACGGTTCTGCTAATTCCAACTTATAAGTGCAAGCATATACAACAAAGTTGTCACAATGGTTCAAGTTTATTTGGGGCAAAGAATAAAGTGTGCCATCAAGTTCGTGAGGGCTTTAATCACTAAGTTTTCACATAACAAAATAGTTTTTAATTGGAAGATAATTGAAAACAAGAATATACTTGGAATGGTGTAACACACCATGAATAGGAGTTTATAGTGGACACTTTGGAATAACTTGGTTTCTTGGGAGTTGGAAGCATGAGTAGAACTTACTCATACAAGTGGAGGCTAACAAAAGACTGGGAGCAACCAACTAAGAGAGCATAATGGCCATAATCATGCAGAGCAACAAAGCATACTAATCAAAGCAAAGAATGGTACTACAAGTCAAGGACTAAATGATCATAGAGGCTAATGGTGACTTGTCATAGTCATAACATGGTGTAAGCATGTGCCAAGTCAACCCAAGCAAAGCATCAAAGGAGAATACCACAATACTATGCTTTTGCATGCTAAAACAACGCATAATTTCTTCAAGGCACACTAAGCAATCCAAATTGTTTGGAACAAGACATGCTACATCAATAATCACTAAGCATAATGCTAAAACAACACCTAGCATGTCATGCTAAAGTCTAAGTCACAGTCAATGCAAGCTCCTCTTGCACCTCAAGCAAGAACTTATTACTCCTTTCCAACACCAAGCAAACTTATTTGCAAAAAAACACAGCGAGAACGGGGGTCCAAACTACTTTATTCAAGCAAACTAAACAAACTAAGCAAAGCAAATGAAAACTAAGACGCTCCAAGAACAATACAACTTTGCATGAAACAATAAAAACGAAGTGTCTAGACAAACCTGAGATTTTTATTGATGAAGAAGGGGATGCCCAAGGCATCCCCAAGCTTTGACGCTTGTACCTATTGGATATTTCTTGGGGTGACACCATGGTGGCATCCCCAAGCTTGAGATTTTTTCCATTCTTCATCTCATTACATCATTCTTTCTCTACACCTGAAATTCTTCCTTCATACAAAACATCACACAATCTTCATTAGCAACATTAGCTTATTCAAAAGATATTAGACCACTGGCAAAGCTTTGAAACGGCAAGTATTTTCACTAAAAACATAATCTACTGTAGAAACTCCTTCAAAAATATCAATTCACCTAAAGAGAACTCAAAAAGGAATCAATAAGAAGCAAATGCAAATAATGGCAGAAATCTATCAAAACGGACCAGCAGGTAGAAACCGATTTTTTCGAACATCTTATGTTTCTCAAATTAAAAGGTGTTGAACTAACAAAAGTTAGCTAACATACTGGGGGATTTATTCGTAAATTTGAAGCTCAATCCGAGTTACATAGACTCCTCATGAATTTTTTTGGTGGAGGACATAAATCTGTTTCGGAACAACAACTCCCCAAATCTTACTTCCCTCTCATTAGAGGTCATTCTTGGCACAAAAAGCAAACAAAAAGGATAAGGAGAGGTCATTACTGAAGTAATAACTTCCAAGACTCAAGAAAACTCTTGGGTTATCTCCCAACAAGTAATTTTCTTTAACGCCTTTAAGTTAGGCTTGATAGTTTGATAAGATGCTCACTTAAGAAATATGAATTCAAGTAAAAGAGAGCATCACGAAGCAAATTCAAAACACATTTAAGTCTAACCCTCCTCCTATGCATAGGAATCTTGTACAAAAATAAATTCATGAAAAAAAAAGTGGCATGCATAGGAAGATAAGACAAGAGTAACTTCAAAACTTTTAGCACAAAGAGAGGTGTTTCAATACCATCAAAACTTCTACAACCATATTTTCCTCTCTCGTAATAATTTTCAGTAGCCTCATGAATAAACTCAACAATATAGCTATCACATAAAGCATGCTTTTCATGATCTACAAACACTTAATTTCTATCAAGCTCAAAAATAGTGGGATTAAAATCTTCACAGGTTTTACCCAAAGTAGATATTTCAGAAGGATCCATAGGAACATAACATTCATCCTCCTTTGGTAAGCATGGGGGACAATCAAATAATGTAAGGGATAAAGAGTTACTCTCATTAGAAGGTAGGCATGGGTAGATAATCCATTCTTCCTCCTCTTGTTCATCACTCTCCTCCTCTTTTTTATATAATAAGCTTCCAGTTTCAACAATTTCTTCTTCCATAGGCTCCTGCAAGGCATTAGTCTCTTCCATTTGTGGAAATCATCTATTAAAATATTCAAGAATATAGCCATTTGCTTCCTTGTAATTATCAAATCAGAATTTAAGTATCTCATAAACCTCATGTTCATAAGGTGCATCATCAGTATTTTCAAGCAAACTAGCAAGTTCAAATGCACCTTTGAAAGCAATAAATTCTTCAATTTGTTCCACATCATAAAAGTCATAATTTCCCTTAACATAAGAATATATGGTAACATTATCATTATACTCACACTGAAAAGGAAGGTGTTTATACCTCCTACAACAACAAGATTTATCAAAGCAATAAGTAACATTATAAGTGGAGCATACCTCTCTAGCAATAGTATTCAACTTATCAATTTGTTCCCATAAGTGTTTCCCTTTTTGTGACAAACGGTGCTTCTTATAATAATACTTTTGTTCTTCCGTTAACCCACTTTGCCAATGAGAACTAGTTTCAAAGAAACCATCCATTAATAGAAAGCATGACCAAGCAAGGCAATAACAAACCAGCAAATAGAGCAGGAACTAATTTTTTTGTGTTTTGAATAAAGAAAGCAAACCAAACTAGACTATTTTTTTGGAGTTTTTGAAAACAAGAGGCAAACAAAACCAAGCAAAACAAACTAAGCAAACTAAAAACAAAGTAAAGAGAAAGGAAGTGGAGGACTCCCCTTGTGAAGACGTCCTTAGCCTCCCCGGCAACGGCGCCAGAAAATAGCTTGATGGCGCTCCGCACTTGTCGTGGGACGCTTCGTTGGAAACCCCAAGAGCAAGGTATGAAGCAGCACAACAACAAGTTTCCCTTAGTAAGAAACCGAGGTTATCGAACCAGTAGGAGGAAGGAAATGTCACACAGGTGTTGCAAGCAACACGGAGACCTACACAAAATCAAGACTTTGCCCCAACGAATCAGTGAGGTTGTCAAGCTCACCGGTTTGCTGTAACAAAGGATTAAACGTATGGTGTGGAAGGTAATGGTTTGCAGCAAGTAAACAAGTAACAGTGGAAGATGTATCAATGGTAAAGATTGGACCGGGGTCCATAGTTCACTAGAGGTGCTCTCCTTAGATAAACAACATGGCATGAAGGGTAAATAAATTACAGCAGAGTAATTGGCAGGAACTGAGCAAGGCATAACAATGCAATTACTAGTCAGAAAGATCCTATGAGATTCGATTGGGCAATACAACAAGATACATAGACCGCCATCCAACTGCATCTATGACTAGAAGTACACCTTCAGGTTATCATCCGAACCCCCTCCAGTATTAAGTTGCAAGCAACAGGCAACTGCTTTAAGCAAAGTGTGTATGGTAAACAGTCCACATGTTCCATGAACAAGAGACCGTTGTTTTCTCCCTAGTAGCAACAACACATCTACAACCGAAGAGATTATTGTCACTTACCTTGGAAACTAGAGGCATGAACCCACTATCGAGCATAAATACTCCCTCTTGGAGTCACTAGCAACTACTTGGCCAAGATAGCTACTAACAACGGAGAGCATGCAAGATCACAAACAACACAGTCATGATAGAATCATAAAGATAAAACCATTAATCAAACCAACATAATAATCTCAATATCCATCGGATCCCCGCAAACACAACATGCATGATTACAAATAGATTAGATCTTGATCATGAACGGAGCTCACAAGATCTATACATAAAAGCACAAAGGAGGAGATACAACCATCTAGCTACTACATGGACCCATAGTCCAAGGTGGAACTACTCACGCATCATACTGGAGAGAAGGCCTCCGGGATGATCTCCCCTCCGGTAGGGTGCCGGGAAGAGCTTCAGACCCCCCCGATCTAGGGACAATGGTGGCGGCGGCTATAGACGGTTTCGTGGTTTTTTGATCGGGTGCTTAGGGTTTCTGCATCGGGGGCTTCTTATAGGCGAAGGGGGAGGCCGAGGCGGTGTCCAGGGGCCCCACACCCTAGCCAGGCGCGGGCCCACCTGTGGCCGATCCTGGGAGGGTGTGGCCCCTCTGGCTCGCCCCTCCGTCTCCCCTCTGGACTTCTTGTTCCCCACGGAAAGTAATTGACTTTGACGTTTGTCCCGTCCAATTCCGAGAATATTTCTTTACTAACTTTTCTGAAACCAAAAACAACAGAAAACATTCATCTGGCACTGTTGCAACTTGTTAATAGGTTAGTACCAGAAAACATGTAAAAAGCACCTCAAAGTGTAGACAAGTAAAGAAAAGTAGATACTAAACAAGCATGGAGCATCAAAAATTATAGATACGTTTCCGACGTATCAACTACCGAAGTTGCTTTGTTAGGCACAGAATTTGCCCCGTCGGGCTCTGCAGTTGACCAACTTCGACCTTGGGGAGGCAACTTCGAAGTCCGGTGAGGCAACTTTGGTGCCTGACTTAGCAACTTCCAAAAACTTTGAAGCCCGGAGAGGCAACTTCGGAGCCCGACGAGGCAACTTCGGATCCCGCGAGGCAACTTCGGAGCCCGGCGATGCAACTTTTAAGCCCGGTGAGACAACTTCGGTGCCCGACGAGGCAACTTTTGCCATGCGAGACAACTTCGGTGCCCGGCGAGGCAACTTTGGTGCCCGACGAGGCAACTTTGGAGCCTGACGAGGCAACTTTTTCCCGACGGGGCAACTTTGAAGTCCGGCGAGGCAACTTCGGTGCCCGGCGAGGCAACTTCGGATCCCGACGAGGCAACTTTTGCCCGGCAAGACAACTTCCGTGCCCGTCGAGACAATTTTGGAGCCCGGCGAGGCAAATTTTTCCTGGCGAGGCAACTTTGGTGCCCGACGAGGCAACTTTGAAGCCCGGAGAGACAACTTTTTCCCGGCGAGGAAACTTTCGGTGTCTGGCGAGGCAACTTTGGAGCCTGGCGGGGCAACTTTGCTTACTGAGGCACAAAAGTTGCTTACTGGGCACAAAAGTTGTCTCGCCAGGCTCATTAGGTGACTCAAATGTTTCAAGATACGAATATTGCTCAGACAGGCACCAAAGTTGCTCAGACGGGCACTAAAGTTGCCTTATCGGGCTCTGATGTAGTTTTTCCTCAGCGTACAAAAGGTGCTTTGTCATGAATCAAAGTTGGTCGGTCGCACACAAAAGTTGCCTGTTAAGGTTTTTTGCCGAAACATATACAAATGTGATCTAGTTTTGAAGAGTTTGTTGCGAGGGTTCTGAAAGTGAAAACGGATCTTAATCCCGACATGTGGTTCAAACGTTATAGTATTTTCAATTTCTAGAAAAAAGAAATTAATGCACCGAATTTTCTTTTTTATTGGTGTGCTCGGGAATGCAATCTGGCGCAGCGATAGGTATGCGGTAATTGCATAGAGTCCGTTCCTTTTTCTTTAGACAAGGACAACACAGACTTGTCTTTTTTTTGGAGGTGAATAACGTGAGGAATAACGATCTAGCGTCTATGCGCCAGTAAGTATATAGGAAACATTATTTAGTATACAGGTTCATCTAATTTTTAACAAATTCAAGTTAACTAATATGGATTGAAGGGAGTAGTAGATTACTACTACATACGTGCATTTTTTTGGTGATTTTTTGACAATTCTATAAGTTCTCAAAATTTACTTTTTGCACAAGGAACACCGATGTCTGAGATCCAATATGACTTTTCCATTGCAAAGGATCAGCACTACCTAGGAAAGGGGAGCAATAGTCCTCACTCGAGGAGAAAATTCAGAACGTGGTGTAGACATTATACGAGATTCATTTCACTCACGATCAACCTGTGACAGAATATAATCTGCCCAGTCGGCCCATAATTTGCAATCTGAAGACTGGCTGCGCCTTATGGATCTGGAGCAGGTTTGGAAGCTAAAGGCGGAAGGGGGAAATGCAGCTACTCTTGCAAAACATAAATTGGAAGGTACTCCCTCCAAGATGTCATTTGTAATCCCCAAAGATAATCCAAGGCTGATTAGACATGGCTCTCAAAATCACGCAAGTAATCCCAAGTGAGGTGCTTGTGACTTCCGCTTGGTTCTCCATATATGCCGCCATCCGTTGGTGCTACTCTCCTCTATACGGATGTCAAGATAGTTCTCATGGTCAACTGTTGATGAGACCTTGAGCTCAGCCCTCCAAAGTAGTAGGAGGCCACCACTCCTGCCATCACTATTGGTCATTATTATATGGTTGAATTTTAGATTTCTCCTTAGATTATCTGCCCTTATCTTAGTGAGATGTGTCTCGGACATAAATAAAACGTCTGGCCTCAAATAAAACGTATGTCCTCAATTTGTCCATCAACTTCAGGAGCGCACAGACAACCGAAGATTTTCCCAGTCCTCAACAATTCGAACTGATGAGCCTCATTGCGATCGGACTGGTTTCCTCCAGGTATAACTCAACTTCATCAAAATTAGCAACCCACAAGAAAGACCTCACCGCTCGATGGACTCACACCGCCGGAATAACTCCAGGGGAGGGAAAAGAACTCACCGCTAGATCATCTCCATGGGAGGAAGAGGCCCTTTTCAGGGAACAAAGACAACACTGCTTATCAAATCACCGGAAAACGCTTCATCCCCAGGCGGCGGCCCCGTTATAACCTAGATCGCCTTTTAATCACCATGGGCGAGCCAAAAAAAGGTCCAACAAATAGCGGTTAGAGTAATTGTTTTGAGGAAATCCAACTATTTTCTTAAACAAAACCAGGGCCTATGCTATGGCAAAGGCCCAGTAAAGGTTGGCATCTGGCTCTATCTTGCTGCTGGCAATACCCTATCCCAATTCAAATTGGAACGCTTCTAAAAAAAGAAAAAGTATGAACAAAATAAGAAAAATGACAGTACTCTCTCTAGGGAAAGAACGAAACGATCCCCTAGGCCGTTCGTTCCCGCACTACAACTCGACGCACGTGGTAGGCCTAGGCAAACTGCACGCCTCACATCTCTCCTATCCTTATTCTCTCTCTTTAGGAACACGCCATGCGCCGCTGCCTAAGCTCGCCTCGCCGCTGCAGCCCCACGCCGACGCCCCTCTTCGCCGCAGCCTGCGCCGTCTCACCGCTGCAGCCTACGTCGCCGCTGTACCTCGCCGGAGCGACGCCCCTAGGACACGCCAATGCCTAACTCCTCCATGGCGCCGCTAGATCTCCGTTGTCGCCTACTCCCTCGCACACCGCCAACCCTCACATCTCCGGTGAGGTCTTATCCTGGGCTTGCAGTAGGGGCAATGCTGAAGCGTGGGGACGGGCGAACGGCACCGAGGGCGTTGCAGCAAGTGGCTCAGGTTTTTCTACGTGCGGCCTCGAGTTCTGCAACATGTGACCAGCCTCGATGTTTGCTACATGCGGCCAGCGGTGGTGCTAGTGTGACCGAACGGCGGTGCTACAAACAACCACGTGTTTTGCTACACGCGGTGGGTGGAGGTGCTACAAACGGCCACAGGTTTTGCTACAAGGTCTGCGGAGAAATCTCCGGCAAGCTCTCCAACAAGATCGAATTTGCTACAATAGGACATTTTATTTGCTATATATGTTTTATTGTTTTGTTATAATAGCATAATTTTTTTTGCTACATGGTCTCCGACTCTCCGACGAGGACTACCGATGAAAGTCTCTAGCGAGTCTTCGACGAGGTCGGATATGCTACATCACCATAACCTTTTGCTACAAGGTTTTTGGTGAGGTCTCCGAAAAACTCTCCGACGAGGTCTAATTTATCTATTTTTTCTAGACCAATTATTTCCTGCTATATGTAGAAAAAGTAAAACTATTTGTAGAAATACTAGATAAAAGGACGAAAAGAAGATCTAACTGTCAATCTGATCAAATCGGATGGCTGAAGACCCATACACAAACATCCAACGGACCGCATCTTAACGTGCCGGCCCATGGGCACGAGAAAAAAGGCCGGGCCTGTGCCGGCCCGTGAAACACCGGGGTCGTGCCTGGACCGCGGCCTCAGGCACGCGGGTTGGCCCAGCACGTCCCGTTTAGCGTGTGTGTCTCAGCATTTATTGAATAAATTGGTAAAAAAGGCTGGCATGTTCATGTGCCACGAATCGGCCCGTTAAGCTTGCATGTCGTGCCCGGGCTTGGAAAGCAGGGCCCGTGCCGGCACGCGAGCTACATGGGCCACCACGTGCCGTGCCAGGCCAGACCCTTTTGGCGCGTGTTGGACCTGGGCCGTGGGCACGGCCCATTGGCCAGGTTGTGCATACAAAAAAAATCCCAAGAACCCTAGCCCCCAAATCCCACTGAGCTCTCACTTCTCACTCGCTATCTCCAGCCTCCAGGCGTGAAGCCGATGTGAATCTCACCCCATCCCCCAATTCTCCCATGGATCTGAGCGTAGAGCGACCGAAGCTCTCCGATGCTGACGGCGGCGGCGAGGACCGGCTGAGTGCTCTACCAGACGACCTGCTCATACGCATCCTTCTCCTGGTCGACGACGCTCCCGCGGCCGCTCGGACCAGCATCCTCGCCAGCCGCTGGCGCCGCCTCTGGACCCTCCTCCCGGAGCTCACCTTCGACTTCATCGAGCACCGCTGCATAGGCGCTGCGCTCGCAGCCCATGAAGCGCCGGACCTCAGCCTCCTCTTCGCGCTCACCAAGGACGCGTCTCCAGAATCCGTGTCGGCTTGGCTCCCCATCGCCGCGCGCGGTCTCTCTGGCTGCATATACCTCGAGGTGGTGCGGCAGCAGGTCGAGATCAAGGCCGGGGCAAGAGGCGCTCCCGTTGGTCTGCCTTGCTTCGAGAAGGCTACCGACATCATGCTCAATCTTGGATTTCTTGGCCTCAGCCTGCCGCCTTCCGGAGTATTCGCCCGGCTCAAATATCTACATCTTGTTGACATCCACCTACATGGTCAGTCCGGGCTTGGTGATCTACTCTCCTCCCAGCGGTGCCCATCCTTGGGGCGCCTCCTTGTTGGTAATGTCCGGGGTCTTGAAAGCTTGAACATCCAATCGGACTCTCTTGTAGATATGGAGCTGTCGGAGCTGCTTTGCTTACAGCAGCTCAATGTCATGGCACCGGCACTCGATTGGTTCAAAGTGAGCAGGTGCTTTAGCGATCCTCTGAATCCAGAGCTATCAGTTGCCAACATCTCAGCCCCTCAGCTGACGGCGCTCGACTGGAAGAATGAGTATGATCCAGGCTCTATCCATATTGACAAGATCGCGCATCTTGAAAAGCTGGGCATCCAACTTTCTATTCTAGAGGGAGAGGAGGAGGCTGCTGAACGCAATCAATATGGCATGACCCTTTTGCGGCGCTTTGACCACATCCACACTCTTGATGTCCAGATTTCCTATCCGCCGGTTAGTGCTTTCTTATGTCATCATTGTAATGTGTCAATAGATAATGAGGATAACATAGAGTTTCAACTTAAGTAATATGCAAGTTTTTCTAAAAAAAAGCTTAAGGAATGTGCCATGGTATACTAAAAAAAGGTCTCACTCGTTTTGGTTTGCTTGTGTCCCTGCAACTGCAACATAGCTTAGTTCGTCCAATCCCATTCTTTCTACTTGATATTGAATCACATACTAGCGTATTATACTATTAGTTATTCAAGGTGACTTGAACTCTCAAGAGTGGGGAGAATTTGAACATTAGTATTTCCTTCAATACGTCCAGCCCAAAACCCTCCCATCACACTCAAAAAGGTGTACTTGTTTCTTGTTCGTGATTCATTGTAGAACATGAACGTTTTTATCTTTCTCCAACTGATACATATAATTTTTTCTGCGACTTCTCACAAATCTACAGGAAATATGTACTGGACCATACTTGATGGAAGGCATGCCAACGCTTCCAGGTATTACAATCTTGGCGCTGGGTATAATGGCATATGGACATTCGTTTGGAGGCAGCTCATTTGACATTATAAGGAGGTGTACTGGTGTAAAAGAGCTGGATTTTGATTTTATGTTAGGAAGTCAACTCGAGGTAATACTATTGGTAATTGATTATCTAACACTTGAGTTATCAGAGAAGTCATATTGAGGAATATCCGAGTATGCATTTCTTGGTATGTGGGAAAGAAAGAGAATATGCATTTCTAGGCACACACAGGTTTTTGCCGATATTGACATTTTGCTCCAAGATCTTGTCTGTCTTAAATATATGACTATCTATATTTAAATGAGAACACCCGAGCCTTCATTTATGACAAAGCAGCATAAAGGGGTACATGACAAGGGTTGCTCATGTGGTAACAAGTTTTATTTTCAAAAATTGTTAATCTGATGAAAATTACAAACTAATGGACGGGGTCAACATGACAAGGGTTGCTCATGTGGTAACAAGTTTTATTTTCAAAAATTGTTAATCTGATGAAAATTACAAACTAATGGACGGGGTCATGTTTCCAGCAAATAAATGGGAGATCTCTTTTCTCTTTTTCACGGAGATCTTGACTATGGGTTATACCTGAGGACTTATATTAGTAATAATGTTCATTGTACTTGTATGGTCACCATAGTTTCTGCGGTAGGTTGGCTTCAAAGTTCAATCTAATTTCTAGGTGTTATTCTCTTGCAAATTTTGTTGATGGTATATCTCGAAGTATTTACCAAGTTTAATAATTTTCAGTCTCCTCTCTTAATTCATGTCATCAGACCATACAAGTTAATCCTATCATGTGATATAATCTTTTCTTCAGGAACAAACTCCATGCCCAGCAGGCTGCATCTGTGATCAGCCACCAAACTGGAGAACTGATGAACTTGCGCTGAATTGCCTTGAAGCAATAGCAATCTATGGCATGAGGGGAACTGATCATGAAGTTGCTCTTGTGCAACGGTTATTCCATTGGGCAACAGTACTAAAAAGGATGAAAGTACTTTTCCATGGATCAGTCACCGAAAGCAGGGCCAATGAGCTCTCCCAGTTATTACTAAGCTTCTCTAGGCCAGACATATGCATGGATGTTACCATGTCTGTTCCGTAATACTTGGGCGCCGCTTTGTCGCTCAAAGTCGTTTCCAGATCCAGCAGCTTTACTTCTGTGAGAATGAACTCTGTTAGTACTACTTGTTTCCCCATATATGTGGGACTGAACTGTAGCTATTGTAGTAGGAAAAGAGAGGAAGCTGCCAAGATCTGAATTGTCATTTTGGTTTCGGTCACAGTAGTCGGTGGCAAGTTCCATGGTCATGTAAGTTGGGGTTCCTTGTAGGGTATTCCCTCCGTTTCAAAATATAAGATGTTTTAGGTTTATGAAGAAAATGAATCTAGTCTTTTTTAGTGTGTAGATTTATCCCAAAGTTGAGTGAACCTACATACTAAAACAAGTCTAGATTCATCTTCTTCACAAACCTAAAACATCTTATATTTTGAAACGGAGGGAGTAGATTGTAAGCATTGTTCTGGGTATCCTACTACAGTATCTATGTACTGATAATGCCTCGTTGATCCGAGAAAAAATTGACTGGAATTGTCAGGTTCGCTTGTTCTGATTTTTTGGCTGTTCTTGCAAGTTTGGTGACAGTTGAGTGTCTACAGCTGGTTGGGCAGACTGGGGTTCCCGCTGCTGCGTCGACGTTGTTCGCTTAGATTGTGTTGTGAATTCTGAAGCCAAAGGACCAGAGTCCAGATTGTCCAAAGTTTGGTGACAGAGAGGCGTGTTTTTTTTGCTGCCTGCCGTTTTCTTTCCTACCCGCATGTGTCTGTTCGATGTTGGCAATGATGCCTTGCTTCACCATTGGCCTTTCCTACTCTTTGCAATGAAGCATATAGTGGCAACGCGAAGTATAATTGATATACAAAATAATTTCTCCGTAAAATATAGACGCAAAGCACCAGTGGTCTAGTGGTAGAATAGTACCCTGCCACGGTACAGACCCGGGTTCGATTCCCGGCTGGTGCATTTTTCTGTTTTACTTTTTCCGACCCTGTCTTCGTTTATTCCATTATATATTCTTTGCAATTTCGAAAAATCATTTTGGCACCATACGCTTCTGCGTTACTTTGTGCATTCTACACTGCTCTATCTTTTTTATGTTGGAAGCATATCCATGTGGAAACTTCACACCTATAAGAAAATTCACATGAGAGAATCTTTAATCATACCAACATGCCCGTGGCATAATAACTCGTTTGGGGCCATTTGGCTCTAGCTAAGTGCATCTCTTTTCTTATTTTCATGTCTTACAAATCCAACCTAACATTGAGACTATCTTTAATCATACCAAGTACCATGCCCACAATTGAGGGTAGGGTTTCAAAAAACCACCATGTTGCGAATTTTGTGGCTCGGATCCTCTCTAGCATCGACATGGAGACCGGGCTGGGAACAACCCCAAACGAATTCTCATCCAAGCTCGGATACTCAATGGAGTCGCTCCCACAACAGCGGGAACTAGGTGTACTCATGATGCGCCTGACAGTTGCCCCTAAACTAAATATTGGCCAAGATCGATGGATGTATGCTCAGGATTAAATTCTACTAGATCTTAGTTTTCCTGATATCAAGGTCTTCTAAGGTTAAAAGTTGTCGCTAGTTGGTGGTAGTTTTGTTTTCCAGATCATCTTTACTTTGTTTCAGTTACCATAAGTTAATTCAGGCATGCTGGAAAACGACCTTCGGCCTGGTTATTGTGCTTATATCATACTCCCTTCATTTTAAAATATAAGATGTTTTATCTTTTTTAAAACGAATGTATCTGGGTATCTTCTATTATGTAGGTTAGGAGTAAACTTACACATTAAAAAGCGTCTAGATATATTCGTTTCAAAAAATTAAACATATTATATTATGATGAAACGGAGGGAGTACTTTGGATTAAGGGATTATATCTTAATTATTTTTTCAATTTTCATTTCATATCATTTTTATACCAAGATCATATGTGATCTTGTCCACTGAGAAATTCTCGAAAAAAATGATCGCAACATCATGGGCTTATATCATTATAATTTGATCAAATCAGCAATATACATGATTCCTATTACTTGAACCAACTAAAATGAAAATTAGATATACACACGGCACCATTGAATACGAACGACTTCCCAACAAACAACATGGGTCTATATGGAATCCTAAATGTAACCATCCATTACAGTCAAGGTAGTACCGCTGCTGCTGAGCGGGCGGGCGACACTGCTCATGAAGGGCAAGGAGATGCTGCCATCGTAGAAGCTTCTGCGGCTGCTCGGTAAGGGCAAGGAAAAGCTGCCACCATCGAACTTGGTGCGGCGGAGCCCATATTTTTCTCGAAGGCGTATCAAGAAAAATAGTTGTTATAGATATTTAAATAATTATGTTATAAATAAGTGCTCTTCTCGAAGGCCTTATTCATGTCTTTAATTGAGTTGCTAAAGTGTAAAAGTTATGAGAATTTTACCATATAGTATGGTGCCAGATAACTATGTCATATCCATGTGAAAATTATGTACACAAGTTCTATTAAAATAGAATTATGAAATTGAAATTCATTTTGTGCATATTGAATTGTTCGATAAATTAAATGACTAAGAAACTATTCATAATTGAGTTTGTGAATTTGAGCAAGTAAGATTATTGAAGCTGAGAAATACATATTGATGTATATGACTCAATAAGCTTACATGCAAGAGACAAAGAATTATTAGGGATTTTCACTAACGATTAAGTGGATATGTACATGCCTATATCAGAAATATTTTCAAAGTATTCAGATGAATTCAAGAACTAAGTAATAATAATCATAACCAATTTATTAAATCTATGCAACTACGTTGCTAAGAATTAATAAGAAACTTGGCAAAGGACCATAGTAATTATGTAAAGTATTTTGATAATTATGCATTGTTGGAATATCATAAGAGTTATGAACATCCAATTAATTAAATCATGTAGAGACATGATGATTTCTATGATATAATAAAAGTAGTTCCTGTTTTTTTTCTTAAAGCAGGATATATTATTCTACACTTATAAGAACTTAAGCAATATCTAAGTCTATAGAAATAAAGTCATACTCCCTCCATTTCAAAATATAAGATGTTTTAGATTTATAAAGGTAATATATCTAGACATCTTTTAGTGTGTATGTGTAGATTCGTAGTAAACCTCTCCAAACATACACACTAAAAGGCGTCTAGATACATTATGTTCACAAAGCTAAAACATCTTATATTATAAAGCAGAGGGAGTACAAGTTATGAAATTGAAAAAAAATCAGTGAGTTAAATATTTGATTTGATGCTTGTGTAAAAGAGTTTGCAGAATACATGATCAGATTAAATTTCAGACAAATTTATTTTGTAGAACATTCAAGGTTGAATGATTTCTCCTACTCCTACGACAAAGAGTTTGTCACACCTAGAGAAAAAAAATCACTAGAGCAAGTGGGAGAACAGAAAAAGATAAGTAATAATTGTTAAATTATTAGAAGGCTAATTCCAAAGAATGCAGAAAGTAATTATTTCGGTTACTGAATCTGCACTTTACAAAATAGTGATATGATCTTATAACTCTTATAAATGACTTAGAGTGATGTTATCCGGAATGACTTAGAATGCAGAAGGGCTAATTTTAAAATTTGGAGGTCCACTCAAAAAATGGGAAGCCAAATGGATTTGATAAACAAAGGCAGCTGGATAACATGCAAGGGCCGAGAAATCATGGAGAACCCATAACCTCCGATGCACCCGGATCAGCTGAGCCCATGTCTACATCCTCCCATGCGCCTTCGTCCTGCTCTTCTGCCCTGTCGAGCTTGCCTACCAAGGCGCCCCCGTCCAGGATGCTCCCAAACATGGCCGCCTCGAATAGGTAGTTCACCTGCCAGGCATGGTGGCTCACGTGGGCGAGTAGCCAGGCCATTTCGACGACAAGGCCCTTGGAGAAGAGCTGGGCCATTTGCAGGCGCGAGGATTCAGCGAGGTGCTCCTCGTGTTGCTCGTCCACCTCGCCCCGCCGGACGTACTCCAGCGGGCCGGTGACGAGGGACCACCAGAGGGAGCCCAGCAACTCTTCGTCCTGGCGCTGGAGGAATCGGTGCGTTTCCTCGCCGTCACAGGCGTAGTCCGGGTCCAGGGGCCTTCTGAATCCGGTGGTGCGGAAGTCGGCGTCGAAGACCTCGTCGAAGTCGGCCTCGCACTGGGGCCACGCCGGCGACTTCCGAGCTTTGGGCCATCCCAGGAGGATGCGGCGGAAGAACATGTGCCGGTCGTCTTGGATTTGCCACGTGTATACGTTGGCGCAAACCCGCGCGATGGGCTCGTGCCACCTCTGGGTGAACGTCCGTGAGCCCATGGCGGCATATGCGTCATAGACGGCCCGCAGCGCCGGCTCGCTCACAATGCCCGAGGCGGCGATGTCTGCAACGTTCAGGAAGCAATTCAAGACCTCCGAGTTGACCATGTCGGAGCCCACGTCGATGACGTCATGGCAGGGCAAGCTCAAGATGAGGTCGCTCATGACGGCGGCGGCGTCGAAGCCCCGGGCCGTGGCCTCGGCTCCCATGCCGATCACGCCGCTGTCGAACAGGTATAAGACCTGGGCAGCACGGCGGTCCATCTGCGCGGAGCGATCCTTCAGGCGCGTCTTGTACGTTGCCTCCATCGCAATCTTGTCCTTGATGTATGACATGCCGACGGCGCACCCGGCCGAAAGGCGTGCCCAGGGCATGGGCATCGGCGAGGCCATCCTTCAGCAGCCCGTGGAGCGCGGGGAACACGTGGTCGTACCCGTGCTCATAGTAAAATGCCATGTCCGTCACGTAGTTGGAGAACATGGTGCGCACGTCGGCGCCACCGATGAGCAGGTTCGCCATGCCGCAGCCGAACAACGCGTTGTTGGTCGTCATGGCCTTGGGCCAGCCGGCGGCGCCCAGCAGGCCGAGCACCTGTGGCGAGGCTTGCCTCAGCCCCGTGCCCTTAGGCGGAAGCACATTGCCGATTGAATGCTGGGTGCGTTTCCAGAGCGCGAGCTCCGGCGACAACCGTAGCTGCACCACCCTAGTAGGCCACGCCGCTTCCTCTCCGAGCTGCTCGTCCTTGATGCTAGCGAACAGCTCCTCCACCATGCCTCGTGCCTGGCAAGACAGCCTTCTCAGATCTGCCGTGGCTCCCTCCCCGATCAAGGCCCTCGCCTCCGAGTAGCCTCGGTACACAGGGAAGCCGAGCTGGGCCACGGGAGCTTGGCCCCAGAAAAATGGAGGGATTCTAATTTTGCCGCCGCTGGGGAGAACCTCCTTGTCCGGCTCCGCAGCGACGACATCAATGTTGAGTCCTTGGAGAGAGTAGCCACGCCATCTGGGAGTAGCAGAAGCCTCCACGCCCTGGCTGTTGCACAACGATGCTGAATCCATCCTCTCTAGTAAAAGCATGTCAGTAGCTAGAGAGAAAGGTATTGCAGTATAATGCAGCGTGGTGCTTCTCATTGTATTACACTGCACCTTTTATATAGCAGCTAGCAGTAGATCGTATGTAGTACGTGTCTAAGCTGGGTTGATGGTCCAGCTTCTCAGGCCTCAACGCAACTTATCTTTTCATCGTTCACCACGGGAAAACATGTCATTTGCAATTAGGACAAAAGATATATCTGTTTTTTTTTTTGCATTTCAAAAAGACTGAGTGACAAGCCAATAGTACAACTGACATGAACCTTTCATCCTTGAACCAGCTTGACTGCAACACATAAATCACGTCTTATCCGGTATCATCAAGTTTTTGTGAAAGAAAATAGTGATGCACGGTACGTGTAGGAAAGTTTAGCAAACAGGCGACACAAACACGCACTAGTGGAACCACAGCCTTTAGTCCCGGTTTTTGAACCGGAAATAATCAAACGGGACTAGAGACCCAACACTAGTCCCGGTCCAGTTACCAGCCGGGACTAGTGCGTGTCCACGTGGCTGCCCTTGCGCGCTCAGGGTGTACCCCCACTAGTCCCGGTTGGTGTTATGGACCAGGACTAGTGGGTTTCTGCCGCGGCGGCATTTTGCGCCTTTTCTCTGCCGCGGCAGAGCATTACCTAGGACTGGTGATTTCTCTGCCGCAGCAGCATTTTGTGCCCTTTCTCTGCCGCGGCAGAGAATTCATTTTGTATTGTATTATTTTATTTATTTATTTTTCATTTCAAAATGGTTTTTGAATATTTGTACGCCACCACATTGTTGGAGATATGTCCTAGAGGCAATAATAAATATAGTTATTATTATATCTTTGTGTTTATGATAAATGTTTACATTCATGCTATAACAGTATTAACCAGGAAACATTAATACTTGTGTGATTTGTAAACAAAATTAGAGTCCCTAGTAAAGCCTCTTCATAATACTAGCTTGTTGGTTAATAGATGATTGTGATTTCCCTATCATGAACATTGAGATGTTATTAACAACAAGATCATATCATTAGGAGAATGGTATGATGGACATACTCCTATAGATAGCGTAGCATAAAGATCAAGTCATTTTAATAGTTCAATTGCTATAAGCTTTCTGATACATAGTAACCTAATTCCTTCGACCATGAGATCATGCTTATCACCATCACCGGAAGGATGCTTTGATGACATCAAACACCACACCGTAACTGGGTGACTATAAAGGTGGCATTGAGTGTTCGGAAAGTATGGGTTGAAACACATGGATCAAGAGTGGGATTTGTCCATCCATATGACAGATAGATATACTCTGGGCCCTCTCGGTGGAATGTCATTCAATTAGCTTGCAAGCATGTGACTGGCTCACAAGGGATCACATACCACGGGAACGAGAAAAGAGTACTTATCAGTAAACGAGGTTGAACTAGGTATGCAGAGATACCGACGATCAAAACCTCGGATAAGTAAACTATCGTGAGACAAAGGGAAATTGGTATCGTATGTAAGTGGTTCATTCGATCGCAAAGTAATCGTTGAAATATGTGGGAGCCATATGAATTTCCAGATTCCTCTATTGGTTATTGATCGGAGAAGTGTCTCGATCATGTCTGCATAATTCACGAACGGTAGGGAGACACACTTAAGGATTCGATGTTGTTGAGTAGTTATAGAATGATGAGTAAGAGACCGAATGTTGTTCGGAGTCTCGGATGGGATCCGGGATATCACGAGGAGATCCGGAATGGTCCGGGGAATAAGATTCATATAAGGAAAGTCCTGTTTCGGAGTTGGGGAATGATTCCGGTGTTCTCATCGGGAATGTTCTAGAAGGGTCCGGAAGGTCCGGCACTCCGGAGGGGAAGGGTACATGAATGTGTCATGACAATGTGGAATGGTTGCATCATGTACTAGGTCAATTAGCTGGGCAAAATAAAGGGAGAAATCAAATCCTAGTTTGAAAGTCAAACGCCAATTTGAAAAAGTCAAATGGCAAGTTTGCTTGGTGGAGGGAGAGTAGGGAACCTACTTGGGGAGGAAGTCTCCTCCCTCCACCTGCCGGCCAAGGAGGCTGACTTGGGGAAGGATTCCCTCCTCCCAAGCCGCGCCCTCCCACCTATATAAGGAGGGGCAAGGCTGCCCCTCTCCTACACACCTCAAACCCTAGCCCTCTCCTCCAAGTCGCCGGCGCCACCACCTCCTTGCGTCGCCGCCTAGGGCACCTCCAACTCGGCGAGTTGGGGTGTTCCCCAAACCCTAGCCACCGGCCACACCCTCCCCTTGGTGCCCTCTAAACCCTAGATCACCAAGGCCTCTCTCATAGTCCACCATACTCGCTCCGGCTTAAGGCGAAGCCCTGCGGGATCTCAAAATATATACAATTTACATAGTTACACATTCGTGCATATCGAACATACTACGAACCCCTACACACATATCGTACATGTTCGTGCATACATATAATATAACTTGTATTACGAAATCGAACATACAAATATATACAATTTACATAGTTACATGGAGATCACAAAATACCGGGACTAGAGCACGTCTGTTCGATTACATGGAGATCAGTAGCGCCTATTCACACTAAATTCTCCGGCATCGTCTATGATATCTTTAAAAATAAATCCTGCCAGCTCCTCGGCAATTGCTAGTACGCGTTTCTCTGATAGTAGTTGATCCCGCATTCTCTCGAAATATATATAAGAAAAAAGAGATCAATATGAATATCAATCATGATAACAAAACGTGACAGCAATAAAATGATGGTGCAAATGCATTGCTTACGTCGACTCTATAATCATTGTGTTCAGTGGTAAACATGTGAATGAACTCGCATACGTAGAATCCACATAGATTCGACCCCTGTGGCTGCCTCGCGCACTTTACGAGAATAGAATTCAATCAAAATAATCATCATTATTGTATTGAAACTAGAAGTAAAGAGATGCGCGGACATATCACGTGCTACTTACCGAGACCGCCTTAAACTTCATCTTCTCACTAAATGTACCCGTAACCTCGCGCTTGAACCGGATCCAAACCCTGTCCGACAAAGAAAATGAATGAATGAGTTATTCATTACCTAATATCTCAGGAAATCAATGAAAGAGATCGATATAGCGCGAAACTTACTTCTGGAGCATGTCCTGCATGCTGCGGAAATCTTCCAGGTTTCTCTTTGATGGCTCCATGACATCAAATCTTCCCTTATCAAGTTGAATGTCTAGTAGAACCCAGTGAAAGCTGCAAACATTTATATATACATCAGTAACTCATCAGTTACACTTATTAGCATCGACTAATCAAAAGTGAATGTGTACAACAGAGTAAGACCCTCACCTAAAATTGTAAGGAAAGGGTATGTGGTCAGAGAAATTTTGCTCCAGTAGAAACCTTAGAATGTTTTCCTCCATCTCCTCGGGGATTTTTGTTAGCGTGTTTATATGCACTTTATCTGGGTCAATGAACCCAATATTATAGATTCTTTTTCTTTACATTCCAGCATCTTCATTCTGCATAATAAGGATAATTATATGTTCTAAACTGAACAACTAAAAACCTGAACATGTAGACAATGAATTCAACAACTTACAGACAATAGCAGCTGAGGATGGATTTGTCTAGGGCGTCGAGATGGTATAACTGGAAACTCAATATGGACCTCTTAGGGTCTGAAGAAGTACTCACGTGGGACATTGGCTACGATCAGTATTCTCCCTTGCTTTATGACCGCCGAGTACCATTGATGGAGATTCCGCATTTGTGTTGGCAGTTCTTTCAGCCTCTCTTTACTGACCAAATCCTCACCTTCTACATATCTAGGGGCTATTGGCATCTTGGGTAGAAGGTCGAGTTGGGGGCCTAATAGTTCATCAAGACTATTTTTCATGCTGGCCGCCAACTCCGCAGCTACTGTCATCTAGTGGCTGTTGTGCGAGAAGAGGAACGTTTTCTGAAACAACCTTGAGGGGTGCGATCGTTTGTTTGGCCTGTTGTGTCCGAGAAGGGGAACGTCTGATTTTTTACTGATTCCAGTTTTGGTCCCGCTTTCACGTGTGCTTGCTGATTTTTTACCGCTTGCACTTGATTTGTTTGATTTGCTTGATTTGCTCTTCGCCACTTCTTTCTGAAGTGTGCGTAGATAGTCATATGTCTTATGGTGCAACTCATATTGCGATTTTGTGTTCAGAAAATCAATTGCATATGCCTTTTGCTTCTCGGTGTATACCGGAGCGGGCTCGGGTTTCTTCTTCTCAAAATGCGCCGCCACTTTGGCCTTTGCTATCGCTGCAGATTCCGCCTCAGTACGATCATAAGGTCTGATGGGAAGATTCCGATGAGGCACTGTTGGGAAGGGCGGCATTTTCCGTTTTGGGCTGTCGTGTCCTTTAGTACTCACTGACGGAGCACGCTTCCGCTTATTGTCCTTAGCGGGTGGCGAAGACTACTGAGCCCGCGACGGAGATCGAGAAGGACTCGGGATTTGGTGGTCGTAGTCATCATGGGGTGGGATTCTTGGAGGTGATGGAGGTGGAGGTGAAGGAGACCTGTGACGAATCGGAGGCGGTAGTGTTATCCTTGGGGCCGAGCCTAGAAACTATATGTTGTTCTTTTCCCAGAGAATGATCCCACCAAGTACTTCTCCGAGTGTGATCTCACCTTCAGGTCCAGGGATGTCAAGCTCCATTGACTCCCACTCCTTTACGATTTGATCCACCCCGACTTTAGCATAGCTAGGTGGAATCTCACGGCCATGCCAACGTGCGTCAGGCGGACAAGGAAAAGCCGATCCGACCGCCACCTTCACAGATACGTTCTTCAATTTTTTATGGAGCTCATAAGGTATCTGCTCCTTAATTCCATCCACGGGGTAGCCGGGACCGCTGTAACTACCTCGGTGAATTACGCTCCTAGTTACAAGCCTGGATGAGCGGAAATGGTTGAAATAGTACGGTGGGGCCCAAATGCCACTCACAGGTAGACCTTGCGGCCGTCCCAACCATTTCCAAACATCGGGACAAGAACGGGCGGCGTAATCGGCAGGCGAAGGGATCAACTACATACACAAATGAGTATGTATGCAAGCCACCATACAACAGTACATCAGAGCCATTCCATCTAAAAGAAAGGAAATATAGCAACGCCATACGGCAAGATTCAAATGTCCTAGATAGATATAATAGTTTAGGATATCTCCTCATACATCAAACATCAGAGTATCAGGCGGAAGCGGCAAACAAGATCCGAGTACGGATAAGAAGCAAATCGGCATAAGATGCCCCATAAATAAACACATCCCGCCCACAGATCTCACGGATCCCCGTTCCCGGAATCTCTACACCGAATGATCGTTGCCCGCATCGTGCGTCTCCTCCACCCAGTATCCGTCTCTTGAGTGTACCTGTTCATCTGAATCAAATAATTTATCGTGTGAGACCCTAGGGGTACTCAGCAAGTCTTTATGCCTCTAAAGGGGACACAACCTGGGGGGACGCAATTGCAGCAAAAGATAAACCTTAACAGTTCTATAGATACTCGCTAACCATCCGCCTAACCAAAGATAGACGGATGTCCGTGAATTAAAGACAACAGTTATAACGGTAATATTAACAGATCCATCCTCCTCCTCGCTTACCAACGAGGAAGTGGACGAACAACCCCCCATCCGTTGGCAGTTTTATTATCCATTCCATGAGTGTTGCACTATTTACTAGTCAGTTACTTAGTCAAATTAAAAGCGGTACTTTAGTTATACTTGTCTATGATCGAGAAACTGTGCTCCAAGTCGTCCATAACCGCGGACACGGCTTTCAGAAAGTTTTACCCTGCAGGGGTGCACAAATAGCAACACACACTCGATCAACCTCGGAAAAACCAAATCAAAACCCAACGAGGCTTTCACGACAAAGCAATCACAGGATTCAGAAATATTTCAGGGGGCCACCCCATTAAGCTACCCGCAACAAAGTTAGCTGACTCCGAAACGGACTCAAGGTTTGGGTGGACGGCTGTAAACGACTGGGAACCCGAAAGTGTGACTGGGCTTGTCGATACCGCGAAATCGTGTCCCGATCCTAAACAGTACAGGTGCAGTACATCGCACAATTTAAATAAAGCAGTAAGCATGGCATAAGTACAGGATAGTAAATAAAACCTCAAACTAGTTTGTGGCCCCAAGAAATAAGAATGAATCAAGCTCTGGCTCCGGGGGGTCCCATAAGCCTCCCGGATGTGGATAGCGCGAATATTCAAGGAACAGGAATCAAGTACTCGGGGTCCTACGGGACACAAGTGAGCATGGAAAACCAAATAGCAGATATTGCTCACCGGTGCCACTTTCATTAGTTATCCCATACTACTCAGGTTAAGTTGTTTAAGTACCTCGTTATCCATCAGACACTCACATACCCTACACGTGCTGTTCTACGACTCGCATGGCTCAAACAACTCCTGTAGTAATGGCTCATGGGATGGAGGAACAAGCTTCGGTGGGGTTTAAAAGTAAAGGCTATGCAATACTTGGGATTCAGTTTAATGCAATCGCGACTCAATGATGCAAGAATAAGATAGAGGCAATAGGTACTATATGTATGCAAGCATGTGGTAGTGCTTGCCTGGCAGCTCAGTTGAAGCGAGAGAAGGATCTGGGTAGTGCTCCTGGGTCTCTTGGTATATCCCCTGCTCAGTGTCTATTCGAAGAAGAACCAAACAAACAAGGGCCAACATAAATAAAGTGCACAAGCATAGGAATAAAATGCGACAAGCAAACAATCATGCCATGATGAATGATGCACAATTTGCATGGCAATAAAGTAGCATGGCATGGGTGAGGTGTGGAATACAAGAATAAATCACTTTATTGAGTTTTAGTCATGTTTTATACTCAATTAAGTTGCTGTTTACATTATATTTATATGATGCATGCTTCAATTCAGAACATGGAATGCATAAACAGAAAGGTCTCGTCGAGCTAATCATTTTAGACATATCATTTGTCGAATTTGGAGTTATAAATCAAAAGTTATTGATTAATTAAGGAAAAGGGCATTTGTTGTAATTTTAATCAACTTGGAAATTAAAGTGTCCAAAATATATTTTGAAGGCCATATTTGAATTCCTCACATTTTTCTGATTTCAAAACATATATTATTTGCATTATTTGGAATCATGAATTTAAATTTATTTTAAAGTCAAAATTATTAAAAGGGGTCAAAGTCAAAGGTTTGACTAGTTTGAATTAGTTTTGAAAATATTTGACTAAAGATTTGAATTAACATTCAAAAACAAAACATATTTCATATAAGGTTTGAATTCAAATTCCAAATCATTTGAAAGTTATGAATTAGTTTTAATTTAAACAGATTTGAAATTTGAATTTGAATTAATTTGAATAAGTTTGAATTTGAAACAGATAGCAGAAATCCTTTTCTCACTCACTCAGATCCAGCCACAGACAGTGACAGGTGGGGCCAACAGCTGACTCAGCAGCAGGTGGGGCGCAGCGGCCGAGCGGGGCTTTTCTCACCGCGAGCTGAGCTAGCTCATGCGGCTGACAGGCGGGGCCACAACATCTCTAGGGCCACACGCGGGCGCGCCAGCGAGGATGCGACACGTGGGGAATCCAGGGAGTGCGGGCTAAGGGCTGCAGAGCTGGGGGGCTGTTTTGCAAAACGACCAGAGAGGCTGACGGGTGGGGTTCGGTGGGACTGCGGGTTGAGGCGGGAAAAAGGCCAGGGGCCTCTGCGCAAAACGACGGCGGCTGCTGCTGACTGCTGACGGACGTGGCGCTGCCGGCGACGAAATCTGGCCGTCTCCCGGCGACGATGGCGACGCGTACGCTGGACTAAAGGCGACGACCCAAAAACGAAAAACAAAGATGGATCCACGGCCTACAACTTTCGTTCAGGGATCTAGCTCGGAGGAGGTCTACAGCGCGCGGGGCAGGGTGAGGAACAGAGGCGGACGGATGCTGCGGCTGTTGCTGTCTGCAGAGCGCGACGCCCGGCGGCGCACGGAGGCTGCTCGACGGAAGGTGGCGGCGCTACGGTGCACGAGAGAGAAGGGGACCATGTCTGGGGCGTAGAGAGGCTCACCAGGAGCTCGTCGGTGTAGGCGAAGGAGCTCAGGGCGGTCGCGATCTGGCGCGTAGCTGGCTGGCCGGAGCTAGGGTTTCACGTCGGCGCGGCGCTGGTGCAGCTGGTACGGGCCTTCTCCTCCTCGCTGGCGGGTACGGGGCGACGCAGAGGGACCTCCTCGGCTTCCTCGACAACCTCCACGCCACGCCCGCCTGCTGGTTCGGAGGATCGGTGGTGGACACCAACGGTGGCCGGCGATGGTGTAGCCGGTGGTAGGAGTAGACGGAGAGGAAGGGGGCGGTCTGGGGTAGATCTGGAGAGGCCAGGGGAGACGTGGGGAAGGAGATAAGCAGAGATGGAGGGAGGAGATGGCGTGGGGGAGGTGGTGAAGATAAAGGTGGCTTCGGCCACCTTTTTCTCTCCTCCTTCACGTGCTCGGCGTGAGGCTAGGGCAGGGCAGGCGCATGGGGAGGGTCTGCAGGTGGGACCAGAGAGAGGAGAAGGGGAGGCTCGGGTGGGACCTGCAAGGCAGAGAGAAGAGCATGAGAGGGGAGAGGGGGCTCGGGTAGATGCTAGGGTAGGAGCTAGGCTTGGAGAGAGGGGGTATGATTCGGGTTAGGTTTGTTTAGGGTTGGGGTAGAGAGAGAGAGGGAGTAGATGGGGTGTGGGTCGAGCTAGGTAGAGAGAGGGGGTATGAGAGGTGTAGATATAGGATTTGATCAAAATTTGAACAAGGAAACAAGTGCAAAAGAAATAAAATAAAAGAAAGGTCACTAGTGGCATTGATATCACATGTGATTAGAGACTAATATTGCATGCAGTATGACATGATGTGGAGATAGGGTATGTGTATTTCCTCATTTATTTATTTTATTAGTTTGAAAACAAACTACTCAAAACTTTTCCAAAACCAAAGCAAAAATCAAAAAGGTAGAAAAAGGAGAGAGAGGAAACTTGCATGGCCCATGCACAAGTAATAAATGCCACTAATTCTAGTTGTGAAAACAACTATCTTTATTCATGGTCATATATTCTTGCATGCATGCCAAAGAGAGATGTAAAAGCTCATGTATAAATAGGATGGTGGAATTATTATAAGGTGGTGACAAGGTTAAGGTGGTGGAGTTGAAAGAGATATGCCCCCAACTCCACTTGGGCATTAAACAATATATCAATAACCCAATACAATATCAAGAGGCAAATACAATTCACAACGCATATGAGAGAAGATCCAAACCAAAAAGGGTTTTATATGATGCTCAAATGCAAGGTGGCATGATGACATGAGCATGATATAATTATGATGCAACAATTATATATTGGAAGTAGCCATTATATTACTAAACCAAGTAGCATTACAGTTGTTAGACAAATGGGATGCTACAACTCTCCCCCACTAAACAGGAATCTCGCCCCGAGATTCTAGGAAGAAGAAGAAGACTCAAAGAGGGTAGGAAAGTTGGCACGAAGCTCATCTTCACGCTCCCAAGTGGCTTCATCAACGGAATGGTGCGACCACTGCACCTTGCAGAACTTGATGGACTTGTTGCGAGTCCTTCTTTCTGCGATCTCAAGGATTTTTGTGGGGTGTTCTTGATAAGACAGGTCTTCTTGGAGATTGATTAGCTCATGATCCACGGTCCTGCCGGGATCCTTGAAGCACTTCTTGAGTTGAGAGATGTGGAAAACATCATGGACCTTGAGTTTTTCCGGGAGCTCAAGAGCATAAGCAACTTCTCCTCTTCTTCCACGAATTTTGAATGGACCGATGTATCTAGGAGCCAGCTTTCCTTTGATACCAAAGCGGTGTGTGCCTTTCATGGGAGTGACACGAAGGTAAACGAGATCACCAGGGACATACACCATGTCCGTGTGCTTTCTGTCATAATTGCTCTTCTGGCGACTTTGAGCAATCTTCAGATTTTCAAGAATGATGTGCACCTTCTCCTCCGCTTGAGTTACAATGTCAGGGCCAAACCAAATTCTTTCTCCTGCACCCGACCAACCAATCGGAGTTCTGCATTTGCGGCCATAGAGAGCCTCAAATGGTGCCATCTTCAGACTTTTCTGGAAGCTGTTGTTGTAAGAGAATTCAGCATAAGGAAGACATTCCTCCCACTTCATGCCAAAAGAGATGACGCAAGCACGAAGCATATCCTCCAGAATCTGATTGATACTTTCAACTTGTCCTTGCGACTGAGGGTGGTAAGCTGTGCTGAAGTTCAATTTTGTTCCCAACGCATTTTGGAAACTTTCCCAGAACTTGGAAGTGAAGATGCTCCCACGGTCTGAACTGATCTCAAGAGGAACCCCATACAGAGAGACAATTCTGTTGATATAGAGCTCAGCCAACTGAATTCCAGAAATTGTTTCCTTGACGGGGAAGAAGTGAGCCACTTTAGAAAGCCTGTCAATGACAACAAAGATTGCATTGTTGCCCTTCTGCGACCTTGGAAAACCAGTGATGAAGTCCATCTCTAGTTTCTCCCATTTCCATTCCGGGGGTTTCAATGGCTGTAGAAGACCGTAAGGTTTCTGATGGACAGCTTTCACTCTGCGGCAGACATCACACTCCGAGACATACTTGGCACAATATCGTTTCAATCCCGGCCACCAATATTGTGTTTTCAAGTCCATGTACATCTTTGTGCTGCCAGGGTGGATAGAAAGAACAGAATCATGCGCCTCCTTGAGAACTTGCTCTCTCAAACCCGGGTAGTTCGGAACAAACATCCGGTGTTCAAAGAAAAGCGTGCCTTGATCATCGACGTGGAAGGACTCATACTTCGGAAGCTGAAGTTTGGAGATGATCTTTCTGGTGTGTGGATCACCAAGCTGACGAGAGCGGACCTTCTCTTCCAAGAGAGGAGTAGCCAGAAGGTTCAGGAGATACCCTTGTTCCACAATTTCAAGGTTGAGCTGACGGAATTCCTCGCACAAGAGAGGCTGTTGTTCTTCCATCATGAGGTTGTTGACATAAGATTTGCGGATGAGAGCATCGGCCATGACATTAGCTTTGCCCGGAGTGTAGTTGATGGTCAAATCAAAATCATTGATTGCTTCAATCCACCTCCTCTGCCGAAGGTTGAGATCAGGCTGAGTGAAGATATACTTCAGACTCTTGTGATCAGAAAAGATTTCACAACGGTTGCCAAGCAAGTAGTGCCTCCATAGTTTCAAAGCAAAGACAACTGCTGCGAGCTCGAGGTCATGAGTAGGATAGTTGATCTCATGCGTCTTCAACTGTCGAGAGGCATAAGCAACAACTTGTTTTTATTGCATAAGGACCGCACCCAATCCTTGCAAAGAGGCGTCACAGAATATCTGGAAAGGCTTAGATGTGTCCGGAGGAACCAAGACTGGTGTGGAAGTGAGCTTCTCTTTGAGTGTCTCAAAGCTTGCTTGACATGCAGGAGTCCAAAGGTATTTCTTGCCTTTCTTGAGGAGATCGGTAAGAGGCTTCGCTATCTTCGAAAAGTTCTGCACGAAGCGACGGCAATAACTAGCCAAGCCAAGGAAACTCCGCACTTCTTTGACATTAACAGGAGGAAGCCATTCAACAATTGTCTTTACAGTTTCCGGGTTGACTGCAATGCCCTTGGCAGAGATGACGTGACCAAGATAGGTTACTTGGGGCAGCCAAAACTCACACTTGGAGAACTTTGCATACAAGCGGTTCTCACGAAGCTTGTTTAGGACACACCGAAGGTGTTCTTCATGTTCTTCCTTTGACTTAGAATAGACTAAAATGTCATCCAGATAGACCACAACGAACTTATCAAGATACTCCATGAAAACCGAGTTCATAAGCCTCGAGAAGGTAGCAGGTGCGTTGGTGAGACCGAAAGACATGACCGTGTACTCATACAGGCCATAGCGGGTGGTGAAAGCTGTTTTAGGAACATCTTCCTTGCGAATCTTGATTTGGTGATAACCACTTCTCAAGTCAAGCTTAGAGAACACCACAGCTCCAGCTAGCTGATCAAAGAGATCATTAATCCGCGGAAGAGGATATTTATTCTTGATGGTTTTAGCATTAAGAGCCCGATAGTCAACACAAAGTCTATCAGTCATGTCCCGCTTCTTCACAAAGATTGTTGGGCTACCCCAAGAAGAAGTACTGTGTTGAATGAAACCCAACTTCTCTTGTTCATCAAGCTGCTGTTTGAGTTCAGCCAACTCAGTAGGACCCATTTTATAAGGCCGCTTGGAGATAGGAGCCGTTCCAGGTTCAAGCTCAATTACAAACTCAACCTCACGATCCGGAGGCATACCTGGCAACTCTTCAGGGAAGACATCTGGGAACTCACAGACCACCGGAACACTCTGAATAGCTTCCATAGCATCATCATTCAGAGCCGCCAAAGAGAAAAGCTGGATAGCAGGAGTCAGACTTGGAGAATAGACTATATGGCCTTCAGGAATCTTCAGAGAAACCGAGCGTTCAGCACAATCAATCACAGCTGCATTTGCTGTCAACCAATCCATGCCCAAGATGACATCAATGTCAGAATTGCCCAGAACAATTAAGGATGCCGAGAACGAAGAGCCACCAATCTCAATTTGATTGCCATGGCTGATATGAGCAGCCCTCATGTTTGCTCCAGGAGAAAGGACCATTAACCGCTTGAGGAGAGGAACCATAGCTAACTCATTTTCATTTGCAAACTTGTGAGAAACAAACGAATGCGATGCACCAGAATCAAACAAAACTCGTGCAGGGACTGAGTTAACGGATAGCATACCCATCACAACTCCAGGTGTATGCTCAGCTTGAGAGGCGTTGACACAGTTGGCATGAGCAACAGTAGACCCGGGCTTGGTGTTGATGTTGAGAGCCCGAGGTGGTGGTGCACGAACCAAAGGAGAGCTTGCCGCAGTTCTTGGAGGTGGTGGAGGAAGAGCTTTGTTTTTCATCGGACAGTTCCAGTACTGATGCCCAGTGTCTCCACAAGTGAAACAAGCACCAGTTGGACGTGGAGCAACGTAGCCAGGGACTCTGCCAGGCGCTCCAGGGTAGTGGTGGTTGTAGCCCCTGGGAGCAGCAGTGAGGAAGTTTGGTGGCCTTGCCGCGTAGCTTGCAGGTCTTGGTGGAGCCGGGAGCGACGGTGGGGTGTTAGGAACCCAGACACGACGCTTAGAAGGAGTTGACATAGCTGAAGAGCTTGCTGCATCACGGTTGTGTTTCTTTGACTCCTCAAACACTTGCCTACTTCCTTCTTCCTGGAGAGCTGTATGCTGAAGTTCCAGAAAAGACACCGGCCTTGCATGTGTGATTGCATATTTAATCGATGCATTGAGCCCTTGCCGGAACCTTTTTGCTTCTTCTTGTCATCAGAGATCTCATCGCCACCATAACGAGAAAGGTTCATGAAGTTCCTGATGTAGGTATTGACATTGTCATTTCCCTGCTTGAGGTTGAGAAACACTTCCTTCATCCTCTCCATGACAATTTCTGACAGATACTGCTCTTTGAAGGCTCCAGTGAACTGTTCCCAAGTAGGCTGAAAACCAGTGCAGTTTGCCTTGAGGTAATTCTCCCACCAGAGAGCTGCATCTCCCTTCAGAAGGTGAGTGGCACACTTTACCCATTCTTGCTCAGGAACATCAGCAGTCGCCAGTAGCCTTGACATCTCACGCAACCAATCATCAGCATCAAGTGGTTGATCGGACACATCAAATTGGCGTGGGTTGAACTTCAGGAAGCTTTTGATGTCTCCTCTCTTGGGAGGTGGAGGTAGCGGAGCAAACTCATTCCTCCTGACACTTTCTTCGAAACGCTGCTGGTTTTGCTGCATTGCTGCCAAGGCATTGGCGATGTTTGACAGCGCGGACCCCAGTTCAGGTGGTATGTCCTCATCAGAACGGCGTGGTGGTGCCATCCTGTGATTGATATAAAACACAAGTCAGTACTATAATGGAGAATAATAATAATCCAAAATAGTACCAAGATGGAATTAACCAAGATTAAAGGATACAATTTACTAAGATGATATTAAAATATCAACAAAGTTCAAAGCACCTAGAAGATATTAAGCATATCGCACACGACTGAAAAGGAGTGTGGTACACAGATATATCAAAGAAAATTTTTCCGCAATTTTCGGCATTAAAATACCCGTAGATGCGCAAAAACACTTAACGAATCAAGATTAGTGACCTGCCAAATCAATATACAAGAGCGAATGATAAGAGTAGTGGTATGGTCGCGACTCCACCCCGCACTCAAATCATTACTCCGCACATGAATAAGTAGAACACATATCCTAACCCCTTCTTCTCACGATGAACCTAAAGATTAGTAACTACGGAACCGAACACCCCAAACAAGATAACGTCGGATAACAAAGAGTAAGACAGATCGCGGTGGTATACAACGAATCAGATAGATCGCGTCGGTTTGCAAAAGCCTGTCGATATGGAATGTACCAACAGTTGATAACCAAAAGGCCGATTGTGATAACAACTTGGATGCAACAGATAGACAAGGAATTACACACACACACACACAACCTATGGTACTACGGAAACCCAGAACACGTGAATCCTAGTTTGAACTTTTAAGAAGAGGATTGAAAATGTTACACTTCCTTACCAGAAAAAGGGTGGGTGGGTGGGTAAGAAGAAAAGTGGAAGCAGTCCTACTCTCACGTTTTGTTTTTCCCTAGTATACATAACTACCAAAAATATTTACTAGACTGACAACGACCATTTGGCTGAGACCCTGAAGGGCGGGATGGCTCTGATACCAATTATAACTACCTCGGTGAATTACGCTCCTAGTTACAAGCCTGGATGAGCGGAAATGGTTGAAATAGTACGGTGGGGCCCAAATGCCACTCACAGGTAGACCTTGCGGCCGTCCCAACCATTTCCAAACATCGGGACAAGAACGAGCGGCGTAATCGGCAGGCGAAGGGATCAACTACATACACAAATGAGTATGTATGCAAGCCACCATACAACAGTACATCAGAGCCATTCCATCTAAAAGAAAGGAAATATAGCAACGCCATACGGCAAGATTCAAATGTCCTAGATAGATATAATAGTTTAGGATATCTCCTCATACATCAAACATCAGAGTATCAGGCGGAAGCGGCAAACAAGATCCGAGTACGGATAAGAAGCAAATCGGCATCAGATGCCCCATAAATAAATACATCCCGCCCATAGATCTCACGGATCCCTGTTCCCGGAATCTCTACACCGAATGATCGTTGCCCGCATCGTGCGTCTCCTCCACCCAGTATCCGTCTCGTGAGTGTACCTGTTCATCTGAATCAAATAATTTATCGTGTGAGACCCTAGGGGTACTCAGCAAGTCTTTATGCCTCTAAAGGGGACACAACCTGGGGGGACGCAATTGCAGCAAAAGATAAACCCTAACAGTTCTATAGATACTCGCTAACCATCCGCCTAACCAAAGATAGACGGATGTCCGTGAATTAAAGACAACAGTTATAACGGTAATATTAACAGATCCATCCTCCTCCTCGCTTACCAACGAGGAAGCGGACGAACAACCCCCCATCCGTTGGCAGTTTTATTATCCATTCCATGAGTGTTGCAATATTTACTAGTCAGTTACTTAGTCAAATTAAAAGCGGTACTTTAGTTATACTTGTCTATGATCGAGAAACTGTGCTCCAAGTCGTCCATAACCGCGGACACGGCTTTCAGAAAGTTTTACCCTGCAGGGGTGCACAAATAGCAACACACACTCGATCAACCTCGGAAAAACCAAATCAAAACCCAACGAGGATTTCACGACAAAGCAATCACAGGATTCAGAAATATTTCAGGGGGCCACCCCATTAAGCTACCCGCAACGAAGTTAGCTGACTCCGAAACGGACTCAAGGTTTGGGTGGACGGCTGTAAACGACTGGGAACCCGAAAGTGTGACTGGGCTTGTCGATACCGCGAAATCGTGTCCCGATCCTAAACAGTACAGGTGCAGTACATCGCACAATTTAAATAAAGCAGTAAGCATGGCATAAGTACAGGATAGTAAATAAAACCTCAAACTAGTTTGTGGCCCCAAGAAATAAGAATGAATCAAGCTCTGGCTCCGGGGGGTCCCATAAGCCTCCCGGATGTGGATAGCGCGAATATTCAAGGAACAGGAATCAAGTACTCGGGGTCCTACGGGACACAAGTGAGCATGGAAAACCAAATAGCAGATATTGCTCATCGGTGCCACTTTCATTAGTTATCCCATACTACTCAGGTTAAGTTGTTTAAGTACCTCGTTATCCATCAGACACTCACATACCCTACACGTGCTGTTCTACGACTCGCATGGCTCAAACAACTCCTGTAGTAATGGCTCATGGGATGGAGGAACAAGCTTCGGTGGGGTTTAAAAGTAAAGGCTATGCAATACTTGGGATTCAGTTTAATGCAATCGCGACTCAATGATGCAAGAATAAGATAGAGGCAATAGGTACTATATGTATGCAAGCATGTGGTAGTGCTTGCCTGGCAGCTCAGTTGAAGCGAGAGAAGGATCTGGGTAGTGCTCCTGGGTCTCTTGGTATATCCCCTGCTCAGTGTCTATTCGAAGAAGAACCAAACAAACAAGGGCCAACATAAATAAAGTGCACAAGCATAGGAATAAAATGCGACAAGCAAACAATCATGCCATGATGAATGATGCACAATTTGCATGGCAATAAAGTAGCATGGCATGGGTGAGGTGTGGAATACAAGAATAAATCACTTTATTGAGTTTTAGTCATGTTTTATACTCAATTAAGTTGCTGTTTACATTATATTTATATGATGCATGCTTCAATTCAGAACATGGAATGCATAAACAGAAAGGTCTCGTCGAGCTAATCATTTTAGACATATCATTTGTCGAATTTGGAGTTATAAATCAAAAGTTATTGATTAATTAAGGAAAAGGGCATTTGTTGTAATTTTAATCAACTTGGAAATTAAAGTGTCCAAAATATATTTTGAAGGCCATATTTGAATTCCTCACATTTTTCTGATTTCAAAACATATATTATTTGCATTATTTGGAATCATGAAATTAAATTTATTTTAAAGTCAAAATTATTAAAAGGGGTCAAAGTCAAAGGTTTGACTAGTTTGAATTAGTTTTGAAAATATTTGACTAAAGATTTGAATTAACATTCAAAAACAAAACATATTTCATATAAGGTTTGAATTCAAATTCCAAATCATTTGAAAGTTATGAATTAGTTTTAATTTAAACAGATTTGAAATTTGAATTTGAATTAATTTGAATAAGTTTGAATTTGAAACAGATAGCAGAAATCCTTTTCTCACTCACTCAGATCCAGCCACAGACAGTGACAGGTGGGGCCAACAGCTGACTCAGCAGCAGGTGGGGCGCAGCGGCCGAGCGGGGCTTTTCTCACCGCGAGCTGAGCTAGCTCATGCGGCTGACAGGCGGGGCCACAACATCTCTAGGGCCACACGCGGGCGCGCCAGCGAGGATGCGACACGTGGGGAATCCAGGGAGTGCGGGCTAAGGGCTGCAGAGCTGGGGGGCTGTTTTGCAAAACGATCAGAGAGGCTGACGGGTGGGGTTCGGTGGGACTGCGGGTTGAGGCGGGAAAAAGGCCAGGGGCCTCTGCGCAAAACGACGGCGGCTGCTGCTGACTGCTGACGGACGCGGCGCTGCCGGCGACGAAATCTGGCCGTCTCCCGGTGACGATGGCGACACGTACGCTGGACTAAACGCGACGACCCAAAAACGAAAAACGAAGATGGATCCACGGCCTACAACTTTCGTTCAGGGATCTAGCACGGAGGAGGTCTACAGCGCGCGGGGCAGGGTGAGGAACAGAGGCAGACGGATGCTGCGGCTGTTGCTGTCTACAGAGCGTGACGCGCGGCGGCGCACAGAGGCTGCTCGATGGAAGGTGGCGGCGCTACGGTGCACGAGAGAGAAGGGGACCATGTCTGGGGCATAGAGAGGCTCACCAGGAGCTCGTCGGTGTAGGCGAAGGAGCTCAGGGCGGTCGCGATCTGGCGCGTAGCTGGCTGGCCGGAGCTAGGGTTTCACGTCGGCGCGGCGCTGGTGCAGCTGGTACGGGCCTTCTCCTCCTCGCTGGCGGGTACGGGGCGACGCAGAGGGACCTCCTCGGCTTCCTCGACAACCTCCACGCCACGCCCGCCTGCTGGTTCGGAGGATCGGTGGTGGACACCGACGGTGGCCGGCGATGGTGTAGCCGGTGGTAGGAGTAGACGGAGAGGAAGGGGGCGGTCTGGGGTAGATCTGGAGAGGCCAGGGGAGACGTGGGGAAGGAGATAAGCAGAGATGGAGGGAGGAGATGGCGTGGGGGAGGTGGTGAAGATAAAGGTGGCTTCGGCCACCTTTTTCTCTCCTCCTTCACGTGCTCGGCGTGAGGCTAGGGCAGGGCAGGCGCATGGGGAGGGTCTGCAGGTGGGACCAGAGAGAGGAGAAGGGGAGGCTCGGGTGGGACCTGCAAGGCAGAGAGAAGAGCATGAGAGGGGAGAGGGGGCTCGGGTAGATGCTAGGGTAGGAGCTAGGCTTGGAGAGAGGGGGTATGATTCGGGTTAGGTTTGTTTAGGGTTGGGGTAGAGAGAGAGAGGGAGTAGATGGGGTGTGGGTCGAGCTAGGTAGAGAGAGGGGGTATGAGAGGTGTAGATGTAGGATTTGATCAAAATTTGAACAAGCAAACAAGTGCAAAAGAAATAAAATAAAAGAAAGGTCACTAGTGTCATTGATATCACATGTGATTAGAGACTAATATTGCATGCAGTATGACATGATGTGGAGATAGGGTATGTGTATTTCCTCATTTATTTATTTTATTAGTTTGAAAACAAACTACTCAAAACTCTTCCAAAACCAAAGCAAAAATCAAAAAAGGTAGAAAAAGGAGAGAGAGGAAACTTGCATGGCCCATGCACAAGTAATAAATGCCACTAATTCTAGTTGTTAAAACAACTATCTTTATTCAAGGTCATATATTCTTGCATGCATGCCAAAGAGAGATGTAAAAGCTCATGTATAAATAGGATGGTGGAATTATTATAAGGTGGTGACAAGGTTAAGGTGGTGGAGTTGAAAGAGATATGCCCCCAACTCCACTTGGGCATTAAACAATATATCAATAACCCAATACAATATCAAGAGGCAAATACAATTCACAACGCATATGAGAGAAGATCCAAACCAAAAAGGGTTTTATATGATGCTCAAATGCAAGGTGGCATGATGACATGAGCATGATATAATTATGATGCAACAATTATATATTGGAAGTAGCCATTATATTACTAAACCAAGTAGCATTACAGTTGTTAGACAAATGGGATGCTACAACCGCCATCTGTATAGGATGCGTCGTTAGACGGGATCTCCGATTCAGCGATGCTGCTTCTCTGCTGAGATGGGTTGGCGGTAATATCGAGTGGAGGATCTTGCTGCAAGCGTGCTATTCCTCTAAGTTCGTTGATCTGATGTTGCTGCTGCTTGTCAAGTCTTCCTAGCAGCTGCTTGAACTTGTCTGCCTCCTCCTCCTCCCGTCGTTGCTTTGCTCTTGCTCGGCTTCTATAGGTACCTTGGTCCTTAGGAAACCCAGTCTCCCACGTGAAACTCCCGTCAAGGCCCCGGACTCGTCCTGTATGTTCGTGATTCCCGAGGACCAAGGTCAGCAAGTCTTTCTCTCTATCGGGATGAAACTGTCTTATTCCATATTTAATATCTTTGACCACATTTAGCCATGCAGTCCTGGGTACCTTTATCCCGTCACTACAAACAAGGTCCCCTGTAAGTTCGTCATATGTACTCCCATGCCCAAGGAACCAATTTCTTGCCCTCAAATCCCATTCTTCGCGAATTGGTTCTGGAATGATCCCTTTTTTTGAAGCTCTTTCTCTTTTGCATCCCACTTAGGCATGGCAACCGCGTAGCCCCTGGCCCCATGTTATGGCGATAATTCTTCTTCGCAGCATTTATCTTGTTTTTTTCTGAATTTTCCGTAGCAGCTCCTGTTTTCCTATACTCCACAAATGCATCCTAGTAAGGCTGCTGCTTCGCTAGATAGCCTTCGAATATGGGGTTTTCTTGTCCTTCTGATACTGTTGCCATAATGACTTCTTTCAGTTCTTGAATAGTTCGGCCATCTTCTTCAGTGCAAACTGCTTGACTTTCTTTCTCATTTCAGCAGTCTCGTCCTCAGTGTCACATTCTGGCAGCTTGAAATGTGCCATTAGGTCATTAAAAAGTTCATCTTTGAACCTATCATCGATATACACATCACTCCATTCCGCCTCTTTGGGCTTATTCCACTCCCGAACAGTGATCGGGGTGCGATCTCTAGCAACAACTCCGCATTGTTATACAAATAGTTGTTTTGTTTTCTTTGGTTCCAATGGTTCGCCGTCTCCTGAAACCTCTGTAATTTCATAAACAGTACCCTGGAGCAACTTTTTGGCTAGGCCGCGCTTGGTTTTCTTGCTCAATGTAGAGGCCTAAGAGAAGAAACATTCGTCAACATAATATATATACAACTAGGTACATCTAGTGACGATCATCGGACATCATATATATACCTCGTCGGTCTGCATTACGCGTCCATGGGCTTCTTCCTCTTGTCTGTTGGTCTCCTCTCCCTCATCGGATGAGTTCAGATACCTCGAGGGAGATCCCTCATCGGCATCGTGAATCATATCCTCGAGCAAGTGTTGCGAATCTAGGTCTCTACGGACTGGACTAGGTGGATCCATAGTTCCTGCAAAATACACACAATATTTATTTGAACTTAACAAAATAAAACCTAAACCCTAAACCCGGAGGTCCGGTGGCGGTGGCCGATGATGGTGGCCGCGGGAGAGGCGGGCGACTAAGCGGCTTCCCGCGAGAACCACCACCCTAACCCTAACTCCGGTCACCACCCCTAAACCCTAAACCCGTAGGTGCGGTAGCGGTGGACGGTGATGGTGGCCGCGGGAGAGGCGGGTGACTAAGCGGCTTTCCGTGAGAACCACCACCCTAACCCTAACTCCGGACACCACCCTAAACCCTAAACCCGGAGGTGCGGTGGCGGTGGCCGGTGATGGTGGCCGCGGGAGAGGCGGGTGACTAATCCCTATTATAAACATAACTTACAATATTATAAATCTCATACCCTAAAAATAATAAACTAATCCTAAACTAAATACACTATATACACTAATCCTAATCCTAAACTACATACACTATATGTCCTAATCCTAAAGTACATACATTATATACACTATATACACACAAAAAAGAACATACACTATGTACTAATCCTAATCCTAAACTACATACACTATATACTAATCATAATCCTAAACTACATACACTATATACACTACTCACCTAATAAACTATATACACTACTCACCTAATATACTATACTCACCTAATACACTATATACACTAATCCTAATAAACTATATACATTGAACTAAAAAATTAATCCTAAATAAAAAATCCTAACTAATCCTAATTAATCCCAACCCTAACACTACTCACCGACGGTGGTGGCGGCCGGTGGTGATGGCGGCCGGCGGTGGCGCTGGCGGCAGGCGCGGGCGCTTCGTCGGAGTGGCGTCGGAGTGGCGTCGGTGGCGCGGCCGAGCTCGATCCGGGTGCACACGGGGCGCGGCGGCGCGGGTGCGGGCGCGGGTGCGAGCGCTGGTGAGGGCGAGAGAGCGGGGCTCGGCGGTGGGCGGCAGAGAGAGGGGTCGTCTGCGGCGGTTCTCGCGGTGGCAGCCTGGCGGCGGCGTCGGCGTTGCTAGCTCCACTTCTCTCGATGCGTGGAACGCACCGGGGAAGAAGGCCTCCTTTTATACCCCCCCCTCCTTTAGTCCCGGTCTATGGCACCAACCGGGACTAAAGGGGGGTCTCTAGTCCCGGCTGGTGCCACGGACCGGGACTAAGGGGGGGGGGGGGGTTCGTTTCGCGCGCTGGGACTAGACCTTTAGTCCCGGCTGGTAAACTGGACCGGGACTAAAGGCCCAAATTTGCGCGCGCTGGGCCAAAAACCCCCGTGTGTGCTTTTTTCAAATTTTCAAAAATAATATTTAAAACATTTAAATTATACTTTTCTGCATATTTTTGAATTTGACAAAACTTTCAACATGAAAAGTTCTTGAATTTGAATAATTAATCCAAATCCATTTTCTATTTTATCAAATAATTTTTTTAAATAGTCAAATTATTAACCATTTTGCCATTATCAATTTAAAAATGCATTAACTATTATTGTTTGCATATTTTTGAATTTGACAAAACTTTCACATTGAAAAGTTCTTGAATTTGAATAATTAATCCAAATCCATTTTATGTTTTATCAAATAATTATTTTAAATAGTCAAATTATTAACCATTTTGCCATTATCAATTTAAAAATGCATTAACTATTATTTTTTTGCATATTTTTGAATCTCACTAAACTTTCAACATGAAAAGTTCTTGAATTTGAATAATTAATCCAAGTCCATTTTCTGAATAAGCTTTAGTCCCGGTTGTATCCACTAACAGGGACTAAAGATATTTCCCGCCATTTCTCACTGCTTCCCGCCAAGTTTTTCCGCCCTTTCCTCTTAACCGAGCTTTTAGTCCCGGTTGTAGCCACTGATAGGGACTAAAGATATTTCCCGCCATTTCCCACCGCATCCCGCCATGTTTTCCCGCCCTTTCCATCTATATATAGGCCGGCTGTGCCATGGTTATGCACACATCCACACCTTCCTCTCTCACAGAAATGGACAACGCCTACTAGGCCATTCTGACCCTCGAGGAGACGGAGGGGTTATGCGCCTCAAGCTACACTTGCACACCAGGCTACCGGCCGCCCGCCGGCTAGATGCCGAGCGCTGGAGGTGTTCCTGTCCCTTAAGGCTCCGCCCGACAGGCGTCCATAACGAACCACTTCTACCACGAGCTCACGCCGGAGCAGCGGATGGATCCCCAGTGGGATCCCGACAACTACGACACCTGGAATGCCTTCTTCGCTAACCGGCAGGAAAGGGAGCTCGCTAGGTACGATGGTGATGGCCCGCCCCCGGTGAACCACAACGAAGACGGCTGCCGTCTATGGTGGGCGAACCGTACTATCATCGGCGTGATGCGCTACATCGCCGGGGGAGATCATCCTCGCCTGCGGTGCCCACAAGTCCACCCGCCCGCCGTGAATCCAAGGCCGGAGTGGCAGGTGCCCCCGATATATGCCATGGCTGGGCTCAGGATCCCCGGAGTGACAGGTGACGATGACGATGATGATGACGATGACGAAGAAGACCCTGAAGATGTGTACTATAGGACTAGGCATGATTATGACTAAAGGGGGCGGCTTTAGTTCTGAGTGTTAGCTAGTCCCGGCTTTTAATATTAATAAATGTATTGAGTGTTAGTCCCGGTTTGTGGCTGGACCGGGACTAAAGGGGCCTTTAGTCCCGATTCCGTAGTCTCAGTTTTTAAATATTAATAAATGTCTTGAGTGTTAGTCTCGTTTTATGGTTGGACCGGGACTAAAGGTGGACCTTTAGTTCCGATTCGTACTACGACTTTACCAAACTATGAAGATGTTGTCCCGATTCGTACTTACCATGAATATCTGATCTCCAAACACGTGCGGTCACATATTAGGGAGTGCCTCTATGACCAGTTTCTTGGAGATGCCGGAGGACTGGGCTCCGGCGGCATCTCCCTCAAACTGGACGTAGTGGTATCCCTGCTCTCGAAGACCATCTTGCAGCTTGTAACTTCTCTAACTAGATCAATATGCCTGGGAGCTAACCTAATTTCACATATTAGGGAGTGCCTCTATGACCAGTTTGTTGGAGATGCCGGAGGACTGGGCTCCGACGGCATCTCCCTCAAACTGGCCGTAGTGGTGTCCCTGCTCGAAAACCATCGATCTTGGAGATGCCTCAAACTGGCTGGAGGACTGACCTATTTATAGTACAAGAAGCTCGGCATAGTGTCAACACTCACAACATAATGTCAACACTCACCCCTATTATTAGTGATCACTCGTGTTTTGTCCCGGTTGGTGTCTCCAACTGGGACTAAAGGTTCATCCAACCGGGACTAAAGGTTCAACCCCTATTATTAGTGCTAGCTGTCCCAGCCTGCCGCAATCCCTTCAGTCGCGGTTGGTTTCTCCAACCGGGACTAAAGGTTCAACCCCTATTATTAGTGTTGTCTAGCCCAGCCTTCCGCAATCCCTTCAGTCGCGGTTGGTTTCTCCAACCGGGACTAAAGGTTCAACCCCTATTATTGGTGCTGCCTGGCCCAGCCTGCCGCAATCCCTTCAGTCGCGGTTGGTTTCTCCAACCGGGACTAAAGGTTCAACCCCTGTTATTCGTGCTGCCTGGCCTAGCCCGCCCTGCCAGGCCTAGCCCGCCCTGCCATTTCCCTCTATTTATAGTGCGGTCGTCATGGCCATGGAGAATCTTCATCATTTTACAATATGATTACATAAAAGGTTTAATATATTACACCAAAATCCCTAACTAGTGTTGTTGTTTTCTTCTGCGTCGTAGCCATGGAGAATCTTCATCATTTAACAGGAGGCTTGGGTCAGTTTTCACTTTGAAGGGCAGGATTTCATAAAACTTATTATAATCTTCTGACATATATGTCTTGTCATCCACTCCCAGGATGTTTCTTTTCCCTGAAAGAACTATGTGGCGCTTTGGCTCATCGGACGATGTATTCTTTTGCTGATTTCTTTTTCTCGGTTTCATAGACATGTCCTTCACATATAAAACCTGAGCCACATCGTTGGCTAGGATGAATGGTTCGTCCATGTACGCAAGATTGTGAGATCCACTGTTGTCATGCCATACTTTTTGTCTACATGTACCCCTCCTCCTTTCATCTTGACCCATTTGCATCGAAACAAAGGGACCTTAAAATTAGGTCCATACTCAAGTTCCCATATCTCCTCTATGTACCCATAATATGTGTCCTTCTGTCCATTGTCATTTGTTGCATCAAAGCGGACACCACTGTTTTGGTTGGTGCTCTTTTTATCTTGGGCGATCGTGTAAAATGTATTACCATTTATCTTGTACCCTTGGAAAGTACATATAGTCGAAGATGGTAACTGTGCCAACAAGTACAGCTGATCTTCAACAATGTTGTTATTCATGAGATGCTTCTGCAACCAACTGCCGAAAGTGTCCTCGTGTTCCACTTTAATCGAGGAGTCAGGCATCCTCGGGTTTTCCGAGCGTACAATAATCTTGTGTTTCTCGATATACGGAGCCACCAAGGTGGAATTGTGTAGAACTGTGTAGTGTTCTTTATTGAAAGAATCCCTGTCCATACATACCATTGTTTTTCTTCCTAGTGTGCCTTTTCCAGTCAGCCTCCCCTCATACCGAGATTCAGGAACACCAATCGGCTTAAGGTCAGGAAGAAAGTCAACACAAAACTCAATGACCTCCTCTGTTCCATAGCCCTTGGATATGCTTCCTTCTGGCCTAGCACGGTTATGAACATATTTCTTTAAGACTCCCATGAACCTTTCGAAGGGGAACATATTGTGTAGAAACACAGGACCGAGAATTCTAATCTCTTCGACTAGGTGAACTAGGAGGTGCATCATAATATTGAAGAAAGATGGAGGGTACAACAACTCGAAGCTGACCAGACATTGGACCACATCAATCTGTAACCCTGATAGACTTTCTGGATCGATTACCTTTTGAGAAATTGCATTGAGGAATGCACATACCTTCACAATGGCCAGCCAGACATTTTCCGGTAGAATCCCTCTCAATGCAACCGGAAGCAATTGCGTCATAAGCACGTGGCAGTCATGGGACTTTCGATTTTGGAATTTTTTCTCTTTCATATTTACTATTCCCTTTATGTTAGACGTGAAGCCAGACGTGACCTTGATACTGAAAAGGACTTCAAAAAAGATTTCCTTCTCTTCCTTGGTAAGAGCGTAGCTGACAGGCCCTTGAAACTGCCCTGGATGCTTGTCGTCTCGTCCTTTATGACGTTGCTGGTCCTACCGTGCTTCCGGTGTATCTTTTGACTTGCCATACAAGCCCAAGAAACCTAGAATATTCACGCAAAGATTCTTCGTCAGGTGCATCACGTCAATTGCAGAGCGAACCTCATGGACTTCCCAATAGGGTAGCTCCCAAAATATAGATTTCTTCTTCCACATGGGTGCGTGTCCGTCGGTGTCTTTCGAAACAGGTTGTCCTCCGGGACCCTTTCCAAATATTACATTTAAATCCTTAACCATACCAAATACATCAGCACCAGTACGGGGGGCAGGCTTCTTCCGGTGATCTGCCTCGCCATCGAAATGCTTGCCTTTTTTTCTTAAGGGGTGTCTGGACGGAAGAAAACGACGATTGTATGGGTACACATTCTTCCTAGATTTATCTAGATATATACTTTCAGTCTCATCTAAACAGTGTGTGCATGCGTTATATCCCTTGTTCGTCTGTCCTGAGATGTTACTAAGAGCATGCCAATCATTGATGGTTACGAACAGCAACGCTCGTAGGTCGAATGGCTCCTATTTGTGCTCATCCCACACACGTAAACCTAGTTCGGCCCACAACTGTAAAAGTTCATCAACTAATGGCCTTAAGTACACATCAATGTCGTTGCCGGATTACTTCAGGCCTTGGATGAGCACTGGCATCATAATGAACTTCCGCTTCATGCACAACCAAGGAGGAAGATGGTAGATACATAGAGTGACGGGCCAGGTGCTGTGACTGCAGCTCTGCTCCCCAAAAGGATTCATGCCATCTATACTTAGACCAAACCATAAGTTTCTTGCGTCACCAGCAAAGTCCGGGAAGTCTCTCTCGATTTTTCTCCACTGTCGACCAACAGCGGGGTGCCTCAACATCCCGTCTTTCTTACATTCTTCCATGTGCCATCGCAACAACTTGGAATGCTCTTTGTTTTTGAACAAACGTTTCAATCGTGGTATTATAGGAGCATACCACATCACCTTGGCAGGAACCCTCTTCCTGGGTGGCTCGCCATCAACATCACGAGGGTCATCTTTTCTGATCTTATACCGCAATGCAGTGCATACCTGGCATTTATCCAAATTCTCGTACTTCTCACCGCGATAGAAGATGCAGTCATTAGGGCACTCATGTATCTTCTGCACATCTAATCCTAGAGGGCAGACGAGCTTCTTTGCTTCGTATGTACTGGCGGGCAATTCATTATTTCTTGGAAGCAACCTCTTCATGAGTACCAGCAACTTCTCAAATCTCGAGTCAGTCACACCGGTCTCTGCCTTCCACTTCAGCAATTCCAGTGTGCTACCCAGCTTCTTCTGGCCATCTTCACAAGTTGGGTACAATATTTTATTATGGTCCTGTAACATCTGCTCAAACTGCAACCTCTCCTTTTCTGTGTCGCAGTCTCGCTTTGCATCAGAAATGACCCGACCAAGATCATCAGCGGGCCGGTCTGGTTCCCGTTCTTCACCTCCTTCTTCTTCATTGTCTTCCATTGCGGTATCAGCGTATTCAGGGAACATAGATCGGTAGTTGTCATCATCGTTCTCTTATTCATCACCGTTTTTCATCACAACCCCTCTTTCTCCGTGTTTGGTCCAAACATTATAGCCGGACATAAACCATACCGAAGCAGGTGGCTCTGAATGACTCTTGCGGAAGTGTGAGTCTTCTCATTCCTACAGTCAACACATGCACAACACATAAAACCATCCCGTCGCTTGTTCTCCTCGGCTACAACTCGAAAAGAACGCACGCCTTCTCTGAAATCGGCAGAGCGTCGGTCACCGTACATCCATGGATGGCTCATCTGTATCATACAAATATATGTCAAACACAATCACTATGCTAAAGTTAGTACCACACGATGGTCTAAACGAGAAAATAGTTGCTAAACTTTTATTACACTTGGAAACAAAGATAAGCAAACTTAAGTGTGGCTCAGGCACCTCATATCATGTCTGTCTTGTGTGACCTAAACTCGCATCGCTCTAATGGACATTTCACCGAACACCTCTAGTACATATGTATGGACAAGAAAAAATAGCACCACAACACTCTCTCCCATCAGGGAAAAAACAGTTGAGAGGTGGAGGAGACTGTGCGTATATATAGGGCCAGACCACTAGTCCCGGTTGGAGATACAAACCGAGACTAAAGGGGGTGCCCCCAGCGAGCGGCAGGATTAGGGCCCTTTAATCCCGGTTTGAGTCTCAGACCGAAACTAATGGGGTCTAACGGACCGGGATATATGGTTCTGGGCGGCTCGGACCATCCGGCGAGGGCCATTAGTCCCGGCCCAAAGGTCTATTTTCTACTAGTGACGTTATTAGTTAGATGAAACGTGTCGTCCTACAATACCACTGGCAGGATGTTAGTTCACGGAATTGTACAGTACTATGCACATGGGATGATAACATGACCGCACATCTTATTGCAACCAAATTATACAGTACTATGCACATACTATTGGAGTAGTCCTACCAAACTAAAAAAAAACATGGTATACTAATTTTTTTACATGGAACACTCAGTATTTCATTAAGACATGGCACGATCGATCTATCACCGGACGTTCCAAAGAGTACAAAATTATAAAAAAGCATCTGGGCTTCACAACGTGCAACTCATTGGCCACGCGCTCTTGTACACAAAGCAAACATTGACACACAACTGGAATTTCCAATCACGCATAATTGAATCATCACTATTCATGGGTGGCGATGTGCCTCTACAATGCACCCAGTTTTCTAAATCATGTGTGAATGAACGAACAATCACGAACATTTATGTTTGCCAAATAGTATGCGATAGCGAGAATAATTGCAAACATTTATGTTTGCGTAATAGTTTGCGATAGCGAGAGCCTTCACACAACATTTATTTTGCTAAATTGTCAGCAATTGGAAGATCGCAAACCATGACCGTTAAAGTAGCCATATGTGTTCAACTCAGATGGCACACATTTGTTTCATCCTACGGTATGATTATTGCAAGAATTGCACATGTTTTAGCTGTATAACAACAAGCAGGACCATGTAAAAGTTGTATACCCATCTGTACCAGCAAGGTGTAAGTCAAAGATTGCATGCAAATGCATTAGCAAAACATGATTCTATTTAATTTTATATTCCATACGGTACATGTGTACATGTATTCTGAGATAAATTCAATTGTTAGCTATACAAATGAGAGAGTTGCGCAGATAATTCTTGATTATGTTGGTGTTGTCATGACAAGTTCTGTTGGCATAATCTTCCACGCCACATCTGGTAAAAACACATTTTTTCAGAACTCTTAGTGTAATCTTCTCATCACCTTTGTGATATTCTAGTAACACTGCATAAAAGACCCTTAATAAAGAAGGTATTCTACGCAGTGAGCCAGAGCATTACAATAGCGATTGTTGGAGACATAGCTCATGGATTGGAATACTTCTCAATTGTTTGTACATAGGAATAGCGAGCGAAATATTAACATGCCTAAAAATATAAATTTTAGTGTCTAAGCATAGATACTTACTTGTATCCTTAAGGATGTTGTATCGTTAAAATGATCCTGACCCTATTGGCCATATTGGCCCCAATCTGGATGTAGTTATTGGCTTACTCAAGTGCATGACACAACACAATACAACTGTACAAATACTACCTCCGTCCTAAAAGCTTTAGGACGGAGGTATAACAAAGTATATCTATGGAGTTATAACATAAACATAGAAAAGCTAACAACAAATTCAAGTTCAAATGATTCACATTCTTACTTAGATATGCTTCGGTAAGACTAAGGAAGTCAAATTGTTATGCATTATCACCAAAAGATAGAGAGAGTCGATTTGGAGCCTGTTCTCCATGGATGACCTTATTTGTTTTAAAAAAGTTCAAATTTAAAGATTCAAAAAATCCAAAAAAATAATGGGATGTAGATAATGATTAAATAAGTATGTGCAAAAAATCATGTGAAAATACATTGTATTCCGGCCTTAGCGGAAAAGGAGAAAATTTCATATCTGTGCGTGAACAATGCAATTTTGAATGATCATCTATTTTCCCAAAATTTATCACATTTGAATTTTTCTGTGCCCGAGATACAAGTTATTTTTATTTGAAAATTTGCAGATTTACATTTCGTATTGTTGGCTACATGTAGGTATGTTTTCGAAAATATTTGATGCTTTTTAAAAAATTCAAAAAAAGCTCCAGTAGGATGGGCTCCAAAGTGATTTCCCAGAAAATATAACCCTGTTATAAGATAATGATAGCTAGAGTTAAATATGTAACACATATAGAAAAACTATAGATCCAACAATCAAATCTTGTCAAACAATATAACTCCCTAGTTATAAGGCATTTGATTGATTAGTATTTGCACTTGCAACATATGGCTTAGTATTTTTTTCTTGAAGTTTACCCTTTTGTCAGTTATAAGCTTGAGTTGGAGAAAGGAAATAATTGTCTGTTGCAATTTCGAAGGGCGGCGTGACAAACCACTAGTACGATTGATGTGAGCCTTCCATCTTTTAACTCGCCGCAACTGTCCAAACAAATGCACGGGAAGATCTTAACAGCAACAAATAAATGGTGGCTTATCCGATATGGTAATTGAGTTACAGTATTTGAAAATGAAAATAGTGATGCTTCGACGGTACCGTGTTGACTGTTTAGCAAACAGGCGACACGAACACGTTAGTTAGCAAAGTGCTAAGTACAACTGTTGGGTTAGTTCATGGAGTCGTACACTACTATGCGCATGGGGATGAAAACATGACTACACATAGGCCTCAAAAATCCATTTTAGAGCTACGCGCTACATATCGACCGACCATGACATTCAACGTGAATATAAATGGTGGAGGCCTAAAACCATGATGTGACCCACGGTGAGACTATATTCATGAGGCGTAGGCACCATCCTCATGCGAACATGTGTTCTCCTTTTTTTCCATATGACTCCCAACGGAGCTGGGTTCCATTATCAGAAGATAACAAAACATATGTCTTGATACCAACTACAACAAAAACTAAAGTCCATCGCAAGAAAAGGATTGAAAACAACTGAATCGTCTGAAGATAAAGGTGGAACAAGTTTTCAACTAACTTGTTGTGTGCTTTTGGACTATCTAGATAGTTTGGTTGCTCGAATATTTCAGAAAATCTTATGTCATCCCATATGTCAATAAAATAACTGAAATTTTATGGTATAACATTAGTTTTCATGACAAATCAGCTCATACTATTTTTAGCTTACTATACTTATTAGTCTTTGTACAATAGTAGTCAAAGTATTTTCTAAACAGAAGAAAACGAACCTCGTTATGCCCGAATGGTGCTAGAATTGTTTTGCAATGCTCACGTAGCTAAAAAAACAGAGAAAAACCTTAGTAACATGAAATCTACCAACCTAAACAAAGTATATATCACATACAAGATTTTTATGGTCCATGCAAAACTCATGTTGAAAGATCATGGTATGATTATGAGAGGGGTTGAACAGGAAGCTAGCCATGTGCTTTCTCCTTTCACAATTATCATGTGTTCTACGTTTAGTCAAAGTCAAACTCTTTCCTATTAGACCAAATATATATATAGGAAATAAATTTTAACATCTAAAATATAATATCAGTAGTAACAGAATCTTTTATAAAAAAACAGTAGTGTCAAAACTGCACCAACACTATTTTATTAAATGAAGCCAGGAAGTACAGTGCAACATCCAAAGAAGGGTTTAAACCAGAAACACATGAGACAAAGGTTCATATCTCCGAGGTTAGGCACATACAAACCCGCAATTTTTTTCATAGTATAATCAAACTCCAGCTGGCTAGATGATATTTATGCCGGTCAGAGCAAGTACAATAAGCCTAGTCAGCTGACTATAAGACCTGCCATGTCATTTAAAAGACTAAGTGGAAGAGAGAGAAAGTAGGAGAGAGAGGGAAGCGGGTTCTTGTACTACCGCCGGCTGCAGCACAAGCCACTAGAAAAAAGCAGCCCGCATGCATGCAAAGCCCAATAGCATATATGCATTATATAATTTAATCATAATTAAATTCTATGTAATAGCCTGTTCAAGAGCTAGCCTATTGTGCTTGTTGGCTTTATGAAGGATTTAGATGACATGGAATGGGTATGGAGTCGACGGGGGGCTCTCCTATTAATCTTGCTCTCATCCAAATCACGCGAAAAGAAGTGTGATATTTGAGAGTAAATTTCATTAATAACCCACTTAGGAAATTTAACAACATTGGTATCGTTGAATGTATTTTCATATTATCCAAATTTGGTGTTATGGTTGTTGATATTTTTGCTACATGTTTGATCAAACTTTATAAAACATGACTTTGACTGTTTGACAATACCTAAAACACATGTAGGCTAAATAAAGAGTGAGTATGAATTTTGTTTCAGTAAAGCACACACCCATCCTTATCCCAATACAATTAACGAGACATTCTTGTGGCACAAAAATATGAAGAAACAAATGAGTTTGGACTTTTTTCGACAAAGAGAATTTATTAGTATCACGAAGATATCAATTACACTCAATCTCTACAACAACGCAATGACCTAATGGCAATACGAATGCACAACCCCAAAAAAATTAAAGAAGAATTACTAAAAAAGAAAAAGCCCCGCTACAGTGGTCTATTCTTTGTAACAGTAGGCCAAACACCACCAAGACATCACGGGAAATCCAAATTCTCTAAAAGATACGCCTACGAGAAGGAAATAGTGCACAAGCATCATCGTCGCTCGATCATAGATCATAGGTTGATCATAGATAGTAGGTATTTATCCTAGAGAAAAATCCGCGCTCTCAAAACAATGTCTTCAACTAGGCCATTGCTAGGCACAACCAATTAAGGCCAGACATTGGGTTTTCATCCTGAAATCTTAGACACTGAACTTCTCCTGTGTTATTGCCCACACTTTTTGATGCCGCTGCTATAAGGCACGAATCACCAAGCCAATTGCTCATCACCACCAGGACTCAAGAAATCCGTTGTCTTGATGTTAGAGGAACCCTAGGACCACCGCCTTTATTAGATCCAAGCTGGCGGTTCCCATGCTGCCCGCTGGCCTCTACTATGACCGACCGCCCTAAACCCCACTGGCAACCCGAAGGCACGACCGGCAGCGAAGGAAAGTCGTGTCGCCTGAAGCCTCCGCCGGATGGACTCACGACTTTGAGCACGCCGTAGGTGAGCCACCACCACGTCGTCGATGCAGGGCCACACAACCACGCCACCACCACAGGACCATGGTTGTCAACACCCGGATTTTTAATCCCAGATGCCTGTTATGCCATACATAAGGTCTTACACAAATAGGGATCTCATGATCCATTTCTTAATACAACTTCAAGCAGCGGAATACGTAATAATAACGGTAGCGTAGGCGAAGCTCCATCTTCGGGGTCACAGGCAATGCTGACGATGGGAGATGATCCTAGTTGTCGTAACCTTCCTGGGGTCCATCCTCCAGGTACTCCTCTTCATAGTCTGGCCATGGGAATAGCCAGGGACAAAGCCGTGAGTACTATTTAAGTACTCGCAAACTATTAATAACAAGTGAAAGGGGTTTTTGATAATAGGACACTAGGCTCTAGGGTTGTTTTGCAAAAGCCAGATTTATCTCTACTAAGCTGAGAAGCAAGAGAAGCTAGTCACAATTTTATAACTTCTAAGTAGGAACTTGTATTTCATATCACAACCCTGTTGTGGTCAAGTCAAAGTCTCAATTCATTTCACAAGTCTTTTGAAAACATCTGACGGGGGAACAGTATGGCCACTCCAACTGTCCATAACCGCGGGCACGGCTATTCGAATAGTTTGACACTCTGCAGAGATTGTACACTTTCACCATAACATTCGATACATCCGTCAGGAACAAATCCTGAATTCACCATACTCAGTATGCGGATAATCAATCCTAACCTTTCCATTACACGCCCTAGTATAAGCACCTCTCCTGTGAGTTTGGCCTCCCAACCATGACCAACTGTCATCTTGGGTACTGCACAGGTGGACAATCTTCACAAGGTAGCCTCAGCTCAGACCTTGGCCGTGAGGGAACTAATACTAAGGTATATAAGTTTCCAGTCAAGCCCTACCCAACCTTCGGGTATTGTGGTTGTACGATAAAATTGGAATGGTATCGCAGCCAGACAACCATCAGTTTTATAAAGGGCTAAGGCTCATGCCTCAACATTTTCATCACCAAAATCATCAGGTGTTCGGAAACACATGTCCAAAACATTTCAATAGAATGATCCATCATTCCAAGGTTTTCATAACCATTTTCACGAAGCCCATCTAATGTTGATCAAGTTTTATGCTTAGCAATAGCATCTACAAGTGGGGGTAAGTACTAAGGAGGGGTGGTAAACTAGTGGAGTTTAACTAAGTTCAGTCTCATGCCTTAGGAGCACATAAAGATTATCTAGCTTAGGCCAAATTTTATGCTCTTTATGCAACCTTCAATTATCTTTCTAATATCTACAATTCACTTAAGTAAGATCTAAGTACTAGCTTTGATAAAGAAATAAAGTATAAAGCTTGTAAGTAAAAGTATGATTGGTTTATCAAGTGGGTAGGATCAGATATGCTTAAGGCATATAGTTGGCATGGTGACAAACAAGTATTGGCTTGCATCAGTATCAGTCTAAGCTTGCTAAATTGCAAGTGTTAGCTTGCAAGGTTAATAACTTGCCTTGTGCAGAGCAGTGGTTGAAGTTCTCGTCGGCTTCTTCTTCATAGTATCCTCCTTCCTCCTCGTATCCTTGGTCGGTACTAGCGTCTATGAATAAATATGAGGTACACAATCACCAAACAATACTTAACTACTTGCATTCATCAAACACAAGGGTCCTATAGATGATCTAGCATCATCACTAATATTACAAGATTAAAGCTTGGTTTAATTCCTTTTATTTTTAGAAAAGTAATTTATACTCATTGAAAAACTACTTAAGATTTAATATTCTCCAAACCAAACATGGGATCATGTTGACACATGTCATCACCACATATTTAAGTACAGGGGAATGTGGTTTAAAGTGGTGTCACAATTTAATAAGGTTTTTCTCTTTTATTTTAATTAATTAAAGTGGCTAGAAATGCCTATGTGGCATTCTTTTATTACTTGAACATTATTTCTGTAAGTAAACCTATATATTTTTATATATTCTGAAAGGTGTGGTTAAATGTGATTTTTGAGAGTTGGAATCAACTCAAAAGCTATTATGGTTTAAATTTGAAAAATGTTTGAATGCAGAAAAGCTTCTGCCTTGTTGTTTTTACCATGGATGATCTATAGATCCAAATGACTTGAATCCAACGGTCTTGGATTAAGCATTTCCATATCTTTCCAACAAAATTGGTTTCATTCCATTTGGTTCGCTGAATCGATCTGGGTTGATTTTTGAATCTAGGTGCAGAAGTGTCTTGCGCGGGAAGCGATACTGGGCCGGCCTGCTAAGCACAGCGCTTATGCGGGCTGGTTAAGTCGTTGTCCCCATGCGTCAGTGAGACGAGCGGGTGCGAAGCGGTATGGGGCGATGTGGTGTGTTCGATCTGGTTCTAATCCAATGGCTGAGGGTCATCGTCGACGTTGGGCAACACCAGCGAGACAGAAACCTAGCGCGGCAGGTGGGGGTCGTTGGGGGCTCACCGGGGCTCAGGCGAGGGTCGGCGAGGCGGGCGAACGACAACGGCGAACCTCCTGGTACCGACAGCTTCTCCTGGGGCAGCTCCAATCGCTGGCCCCTTCTTCTCCAGCAGTGGCAGGCTTCGGTGAACTTCCAGCGAAGTGCTGCTCGCCTTGCTCCGGGAACGGGGTGGCACGATCAGTGAGGAGAGGGGAGTGAGATGGTGTGCTCAATTCGGCTGGGGGTGGCCTCTATTTATAATCGCGACGGCGAGACCGAACGGGATGGGCAGACGATGGTGGCGACACGGCTACGGGCGGCTAGAGGCATGGCCGGCGGTGGAGATCGCTTGGTGGTCTCCTGGCGATGCTCTACGGCTTTAATGCGTGCGTAGGGGTGGTGCGGTTTGGTCTGGAACGCGCGATGCTCTGCGCGGCAGAGGCGGCGTCTTCGACGGCGAGCGATGGCTGTGCGGCATGGGGTGGCGAATGGGGATGTCTGGCGGTCTCCTGGGTTGGTGGCAATCATGTATGCACGCGGCGAGGGCGGCGCGTGGTCTGTGGGCGTCGGTCGAGCGTGGCGCTCTGGTGCATGCTCGGCATGGTTGCTGGCGAGCTGGGCGCGGTTCGTGCATGTGGTCCAGGGTTTGGCAATGCTCGCGGCTGGGACAGGGAGTGGCGGTGGACGGTGGGCTGCCTCCCAAACATGTTTGCTAGGCTTGTTTCTTCTCCTAGCTTGCTGTCTCCACTGGGGTGGCATGGTGAGCTTTGGCTGTTCACCATTGATGTCATTTCCCAGCTTACAGTGAGGCTAGTGCTTGGTTTAACTTGCTAGATGATATACTGAGATGGTTGTGAGCTAGAGAGGGGACAAGTTAGGCTTCAATCACTGCTCACAATAGTGTTTAAGATTTTGATGATTTCTGTCTGCAAAGTGTTTGATGAAATGGCCGCAAGAATTCAAGTTTTGAATTTTGAAAAGATTTTTGGTGGGTGTGCTAGGTTGGTGCTGGTGAGTCTGCAGATGCTTGGGTTTTGAAAGTTGAGCTTGTTTGAGTGGTTTTTGAAAAAGTGGGATCTTCCCATATGATAAAGATTCAATTTTGAACTGTCTTTTAAACTATGCATTTGAAAGTTTCTGGATGATCACAAAGTGGGCCTTGATACCTTGTTATGAGTACAATCAAGGGGTGTAAAGATCCAGAAAAGTTTATGTTAAGTTCTGAAAGTTTGGGACAGCCAAAGTAGTCATGGGAGTTAAATTGGTCAAAATGACCATTCCCTTATTTTATTTTTTTTGATTTATTTGTCTTTGAGAAAAGTTTGGGAATTGTTTAGATGATGTTTATTTCACCTAAGAATCTATTTACAAGCAAAGGAACACACAAACAAGGCAATTCAAAAGAATTCCAAATGAAATGCATACACCATGCATGCTTTTATATTTTTACTTTAGAAAAGTTTTTGTTAACCCTAATTTTGATGATTAGAGTTTGATGATCCAAGTTTAGTATTTTTGGGATGTTACAAACCTTCCTCCCTTAAACAAAATCTCGTCCCGAGATTTGAAAAAGGACGAAAAAGATTACCTAGGATTTGAAGAGATCGGGAAACTCTGTCCTGATGTGATCTTCGCGCTCCGAGGTAGCTTCCTCTTCTGTGTGGTTGCTCCACTGAATCTTGAGAAACTTGATGCTTCGGGTTCGGGTAGTTCTGAAAGCTTCTTCCAAAATACGGATGGGTACTTCAGGATAGGTCAGGTCATCGTTGATCTCTATGGTCCGGTGATCGATGTTTTTGAACACTTCGGTCTTCTCTGGGACTTCGAGACACTTGCGAAGTAATGAGATATGGAACACACTGTGCACGGCTGGCATCTCTTAGGGTAGTTCCAATTGGTACGACACTTCTCCTCGATAGTTCAGAATCTTGAAAGGTCCGATATATCTGGGGGCTAACTTTCCTTTGAGTTGGAAACGTTGCATTCCTTTCAATGGTGACACTTTCATATAAACAAAATCTCCTAGGTTGAAGGCGAGGTCTCTACGTCTCTTGTCAGCGTAACTCTTCTGTCTGGACTGGGCTGTCTTGAGGTGCTCACAAATCTTGTGAACCTTCTCTTCTGCTTCTCGTAGGATGTCGGGTCCGAAAATCTGACTCTCTCCTACTTCTGACCAGTTCAAAGGGGTGCGACACTTCCTTCCGTACATGAATTCAAATGGGGCCATTTGCAAACTAGCTTGATAACTGTTGTTGTTGAAAATTCTGCGAATGACAGACAATCTTCCCACTTAGATCCATATTCTAACACACATGCTCTCAACATATCTTAGAGTATTTAATTTACTCGCTCCGTTTGTCCATCGGTCTGAGGGTGATACGCGGTGCTGAAATCTAGGCGGGTTCCTAAACCTTCTTGAACTTTCTTCCAGAATATCGAGGTAAACTGAATTCCTCGATCCGATACGATGTGCTTGGGGACTCCATGCAAACTAACTACTCTAGCGATGTATAACTCCGCTAGCTTCGAACTCTGATATGTGGTTTTGACGGGTAAGAAATGGGCGACTTTGGACAATCGATCCAGATAGAGTCATTTCCCCTACTAGAAGTAGGCAGTCCAGTGATAAAGTCCATTCCAACGGAATCCCATTTCCATTCTGGAATCTGCAAGGGTTGCAACAATCCAGCGGGTCTTTGATGTCCTGCCTTGACTTGATGACATATATCACACTTGGCGATATAGCTTCCGATTTCTCTCTTCATATTATGCCACCAAAATTGCTCCTTTAAATCTTGATACATCTTAGTTCCTCCGGGATGGATAGAATAAAGAGTAACATGAGCTTCCTTAAGAATAACTTCTTTCAACTCAGAATCTGATGGTACACAAAGGCGTCCTTTGTACCACAGAACTCCTTCTTCGTCTTCGGTGAATCCGGGTACTTTGCCTGTACCGATACGACACTTGATTCCGTCGATACTAGCATTTCCCTTCTGCGCCTCTTTAATCTGACTGATCAAAGTGGGCTGGAGTTCTATGCTAGCCAAAAATCCTTCACTTACTAATTCCATTCGAAAATATTCCATCTCTTTGTGCAAGCTTGGTTGCTCCTTCAAGATCATGGAGTTCAAGCGGCACAGACATCTGCTAAGGGCATCTGCTACCACATTGGCTTTACCAGGGTGATAGTGAATGTCCAGATCGTAATCCTTGATTATCTCAATCCATCTTCTCTGTCTCATATTCAGCCCCTTTTGAGTGAATATATACTTCAGGCTCTTGTGATCCGAATAAATCTCACAACGATTTCCCATCAGGTAATGTCTCCATGTCTTCAGGGCTAGAACTATGGCTGCGAGTTCGAGGTCATAGGTTGGGTAATTTTGCTCATGTTGCTTCAGTTGTCGAGATAGATAAGATATAACTTTGCCTTCTTGCATTAGCAAGCATCCGAGACCGATCTTGGATGTGTCACAATACACATCGAAGGTCTTCGTGATATCCGGCATGAATAAGATTGGGGCTGAAATCAATCTCCTCTTGAGTTCTTGGAAACTCGCTTCACATTTGTCGGTCCATTCAAACTTCTTGTCCTTCTTCATCAATTGGGTCATGGGTCTGGTGATACTCGAGAATCCTTCTACGAACTTGCGGTAATATCCCGCCAATCCGAGAAATCCACGAACTTGGGTTTGAGTGGTTGGGGCTTGCCAATCTTCGACATCTTTCACCTTTGGGGGTTAAAGGAAATTCATCCGGATGATACAATGTGACCGAGGAATCTTACCTCCTGTAACCAGAATTCACATTTGCTAAACTTGGCATACAACTGATGCTCTCTAAGGGTTCCAAGAATGGTCCTTAGGTGTAGCTCATGTTCTTCTTCCGGTTTGGAATAAATCAGAATGTCATCGATGAAAACAACGACAAACTTATCCAGGAAGTCCATAAAAATCTTATTCATGAGATTCATGAAATAAGCGGGGGCATTGGTTAATCCAAAAGACATGACTGTATACTCGTACAATCCATATCTGGTGGTGAAGGCAGTCTTTGGAATATCCTCTGCACGAATTTTGAGTTGATGATACCCTGTTCTAAGATCAATCTTAGAAAACACTTTGGCACCGGTCAACTGATCAAACAAATCTTCTATCTTGGGCAAGGGGTACTTAATCGTGATGGTGACATCATTCAACTTCCGATAATCCGTACACAAACGGTTACCTCCATATTTCTTGTCCACAAACAAGACAGGTGACCTCCAAAGTGACACACTTGGTTGAATCAGTCCAATTTGCAACATGGCATCCAGTTGCTTCTTCAGTTCCTCTAGTTCCGACAGGTTCAAACTATATGGTCTCTGGGCTATGGGTCCAGTTCCGGGGATTAGTTCAATGATAAACTCGATATCCCGATCTGGGGGCATACCGGGCAAAACATCTGGAAATACATCGGGGTATTCACAGACTATCTGGACTTGGTCAATGGTAGGTTGGGCTATACTCTTGTTGCACTTGAATTGGCGAGGTAAGGTTTCAGATATATGCTCGACGGATATTCCGGATGTACTGGTCATGGTTATGGCTTTCTTGGCACAGTCAATCAATCCTTTATGTTTGGACATCCAATCCATTCCTAGTACTACTTCCAAACCTTTAGTTCCGAGTACTATCAGATTAGCATAAAAATATATGCCATGGATTCGGATAGGGACGGCTTTGCAAATTTGCCTAGCCTTGGTGGTTGATCCGGGAATTTGAACAATCATGACATGCTTCAGTTTGGTTGGTTGAATTTTACTAGTGCATGCAAATTCTTCGGTGACAAATGAGTGCGATGCACCAGAATCAAACAAAACTCTTGCAAGTACTGAATTAACAGAAAACATACCCAGCACGACGTTTGGCGCTTCCTGAGCTTCTTCAGCATGCATGAGAAAAGACGGCCATTGCGGTTGAGCGAATTCCCTGGGGCAAACCTTCTTCCGGGCTGAACAAGACGCTGCTGCTGAGCTGGGGCATTGGAATTGGGTGCTTCGGCATTCTTCTTGTTGGGGCACTCGTTGGAGTAGTGACCCTTATTTCCACAGTCATAACAAGTCACTTGCGACTTGTCCTTGGCTGCTACAGGCACATCATTGCTTCCAGTCCTCGGGGCAGTGTTGGTGTTGGTGGCAGCATTGTTGGTGTTGAACTTGGGTGGGGCACAGTTGAAATTGCTAGAGTTGCCGGGGTTGTTGTTATTCCTCCGGGCCTAGGGTTTCCACGGTTGGGATAGGTCGGACGGTTCATCGGGGGTCTGTGGGTTCTTGGGGAAAATCCGGGAGATGGGTTAGGGCGATACTTCGGGGTCTGATGGGTTCCTGGCTGGTGCATCATGCGACGCTTGCGGTTCTCATTGGCTTGGTTGATCTTTCCTTCCATTTGGATGGCAGAGTCGACAAGGGCTTCAATATCAGCAAAGGGGATATTGACTAACACTGTCTGCATCTCATCATGCAGACCATTCAGGAATCTTTCTTTCTTCTTGGCTTCAGTGTCGATTTCATCCGGGGCATACCTAGCTAATGACAAACATTTTTCACGGTATTCTACTACAGTCATCCGTCCTTGCTTCAGTTCTCTGAACTCGTCTCTCATTCTCTTAATTAAACCCAGTGGCACATGGGTTCTGCTAAACTTGACCTTGAATTCCTCCCAGGTCATCATCTGGCGTCCGGTCATTGCGCGAACACTGTTCCACCATGCCCTGGCATCTCCGGCTAGATAGTGGGTGGCTAAGAGAACTTTCTCGTTGGCTTCCACTCTGGTGACTTCTAGGTTATTTTCCATGGTTTGCAGCCAATCATCGGCGTCTAGGGGTTCTTCAGACTTAGTGAAAACAGGTGGGTTGGTATTCTGGAAATTCTTGAGCTTAGATCCATGGTTGTCCTGATTTCTGTGGCCTTGGTTGTTGTGTGCTAGCTGAGCTATCTGTTGCAGAGTGGCTAGGTTGGCTTGATGTTCCGCTCTTTCAGCTTCGCGGTCAGAAGTCAACATTTGCAGAATCTGTAACATCGGGTCCGGGGATGAACCACTTCCTCCGCGTGGCATCTGAAGATTGAGATAGGTCATGAGAAAAGAGGGAAAGTTCTAAGGTTCTGGGATTTTGAAAAAAAAATGTTTTAAAGTTTGACTCAGATTTTCTAGCAACTTGCTTTTCATTCATTCATTCATAGCACACGATACAAACACACACCACAAAACAAGAAAAGCAGGTGGTTTGAAGAACCATTCTGGAAACTACGATACATTGGAACCGAATACTACTCACTACGCTAGTGCTCAAGTGCTACTACTCCTCGGAATCGGTGGCTTCGTCATCTTCATCGTCATCGATGAAGGCGAAATCATCCTCATAGGTGAAGAAGTCCATAGCCTGATCCTCTAGAAAATCATCATCATCGCTGAGATAGGAGTAGGGGTCTCCACGAAGATCCTCTCCAGCATTCTCCCTTTCTTCCAACTGCATGTCTCTCTCTTGGATGGTCTCCTCCAAAGATGAGATACGGTGGCGAAGACGGGCAATGATGCGCTCCTTCTTGTCGAGCTGACGGCGGCGAGACTTGCGACCCTTTGCTAGCATGGCGATGGTTTGATCCTTCGTCTTGATGATGGCAGACTTGTGGTTGGAGTAGTCACGGCAGTTATCCAACTCCTGTTGTCGATCGTACATCATGAAGCTAATGTGGTCCAATTGAGTCTTCAGCTCAGGGTGGTATGGGGCTTCCAGGGGTTGTCCATTAGCATCACGCCTTGGGAAAAACTCAAAGCGAGTTCCCTTGATCTGATTGATACTCTGCCCACACAGACGGGAAAGAGCTTCCTGCATGGCCCTAGCAAGTCCATCGAGCCAGTTGTTCTCTCTTAAGGTAAACTGAATTCCCTCAGCAGTGGGAGGTTCAATCTTTCCTCGGACACTTGCAACAATTATCCACTGCAGATCTTCTCCTCCTTGATCATTGAGCTGAGCTCCGAAGAACTCGGGGTGCGGACGCTCCAGAAGTTCCGAAAGCTGGTCCAAATCCCTCTCAAAGATAAGGTCTCCTCCATTCCCCAACTGATAAAACTTGTTGTACTTCACGTCCATCTATAGGAATATAGGATGAGTAAGTTAGTAGAGTGATCAAGTGTGTCAAAAAATTATGTATTTTACAAGATTTTTTGAGGAACATGAATTTCATGAAAGAATCAAAGGGATAAGAATGAGAATAAGTTTTTGTAAATATTTGCTTTCTTTGGTTTTGGAAACTAAGTTTTTGATTCAAACGTACAATCTAACTAGGGTCTCCTATGGTCAGGATGACTCTGATACCAACTTGTCAACACCCGGATTTTTAATCCCAGATGCCTGTTGTGCCATACATCGCAATCCTAGGATTACCATCTTTGCGAGACATAACAGAATTGGATACCATAGTACATCATCCATTACAAACGATACATAAGTTCTTACACAAATAGGGATCTCATGATCCAGTTCTTAATACAACATCAAGCAGCGGAATACGTAATAATAAAGGTAGCGTAGGCGAAGCTCCATCTTCGGGGTCACAGGCAATGCTGACGATGGGAGATGATCCTAGTTGTCGTAACCTTCCTGGGGTCCATCCTCCAGGTACTCCTCTTCATAGTCTGGCCATGGGAATAGCCAGGGACAAAGCCACGAGTACTCTTTAAGTACTCGCAAACTATTAATAACAAGTGAAAGGGGTTTTTGATAATAGGACTCTAGGCTCTAGGGTTGTTTTGCAAAAGCCAGATTTATCTCTACTAAGCTGAGAAGCAAGAGAAGCTAGTCACAATTTTATAACTTCTAAGTAGGAACTTGTATTTCATATCACAACCCTGTTGTGGTCAAGTCAAAGTCTCAATTCATTTCACAAGTCTTTTGAAAACATCTGACGGGGGAACAGTATGGCCACTCCAACTATCCATAACCGCGGACGCGGCTATTTGAATAGTTTGACACTCTGCAGAGATTGTACACTTTCACCACAACATTCGATACATCCGTCAGGAACAAATCCTGAATTCACCATACTCAGTATGCGGATAATCAATCCTAACCTTTCCATTACACGCCCTAGTATAAGCACCTCTCCTGTGAGTTTGGCCCCCCAACCATGACCAATTGTCATCTTGGGTACTGCACAGGTGGACAATCTTCACAAGGTAGCCTCAGCTCATACCTTGGTCGTGACGAAACTAATACTAAGGTATATAAGTTTCCAGTCAAGCCCTACCCAATCTTCGGGTATTGTGGTTGTACGATAAAATTGGAATGGTATCGCATCCAGACAACCATCAGTTTTATAAAGGGCTAAGGCTCATGCCTCAACATTTTCATCACCAAAATCATCAGGTGTTCGGAAACACATGTCCAAAACATTTCAATATAATGATCCATCATTCCAAGGTTTTCATAAACATTTTCACCAAGTATTCCCATCTAATGTTGATCAAGTTTTATGCTTAGCACTAGCATCTACAAGTGGGGGTAAGTACTAAGGAGGGGTGGTAAACTAGTGGAGTTTAACTAAGTTCAATCTCATGCCTTAGGAGGACATAAAGTTTATCTAGCTTAGGCCAAATTTTATGCTCTTTATGCAACCTTCAATTATCTTTCTAATATCTACAATTCACTTAAGTAAGCTCTAAGTACTAGCTTTGATAAAGAAATAAAGTATAAAGCTTGTAAGTAAAACTAGGATTGGTTTATCAAGTGGGTAGGATCACATATGCTTAAGGCATATAGTTGGCATGGTGACAAACAAGTATTGGCTTGCATCAGTATCAGTCTAAGCTTGCTAAATTGCAAGTGTTAGCTTGCAAGGTTAATATCTTGCCTTGTGCAGAGCAGTGGTTGAAGTTCTCCTCGACTTCTTCTTCATAGTATCCTCCTTCCTCCTCGTATCCTTGGTCGGTACTAGCGTCTATGAATAAATACGAGATACACAATCACCAAACAATACTTAACTACTTGCATTCATCACACACAAGGGTCCTATAGATGATCTAGCATCATCACTAATATTACAAGATTAAAGCTTGGTTTAATTCCTTTTATTTTTAGAAAAGTAATTTCTACTCATTGAAAAACTACTTAAGATTTAATATTCTCCAAACCAAACATGGGATCATGTTGACACATGTCATCACCACATATTTCAGTACATGGGAATGTGATTTAAAGTGGTGTCACAATTTAATAAGGTTTTTCTCTTTTATTTTAATTAATTAAAGTGGCTAGAAATGCCTATGTGGCATTCTTTTATTACTTGAACATTATTTCTGTAAGTAAACCTATATATTTTTATATATTCTGAAAGGTGTGGTTAAATGTGATTTTTGAGAGTTGGAATCAACTCAAAAGCTATTATGGTTTAAATTTGAAAAATGTTTGAATGCAGAAAAGCTTCTGCCTTGTTATTTTTACCATGGATGATCTATAGATCCAAATGACTTGAATCTAACGGTCTTGGATTAAGCATTTCCAAATCTTTCTAACAAAATTGGTTTCATTCCATTTGGTTTACTGAATTGATCTGGGTTGATTTTTGAATCTAGGTGCAGAAGTGTGTTTGAAATAAAATGGAAAAGGTTTAATTCAAATAACTGGGCTGCGCGGGAAGCGATACTGGGCCGGCCTGCTAAGCACAGCGCTTACGCGGGCTGGTTAAGTCACTGTCCCCACGCGTCAGTGAGACGAGGGGGTGCGAAGCGGTATGGGGCGATGTGGTGCGTTCGATATGGTTCTAATCCAATGGCTGAGGGTGATCGTCGACGTTGGGCAACCACTACAAGGAATCTGGCTATATAGAAAACCCTCCATTTTCGTCACAAAATCATCATAATAGTCCATTTATGACGATTCTATGACGATTTTGAGATCGTCGAAAGCTAGGCATCGCAAATGAACTATAACGACGTTTTTGGTAAGATCGTCATAATCGTCTATGACGATATTGGATCGTCATAACATCTATGACGATCCAATATTGTCATGGCCTATCTAGCCAGGCTATCTCAGATCCTATGTGGTCGATCCTACGTGGCAAAATTGTGACAAAATAAAATCGTCGTAGTGTGAATTCATCCCAATCCAGTTCAGTCACTTATATGGGCCAAGCCCAATAATTCAGCCTTTACCTTTGTACGATCCTTTTTTTATAATTTTTAGCCTTTTTGTTCACAGTATTATTTGGGCCATGGCCTTTTTACAATCCTTTTATTATTTGGAACTACCATTTTCTTTTCAGATTTCAGCCTTTTTTGTTATTCAATTTCCAACAAAATATCCTTCCGATCCAACACTAAGAATGGGCCATGGCCTTGTTACAGCATTTGATACAGAACATTGCAGATTCAGTCACCGAGTCATGCTCAATATTACTAAACAAATTCTTATCATAGCATCCAAAATGAACCAAACTTTGGAATGGCGATACTATGTGCACTTATTTACATCAAAATAAAATTCAGTTCACAAAACAGAGTTGCACAGGGCGCTTCTTCCATCTAAGCTTCAATGATATCATCCAGAACCTGCTGCCTTGATCATCAATAAAGGCCTCCATATTAGCCTATGAAATTATTCACAAAAATAAAAAGGAGTAAGAAAGCATTCAAAAAAAGGTTCCATTTATGTTTAGCCTAAATTGACAAATACTATCTAGAATACATTCACGACCTATGTGCTCACAAGAATTTAGCAATACCGAATCTTTCACCAGAACGAGCAATTGTCCATTGAACATTTCATTGATATTTAATAGCATTTGATGTTCAGCAGGAACGGTTGATCTAACCAAGCACAACTACGAAGAGCCATCCATTTTGGTCACACAACTAGCAGTTGGCAAAAGTAGAGAATGTCTCGAGGAATGGAGAGCCGAACTTACAATGGGAGAGACAGGCATGTGGAGCCACTGAGGACTGATTCTTGTGTGACGGTGCAGATTGTGCCCTCGGTGTCGGCGAGACGTAGGCAATCCTGTTCTCCCAACACTGCCAACTGCGGTAACAGCACTTCAGCTTGAGATACATCTGCATTTGAGCAACATAACACATATAGTGAGCTTGAGATGTATCTACATTCAAATCTAGACCTATACTGGAGTATGTCAATTCTTGTAAAGACAACATATGAACCGAGATAATGCACTGGAACAAACTAAGTTCATCATGAAGGCGGAGGCAAGAGGCACATGTTACTCCCAAGAATAATTGCAACTTCCAAAACCATACTCAAACCACAAGCTATTGCTATTCATTTTCTATTCGCTCGAGCTAAATATCATATTGCAGCAAACAACAACAATTAAACACTGATAGAGCATAAAAAAATCATGTCCTAACAACATAACAGTTCTTTACTAGCTAACAGAAGTATCAGTAACACGTGATGGAGAAGGTAAGAGGCCACTTGTGGATGTACCACTGAATGGCGAAGCCATACCATGTATCTGAACTAGCTGAGCAATTTAAAAGTGTGTGTCAGCATAGTTCAACATGAAAAGTGAAAAACTAAGCGCGAACATGAGAAGAACTGTGTCTGCTTTCTGTAACGGTGAACCAAAGTATTTTACACAACAACCCTTGCCTAGAACATATCACACGTGACTAGATACAACATCAGGTACTACCAGCAGGTGAGTCAGAACAATAAAGCCATACTGCTTTTCCCTGTCTAGAATAGAGCACAGACGCAACACAGCGGCAGGTATTACCAGGAACCAGTTGGATCAGGGCTAGGTCAACGAAGGGAGATCCTAACAACAAGTGATTAGTATTCCCTAGCAGATTCCCAATCCGAACAAGTCCTATTGCTGTCAACCTCAACTAATCGAGCAAGTTGAAAATTACCTGAGGGACGGCAGAGGAAGCGATGTCGTGTCACAAGCGGCCAGATCATCAGTCAGAGACCAGTGGACGTGCCAAGCAATGGCCGGTCCGGCTCCTCCTATATGCGCAGCTGCACCGCCTTGGGAGGGAGAGGAAGGCGATGAGCTCCTCGTCTGTGCTGCCAATCTGCCATATTCTGTAGAAAATGTTTTAAGTCAAGAAGAGTATAGATCTGCAAGTACAAAATTAATTACTTAGTGAATCTTCTATTTTTATATTCTATTAATGCTCATAATTCTAATATGTAGCACAAATAGAAATATGTAGCAGCAAATGCAAACAAGAGGCACCTATCCCAATCAGACCTGCCTAGCCCCTGAGCGTAGCCTCATCCCGATCAGATCCCCTTCTCCAGTTTCTTCTCCCAGGGAAAAGAACCCAAAAATCACAGGAGAGATATTTCCATCCAAACAAGAGGCACCTATCCAATCCCAGTTCAAAGGTGAATAGCGGTTACATCTCCAGGCTCTTAGGAGATACTATCCTATATAAGTTCCATCTCACCAACAACCGTTCTGAGGCCTCTGTTCTGAAATCTTGGCTTGTTCCAAAGTAGTTTCCTTGTTTTTTATCTTAATTTGTTACATTGTTTCATCAAAGAGATTTTTTATTGCATTACAAGTAGAGAAAACTAATTGAGAAACAAAGTTACATGGTATGGATGGTGCTAAAAGGATGATGTTATCCAAAACTGAACAAGGAAAAAGTTTTCTACCTATGTTCCATCTACAGTTGTTTTGGATGGTACAAAAAAAGTAGAAGCTTCTACCTTGTGTAGGATGGTACATGTTTTAGGATGTTACCAAAGAGACCGAAACCCCGTTTATATCAATAACAAAGGAAACAATCTTCTACTACTTTTGTTCCATCTATAGTTACCCAGGATGGTGCTAAAAAATAGCAGGTTCTACCTTACTAAGGATGGTATATGTTGAGGATGTAACAACAACAGATCATATTATTGTCTTAGTTGCACCTCCTTAGAGAAGAAAATCTACTCACCATAAGGAAACCACAAACATATAAATTAGAAACTGGGAAAATATAACAACATCTGTAGATACAAAACTTATGCAGGGGCATTGTATATTCCAAAAAGAATCAGTATTAAAATTGATATAGTAAAAAAAATGCATCCCCATCATATATTACAGCAGACTAGGTGTTAGAAGATCCCACCAAAGTTATTTGATTACATCTAACAAATCACCACCATTATATTTAGAATCAAAACATGCCCCATACACAACAGAAAAAGATAACTAACAGGAAGTACGCTTGGTGATACACAACTCACCGTGCTCGTGCCAGAAAACAAGCATCTCTACGGAAAAACCTGAGAGTCGGTGCTAACCATGCTGAACCATACTAGTTCTATCTCAAACAGTGAGCTTACTTATGGCAAATCTGAGAGTAACATCTATGCCTATGTACAAGTTTTTAGTTGCAGTTGAGTACATGCTCCAGTAGCATAGTTTCAGATACCTATAAGTACAACTGGTTCTAGAAAACAAAGTTCAAGTTTATTTATTTTTGCTTCTATGTAGAACTAGCAACATAGAGCTAGCAGGTTACATCTAGCATTGAGCTAGCAGGATACATTACAGGGGAAAATAATCTGCATCAAGGAAAATTGGCATGAAGCAGCAAAAATAGGAAAAGTAACATTAGAAAAATTAGCTTCCATCTAGCAAGCTACAACTAACAGTTTCCATCAGTAAATAGAAACTAGCTTTCATCTAGCAGGTGGAAATATAGTTGCACATGGGCTCAGGCAACAACAAAGAACTCACCAACGAGAGCAGCGTATGGGGTTTCCGCATATGTGGGGGCGGAGCCGGTGACGTCGACGAGGACCCGCGTGTGCTCGATCTCTAGGTCGCGCATGGCCTACAGGCGGTGCTCCTCCAGCCGACCTACTTCGGCACCGGTGGCAGGTCATGCTGCGAAGGAGACCCGTCCTCCTCTGTCTTGGGCATGGCGGCTCGGTGGTGCGAGACGCTGAACGGAACCGAGGGGGCTTGGCGCCAGGGTGCAGATCGATCTGCAGCTAGATCTCATCGAAGGTCGACGCGTTCCTTCGACCCTCGAAAGAACCACTGAATTGGTCATGGGGCACGAAGGAGTAGATCGAATCGAATAGCAGAGGGCATGAATTGGGCACGCGTTTACCTGGATCACAACGCTTTGGAGCCATCACGCGAAGCGGAGCAGGGGATGCCTGGTTCGATTTCGAGAGGGATGGGGAGGCAGCGCAAAGGAATGTGTTTCGGGACATGGCCGAGAGTGGCGGAGACCTAGGGAGGGGGCGAGAATGGCGGAGAAGGGAGGGAGGGGCATGGCTGGCGGCGGATCTGGCTCGGCGCACGCTAGGGTTCGGGCGCCGCTAGGGTTTCAGGAGAGGGCGATGCGGCTGTGGGAGAGAATGGGGACTGCGGAGTTGGTGGGATGTGGTGAACTGGGCACATATAAGCCAATATTAACACATGGATAGGACACATAGTAAGAAACCGACACATAGACACGCCACATAGACGCAATTGCTGATGTGGCAAACAACTCATGTCAAGTTATGCTAATTTGGACAATATGACGATTTAAAATCGTCATAGTGAGCTACAAGTAACACCATAGGCTGCTTCCATCAAATTATGACGATTTCATCTAAAGTAACTATGACGATTTTTAGCAAAATCGTCGTAATTTTCCAGGGTATAGGCCCTCTTGAACTGCTTACGACCATCTCATGCAAAATCGTCATAACTCTATGACGATTTTGTTCATGGTCACTATTAGAAGGTCATAGAATAACACATTCCTTGTAGTGAACGCCGGTGAGACAGAAACCTAGCGCGGCAGGTGGGGGTCGTTGGGGGCTCACCGTGTAGGGTTTCGTAGCATGGAAAACAAAAAATTTCTATCGCATACAAACAAACAAGCCAAGATCTATCTACTAGATTGTAGCAACGAGTCGATGGAATAACTCACCCTCGAAGATTCCAAAGTGTTTAACGAGAGCGGATTCTCGTGGGTGATGTAGTCGTACTCTTCCCGATCTCAAGATCGCGTAGACGATCCTTCCGGCGCTGCGTTCCGGAAGCGCTCCCGCAGTCGGTCACACGTTCGGTACTCGACGAAGACCTTCCTCTCCCTTGTTCCACCAGGCAGCGGAGGTTGTAGCACTCTCCTCGCGATTCCGGCAGCACAACGGCGTGGTACCGGAAGTAGAGGGGAGATCTCGCAGGGCTTCGCCTTAAGCCGGAGCGAGTATGGTGGACTATGAGAGAGCCCTCGACGATCTAGGGTTTAGACACGCCGAGGAGGAGGCTTGGCCGGCGGCTAGGGTTGCTAGGCGGCGGCGTCGGTTTGCCCTAGGGCGGCGGCGGCAGCAGGAGGTGGCGGCGCCGGCGGCTAGGGTTTAGAGGTGGAGGTGTTGGGTGTCAAGGAGGGGAGCCCTGCCCCTCCTTTTATAGGTGGAGGGGCCGGCCAAGGGTAGGGGAGTCCCTCCCCAACTCGGCTTCCAAGGTGGGCCGGCGGTGGAGGGGAGGAACTCCTCCCCAACTCGGTTTCCACCTCCCTCTCCACGTCCCAAAATAGCCGTTTGACTTTCAAATTGGCGTTTGACTTTTTCAAACTAGGATTTGATTAAACCCTTTATTTTGTTCAGCGATGACACCTAGTACATGATGCAATCATACCAACTTGATATAACACATTCATGTACCCTTCCCCTCCGGAGTGTCGGACATTCCGGAACCTTCTAGAACATTCCCGATGAAAACACCGGAACCATTCCCCAACTCCAAAACAGGACTTTCCTTATATGAATCTTATTTTCCGGACCATTCCGAATCTCCTCGTGATATCCCGAATCCCATCCGAGACTCCGAACAACATTCGGTCTCTTTCTCATCATTCCATAACTACTCAAACAACGTCGAATCCTTAAGTGTGTCTCCCTACGGTTCGTGAATTATGCGGACATGATCGAGACACTTCTCCGAACAATAACCAATAGAGGAATCTGGAAATTCATATGGCTCCCACATATTTCTATGATTACTTTGCGATCGAATGAACCACTTACATACGATACCAATTTCCCTTTGTCTCACGATAGTTTACTTATCCGAGGTTATGATCGTCGGTATCTCTGCATACCTAGTTCAACCTCGTTACTGATAAGTACTCTTTTCTCGTTCTCGTGATATGTGATCCCTTGTGATCCAGTCACATGCTTGCAAGCTCATTGGATGACATTTCACCGAGAGGGCCCAGAGTATATCTATCCGTCATATGGATGGACAAATCCCACTCTTGATCCATGTGTCTCAACCAATACTTTCCGAACACTCAATGCCACCTTTATAGCCACCCAGTTACGGTGTGGTGTTTGATGTCATCAAAGCATCCATCCGGTAAAGGTGATATGCATGATCTCATGGTCGAAGGAATTAGGTTACTATGTATCAGAAAGCATACAGAAATTGAACTATTAAAATGACTTGATCTTTATGCTACGCTTATCTATAGGAGTATGTCCACCATATCATTCTTCTAACGATATGATCTTGTTGTTAATAACATCTCAATGTTCATGATAGGGAAACCACAATCATTTATTAACCAACAAGCTAGTGATGTATAGAGGCTTTACTAGGGACTTCAATTTAAGTTTACAAATCACACAAGTATTAATGTTTCCTTGTTAATACTATTATAGCATGAATGTAAACATTTATCATAAACATAAAGATATAATAATAACTACATTTATTTTTGCCTCTAGGGCATATCTCCAACACACCGGGGCTCAGGCGAGGGTCGGCGAGGCGGGCGAACAACGAAGTCGACGACGGCGAACCTCCTGGTACCGGCAGCTTCTCCTGGGGCGGCTCCAATCGCTGGCCCCCTTCTTCTCCAGAAGCGGCAGGCTCCGGTGAAATTCCGGCGAAGTGCTGCTCGCCTTGCTCCGGGAACGGGGTGACACGATCAGTGAGGAGAGGGGAGTGAGATGGTGTGCTCAATTCGGCTGGGGGTGGCCTCTATTTATATTCACGACGGCGAGACCGAACGGGATGGGCAGACGACGGTGGCGACACGGATACAGGCGGCTAGAGGCATGGCCGGCGGTGGCGATCGCTTGGTGGTCTCCTGGCGATGCTCTACGGCTTTAATGCGCGCGTACGGGCGGTGCGGTTTGGTCTGGAACGCGCGATGCTCTGTGCGGCAGAGGCGGCATCTTCGACGGCGAGCGATGGCTGTGTGGCATGGGGCGGCGAACGGGGATGTCTGGCGGTCTCCTGGGTTGGTGGCGATCATGTATGCACGCGGCGAGGGCGGCGCGCAGTCTGTGGGCGTCAGTCGAGCGTGGCGCTCTGGCGCATGCTCGGCATGGTTGCTGGCGAGCTAGGCGCGGTCCGTGCGTGTGGTCCAGGGTTTGGCAACGCTCGCGGCTGGGACAGGGAGTGGCGGTGGATGGTGGGCTGCCTCCCAGACATGTTTGCTAGGCTTGTTTCTTCTCCTAGCTTGCTGTCTCCACTGGGGTGGCATGGTGAGCTTCGGCTGTTCACCATTGATGTCATTGCCCAGCTTACAGTGAGGCTAGTGCTTGGTTTAACTTGCTAGATGATCTACTGAGATGGTTGTGAGCTAGAGAGGGGACAAGTTAGGCTTCAATCACTGCTCACAATAGTGTTTAAGATTTTGATGATTTGTGTCTGCAAAGTGTTTGATGAAATGGCCGCAAGAATTCAAGTTTTGAATTTTGAAAAGATTTTTGGTGGGTGTGCTAGGTTGGTGCTGGTGAGTCTGCAGATGCTTGGGTTTTGAAAGTTGAGCTTGTTTGAGTGGTTTTTTGAAAAAGTGGGATCTTCCCATATGATAAAGATTCAATTTTGAACTGTCTTTTAAACTATGCATTTGAAAGTTTCTGGATGATCACAAAGTGGGCCTTGATACCTTGTTATGAGTACAATCAAGGGGTGCAAAGATCCAGAAAAGTTTCTGTTAAGTTCTGAAAGTTTGGGACAGCCAAAGTAGGCATGGGAGTTAAATTGGTCAAAATGACCATTCCCTTATTTTATTTGTTTTGATTTATTTGTCTTTGAGAAAAGTTTGGGAATTGTTTAGATGATGTTTATTTCACCTAAGAATCCATTTACAAGCAAAGGAACACACAAACAAGGCAATTCAAAAGAATTCCAAATGAAATGCATACACCATGCATGCTTTTATATTTTTATTTTAGAAAAGTTTTTGTTAACCCTAATTTTGATGATTAGAGTTTGATGATCCAAGTTTAGTATTTTTGGGATGTTACAAACCTTCCTCCCTTAAACAAAATCTCGTCCCGAGATTTGAAAAAGGACGAAAAAGATTACCTAGGATTTGAAGAGATCGGGAAACTCTGTCCTGATGTGATCTTCGCGCTCCCAGGTAGCTTCCTCTTCTATGTGGTTGCTCCACTGAATCTTGAGAAACTTGATGCTTCGGGTTCGGGTAGTTCTGAAAGCTTCTTCCAAAATACGGATGGGTACTTCAGGATAGGTCAGGTCATCGTTGATCTCTATGGTCCGGTGATCGATGTTTTTGAACACTTCGGTCTTCTCTGGGACTTCGAGACACTTGCGAAGTAATGAGATATGGAACACAGTATGCACGGCTGACATCTCTTCGGGTAGTTCCAATTGGTACGACACTTCTTCTCGACAGTTCAGAATCTTGAAAGGTCCGATATATCTGGGGGCTAACTTTCCTTTGAGTTGGAAACGTTGCATTCCCTTCAATGGTGACACTTTCAGATAAACAAAATCTCCTAGGTTGAAGGCGAGGTCTCTACGTCTCTTGTCAGCGTAACTCTTCTGTCTGGACTGGGCTGTCTTGAGGTGCTCACGAATATTGTGAACCTTCTCTTCTGCTTCTCGTAGGATGTCGGGTCCGAAAATCTGACTCTCTCCTACTTCCGACCAATTCAAAGGGGTGCGACACTTCCTCCCGTACATGAATTCAAATGGGGCCATTTGCAAACTAGCTTGATAACTGTTGTTGTATGAAAATTCTGCGAATGACAGACAATCTTCCCACTTAGATCCATATTCTAACACACATGCTCTCAGCATATCTTAGAGTATTTGATTTACTCGCTCCGTCTGTCCATCGGTCTGAGGGTGATACACGGTGCTGAAATATAGGCGGGTTCCTAAACCTTCTTGAACTTTCTTCCAGAATCTCAAGGTAAACTGAGTTCCTCGATCCGATACGATGTGCTTGGGGACTTCATGCAAACTAACTATTCTAGCGATGTATAACTCAGCTAGCTTCGAACTCTGATATGTGGTTTTGACGGGTAAGAAATGGGCGACTTTGGACAATCGATCCACTATGACCCAGATAGAGTCATTTCCCCTACTAGAAGTAGGCAGTCCAGTGATAAAGTCCATTCCAACAGAATCCCATTTCCATTCCGGAATTTGCAAGGGTTACAACAATCCAGCGGGTCTTTGATGTCCTGCCTTGACTTGATGACATATATCACACTTGGCGATATAGCTTCCGATTCCTCTCTTCATCTTATGCCACCAAAATTGCTCCTTTAAATCTTGATACATCTTAGTTCCTCCGGGATGGATAGAATAAAGAGTATCATGAGCTTCCTTAAGAATAACTTCTTTTAACTCAGAATCTGATGGTACACAAAGGCGTCCTTTGTACCACAGAACTCCTTCTTCGTCTTCGGTGAATCCGGATACTTTGCTTGTACCGATACGACGCTTGATTACGTCGATACTAGCATTTCCCTTATGCGCCTCTTTAATCTGACTGATCAAAGCGACGCGAGGGTCAAGGAAAAACGAATATATATTGGACTAGACAAGGAAACTGCTTCTCGTGTGGCACCAAAGGGTAGTATGAGAGTTAAAAGTACAGATTTCCCTATAGGGCATTCAAATTTAAGTCTGTGGTACATTATACCGAGTATATTAGTAGTTTGCAGTATGAGAGTTGACAAGTACAGATTCCCCTCTAGGGCATTCAAATTTAAATTTGTGGTACATTATATCGATTCAGTTTGTGAGTGCTTAAAAGATCATATGAATTTTTAGGGGAAAGAACAGTGGAGCTAAAACAACTTTAAATCGCAGCACGCCATAAACTCCCGGGAGGAAATTTGTCACTTGCAACAATTTTCCTGCATTCTCACCTGTGAGCAACCTGGATTGCAGCAGCACCCGAAGCCACAACAGAAGATAATCCAACCTACAAAAAATTAGATTGTAAATGGCTAAAAGAAAATACATGATTCTGAATGATTCATATGGACATGATCGATAAAAAAGTGCATGTACGGTAACCAATAATGCTAGATGAAACGGAGAAATACCAGACAGAAAATCCAGCAGCAATCATTCTTTCGAGACAAGGGACTTCACCATCTCAATAAAATAATCACTTGAAACCTACTCCCTCCGTTTCAAAATATAAGATGTTTTAGATTTGTAAAAAAAATGTATCTAGACTTGTTTTAGTGTGTAGATTCATTACAAACATAAGTGAACCTATATACTAAAAGTAGTCTAGATACATTTGCTTCACAAGCTAAAACTTCTTATATTTTAAAACGGAGAGAGTACAAATCAGTTTGAATGGACCAAAAGGTTACACAAGATAAAAGATGCAGACATATGGAAAGAAAAACAGGATATGTACGGCAACTTCTATTCTCACAAAAGATGTAAAACGAAGAACCAAACAAAACATAACGTGTCACAGAATTTCTTAATAGAGTGCCTTTCTCTAGAACTCAACTTAATACATGAGGAATACTCATCTGTATGGTTTCATCGATGATGTCAACATCCAAGACAACAGGGATGAAACCAGCTCCAATTCCTTGGATATGGCTGCAACGTTAATACGACATCCAAGACAGCAGGGATGGTACCAACATATTTATATAATATAAAAAAATTATCCGTAAACATTTTACTCAAAGCACCAGTGGTCTAGTGGTAGAATAGTACCCTGCCACGGTACAGACCCGGGTTCGATTCCCGGCTGGTGCATTTTTTGTTTTACTTTTTCCGACCCTGTCTTCGTTTGCAATTTCAAATGATCATTTTGGCACCATACGTTTCTGTGTTACTTTGTGCATTCTGCACTGATCTACCTTTTCTATGTTGGAAGCATATCCATGTCCATGTGGGACTCCACACCTATAAGAAATTTACAAGATGCACTTTTACTTTCCATTCTCAACACACAAACATGCCCTTGACATAACTCATTTAGGTCCATTTCTTTTGCGAAAGCGTTTAGGGCCATTTATCTCTATATAAGTTCAAGTCTTCTCTTATTCTCATATCTTGAACTTTCCTGGCGCATCACTGTTTCAGGTTGTACATCAGGGAACTCTTGATTTCGCCAGACATGATCCTTCGGTATAAGTCGGTGATCGCCAATGTATCGCTTCTTGTGGCTTATGGATCCACCATAGTACATGGCATGGATGTCGAACCCACTGTTTATTCCGTTGAGTCAATGTGTTTGCTGCGAGAATATCACCATAGTACTGTCTCAGGCCTATATTAGCACAGGGCTGCCTGTTTATTGTGTTGATTTATGATCGAGTGTGTGAACAACCGATAGAAAGGATATACCCAGAAGCAATGTTTGTCTGAAAAACATGTTGGTGTGCTTGTGTACTCTAAACTGTCTGGTCTACAAACTTGTGTCTCTGAAAACCTCATGTTTCAGAGCTACTCTGACTTGTCTGTGAAAGATCTGCAACTACTATATTTATTGATCTCAACTTTTAGCTTGAGTTAGGACTGCGTAAAGTTCAGTTAACAGAGCACTGTTTGAAGATCCAGCTCAACGAACAGTAATGCCAAACGAATGTAAATACTCCGATCGAGTATCTGACCATCCCAGAAGTGAGGAAGCTGCAAGCAGGGGAGTCATTACCGGAGCAAGGCAGAGGAGAGGACGCAGAGACAGCCAACACGGAAGATGTATATTAGCATATGTTTGGATATTGGCATGTCTGTTCCATAATACTTGGGCACCGCTTTGTCGCTCAAAGTCGTTTCCAGATCCTAAACTAACCGAGTTATTATGCCACGGGCATGTTTCATGTACGTAGGCAGATTGTAATCACTTGTTTGGACTTGTCCTCCAAATCCAATCGATGGAAGTCGACTCGTATTGCCAGTTTCTCTCATTTGAAAATTTTGGATGTTCCTGTCGATTTGGTGATAGTAGTGTCCACGGCTGCACAAAACAGGGAAGGAAGTCAATTTATATGTGGTGATACGCATTCTCAATCTAAGAATATTTGTCACGGTACTTAATATCGAGGGGATATTCAAATATAACTCTCAATGCTAGGTTGAATTTGCAAGACATGAAAATAAGACAAGAGTTGCGATTAAGAGTCAAATGGCACTAGATGGGCATGTTGTGTGTTGAGAAGGGAACATAAGAGTGCATTATGTGAATGTCTTATAGGGAACGTATGAGAGTCCACAATGGATATGCTTCCAACATAAAAAAGATAGGTCAGCGCAGAATGCACAAAGTAACACAGAAGCGTATGGTGCAAAGAAAATGGAATAAATGAAGATAGGCAGACGAACAAAAATGCACCAGCCGGGAATGGAACCCGGGTCTGTACCGTGGCAGGGTACTATTCTACCACTAGACCACTGGTGCTTTGCATGCTGAGGTTTGGAGATATTATTCTAGATTACATTACGTAATGTAAGGCCAACGCTTTCGTGTTTATCATGACACTGCGTTGTCAGTGATGTTAGTACTGTTGTCTGACCTGATTATCGATGGGAGGAAAGGCCTCTCTAATCTCTACGCCACCCAGGACTGACCTGTTTCGATCACGACCCGCAATTGCGACACGTCACGCAGAGGGAAAAAGACCAACGGTGACAACAACAAGAACAGGAACCCAGTCTGCCACGGACAGTACTGCCTCAACGGCCCAACCATCTGTGGACACTTAACTGTCACCAAACTTGCAGGAACAGCCAAAAATTCAGAACAAGAGAACACCTGACAATTCGAGTCATTTTTTCTCAGTTAGACGAGGCCTCGTCATACCCAGAACAATGCTTACAATCTGCCCTATATGGAACCCCGACTTACATGTCCATGGAACTTGCCACCAACTACTGCACCGCGACGAAACCAAAATGACAATTCGGTGACCAAGTATTATGGAACAAACTACTAATACCGATACACATGTGTCTGGCCTAGACAATACTCCCTCCGTTTCAAAATATAAGATGTTTTAGATTTATGAAGAAAATGTATCTAGACTTGTTTTAGTGTGTAGATTCACTCCAAACATGAGTGAACCTATATATACTAAAAGTAGTCTAGATACATTTGCTTCACAAAGCTAAAACATCTTATATTTTGAAACAGAGGGAGTACTAGGGAAAACCCTACTCAAGACGTACCAGAAAGACTATTCGAGAGCCATATAGGATGCGCCTCGAGGTTTGCGCCGCTAGTATTTGTTACTCGAGGCGTATCTGATATACGCATTTGTATACCCTAGATATGCGCCTCGCATATCTAGAGTATACAAGGCGCATATTAGATGCACCTCGAGTATGTTTAAAAGATGCGTTTCGAGTATGTCTGAAAAATGCGCCTCGAATAGTTTTACAGATGCGCCTCGAATAGTATTTTCGAATTTCAAACAAAAAAAATACAAAAAACACTCTCGTTTTGAATTGCAAAAGCAATCGAGTCCGCGCATCGCCGGCGCCTCGCCGGAGCATGGTGGTCGTGGCCGCGACCATAACCTGCCACCACGGGGAGGTTCGGGAGTCCGTGGCCGCGCTAGTTCTCGAGCGGGAGGTATCAGGCCAAGGAGGAGGATGTGACGGCCGGAGGAGGATGTGGTGGCCGGAGGAGGAGGACGTGGCGGCCGGAGGAAGAGGTCATCATCGTTGCCACTGCAAGGAGGAGGATGTCGGAGCAAGGAGGCCAAAGAGACAGAGGAGAGAAGAAGAAGAAGGAGAAGAGGAGAAGAGGAGAAGGAGAAGGAGAAGGAGAAGGAGAAGGAGAAGGAGAAGGAGGAGACTGAGAGGATAAGGAGAAGAATGGGAGAGAAAATGAGAGGGGTAGATGGCCGTTTAGATTCGAATTTCGAACTCCGCCCAAAAGGTGGAGAGAAGTGAGTGGTGCTAGGTGGCTCCATGTGCCAAAAAGTGAAAAAATTGGTGCCAGAATACTCGAGGCGCATCTCATACAAGTTGAGCCTTGTATAAATTAAGAACACAAGACGCATCTTGTATATGATGTGCCTCAAGTATTTCGTGACCACATTTCCCACCTACCACCACCGGGCCCACCCATCTTATTCGAGCGCATATGCTCAATATGCACCTCCAATATTAAAAATACACAGATGCATATGAGCATATGCGTGTTAGATGTATATTTGTATATTGTATGTCCTCACTTGTTAGGGGGTTTTCTTGCATATTTTCACCTGTACATGTACTATATATTGTGGCATTTGGCCCTAGAGGAATACATGTTGCATATTCCTAACATGGTATCGGAGCTAGGTTAGACTTTTTTTGCAACCTCGTCATAGCCGCCACCGTCCCTGTCGCCATCGGTTCTCTGCCGGCGTCGCCGCCGCCGGTCGCCGTCGTTCATCCCGTCTCCGGCCACCTCCTCCTGGCCGCATCTCCCACCCCCGACTTGGGCCACCGCCCAGCCAACCCTCTGCATCAACCGCCGCTGCCGCCCAAGGTCATCTCCGCCGCCCAGATCGGCCGCCGCCGCCCGCTTCTCCACCAACCGCCGCCGGCTCCAGTACTCGCTGCTGCCGGCCCCAGTACGCGCCCCCGCCGGCCCCAGTCCCCGACCCCGCTGGCTCTCCCCCGTCTGCCTCCAGACGTGCTTCGTCGGCTTTGGTCCTGTGTCGATCGGATCTGATCTGAGATCGATCTGACTTCGAAAAAAATGTCTTCTACATCAGGCTATGTTGCGATCCCTCGCTGCCCGGTGATCTTCGATGGCGCGAATTATCCTGATTTTGCTGACTTTATGCGCGTTCACATGCACGGTCTCCGTTTATGGGGTGTGCTCTCTGTCGAGGTCTCCTGTCCGCCATGCCCCACTGCTCCTCTGGCTCCTCTTCCTCCACCGCCAATTGTTCTTGGTGTTGATGCTTCTCAGGAGGCCAAGGATGCTGCTCAGAGTGCCGATGATATTGCTGTTGCTGCATATGAGCTGAAGCTCAAACAATACTCTGCTGATCTCAAGACCTATCATCTCGATCTGACGGCCTACACTCAGTGGGTAGATGAGGATGCTCGTGCTGCTGCCGTTCTCACCTCCAGTGTTCTACCCCAGTTTGCCGCTAAGTTCATGAGTCTTCCTACTGTTGCTGCTCAGTGGGCCCATCTCCGTCAGCGCTATTAGCTGTCTGGGGATGCTCTTTACCTGTCTGTGGTCCGCCAGGAGCATGCTCTTCAGCAGGGTGATTCCACTATTGATGAGTTCTATACTCAGAGTGCTGCTATCTGGCATCAACTTGATTCTCTCCGTACTGCTGTTTGCGGCACATGCCCGTGCTGCCAGATTGTGCGCTCGGATTTGGAGTTCCACCACATCTATGAGTTTCTGTCTCGGCTCCGTCAGGAGTTCGAGCCCCACTGTGCTCAGTTGAATGCTCGTGCTCATGTTCCGCTCTCTGAGGTGTTGTCTGAGCTTCGGGCTAAGGAGAACCGTCTCCGTGGTGTTGGTCTTATTGCGGTTCCGTCTGTGCTTGCTCCTCGTGGTCCTCCTCTACCGTCTGCTCCTTCGACTCAGCCGCGGTCCTCTGTACCACCGCCGATACTACCCACTCCTCCAGGTCAAGGTCAGAGTCAGCATCAACAGTCTCAGGGTCAGAGTCAGCACCAACAGGCTCGTGGTCAGGGTCGCCGTGGTTCTCTTCGTCACTGCACTTACTGTAACATGGATGGTCACACTTGGGCCACCTGTTATACATAGGATCACAGTTTACGTCAGAAGCACTAGGCTCATGGTCAGTCGTCTCCTTCCGGATCTTCAGCAGTTCCTCCCTCTGATCAGGACATTATCAGGAGTCTTCGAGGTCTTCTTGCTGCTACAGGCTCTCTTCAACGGGCACTGCTGGTTCTGTGACTAATTCTTTAGGCACTACGTGACCACCACCTTCCACACAGTCAGGTACGTCCCCGTGGTATCTGGATTCTTGAGCTTCTTTTCATATGACCTCCGAGTCTTCTCTTCTGTCTGTTCTTCATTCTCTCCCTTCTCCTGTCCGTGTTCTCACGGCCGATGGTACCTCTCTTCCTGTTTCTAGTCGGGGCACCCTTTCTACTTCTTCTGTTTCCGTTCCTGATATTTCTCATGTTCCTCGTCTTAAGATGAATATGTTCTCTACTAGCCATCTTACTGACTCTGGTTGTCGCGTCATTCTTGATGCTGATTCTCATGTTGTCCAAGATCGTCGCACACAGGCCCTGGTTGGAGCTGGCCCTCGCAGCCGTGACTCCTCGGGACTTTGGGAGTTAGACTGGCTTCGTGTTCCTTCCGCTGCCACTTCATCTGCCAGTTCTTCTCCGGTCGTCGCCTCTGCTACCAGCTCTTTTTAGCAGTGGCATCATCGTCTTGGTCACCTTTGTGACTCTTGCCTGTCGTCATTAGTTCATCGTGGTCTTCTGGGGTCTGCCTCAGGAGATGGGTCTTTACATTGTCAGGGCTGTAGGTTGGGCAAACAGATTCAGCTTCCCTATCCTACTAGCGCGTCTGTATCTCAGCGATCTTTTGATTTAGTTCATTCCGATGTTTGGGGTCTGGCTCCTTTAGCTTCGAAAGGGGGCCATCGCTACTATATTTTATTCATCGATGATTTTTCTCGGTACACTTGGTTGTATTTTATGCGCTCTCGCAGTGAAGTGCTCTCCATTTATCAGCGTTTTGCGGCCATGGTCCGTACTCAATATTCTACACCCATTCGTGTGTTTCGTGCCGATTCTGCTGGTGAGTATATCTCCCAGATATTGCGAGGTGTTCTTGATGAGCAGGGTACCCTTGCCCAGTTCTCCTATCCCGGCGCACATGCCCAGAATGGCGTTGCTGAGCGTAAGCACCGCCATCTTCTTGAGACCACTCGTGCCATGATGATTGCTTCCTCCCTTCCTCCGCATTTCTGGGCTGAGGCTATCACTACGTCGACTTACCTCATAAATATTCAGCCCTCTGCCGCTCTGCAGGGTGGTATCCCTCTTGAGCGTCTATCTGGTCATTCTCCATACTACCCCATGCTTCGCTTGTTTGGTTGTGTGTGCTATGTTCTCCTTGCCCCTCGCGAACGCACCAAACTGACCGCTCAGTCTGTTGAGTGTGTCTTCCTTGGATACAGTGATGAGCATAAGGGCTATCGTTGTTGGAACCTTGTTGGTCGTCAAATGCGTATCTCTCGTGATGTTACTTTTGATGAGACGTGCCCTTTCTATCCTCGTCCCACCGCTGGTACCTACCCGGTGGAAGATATCTCTTTTCTTCTTTTTCCTGACACACCTCCTTCTACTCCTCTTGTGTCTTCTTCAGGACCCACTCTCCCTGATGTCTCTTCTTCGACACCATCCTCCTCTTCTTCGTCTAGTTCCCCTAGTTATCCTCGTTCTACGGAGCCTTCCTCTGCTATTCCTTCTTCTTCCTCGTCGTCTCATGAGTTGTCTTCCTATGATGATCTTCCCTCTACTCGTCCTGTTCGTCAGCGTCGTGCCCCCAACCATTACTCTCCTAGTCAGTATGGTCTTTCTGTTGCCTCCGAGCCGACTTCTTATCGGGATGTTGTGCATTATCCTGAATGACAGCTGGCCATGGCTGAGGAGATTGCTGCGCTTGAGCACACTGGCACCTGAGATCTTGTTTCTCCCCCTCCCGGTGTTCATCCTATTACGTGTAAGTGGGTCTATAAAATTAAGACCCGCTCTGATGGATCTCTTGAACGCTATAAATCACGTCTTGTGGATCGTGGTTTTCAGCAGGAGCACGGTCGTGACTATGATGAGACCTTTGCTCCTATAGCTCATATGACCACTGTGCGCACTCTTCTTGTTGTCGCTTCTGTTCGTCACTGGTCTGTGTCCTAGCTTGATGTTCAGAATGCATTCCTCAATGGTGAGTTAAGTGAGGAGGTTTATATGCAGCCTCCTCCTGGGTATTCCGCTCCCACTGGGATGGTTTGCCGTCTTCGGCGTTCTCTTTATGGCCTCAAACAGGCCCCTCGTGCCTGGTTTGAGCGCTTTGCCTCTGTGGTGACTGCTGCTGGTTTCTCTCCTAGTGCTCATGATCCAACGCTGTTTGTTCACACTTCTCCTCGTGGACGCACTCTTCTTCTTCTCTATGTTGATGATATGATCATTACTGGTGATGATCCTGAGTATGTCGCCTTTGTTAAGACTCGTCTTCGTGATCAGTTTCTTATGACTGATCTTGGTCCTCTTTGATATTTTCTTGGGATTGAGGTTTCCTCCACTTCTGATGGTTTTTTTGTCTCCCAGGAAAAGTATATTAAGGATCTTCTTGCTCGTGCTGCTCTTGGGGATGAGCGCACTGTTGAGACCCCTATGGAGCTTAATGTTAAGCTTCACCCTACTGATGGTGATCCTCTTCCTGATCCGACGCGTTATCGCCATCTTGTTGGGAGTCTTGTTTATCTTGCTGTCACTCATCCTGACATATCTTATCCTGTTCATATTCCGAGTCAGTTTGTTTCCGCTCCTACCACTGTTCATTATAGTCATATTCTCCGTGTTTATCGTTATCTTCGTGGTACGATCACTCGTTGTCTTTTCTTTCCTTGTTCCAGCTCTCTCCAGCTCCAGTGCTATTCGGATGCTACGTGGGCGAGTGATCCTTCGGATCGTCGTTCACTTTCTGCTTACTATGTGTTTCTTGATGGTTCGCTCTTTGCTTGGAAGACGAAGAAACAGACAGCGGTTTCTCGTTCAAGTGTTGAGGCTGAGTTGCGTTCTGTGGCTTTGTTGACTGCTGAGGTGACCTGGTTACGGTGGTTACTTGAGGATTTGGGGGTCTCTATTACCACACCCACTCTGGTTTTGTCTGACAGTACATGTGCTATTAGTGTTGCACGTGATCCGGTCAAGCATGAGCTTACCAAACATATTGGTGTTGATGCTTTCTATACACGTGCTCATGTGCAGGCCCAGTTTGTTGCACTTCAGTATGTGCCTTCAGAGTCAGTGGCGAAGGACGGAAAAAAATTGAGGTCAGGCAAATTCTAAAGCGTAAAATTGATGCAAGAAATTAAAATTGTCTTGACATATTAATACGTTTATATGATCTTAAGCATAGTGACTAAGTACAACAACAACAGCGACATATATAAATCAAAGTAGAACAAACAAACATACAAATACTAAAACTTTAATGCCTTCTAGAAGTCCCCGGCAATGCAAAGCTCTACCCGCACTCTGAAAGTCTTTTATAATAATATCCGCAAGATTAAGACTTTTGAATATCTCTGCTCGATGTAGCACACCATTAAATCATTAAGCCAACAATCAGACATCTTGTTGTGCAACTCAGTCTTGATGATCTTCATAGCTGAGAAGGCCCTTTCAATTATTGTCGTCGACACTGGTAAAAGCATTGCCAACTCAATAAGACAGTAGACAGTAGGAAACATGATATGCCTATCAAGTTTAACCATTTTTTTAGCCAGGATTGCAATATCAAGACAAGCTCTGAAATCATCAATTCTCCTTATATGAATAATAAATAGCTCAAGCGCATCTCGTATATGATCATGCTCATAATCAGAGAAATCATCATGATAAATCTCCGTAAGCCGAGCAAGCTTATTATTTCTCAGAACGTACGTACAATATATATCAGAACTATGCATATATATATATATATATATATATAATTTTTTGCAAAAATTTAAGGTAGGGCAGCTGTCATACCTTGTCCATAGGGGAGCTTCGTCCCTGTTTAGAGTTACAGTTGACAGATTTTTTTACGAAAACACAGACCATTGCGCAACATACTTTATTTCTCTCCAAACTCGGTGTTGTGAAACCACTATAAGTTTGAGGGGGGAGGGGGTGTTAGATGTATATTTGTATATTGCATGTCCCCACTTGTTAAGGGTTTTTTTTGCATATTTTCACCTGTACATGTACTATATATTGTGGTTTTTGGCCCCCAAAGAAATACATGTTGCATATTCCTAACAATGCGTATCCAGTATTGGGGCATCAACCACCTTATTCGAGGCGCATCTGGTCCATATGCGCCTCGACTACTCGTATATGGACCAGATACGCCTCGAATAAGTGGATGCAGCCAGGTCTGGTCCGTACATAAAATATAGAAGACACATCATTCACAGATACGCCTCCGCACGCCTTCGTTATATAAGGCGCACCTTTAAACAGCGCGTCTTGCTTATTTAGTGGAGACGCATATGATTAAAAACGTCTATCTCCTATAGTGTTTTCTCTGGTAACGTGAGAAGTTTAGTAATAACTGGCGGACCTGTATTTTTCCTTGCTTTCGGTGATTGATTCATGGAAATTTATTTTCATCCGTTTCCCCCAATGGAATATCCATTGCACGAGAGATCAACTTCGAGTTCAGTTCCACTCATGTGGATTTCTATTTCCTCGAGGCAATTCAGTGCAAGCTCCTCCCTTCTCCAATTTGGCGGCTGGTCACAAATACAACCTGATGGGCACTAAGTTTGTTCCGGAAGCAAAGTTTATATTGTAGAATAAGATTAACTTATATTGTTTATGACATAAATTAAGAGAGGCGGATGAAACTAAAATTTTTTAGACTTGGTGAATACTTCTAGATATACCATCAACAAAATTTAACAAAAGAATAACACCTAGAAAATTGTTTGAACTTTGAAGCCAACCTTTTTTTCGAAATGGGGGAAGATCACCCTGCCTCTGCATCCAAAGAATACACAAAACCTTTTTATTAGATTATTCACAACACCATATAAGAAAAATTACAAAGATCAAACCGAAGGCACCAAACTAGCGACAACTCGCTACTCCCACAACACTGATGAACGGGGTGTACATGAACAGGGCCAACACCCTGACATCACACCAACACGCATCATATAAAAACCGAAGGCCTCGATAAGTCGCTCAATAGCAAGCAAGTGACACTACCGTTTCGGCAGACCCTCAGGGCGTACCAGCATACACACTCCAAAAGTCTTTTGCTCACTAGTGTTTTAGGACACCGAGTCTTGCTAAAACTCTTCTATGTAACCTCGGTAAGAACCTCTTATTGGCATTTCTATACCCAACGACTTTATTATTCTTTCAATATGTATTTTGGCTCAGCCCTATTTGGCACTTCTATCTTTGTAGATCATTGTTCCCAATACTTATGATGTCTATCCCAGGAGTTTCATTGAAAAACAATCTTAGAACTAAGTCCCTATTCATGTCAAGAAATTCACATCGTTTCCAATCAATATATGGCATCAACTGAAAGTATTAAAAATTATTATCGTGTTTGAAGGGAATATTCCCGAGAGGCAATAATAAAATTGTTATTATCATATTTCAAGTATATGATAGATGTTTATTTTGCATGCCATAATTGTATTAAAAAGAAATGTTAATACACATGTGTTTAATAAACAAATAAAGTGTTCCTATTTATGCCTCTTATATAAACTAGCTCATTGATTAACAAGATGATCAAGGTTTCCTGATGAAATGGATCGTATGGGCACCTAGAGGGAGGGTGAATAGGTGCTACTCAATTTTTAGTCTTTTTCAGTTTTAGGTTTGACACAAAGTAAATTCTCTAGATATGCAACTACGAGAATGAAGGGATACGGGTAGGCTATACTAGCGCAAATCAAAAAAATTCTACCGCGTATATCAGGATAACTGTTGTCATAGATCACGGGATTACCACTAGACGCGCAGCTGCGGAATTGATGAAGCGCGTCGAGGCAGTGCAGACGTTCCACGTCTCCTCCTTGTCCTCGTCCCACGAGCAGCTCCCCTTGCACGGCTCGTCCAAGCGCTGCAGATGCAGCGCCTCCGAGGTATCCACACGTACAGGATGGAAGCGTCAGACGCCGGACTGCTAGGTCCGCGCGTGCAACACAGGCGTGAGGGGTGGCGGCTGGGAATCATCTGAGGTCTAACGTCTCACCCTGGTCAGCTCGCCCCACCCTCTCTTATATAGGCGTCCCTAGTGGGCTTCTACATTAGCAGCCCATTAGTATCCTAAGCCTGGTCTAATTCGGATCCAATCCTCATTAGGCTTCCAGCCCCTTAAGTGTGTGACCCTATAGGTTCATATGCGCATAGACATGACACGAATACACTTATTATGTCAATAGTTGGTAGCGGCCTCTAGCAAGACGTGCCAACTCCTAAACGCATACAAAGATCATATCGGACGAACCATCACAAGGTTTAGTACATGTATTTCCCTTTGCCTCGCGATATTTGGTCTAGCTCCAAGCTGACCTCTCTTTCACGATACCGTGATTCGGAATCCCTTTACTAGGTTAACTCTTAACGATATGTAGCACGGCCATGCATTTCTGGATCCGATCACTCGAGGGGCCCAGAGATATCTCTCTCAAGTAGAGAGGGGCAAATCCCATCTTGATTGACCATGCCTTGCAGCATGCTTCAGGACAAACCCGAAAGCTACCTTTATAACTACCCAGTTACGGTGCAGCGTTTGATAGCCCCAAAGTAGGTCGATCCACATCCCAAGTACATGCGACAATCTCAGGTCTAAGGACAAAACGTACACGATGTGTAAAGAGAGAGCTGCAACTAATTGCTAGTCTCAGGTTGGGTCAGTCCAACCCCATGTTCATAACATGTGTCCACGTCATTGGTTTGACATCTCCATGTCTATGACTTGCGAAACATAGTCATCAACCAATCGATGTGCTAGTCTAATATTCACGTGTGTCCTCACATGAACTCCGACTAGGGACAACTCTTAAATAACCATACAAGTATAGAGTTTCACAAACAATTCATGTAATTGCCAATCAATACAAGTTGCCTGATATGGATATTCAAGGAACATTACAATAACTCATGGATACATATGAAATATCATCATCTCTATGATTGCCTCTAGGGCATATTTCCTTCAGAGAATTTCCCTATATGCAAGCCTAGCTACTAAGTCCGTAAAGAGAGGAGCGAGGGAACCGTAGTGGAGCACGCGGAGACACAGGGATTTGTTTTACCGCAGTTCCTTACTTGTTAAGGGAAGTACATCTGCGTTGGAGGGGTGAGCGGTTCTAAGACCACCACGCCACTATAGGCCTCAGCCTATTCTTCGATGGATCTCGCCCCGACAGGCCTGATCCACCTTCTTCACTATTGGTACCCTTCGAGGCGGGAACCAGTGCCTTTACAACTCTACCGGGGCACACACCCACAACTGAATTGGGGGCTCCCGAGATGACAACAAGCTGTCACAAGAACAAGGTTTATCAATATAAACAAAACAAGGATCTAGGTATTTGCAAGAAATACTAGATCGGTGATTCTCCAAATGAATGGAGAGGAGATGAAGCTCTTGATTGCTGTTGAAGATCGAGTCCTCCTCCTTCGATTCCCCAAGGGACGGGGCCTTTGGGTGGATATAGGTGGAGCTCTCTTGGATGAAGGTTGTAGATCAGATCTTGACTTTTTCGAATGAACCAAGAGATCTGGCATGAGGGGGAAGGCTGGCTTAAATACCCCTTGCACAGATCTGGCCGTTGAACAAGTTTGGGGGGCGAATTATCCGCCCCCCACTATGGGCGGACTATCCGCCCCGGGGAAAACTCTGCCCCCAGGGCGGATACTCCGGGGTGAAACTCTGCCCCCTCTCTGGGGATGGCGCCTTGAATAAATTGACGAAGATCTTGGGGGGGCGGATTATCCGGCCCCCTCCAGGGGCGGATAATCTGGCGTGGCCGAAAAATCTGGCCAAAACTCCGCCCCCCTTCTGGGGCTTGCGTCTTGGCAAACTTCAGGCTGAGCATGGGGGGGGTGGATTATCCGGGCCCCCTGAAGGGCGGATTATCCGGCGAGGCCGGATTATCCAGCCGAAACTCCGCCCCCCTTTTAGGGCTTGCGCCAATCTGGGAAAAGGGTGGGGTGGATAATCCCTCCCCAAAGGCAGATTCCTTTCCCTTTTTCCTTAGAGAGAATAGCAACACTTCAACACACATTAAATAATCCTTGATATTGTTATCTAACACACAAAACACTAGGGATTATGAAATGTTCTTTCAATCTCCCCTTTTTGGTGTTAGATGACAATACTAGGATTTGCAATGAAACCTTCTAACGACACCTGAGGAAAAATGAAGGAGACTCCCCCTAGATGTGTGCATAGTTAGAATTTGCATTTGAATACAAATGCACACACTAGAGAGAACGCAACTTTCATAGCAAAGATAATTAAAACAAGGTGAGTTAGAAAACAAGGTCATACCACTGGGATGTGATTATAGCAAAAGAAAATAATGAGATAGTCAGGCTCCAAGCACATCCCACAATATTGATGCATACATTAGATAATCCCATGATTCCATATGCCATCAAATAGACTCCATAGATAAATCCAGAATTCCATGAGAGTAGATCCACAATAGAAATCCGGAATTCCAGAAGACCAAACAGGATAAAGCATGACATAGTCTTACATAAACCAAGCACAAATAACAAATAAGGTCACGCTAAAGGGGCACAATCAAGCAAATAAACGACTAAAAGACAAGTGCTTGCGCCCGACCCTTGCAAATCCACGAGACCTAATAGAACTACTTCTCCCCCTTTGGCATTGAAACGCCAAAAAGGAAGAAGAGCGATGCTAACGCCCTGGAAGATCACGCCTCCTCATCCTCATCGTAGTCATCCCCGTCCCCTTCCTCTTCATCATACTCATCATCATCGTCATCAGCTGGAGGAGTAGGTGCCCTCGGAGGTGGAGGAAACAGGCAACTCTCGAGCTCACCATAGTTGATCCCTGAAGTGTTCCAGTGAGCATAAGGTTCTGGAGCAGTTGGAGGAGGTGGATGGCCAGTGGCACCTGATACATGGTGAAGAATAAGCTGCTGAGTGTGGTCCCTCTCATGGCTCCTCCGGTATTCCTCATACTGGCCATTGTGAGTGCCAATGCCCATGCAAAGGATGTGCCGCTGGAACCAAGTGAGCTGCTTAACCTCGCGTGCCATTGGGGACACCGCCACTGGTAGAAAAGGGCCCATGCGTCCCGGTTGGTAAGGGCCATTAGTCCCGGTTGCCCAACCGGGACGGGGCAATCGGGACTAAAGCTCTAACCATTAGTCCCGGTTGCCCCACCAACCGGGACAAATGGGGCACACGTGGCGGCATCAGAGCGCGAGGGGGGGTGGAGCATTAGTCCCGGTTCGTAACACGAACCGGGACTAATAACCTGCTGCCGCGGCAGAGATTTGGCCCATTTCTCTGCCGCGGCAGAGAATTCATTTTGGCACATTTTGTTGCCGCGGCAGCATTTTCGCCACTTTTTGTGCCACGGCAGAGAATTCATTTAGGTTGTTTTATTGTTTATTTAGTGTTTTGCACTTATCAACGAAGGAACCTTATATTACACAAGATCATCATGACAATATTACATTCAATACACGGATCGAGTTCATGCACTACATACAAAAGTTGCTATTCGATGCTACCGGCCAGTTTCTTCAAAGTTGCTATTTTTACAATCCCTATTGTCTATACACAGCAGAATAGTATTCCCCTTTCGGGTCTAGGACTTCTGCATCCAAGAATCCCGCCAATTCCTCCTGAATTGCTCGAACGCGATCCTTTGGCAGAAGACCGTCCCGTAGACGTTCGATCTGATTTAAAAAAGGAGTCAGCCTATATGAATATGAAACTAAACACAATTTGTTTGAAATTAAAAACTATAGAAATTGTTTACGTACGTGGAGTTGCTCTAAATTTCTGCCCTTCTCATCGCACGTCTGCCGGATGAACTCGCATACATAGTATCCACATAGATTGTTACCTGGTCCCTGCGTCAGGCACTTTACGAGAACAGAGTTCAATCAAAATAATAATCAAGCATGATAATAACTGTATCAAAACTAGAATCAAAGAGATGCGCGGATATAGCTAGTGGTGCTTACATCTAGTGGTTGAAATGTAAGCTCCTCTTTCCAAACACCCCTAGCCTTGTTGGTGAACCGTTTCCAAGCGCTGCCCGGCGAAGAAAACGAATAAAAGAAGTTATTAAGTACTTGATGTCATAAAATTCACGAACGTTGCCGATATAGTGTCGTAATGATTAGAATTACCGCTGGAGAAGTATCTGCATGTCCTTCCACGTCTCAAGGGGTTTATGTTTCGAGTCCATGACTAGTACACGCCCTTTGTCAAGTTGAATGATTAACAGAATATAGTGGAAGCTGCAAATGCATAACTAATCAATTATATACTTAACATCGAGTAAGCGAAATAGAAAGTGTATACAAGACAATAACACTCACTCGAAGTTGTAAGGAAATAGTATTTCCCTTTTGGTTTCTTGAAACCTCAACGCGTGTACTATATTATCCTCTGTATCCTGGGGGCTTATTTTGAGATTAGCTTCATGAACCCAATATGGGTCAATGAAGCCAATGTCATAGATTTGTCCTCTGCTGCATTCGAGAATCTTCATTCTGCATATTACAGTATGATTATATACATGCAATAAACAAAATAATATAGCTGGAGACTAAATTAATTACAGAATTAGTACTTACAGACAATAGGCACTGATGATCGATTTGTCTAAGGCATCTTGATTGAATAATTGAAATAGTTCATCAAATTCAATGGATATCATGTCATCCCTTTCTTTCCCATGATGCTTTTTTGTAACCCTCGGCACTATCCAGTTAGCCCCGGCCTTTGTGGCATGCAAGTACCAGTTATGCAATCTTCGCATTTTTGTTGGAAGATTGTTTACCTCCTCAGGTTTGACGAGAGGTTTGTCGTACTGGTATTTGTATGCTACTTCACTCACGGGGAAGAACTCTAACTGGGATAAGTACTGGGAAATACTCATACCTTGAGCAGCGGCAGCTTCTCCGTATTGTGCAACTACCTCTGGATCATACCGCTCTTCGGCCCCATATTTGCTCGACCCCACATTGGTTTGAGAAATCACCTTGAGAGGGGCGCAAGTCTGTTTTGCTTGTTCTCCGAGCTGGGCAACAGATTTCCCGCTTGCATCAGTACTGCTCTTCGAGGCTTTTTGTGCCGCATGTGACTTGAGAATAGAACGCTCATAGTCTGATGACAGCTTTGGCTCGGGTTGATGAAGATTCTTTAGCATTTTCAACACTTTGGCTTTTTCTTCTTTGGTGCTGGGGAACTCTGGCTCTTTCGGCCGCCTCAGCTTAGCGAAAAACGCTGTCGTTTCCGCATCAACGATCGCCGCAGTCTCCTCTTCAGTACAGTCATAAGCTCTCTTGGGAGGAACCGTTGGTACTTTTGGAAGAGGCTCTTGTTTACGTTTCGGCGATCGCTTACGACGCACAGTAGCGGTACGCTTACGCTTTTTATCCTGAGGCGCCGGCGATGGCTCCCGCGGCGATGGCTGCACCGGATATTGGTGAGGCGACGGAGCCGGGTGAGGCGACGAAGACGGCTGCCGCGGCGGCGACGACCTCGCTGGAGACGGGTGAGGCGGCGGCGAAGATGGCCTTGGCGTGTTATTTCAAAGCACGATACAATCCTTCGGCCATAGAATGGTGACGTTTTTTGCGTCACCCAGCACAGTCACATCCCCTTCACCAGCAGGGTAGTGAAGATCCAAAACCTCAAAGGTGGGCATGATTTCATCCACGCCGACAACAGCGTAGCCCTCTGGAACCGGACGACAGTGGTAAGTTGGTGTGGGTCCAATTGGTAAGGCATAGCCGACCGCCACCTTCATTGATATGTTCACAACTTTGACATGTAGCTCGCAGTGTGTCATCTCTGTGATATCATCCACTGGGTAGCCAACAGGAGCCATCGTCGGTGCATCATCGGCATCGCCATTGTCATCACCCGGTACCTCGGTGGAAGCCACACTGCTTTTTCGATTATTCGATAGGCCGGTAGCATCGAATGCAGTGTGCTGCTGAGATGGGGCGCTGGTAGTACTTTGCTCTTTAAGTGTGTTAATTTCATCTTGTTGTTGCTTTAATCGTTCTTCAATTAAACGCATTCGCTCTTTCTGACTTTCTGCTTCAACTGCCGCCCTGTTCTTACTCCTCTGACGGCTTCTATCAGGATATTTCTTCCTCTCTTCGGGAAACCCAGTCCTCCATGATTGGGAGCCTATTGTGCCTCGTGTTCGTCCATCATGTTCCTTATTTCCAAGGGCGAGTGTGAGCTCATCATTCTCTCTATCGGGAATGAAGTCCCCATCTTTAACAGCCTTTACTGCTTTTCTGATCCTCTCGATTGGCAAGGGGTCTTCTTTATGTCGTATGTTATATATACACCTCCCTTCCGAGTCCAACGTGCCCCCATGCCCGTAAAACCAATTCCTTGCACGTTCTACCCAATCGTCTGTCTCTGGGGTGATCTTTTTATCACGCAGTTCCTGCTCAAGTTTCTCCCACTTAGGAATGCCAACCCTGTAGCCACCTTGCCCCATAGTATGGTGATACTTCTTCTTAGCAGCATTCAGCTTATTCGTTTCAGACATTTTCTTAGCTTTTTCTGATTTCTTGTATTCCACAAACTCATCCCAGAATGGTTTTATCTTCTCAAACTGAATATTCTTGAAATCGGGAGTCTTCTTTTTCACGACATAGTCAAGGTGCAATCTTTTCTTCCAGTTGGTGAAACACTGGGCCATCTTCTTCAAAGCCCACTCCCTGACCTTAGCCTCCATGGCTCTCCCATGTTGTAAGGCGTCCTCAATTGGATCCTCCGCATTTGGATCCAGCTCTATCTTCGGTAGTTTGAAATTAACCATGAGCCTCTTCCACAGTAAATCTTTGGCCTGGTTAGGGACAAATAAACATGTTCCCTCTTCATCCGCATTAGCAGGCCTATTCCAATTTCTAATGGTGATCGGGATTAAGTCCCTAACGATTACTCCGCATTGTGCCACAAATTTGGTTGCGACAACTTCGGGAGCTGTCGGTCTGCCGTCTTCAGCGACATCTTCGATCCTGAACCTCTCATGGTCTTGCAACTTTTTGGTTGGGCCTCGTCTGCTCTTTTCAGTAGATTCCTTCGATCCGGGGGGCTAAAAGAAGAAAGATCGCCGTTACTATTTCTATATAGATAGCAGATGATTAATTAATGAATTGATTTATATTACATGCACCTCGCCGGAGCGGTCGTCTTCTCGATTACACAAGGCATCGCCTTCTCCCTCGCGGAAGGCAACACCTTCAACCTCAAACAAGTTGTCTACTCCGGTAAAAAGAGGATCACCCTCACCGGAGTTGTTCAGAAACGTTGATACGTCTAAATTATCTTCCCCACGGATCACACCTTGGCTCAACTCTTCCTTTTCTTCGTCTCTGACGTGTGGGTCCATATTTTCTGCATAGGTGGAAAAACGAATAAGTCAAAGCGGCTAAAGGAGAAAGTTACGAATAAGTCAAAGCGGCTAACGAATATTTTCCGGATCGAAGGTGAAACCCTAATATATACATACACAATAATAAAAATGAAGAGAAACCCTAAACCCTAAGGCTATGAGAGGCGAACATGAGTATAAGGCTACAAAAGGTCTTCGATCTATCTATGGTCTTGATCTCGGTCTTCGATCTCGATATCGTATTCTACCGAGAAGAACCAAATCACCGGAAAGAAAGGGAAACAATCAACACATGGCATCGATGCAATGCTCAAGCAATGATGATGATACGACAAGTTAATGTGCATTGGAATGTAACCCTAAAGCATGCTCGACAAGTTAATCGGGGTTCCGAGGGGCGCAAACCCTAACTCAAGGAACTCCGGAATCACCTGTTAGGGTTACTAGGGTGTTCTAATTAAACTTGTCATTTAATTAGATCTATCTATGGTCTTGATCTCGGTCTTCGATCTCGATCTCGATATCGTATTCTACCGAGAAGAACCAAATCACCGGAAAGAAAGGGAAACAGTCAACACATGGAATCGATGCAATGCTCAAGCAATGATGATGATACGACAAGTTAATGTGCATTGGAATGTAACCCTAAAGCATGCTCGACAAGTTAATCGGGGTTCCGAGGGGCGCAAACCCTAACTCAAGGAACTCCGGAACCAAGCGACCATGGTGGTGGCTTGTGGTGTGTAGGTGTTGGCTTCCTGTCGCGGCGGTTTCGATCCGGGAGCTTCTCTCCGGCGGCTTCTTGGCGGCTGATGCTTCGTCAACACGTCGGACTCAAGGGCAGTAGGGCTACCGCTCCTTCGCTGCTTCGCCCTGTGTGTCGGTCGTCCCCTGTGGCAAGGTGCGGGCCGATACCGGAGCTTCTTCGTCGATCTGGAGGAGGAAGAAGATGGTGGACTTGATTGCTTTTTCAAGTTTCTTTTAGGGTCCTCGGTGCTTATTTTCTGGGCCTCTGTGTAATTTTTATTTCTTAGGCCTCCTATACTCCAGCGACGTTATTGCAGCAATATATTTCGGGTGCGTCTGCACCCGTAATCCGTTAAAAAAAATCAATCTAATTCGGGTGCTCTGTTTTGCCACCAGCAGCAGAGGGAGGGGGAGGACAGAGAGGCAGGGAGGGGCGGCGCCGTACCTGACGCGCGGCGGTGGGGGAAGGGCGCGTCGTCGACGGGAAGCAGAGACGCGGGCGCGGCCGGCGGTTGTCGGGGGAAGGAGACGCGCGGGCGGCACGGTCGTCGGCGCGCGGGAAGAGACGCGGGTGGCGGCCGGAGGCGGAGGCGTTGACGACGGAGCCGCTACGGGGAGCGCGCGGCGGTGGCGGGGGCAGCCTGGCGTCATCGTCGTCGGCGAGGGCGCGGGCAGAGGCAGAGGCAGAGAAGTGAGTGGGGAAGGGAAGAAGAAGAGGAGGCACGGTTATAACTAAAGGGCCTTTAGTCCCGGTTCGTGGCTCCAACCGGGACTAAAGGTGCATACGTCCCGGTTGGAGCCACCAACCGGGACCTATAGTCCAATTTTTAGCAGCTGAAGGGGCGCGCGCGCAGGGGGCTCTTCCGTCCCGGTTGGTGGCTCCAACCGGGACGTATTCCCCTGTTTTCAAATTTTTTCAGTTATTTTCTCTCTATTCCCGCCTTATTTTTTATTTTGGGGTTTAAATTTGTAATGTTTTTTAAATGATAATTACTATGGAATTTAGAAAAACTTTAAACATAAAAAGTGTTTGGATTTGAATAACTAATTCGAAACCATTTTCTGTTTTGAAAAATAATTAATGTAACCATTTAAACTACGAACCATTTAAAATTAATAATGAAATAACTTATATTTTTTAAATATTAATTTGGAATTTAGAAAAACTTTAAACATAAGAAGTGTATGGATTTGAATAAATAATCCAAAACCAATTTCTATTTTTAAAAAATAATTAATGAAACCGTTTAAAATTAATTAACTTATATTTTTGAATATTAATTTGGAATTTAGAAAAACTTTAAACATAAAAAGTGTTTGGATTTGAATAAATAATTCAAAACCATTTTCTGTTTTAAAAAACAATTAATGTAACCATTTAAAATATGAACCATTTACAACTAAAAATGAATTAACTTATATTTTTTTAATATCAATTTGGAATTTAGAAAAACTTTAAACATAAGAAGTGTATGGATTTGAATAAATAATCCAAAACCATTTTCTATTTCTAAAAAATAATTAATGTAACCTTTTAAAATGAATTAACTTATATTTTTGAATATTAATTTGGAATTTAGAAAAACTTTAAACATAAGAAGTGTATGGATTTGAATAAATAATCCAAAACCATTTTCTATTTCTAAAAAATAATTAATGTAACCTTATAAAATGAATTAACTTATATTTTTGAATATTAATTTGGAATTTAGAAAAAATTTAAACATAAGAAGTGTATGGGTTTGAATAAATAATCCAAAACCATTTTCTATTTTTAAAAAATAATTAATGTAACCTTTTAAAATGAAGATAGGGGCGAGCATCGTTAGAACTTGCATTGGATCTCTGAAGAAACCACATATTGTGAGTCTAAAAATGATTTTTTCAAAAAATCACGGGCGATAGATCATGTACCTGTAGTACAAACCAGACCCACTTCCTGCCGATTCGGCAGACATTTGTCCTTTTTACCCGGGATGGACGAAAAGGTTTGAGATGTACCGGTTGGGAGATAGTCCATGTAAGGTGGTCTAGTATTTTAGGAAAATGGGACGGTAGCATTGTGAAACGGCATTTTGGTGGTTACTTCACAAAACGATCCTTTTTTGCGCTCGGAAAATGGAAAAGGGCTTTTCCGTGCGACAAAAAGGAAAACTTCCTCCTGCAACATTGTTCTCCATACCAATGTCCACACACATGCATAATATGGGCACAACATCACAAACTATGCCGTGATTCAGCACATAACATCGGTCATTTGGACCGAAAGCCATGAAACCTCGAACATGATAGGTCATTTTGTGAAGGTTTTTTCGAAACATGATCAATATACCAAGTCTGGTATTTTTCCTTTCAACTATGTAACAAAATATGACACCAAGCGAAGGATTTTCATTGTTCGGATTTTTTTTGAATTTATTATGCCCGTTTTGAATTATCTGAATTTCTAACTATGGTCGAACCGGTGTGCATGAAGATAGGGGACGAGCATCGTTAGAACTTGCATTGGATCTCTGAAGAAACCACATATTGTGAGTCTAAAAATGATTTTTTCAAAAAATCACGGGCGATAGATCATGTACCTGTAGTACAAACCGGACCCACTTCCTGCCGATTCGGCAGACATTTGTCCTTTTTACCCGGGATGGACGAAAAGGTTTGAGATGTACCGGTTGGGAGATAGTCCATGTAAGGTGGTCTAGTATTTTAGGAAAATGGGACGGTAGCATTGTGAAACGTAATTTTGGTGGTTACTTCACAAAATGAGCCGTTTTTTGCGCTCGAAAAATGGAAAAGGGCTTTTCCGTGCGACAAAAAGGAAAACTTCCTCCTGCAACATTGTTCTCCATACCAATGTCCACACACATGCATAATATGGGCACAACATCACAAACTATGCCGTGATTCAGCACATAACATCGGTCATTTGGACCGAAAAAGCCATGAAACCTCGAACATGATAGGTTATTTTGTGAAGGTTTTTTCGAAACATGATCATTGTTCGGCACACATTTAGTCCCGGATGTAGTCACAAACCGGGACTAAAAATATTTTCCGCCATTTCCCACCTCTTCCCGCCAAGTTTTCCCGCCCTTTCCTTTCTACTAGAGCTTTTAGTCCCGGATGTAGTCACAAACCGGGACTAAAAATATTTTCCGCCATTTCCCACCTCTTCCCGCCAGGTTTTCCCGCCCTTTCCTTTCTACTAGAGCTTTTAGTCCCGGATGTAGTCACTAACCGGGACTAAAGATATTTCCCGCCATTTCCCAAAGCTTCACGCCAAGTTTTCCCGCCCTTTCCCTCTATATTTAGGATGATCGTGTCATGGCTATCCACACATCCACACCTTCCTCTCTTAGAACAATGGACAACGCCTACTGGGCCATTCTGACCCTCGAGGAGACCGAGGCGCTGTGTGCCTCCAACTACCCTTGTCCGCCGGGCTACCGGCCGCCCGCCGGCTGGATGCTGAGCGCTGGAGGGGTTCCTGTCCCTCCTGTCCCTCAAGGTTCCGCACGCCAGGCGGCCATCACAAACCACTTCTACCATGAGCTCACGCCGGAGCAGCGGATGGATCCCCAATGGGATCCGGACAACTACGACACCTGGAATGCCTTCTTCGCTAATAGGCGGGAAAGGGATCTCGCCAGGTACGAGGGTGATGGCCCACCACCGGTGAACCACAACGAAGCCGGCCGTCGTCTGTGGTAGGCGAACCGTACTATCATCAAAGTGATGCGCCACATCGCCGGGGGAGACCATCCTCGCCTACGGTGCCCACGAGTCCACCCGCCACAGGCCCCACACTGTCCCGGCGGTAGCGGCATCGTCTTCCAGGAGACCCCTCTCCCACCCGCCGTGAATCCGAGGCTGGAATGGCCCCTGGTATATGCCATGGATGGGCTGAGGATCCCCGGAGTGGCAGGTGACGATGACGATGATGATGACGACGACGATGAAGACCCTGAAGCTGCGTACTATAGGACTAGGCATGATTATGACTAAAGGGGGCGGCTTTAGTCCTGAGTGTTAGCTAGTCCAGGTTTGTCCAGGTTTTTAATATTAATAAATGTCTTAAGTGTTACCTAATAAATAGAGGGAAATGCCTATATAAGAGAGGGTTCATATTTAGTCTCGGTTGGAGAAACCAACCGCGACTGAAGGGATTGCGGCAGAGTGGGCTAGGCAACACTAATAATAGGGGTGAGTGTCGACATTATGTCGTGCGGCTTGTACCTTGTCCCGGATGGTGTCACCAACCGAGACTAAAGATGAACCTTTAGTCCCGGTTGGAGACACCAACCGGGACTAAAGATGAGTTAGCACTAATAATAGGGGTGAGTGTCGACATTATGTCGTGAGTGTCGACATTATGCCGAGCTGCTTGTACTATAAATATGCATCCTTGTGAGTCCAGTCCTCCAGCCAGTTTGAGGCATCTCCAAGATGGTTTTCGAGAGCAGGGACACCACTGCGGCCAGTTTCAGGGAGATGCCGACGGAGCCCAGTCCTCCGGCATCTCCGAGAAACTGGTTATAGAGGCACTCCCTAATATGTGAAATTAGTTAGCTTCGAGGCGTATTGATCTAGTTAGTGAAGTTACAAGCTGCAAGATGGTTTTCGAGAGCAGGGACACCATTGCGGCCAGTTTCAGGGAGATGCCGACGGAGCCCAGTCCTCCGGCATCTCCGAGAAACTGGTCATAGAGGCACTCCCTAATATGTGAAATTAGTTAGCTCCGAGGCGTATTGATCTAGTTAGTGAAGTTACAAGCTGCAAGATGGTTTTCGAGAGCAGGGACACCACTGCGGCCAGTTTCAGGGAGATGCCGACGGAGCCCAGTCCTCCGGCATCTCCGAGAAACTGGTCATAGAGGCACTCCCTAATATGTGAAATTAGTTAGCTCCGAGGCGTATTGATCTAGTTAGTGAAGTTACAAGCTGCAAGATGGTTTTCGAGAGCAGGGACACCACTACGACCAGTTTCAGCGAGATGCCGACGGAGCCCAGTCCTCCGGCATCTCCAAGAAACTGGTCATAGAGGCACTCCCGGTCCAGCCACAAAACGGGACTAACACTCAAGACATTTATTAATATTAAAAACTGAGACTACAAAACCGGGACTAAAGGCCACAAACCGCGAAAGATATCCTTCGGTCAAGCCACAAACTGCGAAAGACATGAACTAGTGTTACATAATATGAGCATGAACTTTTTGGCATATGTCATTCCTTATGACCGCTTCAGACGTAACCATGGAGCATCTTCTTTACTTAACGGAATGCTTGGGTCAGTTTTCACTGTGAAGGGCGGAATTTCATCAAACTTATTATAATCTTCTGACATGTCTGTCTTGTCCTCGATTCCCACGATGTTTCTTTTCCCTGAAAGAACTATGTGACGCTTTGGCTCATCATATGATGTATTCGTTTGCATATTTTTTCTTTTTTTCGGTCTAGAGGACATGTCCTTCACATAGAAAACCTGAGACACATCATTGGCTAGGACGAATGGTTCATCTCTATAACCAAGATTGTTGAGATCCACTGTTGTCATTCCGTACAACTGGTCTATCTTTACCCCTTCCCCATTCAGGTTGACCCATTTGCAGCGAAACAAAGGGACCTTAAAAGAGACTCCATAATCTAGTTCCCATATCTCCTCTATGTAACCATAATATGTGTCCTTTTGTCCATTCTCGTCTATTGCATCAAAGCGGACACCACTATTTTGGTTGGTGCTCTTTTTATCTTGGGCGATCGTGTAGAATGTATTCCCATTTATTTCGTACCCTTGGAAATTCAATACAGTAGAAGATGGTGACGCGGCCAACAAGTATAGCTGATCTCCAACAGTGGTGTCATTCAAGAGATGTGTCCGCATCCAACCACCGAAAGACTTCATGTGTTCATCTGTAATCCATGATTCAGGCTTCCCCGGGTTTTTGGAGCGTACAATATTCTTGTGTTCCTCGATATACGGAGCTGCCAAGGTGGAATTATGTAGAACTGTGTAGTGTGCTTTAGTGAAAGAATCCCCGTCCCTACATATCATTGCTTTCTTTCCCAGCGTGCCTTTTCCACTTAGTCTTCCCTCATGCCGCGAGTCAGAAACACCAATCGGCTTAAGGTCAGGAATAAAGTCAACACAAAACTCAATGACCTCCTCTGTTCCATATCCCTTGGAGATGCTTCCTTCTGGTCTAGCACGGTTATGAACATATTTCTTTAAGACTCCCATGAACCTCTCAAAGGGGAACATATTGTGCAGAAATACCGGACCGAGAATGGCAATATCTTCCACTAGATGAACTAGGAGATGCGTCATAATATTGAAGAAGGATGGTGGGAACACCAATTCAAAACTAACAAGACATTGTACCACATCCTTCTGTAACCTTGGCAGAATATCTGGATTGATTACCTTCTGAGATATTGCATTGAGGAATGCACACAGCTTCACAATGGGTACTCGAACATTTTCCGGTAGAAGCCCCCTCAATGCAATCGGAAGCAACTACGTCATAATCACGTGACAGTCATGAGACTTCAGGTTTTGGAACTTTTTCTCTGCCATATTTATTATCCCCTTTATATTAGATGAGAAGCCCGACGACACCTTGATACTGTAAAGGACTTCAAAAAAGATTTCCTTCTCTGCTTTGGTAAGAGCATAGCTGGCACGACTTAAGTGACGCCCTTTATCCGTCTTGTTATCTGTATGCATGTTCTTTGGGTCTTTCATAATTTGTTGGTCCTCCCGTGCTTCAGGTGTATCTTTTGTCTTCCCATACACGCCTAGGAATCCTAGCAGGTTCACGCAGAGATTCTTCGTCACGTGCATCACGTCGATTGAAGAGCGGACACGCAGGACTTTCCAATATGGCAGCTCCCAAAATATAGATTTCTTCTTCCACATGGGTGCGTGTCCTGTAGCGACGTCGTTCGGAAATATTGACCGCCGGGACCCTTTCCAAAGATTACTTCTATGTCCTTGACCATACCAAATACATCATCACCAGCAGGGAGTTCAGGCTTCTTCCGGTGATCTGCCTCACCTTTGAAATGCTTGCCTTTCTTTCTTACGGGATGATTGGTCGGAAGAAATCGTCGATTCGCCAGGTACACAACCTTCTTGCATTTATGCAAATATGTACCTTCGGTCTTATCTAAACAGTGGGTGCATGCCTTATATCCTTTGTTTGTCTGTCCTGAAAGGTTACTAAGAGCAGGCCAATCATTGATGGTTACGAATAACAACCCTCGTAGATTAAATGGCTCCTGTTTGTTCTCATCCCACGCACGTACACCTGGTTTGCCCCACAACTGTAAGAGTTCTTCAACTAATGGCCTAAGGTATACATCAATGTCGTTGCCCGGTTGCTTTGGGCCTTGGATGAGCACTGGCATCATAATGAACTTACGCTTCATGCACAACCAAGGAGGCAGGTTGTAGATACATAGAGTCACGGGCCAGGTGCTGTGACTGCAACTCTGCTCCCCAAAAGGATTCATGCCATCCGTACTTAGACCAAACCATAAGTTCCTTGCGTCACCTGCAAAGTCTGGGAAGTCTCTCTCGATTTTTCTCCACTGTGACCCATCAGCAGGGTGTCTCAACTCCCCGTCTTTCTTACGGTCTTCTTTGTGCCATCGCAACAACCTGGCATGCTCTTTGTTTCTGAACGTGCGTTTCAACCTTGGTATTATAGGAGCATACCACATAACCTTAGCAGGAACCCTCTTCCGGAGGGGCTCTCCCTCAACATCACCAGGGTCATCTCGTCTGATCTTATACCGCAACGCGTTGCATACCGGGCATTTATCTAAATTCTCATACTCCTTACCGCGGTAGAGGATGCAGTCATTAATGCATGCATGTATCTTTTGCACATCTAATCCCAGAGGACAGAGAGTCTTCTTTGCTTCGTAGGTACTCTCGGGAAGTTCGTTATGTTTTGGAAACTTCGGCTTCATTATTTTCAGCATCTTTTCAAATGAGGAGTCAGTTAGACCACACTCTGCCTTCCATCGCAACAATTCCAGTGTGGTACCGAGCTTTGTGCTGCCATCTTCACAATTTGGGTACAACAATTTCTTGTGATCTTCTAACATGCCCTCTAACTTCAACTTCTCATTTTCTGTTTCACAGTCTCTCTTTGCATCAGAAATGACCCTACCAAGTTCATCAGCCGGCTCATCTGATGCCCGTTCTTCACCTTTTTCCTCTCCATTGTCTTCCATTGCAGTATCACTGTATTCAGGAAACATATGATGATAGTTGTTATCATCATCTTCTTCTTCACCATCTTCCATCATAACCCCTCTTTCCCCGTGCTTGGTCCAGCAATTATAGTTGGGCATGAAACCTTTCATAATCAGGTGGCCGCGAATGATTTTCGAGGAAGAGTACTCCTTGTTGTTCCGACATTGAACACATGGACAACGTATAAATCCATTCTCTTTGTTTGCCGTAGCCACATCGATAAATTTATCCACGCCTTTGATATACCCGGCTACCCGCCGGTCACCGTACATCCATTCCTGACCGTTCATCTGCATCATATAAGTAAGTTTATCAAAAAAAACAGGACATCATAAATAGTGAAATAACCAATTCACACCGACACATGAATTGTATCAATGACCTAGAAAAGATAAGATTGCTAACCTCGATCGAGGGAAATAAAGAGGAGAAAGCTCAAGTGCGTCTCGGACACCTTCTATATTTTTGTTCTATGAGAAATTCAACGGGATTTTTCACTCAAACATTTCAACAAACACCTTCAATGCATGCATGAGAAAAAACTAGCACACACCCTCACACCTTACACCATTCGAAAAAACAGAGTGGAGGCAGAGGGGGCTGGGGCGTTGCATTTATAGAGGGCAAGGGGTCTTTAGTCCCGGTTGGAGCCAGCAACCGGGACTAAAGGTGCGTGCCACGCCACGTGGCTGTGGCCAAACCTTTAGTCCCGGTTGGTGGCTCCAACCGGGACGCATGCCCCCTTACCAACCGGGACCCATGCCCCCTGGCCCCGTGCCCGCTCCAATCGGGACGCGTGCCAGCGTTAGTCCCGGTTGGTGGCGCAACCGGGACTAATGCTCCGAGGGGTCGCGAACGGATGGCCCTTTTTCCTCTAGTGCGCGGAACAACGACCACTAGCCCGTGCATCACGCATGAAGGACTCGGGGGCAGTGGAAGGGTGATGGGTCTTCTGAGCCTTGTTGTAGATTTTTCTTGGGCTTGTGAACACCATCCAGATCAGTACCAAAGTCCTCGAGGGGCAACATATGCTTGATGAGCATCATAATGTAAGGAGCATATGGGATAGAGAGCCTGTTGATCATAGCATCTGTGATCTCATGATATATGTAGTCCATGACATACAGTTTGTAACCTATGGCTGAACCAGAATTAGTGGCACACTCGTGAGCAAAAGCAAGGAGAGGAACCAGGTGGCCGCGGATCTTGTCATTGTTGCCTCCACTAGGAGATATGCTTTCCCTAAATATGCCAACAAGGGAGGCATACAAGGGAGAGAGTCTAGCAAAAGTACCAGCAATACCATCAGAAGTAAGACAAGGGGCGAGCACAGTGTCCTTGGATGGCTTCAGTGGAGAAATGATGCGGTGGCCAGAAGGAGTGTCACGGCCATGGAAATCATACCCAAGAACCTGCCCAAAAATGCAGAAGTCCGACTGTATCATTGTTGTCCCGGTCATCCACTTCATGGTACGACGCTCATCACCACAAATCACAAGTGTCGAGAAAAACTGCCTCACTACGGAGGAATCATAGTTGCATTGGAGAGTCATAAGGTGGTGAAGTCCCATCTTGTTAGTCACATCCAATGCTTCAAGGAGCCTTGCCTTGGATTGGGCCTCAGTCATATTGATGGGGTGCATTGGGCGAAGCTTGAGAGTGGCATACACATCATCATGAATGGCCCGAAAGTGTGCATTCCAAAACATAGAGTCCCCTGGGGTACCATCACTGTCAGCCTCATCATAGTAATCAGTTTGACGAATGGAGGCATACTGAATACTGTCCATAGCCTTGTAGTTAGGCCGTGACTGTTTGCCTTTGTGAGATGCAGTCCTCTTGGTTTTCTTTCCTACCTCGTCCATCCGTGCAGCCTCTCTTGTTGCTCTGCTAATTTCTGTTTCGTCAATGAACGTACCTTCTGTAGTGGGCTTGAGATAACGGGCACATGGACGACGAGAGAAGGTCTTAGTAGCCTTGGAACCACCTATGAAAAGCATGAGGGGGATAGCATGGAGATAAGTACACACACACAAGTCCAGGAGAAATGGTAGAAATAGTATAAAAACAATCCATAAGCCGATGATGTGCATTGCGGAAATCAGAACCAAACCAGACCAGATTTTACTCTCCAGGCCGGATTATCCGGCCCTGGCAGGGGCGGATAATCCGCCCCCGCAGAAAAATTCTGAAACGGCCCAGATTTACCATGGCAAAACAGATCGGGCACTAGGGTTGCAATACTACTGATTCTAGCATGCAAGGAAAACACCAAAGATCTTCTACAACGAGATTTCCACCAAAAACATACAAAAGGAGAGAGATGAGGGAGTTACCCTCACTCATTGGAGGAAAATCGCGGAGGAGAATATACCCGGAGGCGAGGTAAAGAAGACCCAGGGAGGGCCCGAAGAATCCGGTGGTCAAATCGACTCCGGGGAGGGGCGGGAGCTCCGGCGGCGGCGGCTGGGGGCAGAGCTAGGGTTGGGGAAGGGCTGGCTGCTCTGTTTGAGCCTGGCCTCCCCGACCTAGCCCTGAAGAGGCAGAATTCGCCCGGGGCGGATAATCCGCCCCCACTTGGGGCGGATAATCCGCCCCCTCTGAATTTTCTATAAAGACAGATCCAGGCCGGAGCATCCTTGCAAAACCCCTCGATGGTGTATAGAGGACTTGTGTGCAAGAATAGATGGTTTAAGGAGAGAAAGAAGGCTTGGGTTTAGAGCAACAAAATGAGATGGTACTACACACCCAAAATTGCAAGAACAAATCAAACAAAAACCAAAGTTGAGTGTGTTTTCCATAAAAACAAGAGATAAGCAAGAAGATCCAAAGAGAGCCATTAGAAACCAACTCTTCTCAGGGAAGAGGGCGGTGGCCGAAGCCACCATGTAGGAGCGCATGGCATGACACCGTGAAGATGTATCTTGAGTTCAAAACCAATGCTCATCAATAACCCACATATCACTAAATGATATTAAGGGAAATGATTTTTCTTGCTTTCGGCATTATGGGGGGAGGGTTAGCCCAATCAATTAGGACCACACCCCCCCTATGTCTATGCCCGCATCTAAACCAAATACATGAAAAGTGTAAGTGAGTGTGCAAGGGTAGTCAAGCCAAGCTCCTTGAATCTATGATATTTAGCTCATTCCTCAAATAACAAAATCTTGCTTCAGCAAGAGGCTTCGTGAAAATATCAGCAAGTTGGTTCTTCGTGCTCACAAAGGATAGGGAAATATCACCACGAGCAACATGATCCCGAATGAAATGGTTGCGAATCTCAATATGTTTTGTTCTTGTATGCTGCACGGGATTGTAAGCAATTTTGATAGCACTTTCATTGTCACATAAAAGAGGCACTTTGTCACAATTGACACCATATTCCTTTAAAGTTTGCCTCATCCATAATAACTGTGTACAAGCACTTGCAGCAGCAACATATTCAGCTTCGGCGGTTGAGAGTGAGATGCAATTCTGTTTCTTTGAAGACCAACACACTAGAGACCTGCCCAAGAATTTACATGCACCAGAAGTTGATTTTCGATCATATTTGTCACCAGCCCAATCTGAATCAGTGTAACCACATAGAGAGAAACTTGAACCTTTGGGATACCATAACCCAAAAATTGGGGAATGAACCAAATATCTGAAGATTCGTTTGACCGCCACTAAGTGGATTTCTTTAGGAGCGGCTTGGTACCTTGCACACACTCCTACACTTAACACGATATCGGGCCTAGATGCGCAAAGGTAAAGGAGAGAGCCGATCATGGATCGGTATACCTTTTGATCCACGTCTTTACCCCTTGGGATTGAGCTCAAGATAACACTTTGTTTGCATTGGAGTAGCAGCACCATTGAGATCCGTCATCTTGAACCTCTTGAGCATGTCTTGGATGTACTTAGCTTGATTAATAAAAGTTCCCTCTCTAAGTTGCTTGATTTCGAATCCAAGAAAGAACCTTAATTCACCCATCATAGACATCTCAAACCTGTCAGTCATAAGCTTTGAAAATTCATTGTTAAAATCTTGGTTAGTAGAGCCAAAAATAATGTCGTCTACATATAGTTGGCATACAAAAAGCTCCCCATTAAACTTCTTAGTAAAAAGAGTGGGATCGATTTGCCCAACTTCGAATCCACGGGCTAACAAGAGCTCTTTAAGGTGCTCATACCACGCACATGGGGCTTGTTTAAGGCCATAGAGCGCCTTATCGAGTTTGTAGACATGGTTCGGAAATTTGAGGTCCTCAAAACCCGGGGGTTGCTTGACGTATACCAGCTCATGTAGTGGACCATTAAGAAACGCACTCTTAACATCCATTTGCTGTAATTTAAAATTATGATGGGCAGCATAGGCAAGCAGGATACAGATGGACTCAATACGAGCCACAGGAGCATAAGTCTCGCCAAAATCAATTCCTTACACTTGAGAGAATCCTTGAGCCACGAGTCTTGCTTTATTCCTCACAACAATGCCATTTTCATCTTGTTTGTTCTTGAAAATCCACTTGGTGCCGATAACATTGCGGCAATCTTTTGGTTTCTCAACAAGCTTCCAAACTTTGTTGCACTCGAAGTTATTTAATTCTTCATGCATTGCAACAACCCAATCGGGATCTTCAAGAGCATCAAAGACCTTCTTCGGTTCAACCATATAAATGTGAGCTTGATGATCACAGAAGCTTGCAAGTTCTCTTCTAGTAGACACCCTTCTTCGAAGATCACCGACAACCTTGTCAAGAGTGTGTCCTCTAAGCTCAAGATTCCGATCGGCACGAGTCTTGAGACGAGTCTCAATATTCTTATTGTTTCTAGGAGGAGTTGATTCAACATTGTATCCTTGTCTTGTCCACTACCTTGCCCTTGATCCTGTTTTGAGTTGACAACAGGAGCTTGCTGCTGAACATTTTCTTCAGGGCCGGATAATCCTCCCCTTGGTGGGGCCGGACTATCCGGCCTGGGTGAAGCAGGTGCAACATCCTCTTCCTCAGAGTGCCTGATGATGCTGGGAGATCTAGGGCCGGATAATCCGCCTTCGGCGGCCGGAGAATCCGGCCTGGAGTCTTCTTGACTGATTTCTTCTTCTTCTTCTGATCCCCTAGGACGATTTGGAGTGCCAGGGGCGGACTATCTGCCCCTTGGAGGGGGTGGATAGTCCGGCCTGGGACTATCATTTTGCCTAGAAGGCTGATGATCTTCAGCAGGTTGCGGTGTTGATGCAGGGGTTTCTCCAGCAGTAGGGGCTTGTTGATCTTGTGTAGATGAGGGTTCCACTTGAGTGGAGCATTGTCCTTCCCTATCTGCCACAAGGGGTTCCTCAATGGGGCGGAAAAATCCCACGCCCATTCTTCTTATGGCATCTTGGGGTATTCAACATCTGCATCAGAAACATCAACTTGCCCTACATAGGAGCCGTTATTTTCATCGAACTCCACACTACAAGATTCTACAACAGTCCCGGTGAGCTTGTTGTAGACTCTATAAATGTGGGATTTGGCACCGTAACCAACAAAAACACCTTCTAAAGCCTTGGACTCAAATTTATACAAGCGGACACCTTTAATAAGAAAGAAACACTTACAGCCGAAAACCCTGAAGTATGAGATGTTGGGATTGTTACCGGTAAGTATTTCATATGGCGTCTTGTCCAAAATCTTTTGGAGGTAGAGCCGGTTAGATGAGTGACACGCGGTGGATATGGCTTCAGCCCAAAAGTTGTAAGGAGAGTTGAATTCAACCAATATTGATCTTGCCATGTCCATCAAAGTCCGGTTCTTCCTCTCGGCTACACCATTTTGTTGAGGGGTGTACGCAGCGGAATATTGATGTCTTATCCCCTCTTTACTTAAAAACTCATTCAAAGTGTAGTTCTTGAATTCGGAGCCGTTGTCGCTTCTTATTTCCAAGATAGGGACATTGTGTTTACGCTGAACTTCATTGGCAAAGTCAAGGACCGTTTGTTGAGTCTCACTCTTTAGCTTGAAGAAATAGACACATGAATATCTTGAGTAATCATCGACAATGACCAAGCAATATTTCTTCCCACCAAGACTGGCATGAGATGTAGGACCAAATAAATCCACATGAATTAATTCCAAGATTCTCTTTGAAGACACAATAGTCTTCCTCTTGTGGGAGATTCATGCATTTTGCCTTCAACACAATCCTTGCAAACACGATCTTTGGCAAAGGAGACATTGTCTTTTAGTCCAAGGATGTGGCCACCCTTGTGGAGACTTTGCAAAGTTCTCATGTTGACATGGGCTAAACGGCGATGCCATAACCAGCCCACGTCGACCTTTCCGAATAGGCACATTGGACCCGAAGTGGTTTTCCCCGAAAAGTCCACCACATACAGGTCATTTTCGACATACCCAATGAAAGCGACCTTTAGAGACTTGCGCCACAAGAGTACCACCAAATCATCATTAATGAAAACATCAAAACCCACCTTGCCAAGGGCACGAACAGAAAGAAGGTTGTAACCGAGGGTCTCAACAAGCTTGACGTCCACAAGAGAGATATCATGAGCAACCACAACCTTGCCAAGACCCAATACCTGAGATTTAGACTTATCACCATAGGAGACTGTAATATTATCATGATTGGGACGCATCTCCGTGATGATCTCCTTTCTTCCGTTCATATGACTAGTGCATCCACTATCCAGCACCCATTTCGACCCACCGGAAGCATAGCCCTGCAAGAGAATTACTTCTTGGTTTTAGGTACCCATTTTTCAATGGGTCCTCTCATGTTAGTGACAAGGGTCTTTGGAACCCAAATAGACCAAGCAACATATTCATCAAAAGGACCGACATAATAAGCATAAACATCGCCATAATAATCACAAAAGAGTTCATAATTTGGATTGTGAGACCCTGCAAAACCAATATTGTTAGTTTCGTCTTTTGTGACATTCTTCTCAGCGGTGCTTGTCTTTGACTGTACATTCTTGGTCTTGTTTTTCTTCTTCTTGGACTTGGTGACATACCCAAGTCCCTCTTTACCATGATTTGACTTTTGCTTGCCAAGAACTTCATCAAGAACACCCTTATCTTTGGGAGTGATGTCCTTGACAAATTCTTCTTCCACACTAGCATTTTCCTTGTGACTATATGTTGAATTGGATGTGCTAGGAACACCATACTTGGCCAATTGAATTTGAAGCTGATCATGTGACTCATTGAGAATGAAGAAATCGCTTTTCAACGCCTTGTGAGCGATGTCAAGTTTCTCCAATTCCTCGGGGAGTCTATCATGAGCATCCCCAAAGTCAATTTTTTCCTTCTTTAACTTCTTTGCTTTGGCGACTGCATTGTCACGTTCCTTAACAAGTTTAGCCACTATTTCTTCATGTGACTCCTCAATGGACTCAAGCCTATCTTCAAGATAAACCCGAGCCTCTTCTTCTTCTTCTAGAGCATTTTTTAAGGATGCAATTTCCATTGCATCCTCCCTTTCAATTCTGCCCTTTTATTCGAGGAGAGCTTCATTTTGGGTCAGCTGGTCCATAAGAGCTTCAAAACGTATTTTGTGCTCACCTTGAAAGTTAGTGAAGAAATAGTCCAAAGCAATAATCTCTTATTTAACCTTAAGACTAGTAGGATCATCCATGTCAATCATAGCCTTAGGAAAAGAAGAGTTAGAAGTAGTTACCTCAGAACTTCTTGACATGAGACAAGTAGCATTCTGGTTGATGACATTTTCGTTCAGAGAGTCGAAGAGAGATGTTGATGTAGATGTGGTGACTATAGCAGCCACCTCTTGAGAGCTATCATCCTCATCCTCATCTTCACTTCCCGAAGAATATTCTTCTTGAGCCACTAGAACAATCTTTGGTTGCTTATTGAAAGGAGCATTCTTCTTTACAAACTGTTTCTTGCGTGGAGCCTTTGACTTGTCTTTGAAAATAAGTCTTCCTCCGTTATCTTCCCTACTTTTATATGGACACTCAGCTACAAAGTGCAACCGGTCTCCACAGATGAAACATGTTCTTAGCTTGGGACCATTTTCCTTTCTTCCATAAGCTCCACTCTTGCGTTCTAGTTCAGCTTTCGCCTTGGACGGGTCTTTCCAAAAGTTTCTAGCATAAAGAGCCAGGTATTGTCCGTGGATCCTTTTTATATCCTTGGGACAGTCCATACCTTCTATGGCATATTCATCATGATCAGTCACACTAGTCTTCAAGGCCATGTTGACCCCCTTTTGCATCCCCATAGCTCGTGCACGAGCATCTTCGGCATTCTTGGCAGCTACTTTGAAAGCGTCCATCTCTTGAATTACCTCATTGGATGTCATAAGGTGGTAGTTATGCCTACCTTGGAGACTTTTCAAATCTGTGGGCTCAAATGGCATAAGAGCACTGACATACTTGTGCTTGATCCATGCATCATCAAGGTGAGAGGCACCATGATTCCTGAAAGTTGTGGCTATTGCCTTGAGCCTCCTATACATGTCCACATGATTTTCTCCATCAAACATATAAAATCCTTCAACTTCATTGCTCAAAGCATCATATCTATTCCTTCTCATACTTTCATTTCCGATGAAGAGCTCGGTGAGAGCATCCCAAGCTTCCTTAGATGTACTAAGATGCTGAATGTGTGGCATGTATTTGTCTCCCACACCAAGCTATATCATGTGTAGAGCCGTAGCGTTGATTTGGCTATCAACAACCTCACTTCTTGTGAGATTGTTGGGATTTGTAACATGAAGACCATTCTCGATGATTTTACACAACTCAATAGAGGAACTGCATACATGAGACTTTATCAAAAATTGCCATTGAGTAAAAGTAGATGCAGAAAGTTTGGGTGGATCACCCCTATTATGTATATGTGGATGAGGTATAGGTGGATCGGGAGAATACACATGGGAAACCTCATTGTATCCTTCCTTAACACTATCCTTTTTTGAGTAGGAGCTCTTGCTAGTGTCATCACCAACCACTTCGTTATTTTTGGAATCGGTTTTACCTGTTTCCTTGGATTGTGGAGTGGTAGCCTCAGAGTTAGATGGAGGTGATGTTGCGGATGTGGAGAGACGCATTATCAATTGACGCCTCTCTTACATCTTAGCCTCCATTGAACTCACCAAGGTTGTTTCCAACGTCTTGAGATCGTTCATGGTGACCACCTCCAGAGCATCACTCCCATCTACCTTGGAACCCATACTTCTCTTAGGCGGTTAAGCCCGAAATAAGAGCCGGGGCTCTGATACCAATTGAAATGGATTGTATGGGCACCTAGAGGGGGGGTGTGAATAGGTGCTACTCAATTTTTAGTCTTTTTCAGTTTTAGGCTTGACACAAAGTAAATTCTCTAGATATGCAACTACGAGAATTTCCCTATATGCAAGCCTAGCTACTAAGTGCGTAAAGAGAGGAGCGAGGGAACCGTAGTGGAGCACGCGGAGACACAGGGATTTGTTTTACCGCAGTTCCTTCCTTTTTAAAGGAAGTACATCTGCGTTGGAGGGGTGGGCGGTTCTAAGACCACCAATCCACAATAGGCCTCACCCTATTCTCCGATGGATCCCGTCCCGACAGGCCTGATCCACCTTCTCCACTATTGATACCCTTCGAGGCGGGAACTGGTGCCTTTACAACTCTACCGGGGCACACACCCACAACTAAATTGGGGGCTCCCGAGATGACAACAAGCTGTCACAAGAACAAGGTTTATCAATATAAACAAAACAAGGATCTAGGTATTTGCAAGAAATACTAGATCGGTGATTCTCCAAATGAATGGAGAGGAGATGAAGCTCTTGATTGTTGTTGAAGATCGAGTCATCCTCCTTCGATTCCCCAAGGGACGGGGCCTTTAGGTGGATCTAGGTGGAGCTCTCTTGGATGAAGGTTGCAGATCAGATCTTGAGTTTTTCGAATGAACCAAGAGATCTGGCGGGAGTGGGAAGGCTGGCTTAAATACCCCCTGCACATATCTGGCCGTTGAACAAGTTTGGGGGCAAATTATCCGCCCCCTACTAGGGGCGTACTATCCGCCCCGGGGAAAACTCCGCCCCCAGGGCGGATACTCCGGGGTGAAACTCTGCCCCCTCTTCGGGGATGGTGCCTTGAAGATCTTGACGAAGATCTTGGGGGGCGGATTATCCGGCCCCCTCCAGGGGCGGATAATCTGGCGTGGCTGGAAAATCTGGCCAAAACTCTGCCCCCTTCTGGGGGTTGCGCCTTGGCAAACTTTAGGCTGAGCATGGGGGCGGATTATCCGCCCCCCTGAAGGGCGGATTATCCGGCAGGGCCGGATTATCCGGCCGAAACTCCTCCCCCCTTCAGGGGCTTGTGCCAATCTGGGAAAAGGGTGGGGCGGATTATCCGCCCCTAGTAGGGGCGGATTATCCGCCACCAAAGGCAGATTCCTTTCCCTTTTTCCTTAGAGAGAACATCAACACTTCAACACACATTAAATAATCCTTGATATTGTTATCTAACACACAAAACACTAGGGATTATGAAATGTTCTTTCACCTGATCATGGACATTGGATGTTGTTAATAACGAGGTCACAACATTGGTGGAATAACGTGATAAACATTCATCCGAAGTATAGTAATACGATCAAAGTCATTATGTTCACATTGCTATAACATCATACAAAGTAACCCTAGATCATGTTAATTGCTAATACCGGAAGAGTGCTTTGATAACATCAAACGTCACACTATAACAGGGTGACTATAAAGGTGGGTTTGGGTACTCTAAAAGTGTTATGTTGAGGCACATGGATCAAGAGTGGGATTTGTCCATCCCGATGACGGAGAGATATACTATGGTCCCTCTTGGTGATATCACATTGACATAGCTTGCAAGCAAGTGATGAGATCACTAGAATGTTATGTCATGGGAACGAGAAAAGATTACATGTCGATAGCGAGATCAAAGTAGGTATGGGGATATCGATGATCGAATCTCAGACATGTAAAATATCATGAGACAAAGGGATTTAGTTACATCGTTGAAGGTTCACACGATCACTAGAGTCATCGTTGAATGTGTGGGAGTCAGTATGGATCTCCAGGCCCCGATGCTGATTATTAATCGGAGAGGGGTCTTGATCACATCTGCATTATCCGCGAACCGTAGGGTGACTCAATTAAGGGATACCGATACCATTTGGAGAAAATAAAATTCCAGAGAAAGAATATCAAAGCGCTGCAATTATTTCAATGGACACCGAAATTGTTTCAGATGAAATTGCTAAAATTGGTTCTGCATGTGAAATTGAAATGTTGCAAAAGGTTTTATGTGAATATTTGTTAATTAATATAATTAACAAAATTTTGAATAAAATAAATAAAATGGTTTTATTAATTGAGAGATGCATTAATTTTGATGGAAAATTAATACATTTGAGTGGCATTTTGAGTGGAGGAGTTTTTATGTGAGTGGGTGCTCCACCCACATGAATGAGGGAGAGGTGGGGGCACCCACCTTTGGCTGCCGGCCATGGGAGGGGCTGCCCCTCCCCCTATAAAAGGCACACCTCTTAATCCATCTCACTCACACCTTCTTGTGAAGGATCTCTCTCCTCTAGAACTATTCCCCAATGATCTCAGCTTAGCGAGATACATGTTTCTGGTTGATTTTTTTAGAGCAAGGATTTGCTGCTTCCGCTAAGTTGTCGGGTGACCGGACGTGTGTGCGATCACGGATGTGCCGCTAAGTTGTGGTGCTAGGCTTCTACACGATCATGAGATCGACAAGAGAACGACTACATCATCCACGAGTCCAACCTCGTAACGCTTTGTCGCTCTTCAAGGATATGTATTCTATGGATATATATCCACCCGTTGATTGCATGTACATAGATAGATCTTGGTGCTTAGTTGTTCCCACCATAGGAATTTTTTGTTTTCTATATGCTGCGAACCCAACAAGGTTCCCACTTACTTTCTTGAAATTACAAGCATCTTCACTATTCTTGATAAAATCAAATTCTTCAACCATTCCATAAAACAAAGATTCCAACTTCATTATGTTTTCCTTGAAACAAATGTGGTAGGGGAAATCCCTACATCAAGTTTTTAAATAATATGAACCAAAATTTGCGTCCATGGGACATGAATCTGGTTGTCCGGTTTGTACATACACTTCCCTAGCCAAGTGAGCTAGGGTCACTTCTTTGCAACTTCATTATGCTTGCTTCAGTCCATTACTAGATCCCTAATGTTGCACACTTTATAGCATCATTTGGATTGATAAAACCCTCACTCTGTATCACATATATTTTACGGGTTATCTTCCTGTTTAAGGAAATCCGTCCATCTGCAATATCTCATAATTGAAATATGCCACAATTGCTAGTATAACCCGGATTGAATTAAGCATTGCTATGGTCGAGAGGATCTCGTCGTAGTCACCGTTTGAACTTGTCGGAAACTCTTTGCAACAAGTTGGGATTTATATATGAAGTATTTCATCCGCGTTGGCTTATAGATCTATTTATATTCGTAAGGCCTTTCGCCTTTCGGAGGGTTTACCAAGTTCAGAACTTGATTTTGTACAATAAAGGAGCAAATGTGGTGTATGAAAAATACAATGTCATTGGCTCTTGGCATCTCCTACTTGTAATTATGACATCCTTTATGATGAAAATCTATTCTAGTATCTAGAAATTGATATATAGAATTTTGGGGCTAACTTTAGTGTTGTGGGAGTATTTTGGAGGATAATTATAGTCTTTTAGGCCAAAATGTACAAGTGAAATGGCCTAATCTTTAAGTATACAGACTCATGAGAAAGACTTGGGGGTCTTCTGGCAACCCAAGTTCAAATCTCACATTCTCCTACTCCCTCCGTTTCAAAATATAAGATGTTTTTAGATTTGTGAAGAAAATGTATCTAGTCTTCTTTTAGTGTCTAGATTCACTCTAAACATGAGTGAACCTATATACTAAAACAAGTCTAGATACATTTGTTTTACAAATCTAAAACATCTTATATTTTGAAACGGAGGGAGTATATATGAGTAGGGTTTAGTTTCTCCTAGACACTCTTTTATCTTTTTAGTATACAGACTCATTGCTCAATGAGAGCACTTATGCATCAGATTTGAGTGTCAAGTGTTACCTTCTTTAATTATTAATACGGATTCCAGTGTTAACCGCTAGTTTGTATTGCTAAAGTTCTTGGTTCAGCCTGAATTCATGAGGTGGAGATGTTAGTCTTTGAATGATTGTTCGGTGCAGCAGTCCTTTGCACTCTAAAAACCGTTGTTTGGAAGTTCTAAAAACTGTCAAGTCTCAAAGCCAGTTTAGAGCATCTCCACTCGGGTTCCTAGCAGGATGTTTTCAGGATGATTTTTTTATCCGAACGTTGAAAATTGGTCCAGTTGCGTTTCTAAGACCTCGGTTTTGTTTGGATTTGGATCAACTTTCGTCCGGAGATCTCAGGCTGATCCTGGGGCGCTGGGAACGCCCTGAAAACACCGGACGAAGCGAATTCGGCGGAAAAGGCGGCTAGGTGTGTGGCCCCGCCCTGTCAGCGAGTGAAAGCCGAGTCGTCGTCATCCCTCCTCGTCCTCCGCCTCGGCCTCCCGCTTGTCCGGGTCCGTGCCGGCACAGTCGCCACACGTAAGCGACGAGGTTCTTCAGCCTGTCAAGCGGGAGGCCGACACGCCGGTCCGCTCGTCGTCGAAGACACGATCACGGGGAATCGTTATCAACAAGCCCCGTGCGCTGTCGCCGCGGACCGACATGTGAGCGACGGCGAGCTCGCCGACGGCATCGACATCAGCCGATATTATGTTTTTTTTATAGTTTTTTAGTCTAATGAAGTCAAAATTCAGATATATGTCCGAATTTGACGTAATATGTATAATGAAATCGTCTATGTTTATTCAAATTTCGTTGAATTTAAGTGAATTTTGGCCAAACGCGGAAACTCGGCCTGGAAACGCGAGTGAGAAACAGGGCGTTTCTAAGCCGAAAACTAATTCTGTCCGATGCTATTTACATCCGGTTTTCGGTCTGAGAACGTCTAACAGAAAGGATTTTGGGTATAGTTTCCTTGTGACGGCCCAGGGCGCGGTGGTACTTGTAATATTTCTGCTTGGGACGCCTTTTATTTGGCAGTTTTTTTGAAGTGAAGGTGCTCTGTTTGGTTTAGTTTTTGACAGGTTGTGCGTGGTGTGTGGGACGATCGGCCTGTCAGGTTGCTGGTGAAATATTCAGTGCAAAATGCTTCTTCTTCTGTTCAGTTTTGCCAGTTCGCCGTGAGCCCTTGGATGGAGAATGAAGGGTGGATGGAGGGGGCCAGTTACAGCGTGACTTCTGTTTGCAAGTCACTGAATCCCCGTCGGGTAGGGGTATCATTTTTGGGAAATTTGACGATTTGCCACACTTTGTTTTCCAAAGAAAAGCGAAGGAGCAAAACCCTTGCCCCCAAATTCAGTTGAGCTCACTCTCATCCGATTCTCCTTACTCATCAGTCATCACCCATCTCCTGCTGTCAATCCTCCATCCTCCCATCCCATGGATATTTTTAGATCGATAGGGCGGAGACGCTCGACCATGGATCTCTCCGATGGTGACGGCGGCGGTGGCGGCGGCGGCGAGGACCGACTGAGTGCTCTGCCAGACGATCTGCTCATATGCATCCTTATCCTGGTCAAGGACGCCGCCGCGGCCGCTCGGACCAGCATCCTCGCCAGCCGCTGGCGCCGCCTCTGGGCCCTCCTCCCGGAGCTCAGATTCGCCTCCATCGACCACCGCCGCATAGGCGCCGCGCTCGCAGCCCGTCGTGAAGCGCCGGACCTAAGCCTCCTCTTCGCGCACACCAAGGATGCGTCTCCAGAGTCACTCTCGGCTTGGCTCCCCGTCGCCGCGCGCGCCCTCTCTGGCGCCATATACCTCGAGGTGGTGCGGCAGGAGGCCGAGGCCGAGGAACGAGGCCCTGCCGTTGATCTGCCTTGCTTCGAGAAGGCTACCAACATCACGCTCAAGCTTGGGTTTCTTCCGCTCACCCTGCCGCCTTCCGGAGTGTTTGCCCGGCTCGGTGATCTTCAGCTGGTTAACATCCAGCTACATGGTCAGTCAAGCGGGCTCGGTGATCTTCTCTCCTCCCAGCGCTGCCCATCCTTATGGTGCCTCCAAGTCCGTAATGTCCAGGGTCTGGACAGCTTCAACATCCACTCGGTCTCTCTTCTACGCATGGAGTTGTCGGGCCTGCGACACTTACAACAGCTCACTGTCATGGCACCGGCTCTCAAAACATTAAAAGTGAGGAACTGCTTCACTCTGAATCCAGATCTGTCGGTTGCCGAAATCTCAGCCCCTCAGCTGATGACGTTCAAGTGGAGGAATGCTCATGATCCAAGTTCTATCCAGCTTAACGAGATGATGCATCTCAAAACGCTGGGCATCGAACTTTTTATTCTAGAGGGAGAGGAGGCTTTTGAACACAACCACTATCGCATGACGCTTTTGCAGCGCTTTGAGCGCATCCGCACTCTTGATCTCCTGATTTACTACCCGCCGGTTAGTCCTTTCTTATGCCATCATTGTAATGTGTCCATAGATTGCGAGGAAAACATGTTTCAAATTGAGGAATTGCAAGTTTTTTTTTCAAAAGAAGACTTAAGGAATATATCGCTTGTTTCAGTTTGCTCATGTTCCTGCAACATGGCTTAGTGCACCCAATCCCATTCTTTCCGGTAGTTGACATTCAACTCACATGCTACCATATTATACATTAGTTCTTCAACGTGACTTGAATGCTTCAGAGTGGGGAGAATTTGATCCTTAGTACTCCCAATACAATAACCTCCTGTCACACACAAAATTGTGTACTTGTTTCCTATTTGTGAGTCACCGTAGAAAATGAGTTATTTTTATATTTTTGCCAAATGTTATATATAATTTTATTTGAGGTGGCTTTCTACAAATCTGCAGGACATTTGTGCTGGCCCATACTTGATGGAACACATGCCAGGACTTCCATATGTTACATTTTTGGCTCTGGGTGTAGTAGCATATGGACACTCCTTTGGCGCCAACTCATTTGAGGTTATAAGTAGATGTACTGGTGTGAAACAGCTGGATCTTGATTTTCTTCAAGAAAATGAACTCGTGGTAATACTATTGTTAATTTGACTATCTAATACTTGAGTTATCAGAGAAATCACATGAAGGAATATGTTAATATGCATTTTTAGATATTTCGAAAAGAATATGCATTTCTAGGCAATCGTAGACTTGAGCTGCTTTATTGGTCTGATATTGACATTTTGCTCCATGATATTTTTTGTCTAAAATACATGCCTTATGTATATCTGAATGAGAACATTTGGCTCTTCATGTATGAAAGCAGCATACTGTAGTAGATGACAAGGGTTGCTGACTTGGTAATAGGTTCTTTGATGAAAGTCAGCAGCACTGTTTTCATTAATTAAGAGGAGTAAAAACCATACAAGCTTAAATAGAATAAAAACGGGTATATGGTGTTGGTGGTGCAGCTAATTTTAGCCACCACTGCAGCTATGAAAGATTAAGGTGGATCAAACCACTTCGGTGCCTTGAGGCCAGCCAGCCTCTAGTTTGTGAGATCCTCAACGATGGGCTAAAGGAGGGCAGCTTCAGACTCTGCGGCAGCATTGAAGATTCTGTTGTTTCTTTCTTTCCACACCGTCCAGGAGAAGAGCATGAGAAGTATAGACCATTTTTCATGGGCACTGGGGTCTGCAGGGAGTCAAGGCTTTGCATCCACCAGTTGGAGAGTGAGCAGTCAGTGGAGGCTGGGAGGTAGCAGGTAGTCCGAAGCATGTTTGCACACGCTGCCAGACCTCAGAGCTGAAGGAGCAGTGCATCAGGAGGCGAGGGACAGTTTCATTGTGGATCCTGCGTAAGGAGCAGATAGGATTGTGTAGCCATCTCTTGTTTGCAAGGTTGTCTGTTATAGGGCCAGATGTATTACTGAATAGCTTGTGCTGAGGTGTTGTGTTTTATATTGTCAATCCATCTGTTGCCATAGGCAGTAGATCTGATAGAAATGAAAAACTAGCGGATGGGTTCCTGTTTCCAGAAAGAAATGGAAGATATCATTTCTCTTCTCCACGGAGATTTTCTTGACTATGATTATATATATTCAATACTTGATGATTTGTGTGCATGTTATAGACTTATGGTAGTGATGTCCATTGTACTGATAATTTCTGCAGTCGGTTGGCTTCAAAGTTCGAACTAATTTCTAGGTGTTATTCTTTTGTAAATTTTGGTGATGTTATATCTCGAAATATTCACCAAGTAGCCAAAAAGAAAGTTCAATAATTTTCAATTTAATCCCTCTCGCTTAATTTATGTTATAAAACCATATAAGTTAATCTTATCATGTGATGTAACCCTTGCTTCAGGAACAAACTCCGTGCCCATCAGGTTGCATCTGTGATGAGCCACCAAACTGGAGAACGGAGGAGCTGGCGCTGAATTCCCTTGAAGACATAGAAATCCGCGGCATGAGGGGAACTGAACATGAAGTTGCTCTTGTGCAACGGTTATTCCATTGGGCAACCGTAGTAAAAAAGGTGAAAATAATTTTCGATGAGTTAATCACTGAAGGCAAGGCCAAAGAGCTACGTCAGCTATTAGTAAGCTTCTGCAGGGCAGACACATGTACGGATATTAGCATGTTTGTTCCATAGTACTTGGGCACCGCTTTGTCGCTCAAAGTGTTTCCGGTTCCAGCATCTTTACTTTTGTGAGAATGAACTTTGTAACTTGTTTCCAGTATATGCGGGAATGACCTTTAATTGTTACATGTAAGGGAGTGCTGCGAAATTCTTGTCAAGTGCCCTGGAATATATTGTTAGTAATGTAGTAGAAATGAAGGATTGAGCTGCTGACTTTGCTGTCCAGTAAACCTGTGGGAATTTGGCATTCTGGAAGTTCATGTGATGTTGCTGAAGCCAAATGATCAGTAGGCTGGACTTGTGGGAATTTTCGTTGGTAGAAAAATTAGGAAGCTGTCAAGCTGAATTGTCATTTTGGTTTCGGCACAGTAATTGGTGGCAAGTGCACCTGACATGTAACTTAGGTACCTTAGGTTTCATGTAGGGCAGATTATAAGGAGATTGTAAGCATTGTTCTTGGGATGTTATGACTACTGAGTCTGAGCCGATGACGCCTCCTCCAACTGAGAAAATTTTGACTCAGAATTTTCAGGTTCTTTTTTTTGGAATTTTTGGCTGTTCCTGCCAATTTGGTGACAGTAGGCAGAGTGGGTTCCTGCTTCTGCGTCGACATTGTTCTACCAGATTGTGTTGTGGATTCTGAAACAATGTGTCAGATTGTCTTCTTATCTAGCTGTGCGTGCGTGTGTTTGCTGTGTTGCATATTGTCAATAGTGCCTTGCTTCATCGTTGGTCTGTTCTGTGTGTTTTTCCCCCACTGCCTGCCTGACATGTTGCACTTGCTGGTCCTGATCTGGTCAGTGGAGCTACCTGGATGGCTCCGGCGATTGCAGTACGTGTAGAGATTAGAGGTCTCTCCCCTCGACACCCAGGTTAGACCGCAGTGACAACAGCACTAAACACTACAGTTTGGCTGCGAGGATGAAAAAAAATTAGAGTACGTAGTATAAGATTATATAAAATTGAACTTCAAGAAATTGTCATCAAAGGCACCAGTGGTCTAGTGGTAGAATAGTACCCTGCCACGGTACAGACCCGCGTTCGATTCCCGGCTGGTGCACTTTTTTTTTTCTTGCTGCCATCCTATCTCTGTTTTTTACTTTGGCAACATATATGCTTTCCGACTTCCCTCGGTACTTTCTTCAGTTATCCATCTTCTTTTGCTCTTCTTTTAGAATTCAATAAATAAAGTGCAACACCTTTTATTTTCATTGCAAATCCAGCATAGCACTGAGAGTATCTATGGTGTTCCTCTTGATACCAAGTTACCATGCCAGAATGTTATCGCCAACATAGAATCAAGAGTATCTTTGGTGTTCCCTCGACACCAAGTATTGTGCCAGAATGTTTTCGCCTATATTTTCTTGTGCCAGAATGTTTTCGCCTATATTTTCTCGATATGCATCACATCGATATTATGCAGCATCTTCAAGTCTTTTCAATAAGACAAATTCCAACGTGTGGCCTGTCTTATGGTGGAACATTATCGGTTCTCCACGCTTCTTTTTAGTAATTTCAGGTGCTCTTTGCCCCTCATCTAGTTTTTTTTTCTCTACTCTGCTTCGGTGAACTTTCCTGGAACATCTTTTTTTTTTTTGAACATTGAACGGGTGCAAAGCACCCGACATATATTGCTGCAGGAAGCCGATGGAGTACAAAGGGGCCAAAAAAGATAAAAATTACATAGAGGCCCAAGAAATTGCAAAGAGGACCCTAAAAGAAACTAGAAAAAGCAATCCAGTCCTTGGTCTTCATCCTCCTCCAGATCGGCGACGAATCTCCACCATCGACGGCCGTCCAAGCTAGGAAGCGACCGACGAGAGGAGCAGAGCAGCGCGGAGCGGCAGCCCTACTGCCATAGGGTCCGGCGTGATGACGGAACGCCGCCAAAGAAACGCCGGAGAGGAGCTCCAAGAGAAACAACCGCCGCCGCAGGCACACCAAATCCAGCTCACCTAGCCACCACCATGGAAGCCAGAGGAAGTTGGAGAGGGAACCTACCTCGGCATGGACAGCACCAGCATCCAGAAGAGGGAGAGGAGGGACGACGCAGCACTCCGCAACCCCCTCGCCTCCACGGCCGGCCGGGAAGGAGAAGCCGCTGCACCACCCGCCACCACGCCCTTCTCCCCCGCCACCACGGCCGGCCAAGAAAGGCATCGAAGCTTCCACTCCCACCCCAGATGCCGGCTCCTAGACCCTTATTGAGAGCCTCAAGCAGCAGATCTCCCCCAGAGCAACGGCCACCGGAGCCCACGAAAGAGGAAACCTGCCGGCAAGCCCCAGATCTGGGTCAACGACCTGGGCAAGCTCCGGGACAGAGCCCGAAACCGCGACGAAACCGCCGCAAGCCAACCTATCTACTAACCTAAACTACTCCGGTGCCTCCCCTCCGCCACCTCCGGCCGGCATCGCCGCCGGAGGGGCTCGGGATTGGCCCGGCAGCTCTCTTCTTCTCTCGGGGAACTGTTCACAGGAGAGGGGGGGGGCGCTTTTTTACGATGTAATTGGATGGTTTCCTGGAACATCAGGTTTCAGTTTGTACATCAAAGAACTTTTGCTTTCGCCAAACATGATCCTTCAGTGTGAAGCAGCGATAGCCTATGTACCCCTTTTTATGCCTTATTGAGCAGGATACTGAATCATTGTTGCATTCAACATGTGCCCAATGACCTCCTACAACTCGCCCTCACACCGTGTCCACAGCTGGATAATCATGGATCCAACATACTATAGTAGTTGATTTGTTCTTGATGTAGCTGATTTTCGTAGATTGCAAATGTATATCACCACATAGAAATTGACTGCCCAGTTTAGTGCAGCTGTGGACGCTAGTATCACCAAATTGGCAGGGACAGCCAAAATTCCCAAACAAGAGAAGCTAGCAATACGTGTCAATTTTTCATCAACCCAGACTCACTAGTCCATACATCCCAGGAACGATGCTTATAATCTGCCCTTCATTAAACCTGACTTGCATGTCAATTGCACTTGCCACCAACTTAAACGAGAAACAAGTTACTAGTACAAGAGTTCATTACCACAAAAGTAAAGTTGCTGGAACTAGAGTTCACTCTCGGAAACAAGTTACAAGAGTTCATTCTCATAAAAGTAAAGCTGGCTGGGACAGGAAACTATTTTGACTGACAAAGTGGTGCCCAAGTATTATGGAACAAAGACGCTAAAATCCATATGTATGTCTGGCCTAGAGAAGCTTTGTACTAACTGGCGGAGCTCTTTGTCCTTGCTTTCGGTGATTGACTCATGGAAAATTATTTTCATTCTTTTTAGTCCTGTTGCCCAATGGAACAACCGTTGCACAAGAGCAACTTCAAGTTCAGATCCCCTCATGCCATGGATTCCTATTTCTTCAAGGAAATCCAGCGCAAGCTCCTCCGTTCTCCAGTTTGGTTGCTGATCACATGTGCAACCAGATGGGCATGGAGTTTGTGCCTGAAGCAAGGGGTTATATCACAGAATAATTATATGGTTTATGACATAAATTAAGAAAGAAGGATGCAACTGTAAATTATTAAACTTGGTGAATACCTCCAGATATACCATCAACAAAATCTACAAAAGAATAACAGATGAAAACAAGTTTGAATTCTGAAGTCAACCTACGACAGTAATTATGATCATACAAGTATAGTGGACATCACTACTACAAGCAATAGAATGCACACAGATCGTCAGGTATTGTATTATAGATAGAGGCAAAGCTTACATTCGACTATATTTGTGATTCACGTCATCATTAGTTAATTCATTTTGGCAAGAACTTCATCATCCTTATTAGTTAGTGTGTGGTGTGTCCTTTTGTCGAATTCTATATCGAAATGACTTGTTAGATGCAACACTATTGGATCAATTACATATATCGTTAAGACGGTGAAAAATTTGTGCACCCATGTAAAATTTTCCTAGCTTCGCCCGGTTCTCATTTGGATATACATAAGCCATATATTTAAGACAGATGTGATCATGAAGTAAAATGACACTACCAGACCAACAAAGCAGCTAAAACCTATATGTTCCTAGAAACACATATTCTTTTTCTTCAATCTCTAGAAATGCATACTTGCATATTCCTTCATATCACTTCTCTGATAACTCAAGTATTAGACGAATGAACAACAAAATTACCTCAAGTTGAATTTCGGGCACAAAATCAAGATCCAGCTCTTTCACACCAGTACACCTCCTTAGAACATCAAATGGGATGGATCCAAAGGAATGTCCATATGCTACTACACCCAGGCCAAGAATGTAACATATGGAAACCTTGGCATGTGTTCCATTAAGTATGGGGCAGTACAAATTCCCTGTAGATTTGCATGTCACAGAAATTAGAATTTTATATAATAGTTGATTTTTTTTTTTGAAAAATAGCATATTTTCTACAATGACTCGCAAATAGGAAATAAAAGTACACATTCTTGTATGTGATGGAGAGTTTGGGTTGGGGGTATTCAAGGGACTAGTAATGATCAAATTCTCCCCACTTTGAAGAGTTCAGGTTGTGTTGATTAACTCACAGAATAATACGCCACTATGCGAGTTCAATGTCAATTACTGGAAAGAATGGGATTGGGTGTACCAAGCCATGCTGCAGGGACATGAGCAAACCGAAACAAGTGAGAGCTTTCTGAATATACCATGGCATATTATTAAGTTTTTTTAAGGGGGGTTCTTTTTTTTTTAATCTTGAATATTCCTTAAGTTGAAACTATGTTTTCCTCGTTATCTATTGACACACTACAATGATGGCATAAGAAAGGACTAACCTGGGGATAGACAATCATGAGATCAAGATTGCAGATGTCCTGAAAGCGCTGCAAAAGCGTCATGCCATAGTGATTGTTTTCAAAACCCTCCTCCTCGTCCTCGCCATCTAGAATATAAAATTGGACGCCCAGAGTTTCGAGATGCACCACCTTGTCAAGCTGGATAGAACTTGGGTGATAATAATTCATCCAGTCCAGCGACGTCAGCTGAGGGGCCGAGATATCGGCAACCGATAGATCTGGATTCAGAGGGTCGGTAAAGCAATTGCCCACTCTTAATCTGTTGAGTGCCGGTGCCATGACAGTGAGCTGCTGTAAGCGTGGCAGATCCAGCAGCTCCATACGCAGAAGAGAGTTGGAGTGGACGTTAAGGCTGTCCAGACCCCGGGCATCGCGGAGACGGAGGGCCTCCAAGGATGGGCACCGCTCGGGGGAGATGAGATCGCCGAGCCCGGACTGACCATGTAGCTGGACGCCGATCAGCTGTAGCTCTTTGAGCCGGGCGAATACTCCGGAAGGCGGCAGGGCGAGGCCAAGAAACCCAAGATCGAGCACGATGCAGGTAGCCTTCTCGAAGCAAGGCAGATCAATGGCGGCGCCTCTTTCCTCGGCCTCTGTCCCGGCCTCCCGCCGCACCTCGAGGTGTATGAACCCAGAGAGGGCGCGCGCGGCTATGGGGAGCCAAGCCGACAGGGATTCTGGAGACGCGTCCTCGGTGTCGGTGAGCACGACGAGGAGGGTGAGGTCCGGCGCTTCATGGGCTGCGAGCACGGCGCCGATGGCGTGGTGCTCGATGTAGTGGAAGCTGAGCTCCGGGAGGAGGGCCCAAAGGCGGCGCCAGCGGCTGGCAAGGATGCTGGTCCCAGCGGCGTCGGCGGCGTCCGCGACCAGGGCAAGGATGTGTATGAGCACGTCGTCTGGTAGATCACTGAGGCGGTCCTCGCCGCCGCCGTCGGCGTCGGACAGCTTGAGTCGCTCGACGCTGAGATCCATGGAATGATGGAGAGTTGGGTGCGATTCACATCGGCTTCACACTTGCACTCCCCAGGTGAGGATTGGGGGGCTAGGGTTCTTGAGGCATGCTCGTCCGGCTTTAGGAATTAGGGGCGATATTTTCTCCTAATTAATCGACGGGGTCTTGGCCTGAGCCTAAGCCATGATTTTCTCCTAATTAATTATGCATTCCATCCGCTAAAATAATTAATTGTGCATTCCTAAAAAACAGCCTTGGATTTTTCTCATTTCCTAAAAAGGGTTGGATTTTCTCAGCTAAAAAAAGGTTGGATTTGCTCGGAAGACACCGATTTTGGACAAAAAGAAGGCAAACTTTGCAAACGTTTGAGCAAAGGGGTGTTTTTTATGTTACTGAAAAAGAAGAAGAAAAAATAACAAGAAGAAATGCCCTCAAAGAATGCACACCAAGATGAGCACTGTTTTGATGAAAAATCCCTGGTGCTGAGGGTGATCTACTACAAGGACACGGGATGAGAAATGGCTCAACTTAAGTCGTGTTCTTCGGCTTCTATTATTTTCCTTGTAAAGGTGGCATTTCGATTATTCTCAAAAGGAAAAGTTTGATTAAGAAGGGACAAGTCCTTATTTTACTTTTAGTTCCTCGTATAGGCAAACGGAACACCTCGCTATGCAAAGTGCTTTCGCCAAGCCAACAAGATCTGCAGGTTTGATTTTGTAGGTTCTCTTGTTTGACTTTGATGAAGTCGTAATTCAGGGCCGTCGACGAGGGCGTGCGAGGTGGGCGACCGCACAGGCCCCCCCAAAATTAGGGGCCCCCAAATCCTATATTTCTATGCTCATCGCCATGGATCTTTTTTTCTTGAGAAGCTCATCGCCAGGGCCTCATTGACTAAGCGTTAAGTGAATTTTGCCGGTCCGGCTCAACCAACTCGTGTGAGTCCACTTCCTCAGCCACGAACCAGAAGTCTGAAGACATAATCACAATCAAATCCAAATGAGAAAGCCAGGAGCAGATAAACCCTAGAGGGACGGTGTGGTCATGGTTGATGGCGGCGCCGCCACTGTAGCCCGACGAGTTTTCTTGCGGTACCTTCCTCTTCCTATCCCTGGCTGTCTCCCGCCATTGATTTTGCATTGGTTTTCTAATGTAGGGAATAAGGCCGACATGCTTTGTATCTGTCCATATGCAGAAGCAAAATCCGCATGTCTCCATAATTAATGCTCGTTTATTATGTAGGAAGGTACTATATGAAGATGTTAATACGTGTAGTGTTCATGTGGTTAATTTCCTCCAACATATTGACATGTTGTTGTTTGCTGTTAATAAAGGCGCCCATTTCCAAAAAAATGTGGTTGTTTGCTCCAATATACATGGAATTAGGGTGCAGCTAACTTAATTCAAGTTTCTTCTGGAAAACATACAATCTTTGAGTAATATTCTTAAAAAACATCCAAAAGTTTGTCAATATATTGAAAAAAATTATCCATAGCGCTTTACGTTTTTTATTTTAGGGATTCGTTCTGCATTTTGCACCGGGGCCTCAAATTTCTAGAGACGGCCCTGTCGTAATTAGGGATGGTGAAGTGGCACTAAAGGCTTCTAGATCTTGAAGACGTACGTTTTGATTGAAATTTGCCCTTTTGGGAGTGCATGATTCTTCTTTTCAAGAATAATGAAGTTGGAGAATACTTTGATATTTTAACAATCATTTGGCAGAATAACTATGCTCATCTTCGTTGGGACGGCACGCTTCCTAGCGAGTCGTGAACCATGATGGGCCTCTCACCATCGTCATGACAGTTTTTGCTATGCTTCGTCTCAACTTTTACTCTGCTGTATCTCAAAGTTCGTAGCTGACAGTTTCAAGGAAACACATGTTTGTACCTTAACATTGCTCTTGATCACCACTAATATGTTACTGAAGTCAATATAGTTTCCTTATGAGAGCAATTTCCGAAATATTATCATGGACGTGAGTCAAGCCTGTGCTGACTACACAAGGAAGAGAATTGATCCCCATGATGTACCTCCTTCACTTATATGCGTACTTTGCAACAAGTTTTTGATGTTCATTAGTTTGTAATCAAATTTCGAGTGATACATGTACCAAGATTCAAGTACAACAACGTAACTATTAGTAATTGGTTTCATATGTTCATGTGTTTTCTTTTATTAGGTAGAGTACATATTACCATAGTTTTGTTTGGGGATGTCTCAGCTAGCAAGTCGTTGTCGTCATTGCTGAATGGTGGGCAAATATATTTTGTGTAAATCGTTGGTATTAATTTCTTCATGTGTAGCTAAGTCAATAGAATACCATCTGGATTGAACATGATGCAAAGATAAGGGTGGAGAAACGTGTAGGTTGAGGAAGAAGAGATTGGTTGTTCGCGATAGAGAGAAGTGTAGGGTGAAAACACTAGCATTTGTTGCAACACAGATCAAAACCACGCGTGCTTGCGAAATAGAAAAACACTTCATGTTTTCAGGAAAGTGAGTAATACTTGAAATACATGTGCCACAACTGCCAGTTGTGGCACATGTACATGTACTTTCCAACATCAAGGAGATACACTTAAGAAAAGGACTAGCTATCATAGGTTAGAGGTGATGGAACCTCCAAGAGGGCCTCAAAGTTGCAAGAGAAGGATCTAAGAAGGAAAATTGATTGCGAGGATAGGGGACTAAGATGATAACACATGTCGACAGAGTTGATGGCTAGCAGATGAGCGAACGGGGGAGGAATAGAGAAGACATATGCTTATGCACTTCATGGGTGGAGCTGGAAAAGATAATGTATTGGACAAGCACAGGACAATGGAGGGAGGGAGACACTGTTAAGCACATGACAAAATAATGTTGTCTTGTTAGATCAAAATTATTGAACGCCACCGTTAAATATCAAATCCGTAGTAAGCACGTGTGTTTAGCAAGTTTAATTAGTGTGGATAATGTAACATTCAGTACTATCATAAATAATTATGTGAAACATACCACTAGTCATGCAATTACAAACAAGAGTATCTACACATATGCATGCTCATCTAGCAGCATATGCATCATAACATACAAATCGATAGTCGGGTGATTATTATGTATGGTGTTTTCCGACCATGATGTAGCCAAAGTAGTGTAAGTAGAGGACGTAGACGAGCGACCTTCCCAATACTCTTGATGTAGAAGATGTTAGCGCAAATGAGAAAGGATGCGAGAAGTCAAGTGAAGATGCTCCAACAAATCTTATCACCTCCCCTACCTGGTGCAGGTTCGCAGGAGGACGGTTTTGGTACGCTTGTTCTCTCATGCGACCGTGCACGCGGTCACTATGATGGGACTCTAGTGCATCATAATGCCGAAAATGTGGATACTAAGCATGGGAGAGTGGTGTGAATGGCCTGTGAGGCGTGGTTCACCCTTGCCTCATTTCCTCCTTATACAACTCAAGGGGGTGTGGTAGTGCGGTTAGCATGCCATTACTAGACATCCAGGGCCGGCCCTGTCCTTCAAGGGATCCTGTGTGAGATGACAAACAAGGCCCTTTGGTTGAAAAAAATCATATAAATTCCCAAATTATTAATTTTTTATTTCATTTGCAATATATATCATGGTTCCTCTAAAATGTCATAACAAAAGAAAAATCTCACTCTATAAGCATCATGATAAGAACATAGAGATGCTCTCTCTACCATTTATGGATACATATTCATCAATATTTGTGAAAAAGAACATTTGAAAAATAGTTACTTCTCAATCAAATTTGTTGATGGCTCCCATCTAGGATTCTATCATGTCATCTAGAGTACTAGTTTTTTTTCCTTTTAATGGCCAGATAAAAATGTCTTGATGGCATCATGGTGTGTAGAAAGTTCAGTAAATACGGGAACTAATAATATGTAAATTAGATCAAAAGCACCTAGTTGGCGAATATTATATGTGGCGGTCAATGATTCAATATGCTTTGACATTCATGAGCATGAAATCCATGTTGCAATCAAGAATCCCCTCAACTATTTTGTTGTGCGAGCACTGAAGTCTCAAGGACGTTGAACTAGATCAATTTTAGAGCAAAACATCTGGAACTTGACGAGTATACAGAAGTTGTAGATTGAATGGAGATGAAGTGACCCGGCCAAGTAGGGGTCCAAGTCTATGTGCCATATAGTTCTAGTTCCTAAATCGACTCGCTAGCATACACAGTTCATGATGTAATGCCACAAAAGAAAGGTCATAATTTTATTACATCCGATGATCTAGAATATAACATAGTAATAAATAAGTTGCATAGCAGAAGGGCTAGCTCCTCATAAACAAAGTTTAATAGTGGAAGACTAATAAAAGATGCCACAGGCACAACATCCTGAGTGGAGATTCGCGACCCTAACCTCGAACTTCAACCATCTTCAGGGAAACCTACAACATGAAACGTTACAACCACATAGGATCAATACTTTTATTGTATTGAAAAATGTCACTAAAAGGGGGATATAATAATCCAATCAGGAAAATCAATCATCTCTTCTTAATCTATGGGTCTGTGGGTCAATCCAAAGCCTTCTTCCAAACCATCCTTCACTCAAAATCCAAAGCCTCCTTCCAAATCATCTTTCACTCCAAATCCAAAGCCTTCTTCATCCTTCACTCCAAATCCAAAGCCTTCTTCCAAATCATCCTTTGCTCCACTGCTCCTTAAGGGCCAAGCTCAACATGTCGGTAGTCAGACCGTAGCCCTACACCATGCTACTTATCAAACCCATCCTATTATCAGGACTCGACTCAACATGTTAGAAAGTTAGGTCAAATCCCTTTCATGCCACACAATCCACCCTATTATCAGGACTCATATCAACATGTCATAAATTCATGTCGTAGCCCTTCCATGCCACACAATATAGAAAGTCCCATCCTCCATTCTTCCAAATCCAGTCACTCACTATGTCAATCTAATCTCACTGTCTCACTAATTCAAAGTCTATTCCTGGGTTTTCAATCTACATCTCTAAGTTGGCATAGCCAAACATTCCCAGCAAACAATGGTCACACTTCAAGCAAGCTTGAAAATCCATATGGCTATCCTACCCGAGTTTCATAGTGTATCATCATACACACAAAGTTTACTTATACACTCACATAGTAAGTGTAACATAGATAAAGGGAAAGTTCCACTTGCAAAGTCTTTGGTACAAATCAATTTGCCTTATTGCTGGCGGAGGTTCACACACTTCTTACAATCACAGGGCTTGTGCACCTCACAATCTATAAACCAAAAAATTCCTATGAACACCCATTCACACCACAAACATCATGCACAAGTAAGACATGTATGATATTCATACAAAACAATTTATGTGTATTTGAAAATCATGAATAAGATTTTATAAAGTTAAAACATGCATGATGCAAAAGGATTTGTTTAGAAAACATTTTTATTTCTAAAGTTATGTTCAAAATAGTGAATAAAAGGGTTTAGTCTCATATTTAATTTTTTTTGTTGTAAACATAGTTTTAAATTTTATCCTCTGATCCTATTGGACAGGGACTAAAATATGGGCATTTAGCAGAAAGAAACACATTAAAACCATTTTTAGAATTAAAGTTATGCCCAAAATATCCTAATGGAAATCATGTAATATTGTGAAAATTAAAATGCTCAAATTTGAAAACTAACAGTAGGAAAATATTCTACTTGTCACAAAGGTGCGGGATCTTGTTTGACAAATTCATTGGGCCTTGTAGATAAAATTATATAAAGGTTTCAAGGTGCGGGAGCTTTTCTGCAAAACAACCATCTACTAACGGGCGTGAGACTCTGTTTCAAACGTCCAAGACATGTGGCACGCTTCTATTGGCCGGTACATCTTTGCTAAGCTGATCAATAGAGGTTGTTGGATGCACATAAAACAGACGGACCAGATTGCTATGGCTCAGAATGGGCTTGCAGCTCGGCTCAAGCCAAGGCTTGATTCTGAGCGTGGCTTGGACTAATCTTGCGCATTCACATGAGACTATACCGCCGGGAGCAGGGACATGATATCACTGCGCGTCTTAAGTCACCAGAGACGAGGGAGATGGTGGCAACAACATAGAGGTCGACGGGAAAGGGGTTGCGTCGATCCTGGGCGATAGTGGAGGTGTCGACGTGGACCGGGGTGACAATGGGAGGGCGATGGTGACCGTGGCATCTATTCTAGCTTCCTGGAATGTCGGGGGTGACACAACAGAGCGGAAGGCGGTGTTGCGGTGAGGGTCCTCTAGTCTGCGAAGAAGGGAAATAGGGAGCACCTGGGGATGCGGGAGTGAGAGAGGGAGAGGAAGAGGGTGAAGGGGAGAGCGGGGCAGTCGGAGCTCACTGGCAACAAGGTCAAACGATGGTGTAAGTTACATGGCTCCGGCGAGAAATTGCGGGACAGCCTGGCGGCTTCTTGGCGGGGTAGCAGAGAGAAAAGGAAGGGAAGGAGGGGGATTTAAGAGGAGCACGCGGGGATGCGATAGCAGGGCGCGGGGTGAGCGGGGCGACAACATGGACGGGGGTTGGGGGTTTGCGTGCACAGGCGGCGGTTGGAGGAGGAAGAGAGGGATGATGGGTGGGACCGGGCCGACAGGGGCAGAGGGGAAAGCGGGCCGACGGTGGGCTACAGGGCGTGATACGTCGGAAACGTATCTACAATTTTTGATATTCCATGCTTGTTTAGTATCTACCTTGCTTTGCTTTGTCTACACTTTGAGGTATTTTTATACACTTTCTGGAACTAACCTATTGACAAGATGCCACAGTGCCAGTTGCTTGTTTTCTGCTGTTTTTGGTTTCAGAAAGCTAAAAAAATGAATATTCTCGGAATTGGACGGGACAAAAGCCAAAGTTCATATTTTCCCTGAACGATACGAAAAATCGAAGACGAGACGGAAGAGGACACTAGGGTGGCCACACCCTAGGTGGGCGCGGGCCCACCCTGGCCGCGCCCATAGGGGGTGTGGGCCCCTTGGCCCTCCACCGACCTTGCCTCCTTCGCCTATAAGAAGCCTCCGACCCAAAAACCCTAAATCATCGACCAGAAAGCAATGAAAAGTTCTGCAGCGCTGCCGCCACCAAGGTGGAGATTCGGGGAACAGAAGTCTCTGTTTCGGCACCCTGCCGGGACGTGGAAGTGCCCCCGGAGCCATCTCCATCGATCTCCACCACCATCTCCATCACCGTTGCTGATTCCCATGATGAGGAGAGAGTAGTTCTCTCTCGAGGCTAAGGGCTCTACCGATAGCTATGTGTTCATCTCTCTCTCTATGCATGGTCATATTATGATCATGAGCTTTGTAATCAAGTAGGTCTACCTTGATACTCAAGTGCTTTAATAGATCTCCAACTCTCCCCATGTGTGTGAAAGTGACAGCGTGCATACCGTGGTGGCACTTAGGCTAGAGTTTACATAAATACTCAAGTGCTTCAACAGATCTCTGCTCTCCCCACGTGTGTGAAAGTGACAGCGTGCACATCGTGGTGGCACTTAGGCTAGAGTTCATAAATCCTTATCATGAGTATATTTTGAGTTGATTGTCTCTATAAAATTATGGTGTTAGTTGGAACCATCTAGCGCTCAAGGTGACAGTGTGGGGTTATCTAGATTAGGAAAGGCGGACTTTGAGGTGTGCTTTTGTAGCCCTACCATGGATTAGAGTTCACCAATCGGAGAGTAGTTCAGAGTAGTATCATGAAGAGAATATATTTATTGAGAGTGTTCACTAGTGAAAGTATGATCCCTAGGCCTTGTTTCTAAGCATTGAAATACCGTTTGCATCAAGATCTGTTACATGTTTGCTTGCTGTTTTCTTTATTTCAGTTTGCCTTTAGTCTCTTCCACGTCATCAGAGTCTTTTCTAGTCCTGTCATGGGGAACTACAGGACAATTTCAACATTTTCCTCCCCTCAAGCTCTTTTCTGGCACCGTTGTCTTATAATCATCCATACTACTTGTATTTTACTATCTCTTCGCCGAACTAGTGCACTTATACTCCTGACAAGTGTATTGGATATGTTGGGGACACAAGAGACTTCTTGTATCTTGATTGCAGGGTTGCTTGAGAGGGATACCTTTGACCATTTTCTTCCTGAGTTCGATAAATCTTGGGTAATCCACTTAAGGGAAACTTGCTGCTGTTCTACAAACCTCTGCACTTGGAGGCCCGACAACTGTCTACAAGAATAGAAGTGCGTAGACATCAGGGCGCTACGCGTTGCTCGCGCGCGCGGGCGCGCGATAGATAGGGGAGAAACTATGGGCCGGCCCGATTGGGTCGTTTGCCCCCTTTTTTCTTTTCCTATTTTACAAAAACCTGTATAAATTTAGTTTTATAAGTCCAAAATGAACAATTCAAATTTTCAAGAAATTTTAAAATCAAAACACACAGTAACAACTCTATAGAAACTATTTTTGACTGAAAATAAAATATAAAAAATGCCATTTGCACCAAAAGCACCATAGGACTAATTTGGAAATATAGAAAAAATAGGTTTTATGTTCGAAATATAGAAGTAGAAAATCCAAAAATGATTTTGGGGTATCCCAACATTCAAACAATGTTATTAAATTTAACATTCCAAAATTCAGAAATTTGGGATGTTATAGGAGATCTGTTGGTATTCACGAAATCATGCTCTTTAGTCTTCACCTCCTTCGTTCACACACTCTAACAGGAATTCCCTTATTTTCTGTCCTTTTATGTTGACTTTCCTTATTTCCAGCAATGATGGAGTAGTGACCCCAATGAACAAATAAATATTTCTTGCCATTTGGTATAAAACATTTTTATTTGCACTATTCCTTTTCCGTGTAGCTTGTGTTTCTAAATATTTGTTGGGCTGCCATAGTACTGATTCGCTGGTTCATTTTTGTTGGGCTACTACTACAAATGTATACCTATGTGGGGCCCCTCTAATTCTAGGGGACAGTGCAGTGGCACTGGCTACACCTGCACAGGGTCGGCCCTATAGACATTCATAACTAATCAATGGTAAGGACTAGGAGTAACTCACTAGTTACCCCAGTTAAAAGACATATAACTTGTGGGTAAAAATATTGTGTTCATTATTTTTTTAGAAACCCCTCTTATATTAACTAACAAAAATGTATAACTTTGTGCACGACTCGTTCACAAAATGCGGCGCGGGATGGATGTGTGAGTTATACAAAGTAAGAGGAGCATATGTATCCCTCCTTTCCTCATGCTATAAGGAACAATGAGAGAGTAAATTATTATCTGGTCCGAGTTGTGTTAACTTTCGATGTCTGGAAAAAATTCCCATGACATGCAACCCACAAACAAGTCTTTGAGAATTTTATAAAATTAATTGTAAATCAGGCCAAAAGACAACAAATTCTAACATGTGTCCATTTATAATCTGAGCACTGTGTTGGTGCGGAAGAAACCATAAATTTTACTCCATTTGCATTCACAGGGACCTATTTAAGGAGCTTGCATGTGTGTTAATCCTTTCATGTTTATTGGAGACTAAAGATTTTTCTATTGATTGTTTTCGACAAAAGCATTGCTCTTATCCCCAATCTTGTTGAGCAATATAACACCTCAACATTTTTCAAATTGGCTAGCACATTTTTACCATAAAATTGTATTGTATATTTACCTTTGATCCGCATTCCTTTGAGAGTATGTGTATGATCCTTAGTTTTTACTTTTCATCTGTTCAAAGTTCAAAAGTAGTTACAATTTATATTAAACTTTCATACTTTTTACTATATATATTTTGCATGCTACAAAATTAAAAAGTATAATGTCTTATTATTCACTTGACATAATTAACCATAGAGGAATCCACTCAATGGGTAGTTGTAATGTTCTTTATCCTAAAGTTGTAATTATATTTTAAAATAAGCTAAGATTTTGATACTAACCTATATTTATAACAAAATTTTATTTATATTACTCTTTCTGATCCATAATAAGAGTTTCTAATTTAGTACATTGGAGGAAGTATTAAATTCCATAAATTATAGTGTATACATGTAAATATATCTAAAGCATACCCCCTAACAAATATCATAACAACAGTTTCTAGTATATGACCAGGTAAAAATATCTATTGAAGTTTAAATTTTAAGTGTAATTTGAACTGTTAGTATGATTCTTTATTGCTTTCTCATGATCAAGTGTGTCTTGCTGGTTACAATGGGTTTGATCATATTTTTATAGTGTTTGCGTGTTTTGTACTTGATAGGGAAATAACATCGTGCATAGAAATTGCTAATGATTTAATAGCATGTGCATCCTAATATATTTTCATTTATATGATTTAATTACTTGATATACTTCCATGCATCGTCCTTGTTATCATCGAGTGTACGCCTAGTGGCTAAAGCTAGGGGGACCATGGCTCTCCCATGCTGAATTTGTATTGTGAAAGCTCCTCAACAACATGTGTAGTTTATCTCCAAACAAATCGGAATGGTCCCTCAAAGTTGTATAATGTTCATTTTGTCCCCCATTGTATATCATTCCCAGTAATAATCCTGCCCGCTTGCTATCGAAGCAAAGTCTTCTACAAAATTGAACATGAAAATCTAGTTGGGATAGATTCTGTATTTTTCAGTCATCCTTTCTGAAGTTCAAGTTTGATATATTTAAAATTTATATATTGGTTTATCTGTGTAATTATTATTTCATCTAATAACTAATTAATTGCAAGGTTATAAAATCTCCTTGTTTTGGCATACACAATGAATTCATAGCAAATCACTGCTAATGTTTCTGTCTATTTCATACCTCAATAACTTGGAAGTAAACAAGGATCCTTGGTATCAAGTTGGACGAACGAAACCTATGAGTGGTAGCAGTCGGTCTAGCAACCCTATGGACATACACCCATATTTGTAGTAAATAAATGTTGTATTCTTTACCTTATATGCATGTTTATCTTGTGATCCCAACGTTTGTGCTAGGCTAAGGTGAAGCATTATCATATTGATAATTCATCATTATTGATATTCAATCATTATTTTCCCTTTTATGCAGCTTGTTATTATGTTGTCACATTTAGTGATATTATGCTCGGAAGTACAAGGAATTTGCAAGGATTGTTATGCTTGTTGGCATGCCTCCCACCATTGGGCATCCGGCGGACATGAAGCAAGGTTATACCAGTGGAGTTTGTTGATGGTGGCTACGATGTCAAACATCATACCGATGGATGAATCGGAGGCGTGGCTGACATGTCATTGCCCGCGTGTTTGGCCCTTCAATATGTGAATTTCACAAAATTGCATGAACCTCCGAAATATGATACAGTTGTACTAAATCAGCCGTTATACGAAATCAGCGACACGTATTACAAATTGGAGAGAATATTTTTTTAAAACTATACATGCATTTAAAATATGAAAAAAAATTGTATAGATTATGAAAAACCTAGACTCTAGGACACCACCCACCATTAGACAATTATTTAACTAAGTGAAAGGATCATATGGGCACCTAGAGGGGGGTGAATAGGTGCTACTTCAAGTTTTCTTCTTTTTCAAATTAAGGTTTAACAATAAGGTAAATTCTCTAGATAATGCAACTACGGTGAATTTACCTATATGGCAATTATGCAAGAACTACCACAACACAAAGTAGGAACAAGTAAGTAAAGTGTGATAAAGGATAGAAGTAACCAAAATGGTGGACACGGAGATACAAGGATTTGTTTCCCGTAGTTCCTTCCTTTTGAGGGGAAGTACGTCTACGTTTGGAGAGGGGATGATTTCAAACCACCAACGCCACAAAAGGCCTCCCTTGTTCTTCGATGAATCTCACCCCAACGGGATCGATTCACCTTCCACTATATCGGCAACCTTCAAGGTGGAAGCCGGCACCTTTACAAGTTTGGAGCACGCATCCACAACTTAATCGGAGGCTCCCAAATACAAGCAAGCTGTCAAAGCAATCAAAGACAAGCTTGTAAGAACCAAAACAAGAACTAGGGTTTCCAAGAAAACACTAGAGCAAAGGGGCCCTCAATGAAATGAGGGGGAAATGAAGATCTCTTTTGGTGAAGTAGTAGATCGGGGCCTCCTCCTTCGATTTCCCAAAGATCAAAGACTTTGGGTGGTGGAATGAGGAGATCTTGATATTTGGTGGCTCCAATGGTGGTCTTGACTTTAATGAGAATGAGCGGCATGTCTCAAAGTAGGTACCCCTCTAGGGAATCTGGCCGTTGGAGACATTAATGCACTGGTAGTACCGGTACTCAAGCGGTAGTACCTCTTGCAAGCGGTACTACCGGTCCAGTACCGGACTAGGTACCGGAGATGTCTTGAATGGTCGAGCCAGCACCTGTATTGCCCGATATTCCCTTGCGGTACTACCTCCAAGCGGTAGTACCGGTCGTATGACGCGGTACTACCGGTATGGGCGGTAGTACCGGTCCCAAGTACCGCTTGGTACGGAGCAAAACTGAGAGGGGTGGTTTTTTTTTCAGAAGGCCCTGGTACTGCCGAGCGGTACGACCGTGTCCAAGCGGTAGTACCGCTTGTCTCAAGCGGTACTACGCTCCGTGGTACCGGGTGGTACTGACTAAAATCCATCCTTATCAGCCTTGCACTGCACCAACCGGTACTAGTACCGGTGCCAAGCGGTAGTACCGGACATATTTCCGGTACTACCGGTTGACACGGTGGTTTTTCGCAAAGGGAATTGTTAGGCCAATATTTGTGCCACACCCTTATCAAACCTGTGATACACTTAGCACACAATTAAACTGATTAGTGTGTTGTTATCAAACATCAAAATCCGAGGGATAGAAAAATGCTCTTTCAATCTCCCCCTTTTTGGTGTTTGATGACAATACACTTTTGCAAGATAATTTTGCTAGGAAACATATGAGATTTGTAAAATAGAGACGGGGATCCCCCTAGATGTATTGAAACAAACCTCCCCCTCTATTTTACAAACCCAACATGGATGCACAAATATTGATACTAGCATTTGAAATCATACCTTTGCATAATAACATGCGATGAGAAATATATAGATAATAGATAACGCATATCATCACAAGATGGATCCTATCATCACAAGATGGATCCAATGAAATAAACCACATAGTCTCATAAGATGGATCCATGACATAACCACGACATAACCACATAGTATCACACATAAATAGAGGGAAATTGAAGTTCACAAGCAATAAAAGGATCAAAATAAGAATGAGCTTGTGACTTCCCATGCAACACCCGTGCCTAAAGTGCAACTTCTCCCCCTTTGGAATCAAGACGCCAAAAAGGGACAAGTGCAAGACTACCGTACCTACAGTCAATCCTCCTCCTCCTCCTCATCCTCAAGGTCCTCCTCGTAGGGGGGTGGGGAGCGGTGCGAGGAAGAGACATCATTGTCCCAACGGCTGTGCTGAGAGATCCACTAATCTTCTGGAGTAATGTTGGTCTCGGACCCCTCGGAGACGGTCAAACCCTGGGCAGCCATCATGTCCTTCTGCCGAGCACTGGCTTTCTTGGCATACACATGCGCTTCTGGTTGTCAACCTGGAAGCAGAAGATCTTCTTGATCTTGGCCTCCATCATTTTGGCCCAAGAGGGCTTAGAATTCTTGCCATGGGAGACAACATAGTCAGTGTCACGACCACTGTCAGCATCCTCAGAGTCATCCCCTTCCTCCTCACCCGCCACAACGCGAGGTTTAGCATGTGTCTTGATCTTGAGTGCCTTGGGCCTGTGCACAATGAGAGAGCGAGCGAAGAGTGTCCTAGCAATGGTAGAGCACTTTGACACAATGAGGGCCATAATATAAGGAGCAAATGGTGGAACCCTCCGAGAGTGTGCAGCAGCAACCATCTCATTCCATATGAAGTCTGACACATCAAGAGGAGTGCCTGAGTCGCGGTTGAGGAAGGTGTTGAACAGCAAGTCTACAGAGAACCCATGTATCTCATCCTTGTTGCCCACACGAGGAGCAACAGTCTCAAGGAAAATGCGATGGAGAATGTCATACATGGGGAGAAGATCCTTGATCTTGCCAGCAATCCCATGGCCCTGGATATACAGAGGTGTAAGGACATCCTTCTTGGAGGGGTGATCCCGCATGTGACAGCGAAAACCACAAGGAATGTCCCGACCGCGTTCTTCATACCCCAATATTGCAGCAAACTCCGCAAGTGTAGCCTCCTTGACTGAACCTTGAGTCATCCAGGTGATCTTCCGAGTACGGCCAGTGTGGAAATGTGCAGTGGCATAAAACTGTGCAATAAGGAGTGGATCATAGTCATACTGGAACTCCATAATGGGGAACAAGCCTAGGTGAGAGTAGATTTCCTTAGCTTGCAAAGTAGTCAAGATTCTTGTTAATGTGCTCCATGTCAATCCACTGCTGAGGCACCACCATCTGGATATTGGTCAAAAGAACCTCATGATAAACACGCTCTTGGAAATCATTGAAGAAAAGACTGTCTTCTCTGGCCTTGCCCCGGTTGCGGGAGTATAGATTGTCAATCCGGAGAGCCCGAAACTCCGACTCAGAGATGTATGACAGTTTTCTTGGCCCTGATGGCCCTGAGCTGAGACTTTTGGTACGCCCCGAGGAAGGGGGGCGAGAGGGAGGGGCGCTGCCACGCCCAGCAGAGCGCTTGGTGACCCCCTCACGCCCCCACGGCCACCTCGAGTGGCAGACAACTTGGAACGGTGTCTTGGCTGTGGCATAACCTCTTCCTCAGACTCCGTCTCTTCCTCAACAATCTCACGGCTAGCTTTAGAACGCTTACGCACACCCCTAGAACCACCTGCATCTGTGAAAGCACGAGGGAGGATAGCAAGGGGGTAAGGGCACAAGAATCACAAGGAGCAAGGAGAGAATCCAATATTAAACAGAAAAAGTGCGGTCAGTTGGGGCCGGTACTACCGGACCTGACGACCGGTAGTACCGCTTGCAAGCGGTAGTACCAGAAAAAGTTCCGGTACTACCGGTTGAGCGGCACGGGTTCGTCAGATCTGGTAGAAACGGACCAAAGTGACGACACTAAACTGCAAATAAACGATTCTACTTGGTAACAAGGGAAGCATATGGCAGTACAACCTTACAACATGTCAATTTCTTCACAAATCTATGCCAAAACCTAGATCCGATGAGGAAATTAAACGGAGAGAGAGAAAGGGCGGTTGTACCGGGATCCATGGCGGTGGAAAGGAGTGGGAGCCCGCCAAGAGGCCGAATCCAAGGGGGATCCGGGGAGAGGAGGGCGCGGCAGGGCTCCGGCGGCGTCAAGGGCTCCGCGGCGATGCATGTATGAGTGGAGCGCGTGGGAAAGAATGAGGCACTGATAGGTGCCTTCCCACGCGAGTCCAATATATACCAGAATATCGCCGACCGGTAGTACCGGTTCCTGAAGCGGTAGTACCGCTCGCAAGCAGTAGTACCGGTTCAGCAACCGGTAGTACCGGTGGCCGGTAGTACCGGGCGTGCGGGCGGTACTACCGCTCCTGGAGCAGGTTCCAGGATGCGCCCTGGGAAATTCCCAGGGGCGGTAGTACCGCTCGTACAGCCGGTAGTACCGGTCCCATCTGATTCCAAAGCCAGGAAACAAAGGAGATTATTGTGCGGATAGAGAGATGGTTTTTGTGAGGGAGTAAGGAGGCTTGGGTTGAGACAAGTGTGCTGGGAAGCACATGCACTCTAAAAATCAAGAAAAAGGTGTCAAAAACCAAACTAGAGTGCATGAGACTAAGAATGGTGAAGACAACTTAAAAGATGACAACCATGAGTAAAAATCAATTCAACGATGACAAACACAAGTACGCACATCAACCTCTCCATTGAGAGGGGGCGGTGGCCTAGGCCATCATGTTTGATTATACTCGGCTTGGCACCACGAAGATATATCTTGGGTCCATTACCGAAACTCATCATTAAGCTCACATATCACAAAATGATATTAAGAGGAATGATTTTGTTTTACTTTGCGCATAATAGGGGGAGGGATGGTCCAATCAATTAGGACCGCACTCCCCCTATGTCCATGCCTACACCTAAACCAAATATGGGTCGAGTATTAGGTGAGAGTGCAAGATAATCAAGTCAAGCTCCTTGAATCTACGATATTTAGTTCATTCCTCAAGTAGCAAAACCTTGCTTCATCAAGTGGCTTTGTGAAGATATCGGCAAGTTGATCTTTGGTTGATACATATGATAGATCAATATCACCTCGAGCAACTTGATCTCTAATGAAGTGGTGTCGAATCTCAATATGCTTTGTCCTTGTGTGATCCACCGGGTTGTAAGCAATCTTGATGCCACTTTCATTGTCACATATAAGAGGCACTTTGTCACAATGGACACCGTATTCCTTTAAAGTTTGCCTCATCCATAGCAATTGGGTGTAAGCACTAGCAGTTGCCACATACTCGGCTCTGGCGGTGGAGAGAGATATACAATTTTGCTTCTTGGAAGACCAACATACCAAGGACCTACCAAGGAATTGGCAAGCCCCGGATGTTGATTTTCTATCATCCTTGTCCCCCGCCCAATCCGAATCCGTGTATCCACAAAGAGCAAAAGTTGAGCCTCGAGGATACCAAAGACCATAAAATGGGGTATGAACTAAATATCGAAAGATTCTCTTGACCGCCATTAAATGGCTTTCCTTAGGAGCCGCTTGATATCTTGCACACACACCTACACTCAACACAATATCGGGTCTATATGCACAAAGGTAAAGCAAAGAACCAATCATGGATCAGTATACCTTTTGATCCACATCTTTACCATTTGGATTTTGTTCTAGATGAGCCTTTGTAGCCATGGGAGTAGGATCTCCATTTAAATCTTGCATTTTGAATCTCTTGAGCATATCTTGAGTATACTTGGCTTGATTGAAGAATGTCCCTCCTATAAATTGCTTGATCTCAAAGCCAAGAAATACTCTCAACTCTCCCATCAAAGACATCCGGAACCTACTAGTCATAAGATTTGAGAATTCATCATTAAAAGCTTTGTTAGATGAGCCAAAGATAATATCATCAACATATATTTGGCATACAAAAAGCTCCCCATTGACCCTCTTAGTAAAAAGAGTGGGATCGATTTTCCCAACCTCAAAACCACGGTCAAACAATAACTCTCTAAGGTGCTCATACCACGTGCGTGGGGCTTGCTTGAGCCCATAGAGCGCCTTATCAAGTTTGTAGACATGGTTTGGGAAGTTGGGGTCCTCAAATCCTGGGGGTTGCTTAACATATACCAATTCATTTAATGGACCATAAAGAAATGCACTTTCTACATCCATTTGTTGCAACTTAAAGTTATGATGTGCCGCATAAGCAAGAAGGATATGGATGGACTCAAGGCGAGCCACGAGCACATAAGTCTCTCCATAATAAATGCCTTCAATTTGAGAATACCCTTGTGCAACCAATCTATCCTTGTTCCTTACTATAATTCCATGCTCATCTTGCTTGTTCTTGAATATCCACTTTGTTCCAATAACATTGAGGCAATCCTTTGGCTTCTCAACTAGCTTCCATACTTTGTTTCTCTCAAAGTTGTTGAGTTCTTTGTGCATAGCTTCTAACCAATCCGAATCTTCAAGGGCTTCCCACACTTTCTTTGGTTCAATCATGGAGATGTGTGCTTGGTGTTCACTGAACCTCTTCAATTGCGCTCTTGTGGAAATACCTTTCCTTAGATCACCAACTACATTTTGTAGAGTGTGATATCTTAATTCCAACATTCTTTCCTTTCTAGCTTCGCGACGAGCGTGGATCTCAGTGTTGTTTCTTGGAGGACCCTCTTCATCATTTTGATCCTCGTCTTGACCATCATCTTGACCATGATCATCATTGGAATCATCCTCTACATTGGGAGGCAAAGATTGACCTTGTCTTGATCAAGTGCTCTTCTAGCGTCAATTTGAGCTTGTCTCAAAGCAGCTTGTACGGATCTTCCTTGAGAAATTGACTTGGCAACTCTTGACAATCCGTCGAATGGACCAAGCTCCCCTTGACTAGAGTTGTCACTTTGATCACCATGTTGAGGGTCCACATCTTGTCTTTGGCTTGAGTCAATGTCCTCTTCGGTGGATGGAGCATGTTGAGGTTGTGAAGATGAGAGCTCCACTTGAGTGGAGCATAGTTCTTCTCGATCCGCCATAAGGGGTTCCTCAACGGGGCGGATATATCCCACACCCATTCTTCCTATGGCATCCTTAGGCATTTCATCATCTGCATCACAAGCATAAACACGCCCCCCCTTGGGGACCATCATATTCTAGGTCACACTACAAGATTCTATGACGGCTCCGGAGAGCTTATCATAGATTCTATAAGTGTGAGATTCGAGACCATAGCCAAAAAAATACCCTCTAATGCTTTAGACTCGAATTTAGACAAACGAACACCTGAGATAGAAACACTTACAACCGAACACTCGGAAGTAAGATATGTTGGGCTTGTTACCGGTAAGAATTTCATATGGAGTCTTGTTGATTTCTTTGCGAGGTAGAGCCGGTTTGAAGCATGGCAAGCAGTGGAAATGGCTTCGGCCCAAAAGTTGTATGTAGATTTAAACTCCACCAACATGGTCCTAGCCATCTCAATAAGAGTCCGGTTCTTCCTTTTGGCCACGCCATTTTGTTGAGGGGTGTATGCAACGGAATATTGATGTTTAATCCCCTCATCACTAAGGAAATCATTCAAGGTGTAGTTCTTGAACTCGGTGTCGTTGTCACTTCTAATGATCAACACGGGAACATTGTATTGCCTTTGAACCAAATTGATGAAGTCGATGAAGGTCTTTTGAGTCTCACTCTTCAATTTGAAGAAATAAATCCAAGAGTATCTTGAAAAGTCATCAACAATCACCAAGCAATATTTCTTCCCACCAAGTCTTGCATGAGATGGAGGACCGAAGAGGTCCACGTGGAGGAGCTCCAAGATCTTGGTGGACTTGATGCGGTTCTTAGGCTTGTGAGGAGCATCATGCATATTCCCTAGAACACATGCCCTGCAAACACGATCTTTGGCAAAGGAAACATTTTCTTTTAGTCCAACAATATGGCCCTCCTTGTGGAGACTTTGCAAAGTTCTCATATTGACATGGGCCAGTCGGCGATGCCATAACCAACCCACATCGGCCTTTCCGAATAAGCACATCGCACTTGTAGTGGCTTGCCCCGAAAAGTCCACCACATACAAGTCATGTTCGACATACCCAACGAAAGCAACCTTGAGAGACTTGCTCCACATGAGGACCACAAGATCATTATGTAAAAAGACGGAAAAACCCATCTTTCCAAGAGCACAGACTGAAAGTAAATTGTACCCAAGGGTCTCAATAAGCATGACGTTCACGAGTGTAATGTCATGAGCAACCAAAACTTTGCCAAAACCCAATACCTTAGATTTTGAATTGTCGGCATAAGTCACGGTGATTTGATCATCATTTGGCTTTAAGTCCTTGACAATAGATGAGCTTCCGGTCATATGACTTGTGCAACCACTATCAAGCACCCACTTTGACCCTCCGGAAGCATAAGTCTACAAAAGATCAAGCTAATTTTTAGGTACCCATTTTTCAATGGGTCCTCTTTTGTTAGCAACAAGGGTCTTGGGAACCCAAATAGACCAAGCAATATAACCATCAAATGGGCCAACATATTGTGCATACACATCACCATAATAATCACGCATTAGAACATAGTGAGGGTTAGCACTACCCGCAAAGTCATCATGAGACATAGTTTTACCACTTGTGGTCTTACTACCCACAATGGCCTTGTTAGTTTCTTGTGTGGGCTTGGACTTCTTCTTCTTGTTGTTCTTCTTCTTCTTCTTAGAATTGGAGACAAATACAATGCTTCCTTTATCACCACTAGGCCTTTTCTTACTCAAAAGATCATCAATGGACTTGTTGCCTTGTGGAAATGTGGCCTTAGCAAGATCCCCCTTCAACCTAGCATTCTCTTCAAGAATAGTTGTACTACTAGATGGAATGAAGTTACTAGGTGAAGGAATATTGGCCAATTGAGTTTGAAGCGTTTCATGGGACTTTGTGAGTGACAAGAGTTCACTATCCAAAGCCTTGTGGGCCTTGTTAAGCAACCTAAAGTCCTCGGCAAGTTTTTCATGAACCACACCAAACTCAATCTTGTCCTTGTTAGCACTTTTGTATTTAGCAATAGCATGATCACACTCTTTGATGAGTTTGTTAACAATATTGTCATTGGCCTCATCAAGCCCTTCAAGTTTTAATTCAAGTGACAACCTAGTTTCTTGTTCTTCTTCTAGAGCATTGTTTAAAGCCTCTAGCTCAATCATGTGTTCATGCCCAAGTTTACATCTTACATCTAGAAGCTCTTGAGTATGTGAAAGTTGATCTAGGATGTTTTCAAAGTGTAACTTAGCATCTCCTTCTAGGTTAGTCATAAACTCATCAAAGGCAATTAATTCCTTTTTAACATCAAGAGACATCTCATCATCAAGTTCATCATTATCTAAGGGAGTAGAGCGGGATGATGAGGATACCTCCATTCCTCTTGCCATAAGGCAAGTGACGTTCTTGGTGGGAGAGTTCTCATTTGGAGAATCAAAGAGTGAGAATGTCGGAGTAGAGGTGGTGGCTAGATCATCCACACCATGAGAAGTTTCCTCTTCCTGATCTTCATCATCTTCATTGTCGGAGGAGTATTCTTCATGAGTGATCAAGACAATTTCTCCCGACTTATTGTTGATGGGATTCTTCTTGATGAAAGGTTTCTTGTAAGGTCCCTTGAGAGTCTTCTTCAACACAAGCTTACCCCCATGATCTTATCTCTTTTCATAGGGACAACTTGCTACAAAGTGATAGCGGTCACCACAATTGAAGCAAGTTCTCAATCTCGTTGTATTTTCTCTTTTCCCATTTGGGTTGCTTTTTCTTTGCATTTCCATCTTGGCCTTGGCGGGGTTCTTCCAAAAGTTCTTTGCATACAAGGCCATATATTGACTATGAGCAATCTTGACTTCATCGGGGTGGTCCATGGAAAGCCCTTCATCACTATCATCTTCATCCCCATGGTCCACAACTTTGGCCTTCAACGCAACATTGACAACATTGCTCATACCAAGGGCACGAGCACGGGCATCTTTGGCATTCTTGGCGGCAACCTTGAAAGGGGCCATCTCTTGCATAACTTCATTTGAGGTCATGAGATGGTAGTTGTGTCTTCCTTGTAGACTCTTCAAGTCGGTGGGCTCAAAAGGCATGAGCGAACTCACATATTTCCTTTTTATCCATGCATCATCCACATGTGAGGCACCCACATTTCTAAAAGCGGTGGCGGTGGTCTTGAGCCTTCGGTACATGTCTTCATGATCTTCACCTTCTTTCATGTAGAAGCCTTTGGCTTCATTGCTTAGAGTATCATATCGGTTACTCCTCATACTCTCATTTCCAACAAACAACACAGTGAGAGCATCCCAAGCTTCCTTGGCAATGCTAAAGTGCTCAATGTGTGGGTAATCCTTTGTTCCCAATCCTTGTTGAATCATGTGCAAAGCAGTGGCATTGAGTTGACTATTGACAACCTCTCTTCTTGTCAAGTTGTTTGGATCCCCAATAAAGAGTCCATGCTCAATGATGTTCCATAGTTCAATGCAAGAGCTGCGCACATGAGTTCTCATTAGTGATTGCCATTGAGCAAAAGTAGTAGACTCTTCTAGCTTAGGTGGGTCACCTCTATTGTACACATGAGGGTGAGGGACGGGAGGATCGGGAGAGTACCAAGAATCACGGTGCTCACCCTCCCCCCCATCAAGTTGTGTGGAGGAATTAGCGTTGTCTAGTTTACCTCCCACCACCATACCTTTGGGGGATACCGAAGTATTCCCTTTAGGTACAACGGATGGTAGATCCTCTTGAGGAGATGGGGGTGATGAGCCATCTTTGTCTTTAAGAAGTTGCTCAAGCATCTTCTTGACTTCGTTGACCAAGGAAGAGCTCAATCTTGTTTCCAAGTTTCTGAGATCTTCCATGGTCACCGGGGTCGGCTCACTACCACCATCCCCTTCTTGGATACCCATATTCTCTTAGGCGGTAAAGCCCAAATAAAGAGCCGAGGATCTAATACCAATTGAAAGGATCATATGGGCACCTAGAGGGGGGGTGAATAGGTGCTACTTCAAATTTTCTTATTTTTCAAATTAAGGTTTGACAATAAGGTAAATTCTCTAGATAATGCAACTACGGTGAATTTACCTATATGACAATTATGCAAGAACTACCACAACACAAAGTAGGAACAAGTAAGTAAAGTGCGGTAAAGGATAGAAGTAACCAAAATGGTGGACGCGGAGACACAAGGATTTGTTTCCCGTAGTTCCTTCCTTTTGAGGGGAAGTACGTCTACGTTTGGAGAGGGGGTGGTTTCAAACCACCAACGCCACGAAAGGCCTCCCTTGTTCTCCGATGAATCTCACCCCAACGGGATCGATTAACCTTCCACTATATCGACAACCTTCAAGGTGGAAGCCGACACCTTTACAAGTTTGGGGCACGCATCCACAACTTAATCGGAGGCTCCCAAATACAAGCAAGTTGTCAAAGCAATCAAAGACAAGCTTGTAAGAACCAAAACAAGAACTAGGGTTTCCAAGAAAACACTAGAGCAAAGGGGCCCTCAATTAAATGAGGGGGAAATGAAGATCTTATTTGGTGAAGTAGTAGATCGGGGCCTCCTCCTTCGATTTCCCAAAGATCAAAGACTTTGGGTGGTGGAATGAGGAGATCTTGAGATTTGGTGGCTCCAATGGTGGTCTTGACTTTAATGAGAATGAGCGGCACGTCTCAAGGTCGGTGGAGGGGTATTTATACCCCTCCAGGGAATCTGGCTGTTGGAGCCATTAATGCACCGGTAGTACCGGTACTCAAGCAGTAGTACCGCTTGCAAGCGGTACTACCGGTCCAGTACCGGACCAGGTACCGGAGATGTCTTGAATGGTCGAGCCAGCACCTGTATTGCCCGGTATTCCCTTACGGTACTACCTCCAAGCGGTAGTACCGGTCGTATGGTGCGGTACTACTGGTCTGGGCGGTAGTACCGGTCCCAAGTACCGCTTGGTACGGAGCAAAACTAAGAGGGGTGATTTTTCTTCAGAACGCCTCGGTACTGCCGAGCGGTACGACCGTGTCCAAGCGGTAGTACCGCTTGTCTCAAGCGGTACTACCGGTTGGACCGGTAGTGCCGCTCCGTGGTACCGGGTGGTACTGACTAAAATCCATCCTTATCAGCCTTGCACTGCACCAACCGGTAGTAGAACCGGTAGTACCGGTGCCAAGCGGTAGTACCGGACATATTTCCGGTACTACCGGTTGACACAGTGGTTTTTCGCAAAAGGAATTGTTAGGACAATATTTGTGCCATACCCTTATCAAACCTGTGATACACTTAGCACACAATTAAACTGATAAATGTGTTGTTATCAAACATCAAAATCCGAGGGATAGAAAAATACTCTTTCACAAGTATCACTCAGACGCATAGGTGGATCCAGCCGTCTCTAAGCCTGGGCACATGGCCAGACTTACGACTGGCCGGCAAGACTAATTTGATGGCAGTTTGAACGAATACTGGATGTGAGGATCTAATGCATATACTTTTTACTTGTCCTAGAGCAAGACATGTTTGGACCAAGCTGGGTATTCTAAGCTCAATTAATGACCGTTGTTAGGAACGATAGATTAGGTTTAGTTTGCTTGGAATATATTATACTATAGCTTAAGCCTGAGCAAAAGCGAGCCATCTAAGGCCATCTATCCGCCCGCGCGTTTCTGGCCGTCTGATTTTCACTCTGAGTCATCTCAACTATGCAGTTTTAAGTGTTGACCGAAGTATTATGAGTTGATACCTCCCGTCTCCGCCCCTACCGCCACCCCCACCCCCATCTCGATCCCTTTCCCCTCCACCCGAGCTCCCGAGTCCCAAGCTCCCGCCCATCCTAGCCCCTCCTCCGTCTCCCCAACAACGTGCTTTGCCCCCTATGCTCCTAAGCTCTCCCTCTCACCTCTGCTCCTCCACTCACGAGGCCACCGCCTCCCGTACAGCTCCCGTATCCAGTGTCGGCCGCATCTGCTTCCCCGCTTCGAACCTGCCCAGTACTGATTCAACATCGCCCCCGACCTCGCGCACACGTCCGCCGCCATGCTTTGTCAGTCGTGAGGAAGATAAGGAGGAGGTGAGTGTGTGTAACGGTGTGGGTGAGAGAGAGGGGGCGACGCGGGTAGAGACGCTCCTATGTGGAGCTACACAAGATGTCGCATCATCATCACTGCTTTGACTAGAAAAATCAGGGACAAATTGCCGAAAAAAGAAATTGAAAAGGAAAAAAGCTCGCGAGGCATGCGATGACGCGGCGCAGAGCGATTGGCCAGAACCCGGAATCTACAGTAAAAATCGAACGGAAGAATCACTGAATGGAAAGCATGGAGCGCTAACAAGGCGAGAAATGGCCGCGCCTTGCAAGAAACGGTCGTGTTTCATGTCACTTCAATAACTAATATGTATGTATTCCTGCAACAAAGTAGAATAAGATGATTTTAGCCCCACTTATGCTCTATAACTGAATTTTCTTTTAAATATATTAGCATATCTCAAGAATACATGAGATGCTGGTGTAAATTGATACATGTTTTAAGTTGTTCTACAATTTCTACACAAGTTAACAAAATTTTCAGTACCCTTGACTTGGAGTATGCTATATAATTAATGAACAAACGGGTTCCATCGACTAAGTGGGTCCAAAAGAAATGTCATAACTTCAATTTTTCATTTTGATATACATAAATTATCAAACTTGATTACATATTATATCTTGATTTTATGTAAAGATTCATGGAAACTTATAGCCATACCTTCTATTTAATTTTATTGAACCAGTGAATAATTTGAAATATATCAAGTAGAATTAGTATATATGTAATTTTGTTGTCTATATTGACTAAACTAATCATTTAATAATCCAGCCACTTATAAGTGTTGAATACAAAGTTATACCTTCCCTTGGAGCTCCGCAATCCAAATAGTTGCGAGCATCGATTTTGAGGCAGTCGAACAAGGTTACCATGTAATCTTCATAAGTTAGCTTGTTTTGACATCATTGGTTTTTTACCTTGATCATGTAACATGACAGTCTTTTGTGGTACTGAACTTGGTCTATTGCTCGATGTCTATTTGTTTGAAGTTTGCTCGATATACCTTTTATTTACTTGAAGAAATACGGATACCTATATGTTGCTTAAGGGCCCGCTTCTTGTGTCTAAGGTCAGATCTCTCAGTCTCAGACATGTTTAACACGAAATGACATATTTGTCTACTAATTAAAACACTCAACCCCGCACATACACATACATTTAGTTTATGGTAACACAAACAAAAAAAATATTTTACCAGCAGTGAGTACAACATATCTACCACACTCTGCCAAATAGATCGTAGGCGGCGTGGCAAAGCTCGCATATCCACCTAGTAATTATTGAACTTGGGAGATTGTGAGCAGCTAGGATGTATTGGCTATCATAAGATCATACTTACTCGGGCATGGTATATTTGGTGGAAGAGAAGGAAAAAATACACATGGAGAGAACATCCAAACACCACACAGATGTGCTATCTATTGGAGTTCTCGCCACAAACTACTGGAGGGCGAAAAAGAAACCTATGCAAAAGAAGATTGAGTCCTAGAGTAAGCCACCGGGAGGGAGTTATAAAAATTAATGTTTTTGCGGCCTATGATACGGATCAAGGGAAGGGTGCTATGAGTGTGATCGTAAGGTACGATGCTGGAAAGTTTTTGGCGGCTAGTTGCAAAAAACTTCTCTTTGTAGCTGATACGATGATGACGGAGACGTATGCTCTAAGAGAAGGACTAAGCATGGTGCAATCTTTAGGTCTCAACAAAGTGATCATCCAATCTGATAATTCATTGGTTATCGACACCATGGTACATGAAGGTTTTTCAAATATGTCGTCGGCTGCAATTTTTGATGATGGTAAAATCCTTGCTTCAGGTCATGGGCGGCGCCAGGGGTATGCTCCTATATTCATGTGAATACCCAAGATTAGTGCAAATTTTTTTACTCCTACATGCATTAGTTAGACCAGCCATGACGCACGTGTGCGATCATGATGGGCAATGGATCTCGTCTCACACGACGAGATACCTAGCAGAGTATTCTTAATAGAGCAGTAGATCTAATTGATTTGGTCCCTAGTCTGTAGATTGGATGTAACGCAAAACTTTAATTTATCATTTTCTCTGACTCATATTAGTAGTTGACTCAAATTTGTTTAGATTTAAATATATCTATCATTAAAATATGTCTAGATACATCCAAATCTAGACAAATCTGAATCAACTAATATGGGTCGAAGGAAGTATTATTTTCTTTTATCCAATCTAAAATAATTGATTCAATTTTATCTATATACACACACGTATATAGACATGTTTTAGTGTGTAAATACATATAGAAATTTAAAAAGGTCCGAGTCATTTATTTTAAAATAGACGAGTAATATAGATGAAGAAGAAGAGTGGTGCAAGAAGCAGTAGTATATTTACGTTGTTGGAGAAAGCATCAAAAGCAAAATAAAATACTGAAAAAAAATTAACACCAAATTAGATTGTTGCACATTCTACTACTTTCTCTGTTCACCTCGAGAGAAATCTACAATCGGTGCTAGCACCGGATACATAACATGAACATGCGAGTAGAGGCGCGACCGAATACAGAACATGAATATAGGGTTTTGAGGGAGATGGAGCGGCGGTCACTATGCGGGTTCCAGATTTTTCTCCTTACCGAGTGGAAGCGATGAGATGGACGAAACAAACGAGCGAAATGCTTTGGAAACAAAACAATTTGTCTTTTTAGGTAGTATATAATAAAAATATTTTACATTGAGACAAAAATAAATTACGATGAATACCCAGCCCCTGTTTCCTTGGTGCCACCACCGCTTTAGGTTATGCGCATATTGTTTTTGAACGCTGTCATAGGGATACCAATGAAATAGCACATGAGTTAGCTAGGCATAGTTTTTAGAATCATATTGATTGTACCTGGAATGATGATTTTCTAGTTTTTTAAAGATCATAAACGATGTAAGTTTATTGAAAAAGCTCGTTGATGACTTTTTTTAAAGGAAAATTATTGGCATCCCCCGGATGATCCATCGTCCGGGTCGTTACTCAGCGCGTGTCAGCGTGTGAAGGCGGACCCACCAGCAGGCCAGGAGACATTATTTTTTTCTGTACCGCTGGCTTCCTTCGTCTCAGACGAATCTACAAGCTGTCCGCCTACCACCGCCGTCAGCCACCGGCGCTCACTGCCACAATCTCGCATGCCGTCGTAACCTCGTTGGATCCTCGTCCTGCTCCTCCGTGGGCACGTCCCCATCAGCCACTGGCGCCCACTGCTTATGAGACCAAAAAGAAGAAATGACAGGAGGGTTCTATATAGATAGAGAAATAAGAATAAAATTACAATGTGAAAAAGAAAATATGAATTGTGTACAATGGCATTGTATAACAATTTGGAAAAGGGATGTAGCGCAGCTTGGTAGCGCGTTTGTTTTGGGTACAAAATGTCACAGGTTAAAATCCTGTCATCCCTTCGACCTCGCTGGATCCTCATCCTACTCCTTCGCTAGCGCCCCCCGTCCTTCTTCCTCAACTGCCCCGCACCACCGTGGCCTCGCCCGCCCCGTCTCTGTCCTACTCCTTTGTCGGCGCGCACCTCCCCGCCCGCACAGCCCAGCCATACGCCCATGCCTAGCACCCTTTGGTTCTTTCTCCGGCGAGTCTGCTGCTCCTCCTCCGCATCTAGACTGCCGGCGTTGAGGACGAGAGGCTCGCATTTGGCTGGGCCTATTCCCATGTTGCTACCAAGCGGTTTTGGGGTTTGCTACGTGAGGTCGATGGTTGGGCTGTAAAAGGCGTCGATGTCTGCTACATGCGACATTCAAGTTTGCTACATGTGTCAGCGGCGGTGCTACGAGATCCGGAGTTTGCTAGGATGCCACAATAGCATAAATTATTTTTGCTACAAGGGTTTTGAGATTTTGCTACAATTTTGTGCAAAGTTTTTGCTCCCATCATCCTGAGACGCGTAGCGCTCACCTTTTCTAAAAAAAAAAACAGAGTACACAGTTTATCCAAGCTTTGAATAATTGTTAGGTCCACCGATTGAGCATTCACGTCGTCCACGCGGTGCCGATGATCCTGGATCAAAAATGAAGGTCTGGCAGCACGATAACCTCCCCTGTGTCCACTTCGGCGTCCATGAGCGTGAGCGCTCGCTGCAGCTTCCTCCCGCAGAACACCTCCACCTCCGCCACGTACGTGGCCGCCACCGGCATGTGGTCCGACAGCGCCAGCTCCGACCTCCCGTAGCTCACCAGCCGCACGCCCTTCCCGAACGAGAGCACCCTGTCGCACCATGCCGGCGTCCTCCTGCCGCCCCTCTGGTCGTCGCCGATGTACTTCCCGGATCCGATCTCGTATTTGTACGTCGGCGCGAACTCCAGCGCCCCCTCGCTCCAGCCGTCGAACGCCCGCCCCTTCCCCAGCTCCCGCTTCAGCTGAAGAAACAGACGAACCAAATTCAGATGCAGAATCGTTTAGTATCAACAAGAAGAAGATTGGGAGTGATTCTTGAGGTACCTGATCTTTCTCGGCCAGCTGAGGTTGTGCGCGACCAGGTTGTGCGCTCTGTCATACGGTATGTCGATTCGGTAGTTCAGATCGCCCAGCCAGAAAATCCTCCTGCACAAGAACATGTTTGTCAGATCACTGTGATGCATTGATCGATGCAATGTACACAGCTGGTAGGATGTGTTTATGCATGACTACTCACTCGTGGTCGTAGATGTCTCGTGGCAGCTCGAGGCCGCCGGGCCCGACGAAGTGCGTCCGCCGGAGGATCTCCTGCACGTCGGCGTTCCGCTTGAGGAGGTTGGCGGGCCGCTCGCCTGCCGCCAGGTGGCTGCACACGAAGCAGAACATGGTCTGGTAGACTGACATGCTCGCCGACACCGCGCCCTTGTTGCCGATGTACCCTGTTTTGCCGACGCCGACGGTGGAGACCTTGACGTTCTGGACGCACCTCCTCAGGCCCCACCGCACCCAGATCGTCAGGAAGATGCCCACCATCTGCCTTCTCACGATCCTCACGAACGGCGACCTGCCGCCCTTCTTCTTAACTCCCGGCGCCAACGCACCATCGAGGTCGAGGTCGAGGTTCGGGACGTCGGCGGCGGCGGAGGCCGAGGACGCCATGAACGACCTGTGCGCGCTGAACGACCTCGACGACTTGACCGACGACTTCACGTGCGTGCTCTGCTGCGTACCTGGCTGCTGCTCGCCTTGGTCGCCTTCTAAATCCTCCTTGGCCTGCACCGGGAAGCTGAATGACGCGTCGTCGTCGGTCTCGGTGTCCGTGTCCCAAGGAACGGCTCGTCGGCGCCGTCGCGACTCGGCGTGGCCGGGCTGCTGCGGCACCTGTACTTGGGCCTCGAGGGTGTCGATATCCGCGTGAGCGTGTCGCGGATGAGCTCCTCCCACGCCAACGCCGTTTGGCCATCTTCGGCGCCGATCACGATGCCGGCGTTCAGCGGAACCACCTCCTGGAACCCGAGCACGTACATGTCGGCCTTCTCGTCGCCACTGCCGAGCCACTCGGCGATGTCCAGGCTCTCGGGCGGGGACTTGCCGGCCGCGTTGTACGTGCCGATGCAGATCCTGCAAGGAGCCAAAGAATCAGCAGAAAAACAACAGAAAATGTGGCAAGATCCAGCTGAAATTTGACACCAATTGTAGAGGCACGGATCACCCGTTCACACAAACAAGCATAGGTCTTTACCTGAGCTCCTTGGTGTTGATGTACTGCGCGCGCATCGTCGCCGAGTTCCGCCGCCGCAGCTTGTACGGCGCGGCGTCCACCTTGCTCTCGTCTCCCCATCGACAAAATACAAGGTGGTTCATGAGCAAATGATTCTCGGACAGAAGCAATGATTCATGGTCAAACAGTATCAACGACCAGAAAAATAAGGGCGTCTCCACCTGGCCGAACGCTTCCGCTTCGAGCGTATCCAAATCGGTCCGTGCGGACATACAAAGCGTGCGTGGTGCTTTAGCGATCCGACCCATCTGGACAAACGTTCGGCTTGACTCATCTGTGAATCTAATCTGGGTCTTGGTTGTGTTGGACCGGACACAAGTGGACTCATCCACTGAACCCGCCAGTCACCGCTTATGGGCTGTATTGATTCAGACGCGGTCATCGGCACCGACAGACGCAACCGCAGCAACGATTCAGAGACGCTGCGCGGAAGGCTGACCAGCGGCAACCTGACGCATCAATGGCGACTGACCCCTTCCCGGACATGATAAGGCACGAGTCTTTCCCCAAAAGAGCTGAAATGGTCCAAATTAACCAGCACTTTGCCCCCTTCCCGGACATGATAAGGCGCGACGCGACAAGACGTCATAAGAGAGTGACGTCAATCCTTCAACATAAAAAGTGACGTCAATCCCTCGACGTAAACGTGAAACAGAAACTCACTGGCGATCTCCACGCCGGCGCCGGCACGTCGGCGGCCCCGTCGCAGCCGCAGTTATGTTCTGCATAAGAGGGAGAGAATCGAAATAGTCAGAGTGTCAGACCAGGAAAATGGGAGCTGTTACATCAGGCCATCGTAAGAGTAGAACAAAAGCAACACAGGCTCGATCAGATGAGCTTAGGGCATCTCAACCAGGCCGACCCATCCGGTCTGAGTGTATCCAAACTTGTCCGCACGGACGCGCGGGGCGTGCGCGGCGCCCTAGCGGGATGGCCCATCCGAAGAAACTCGTCCGGATCGACCCATTCATGCATTTAATCTTGGGCTCGGTTGCGTCGGCCCGGACGCGTGCGGACATCGCGGGTGTCCTGCCCGTTGGCGACGCCGGCCCACCCGTCAGCCACTGTGGCGGTGATTTAGACGCGCGCAGCGGTACCGTTTCAGACGCAACTATGGCAGTGATTCAGAGGCGTTACGCGGAAGGCTGACCGGTGGCAGTCTGCGCCATCAATGGCGACGAGACGGCACACTGACTGGCTGGACACTTCAATGCCATCTCTTCGGCCTCCGCACTGGCATCCGATGGTGGCCCTTTTAAACTGACTGTCCGCAGCCACCTTCTCCCCACAGAACACTATCCTCTCCTCCTTCTCCTCTTTGTTCTCCACTACATGTAGCTAGCCATGGCCAGCGGCGCTGGATCGAGGGGAGGGCGCGGCGTCCGTGAACGTCATGGGAGGCGTGGAGGACGCGGCCAAATCACCATGCCACCATGCTCTCCCTCACCGCCTTCATCGCCCGAAGATTTCGACCCAGGCACCGAGTTCGTCATGGCCATCCACCTCCGCATGCCGCACGACAGGCTGCTCCTTCCCCGCAGGTTTGTGATGTTGATCAGCGACAAGCCACCGCCGCTTGTCATGCTACGGGCGAACGACTTCAGGACCACCGGGTAACCGGTCAATCTGCAGTCCGACCACCTCGGTCCGATGTACCTACGCAACGACTGGGAGTGCTTCGCCCGCTCACACCAGATCGACGCGGGCAACGTCCTTGTCTTCAAGTACGACGTCGAAGGAAAGTTCGGTGTCAGCGTCTTCGACCACACCATGTGCCGCCGCTGCTACCACTCCGACTCCTCCTCCGACTCCGACGAGTAGGCTAGGATATGCGCGCGCGGCGCCATGTATGATCTATCAATGTAGGCATTGGCCATTTGCAATGAAAAAACTTTATTCACTTACTAAAACATTTGTTACAAGCACACCACACACCCTAAAACTACGCGCGTCCGCAGACGCTGGAGGCGGCGGATGGGACGCGTCAGATACACCATTCGTCATAGAGAGAACGAATGATCGCCTCCTGCACCTGCGTGTCCTCTTTAGCTCGGTCAAGGAGGGCACACAGGGAAGCGTCATCCGGATTGGCCTGCTCCGCGTCCCGGAGGTCGCCGCGGACCAATGCGAGATGGTCCCATCGCCGGTACTCTGGCAGAAAGATGCACTCCGCCACCTCCATTGTGAAAGGCTCGCCGGTGGTCACGTGACGGTTGTAGAAAGGGTGACGCGGTGGGGGGTTCATCTTGTAAATCCGCGGGCGCCCCGGAATCGGAGGCGGTAGCACGTCCGGCAACTCCGACGGGTTCCATGAGGGCCCAGGGACCTCTTCTCTCCCGACGTCGGGGTTGCCACGGACCTCGTCGGGTCGACGCCAACGGCCAGGCATGGTGGTTTTTATGCTGTCAGTGGTGCGGGTCTGGTCGTAGATAGCTCGACGGTCTCCCCTATTTATGGCCGCGTCTGGACGTGGCGAGAACGCCCAGAACTCGCGGGAAGCGGCGGAAAAGAAAGGCGGGAGATGGTGTGCGGCGGGAAGACACTGAAAATACGCTGGTGTTGGCGATGACCAAGAGCGGACAAATGAGTCGCACCGCTGGGCCGGACAACGGCCCCAAATCAATTGCGGCCCGATCCAAACGGACATAAATTGACCATTTGAGATGACAGGATGGGCCAGCCGGTGGAGATGCCCTTACCCTGCTTGTCGGCGTCGTGGTTGAACTTGGAGCGCAAAGTCGCTACATGAGCGGATTGCACGCCGAGCCGATTTCATATCCACTCGTTCGGGGACGCGGGCCCCTCCATCTCTTTCCAAGATTCCTTCTTTTATTTGCGAGTTAATTGGATAAAACTACCACAATTGAGGCTGTCGGGACGGGTCAGTACCGATTCTGGTAATTTCTGCACGTCAGTACCAACACCTGGACGCCGCAACTCTGATCGCTCTAATTCCAGCTTGAACGCGTTTCTGATGAGGCTGGCCCACGTGCAGAGGTGACGTGGCCAAACGGCCGTTTCCCCCGCCGTTAGGACAAGACCAGGTGCGGTTCGAACGCACCTGGGTCGGTCTTATTCCTCTCCCCAGTCGAGTCAGTCTCAGTGTCCACTCCCCCTTTATCTCTCCCACTCTCGATTCGGCGGCGATGGAGGAGCCGGCGAATCCTGGAGGCGGCGGCGACGCAGGCGAGAAAGGCAGGTCTGGACGAGCCCGCGGGAGAACAGGATCCACAAGGGAGGGAGCCAGAAGGGAGCAGATGGATGGTCTGGACGAGCTATGGCCATCTCGGCCATCGACGGCGTCGGCGATGCTGGCGCAGATGTGGGTGGCTAACCCAATGGATTCTGAGAGGTGGACGACCAGTCTCGGCGGCGTGGAGTAAGTATTGATCTCTCCTCCCTGTCTCCCTATCTCCCTATCTCCTTATCTCTCTGAAATTTTAGATTTAGGGGTTATGGTTTGCTGAGATGGCTATTTGCTTGCTATATGTTTTGTAGTCTTGATCCAGAGATTTGGGAGGTCAGGATTCATCTTGATGGAGTGGACAATTTAGAGAGAACAATTGTCAGAGATGACATTACTTATATGAACATAGTTGCAATCATTGAGGAGAAGGGGTTCAATATTAGGGATTCTATTTACTGCAGAAAGCAAGGGGTAGATCAATTGGTTGAGAACAACTACCATATCTATGAACTGTTAGATCACTTTGATGCAAGGAAGGTGCTGTCTTTGTTTGTAAAGAGGGAAAAAGTTAGTAAGAACAAGAAATCTGTAGCCATACCTAGTCAACCAACATCATCTTCCATTGTGCAATATGAAGAACCTGTCCCTATTGATTGCAATGCACCTGTCCCTATTGATTGCAATGCACCTAGCCCTATTGATTACAGTGAACCTGTGTATGTTGTTGACAAGGAAGGATACATTTTCACTAGTCAGATTGGTAGCACTGTTATAGTTGATGATGAGTGCACAAATACTTACCTTCCAACTCAAGAAAGTCAGATGCTGTTGAAGGGAAAGGCAATAGCCATTAAAGAGACTGATTCTGAGGATGATTGCAGCATGGGGTCAGACATTGCTGATGATGATCCTTGGTGGGATGCTGCCATTGGACAGGTTAATATTGAACAGTTAGAAGAGTCCAGGAGAAAGGAACAGATGGAACTAGCAGAGAGAATTGAGGAGCTGAGGAGGAAGAGACAGGATCCCTTGTTGCACTGTGAAGGGGACAAAGATATTGAAGACTTGTTTGTGACTGAAGAAGACACACCAACTGTGTTTATACCAGCCCCTGAACCTGCAAAGAAAAAGAAGAAAATTCCTGTTAAGAAAGGACCCACATCAAGGTGTCATACATCTGTGGCCATACAAGATGCACCAGAGTACATACCATCATCAGATGATGAAGATAATGCTGCTGGTTTTTCTGAGGATGATGAAGTTGATCTGTTTGAACCGTTGATCATGGTTCCACCAAAAGGCAGAAAAAGCAGAGCAAAGAAAAGGCCAGAGAAAAGGTGGTATGATGAGAGAAGGTTGCATCCACATGAACAATTATGCTTGAAGATGTGCTTTGTGAATGTGTAACAATTCAGAGATGCCCTGATTAATCTGCATATTGCTCAAAGAAGGAACTACTCATATTGGAGGAACTCAAATGTAAGAATAATTGTGCATTGCATCCATAAGGACTGTGCTTTCCATATGACAGCTTCAGAGATAAAGGGTGAGAAGACCTTTTGTATTAGGAAAATGAGGTTGCAACATACCTGTGATACAACCACTGATAGTTCAAGGGTGAGTGCTAAATGGTTAGCTCACACATATGCAGGTATGTTTAGGTCTGATCCAAATACAGGAAGTCAGTCACTCATAGATGCAGCTAGGCAACAACATGGTGTGGAAGTAAACAAGGACATGTCCTATAGGGCAAGAAATCTGGCTCTAGATGAAATAATGGGTGATCACAGGGAGCAGTATGTTAGACTTAGGGATTTTGCCCAAGCTATTATTGATACTAACCCTGGCAGTAGGGATCTTGTCACAACAGTGACACCTGCACCAACTCTAGAGAATCCTAATCCTGGGCCAACATTCCATGGATTCTTCTTCTGTATCAATGGAGCCAGAGAGGGTTTTCTTAATGGTTGTAGGCCATTCATAGGTGAGCATATGTTTTCTTAATGTGTGTAGGCCATTTATTTGTTTGTTTATATCTAACTTGTGCTCAAATATTTGTTTAGGGCTTGATGGATGCTTTGTTAAGCTATGCACTGGTGCTCAAATATTGGCTGCAACAGGCAGAGATGCCAATAATAGTATGTATCATATTGCCTTTGATGTTGTGCCCAAAGAGGACAAAGCCAATTGGTGCTGGTTCTTAACTCAGCTCAAGTATGCTCTAGGTGGAGAAGAAGGACAGTTTGGTAGATATACATTCATGTCTGACAGACAAAAGGTACTGTCCATGCTAAATTTAATTGCTACTTTATAATTTGGTACTTAATAAACTCCTTATGCTTGAAATAATTTGGTACTTAGGGCCTTATAGCAGCTGTCAACCAAGTGTTTCCTCTTAGTCCTCAAAGATACTGCCTAAGGCACATATATGCCAACTTCAAAGCAGCTGGATTTATTGGTGAAGACTTGAAGAAGATGATGGATGCAGCTTCATATGCTTACCAGCAGCACCATTTTGAGGCTGCCATGGAGAACCTGAAGCAAGAAAGTGAGGCTGCTTGGAAGTGTCTTAGTGCAATCCCAGTGCACACATGGGCTAGGCATGCTTTTGACACCAACTGCAAGACTGACCTTGTGGTGAACAATCTAAGTGAGGTATTCAACAGATATATTCTAGATGTTAGGAAGAAACCTATTAGAACTATGATTGAAGGGATAAAAGACAAGCTGATGACTAGGATGCATGAGAAGAGGGTAGGTGCTGCTAGGGAAGGATGGGAGATTACTCCCCACTTCAGTGAGCAGCTAGAAATGGCCAAGAAGCACTCCAGATTCTGCACACCAAGGGTTGAAGATATTGGTTTGTGGCAAGTTACTAATGCTAAAGGTGATGCTACACATGCTGTCAACTTGGTGGAAAAAACCTGTGGATGCAGGAAGTGGGATGTGACAGGGCTGCCTTGTAGCCATGCTTGCAGTGCTATCATCAAAGCCAAGCAGAAACCTGAGCATTATGTGAGCCATTTCTTCAAGAAAGATATGTATGCCAAAGCTTTTCAGCCTGTCATTTACCCAGTGCCTGGCCAGCATGCTTGGCCCAAAACAGGAACACCTGACATCATACCACCTTACTTCCACATCAAAAAAGGGAGAAAGTAAGAGAAGATGAGGAAGAGAAAGTTTGAGGTGCCAAAGCCCAAAGATACATCAAGAATGGGAACCATTACATGCTCTAATTGCAAGCTGCAAGGGCACAGATACACCAGCTGCTCACAACCTTTGAGGCCTGATCTGGTGATAAGAAAGAACAAGCATGTGGTTAGCGCTCTAGTTATCAGTTTGGTTTATTTTGTTTGTTTATTTGTATTTTACACCAACTGATTTTGTTTGCTTCTGTGTAGCCTAAACCAACTGGTCCACCACCTTCTGCAAATCCTACACCAACTGCTCCACCACCACCTGCTACAAGGGCTGCACCAACTGGTCCACCACCTGCTGCTGCAAGGGCTACTGCAAGGGCAACTGCAAGGGCTACTCCAAGGGGTGGCTTTGTTGCTCCAAGACCAGCTGGAAGAGAGAGAGAGGGTGATGTTCCAGGTAGATCTTCTCCTGCATACAAGAGGACTAGAACATGGAGCTACTTGAATTGTGGCTATGTTCCAGGTGATGAAGGACAAGCTGGTCCATCAGACCACTGATTGTTGTCATGTAGTTATTTTGGGAGATGTGTTGTAATAGACAATTACTATTATCTTCCTTACCACACATGTCTGCCTCTTTTGGTGAAATGATAGTATATGTTGGAAACAATGTAAGTGATGCAGCTGAGTTGCTGTGAATGTTCTGGACATGTAGTAATGCATGCTTGGTTCTAGACATGAAATGCATGCTTGGTTCTGTCAATTTGATACATGCTTGATTCTGTGAATGTGATGAAATGCATTCTTGATTCAGTGATAAATCATTCTGGACATGACTGTGAAATGGTGCATGCTTCATTGAGTGAAATGCATTGAGTGAAATACAGAAACACACAATAATCTGGAGGAGACATAAGTTGTGCTCTAGTTCAACAGACAGAAAGACACATAGAAAGCATCCATAATACAATAACATACTTGTTCCAATGGTACATAACAGGAACACATAAGTTGTTGCTCTAGTTCAACAGACAGAAACACACAATTTTAACTACTTAATACAATAGCAAGTTATTCAGCACACAACTCTGAGATCTGCTTCAACTTCTCCTTCTTTTCTTGGAGAGCTTTGAAAAGATCTCCCATGCAATACTCAAGTTTCTTCTTCTCCTCCTTCAAAGTGCTCACTTGTGCCATAGCCTTCTCCTTCCTTGCCTTCTCAAGCTCAAGTGAGGTCGAGGTCTCAAGCTCAAGTGTTGACGCCACCCACCATTTGCATCGTCCCGGATGGAGAAGGCTCCCCGCGCCAATTAACGCGCCATCGAGGTCGAGGTCGAGGTCCGGGACGTTGTCGTCGTCGGCGCTGGGCGCGCTGAACGACCTCGAAGACTTGACCGACGACGAGGCGGTCGTCATTGCAAGAAGGTCCAGCGGCTTCTCAGGCCAGGCGAGCCTGATCCTGTCCGTCGCGCTCATCGTTTTCAGGAGCGTCCTCTGCTGCGTACCTTGCTCCGTCTGCTCGCCTTGGTCGCCTTCTAATTGTTAGCTCAGCTTAAGCTCAACGACAGTTTCAGTTCGTCAGTTTACTGTAGTCTGTGTCGACAACAGTCTGAACTCTTACAGTTAGCTGTTTGTCTGACAGAATAAGATCGTGCGTGTGTCGTCTGTGACCACCACGAGTTAGTTAGAGTTTAAACCGTTTCTTTCTGTGTTAGTTAGTCTAGCTGGCATGCTTGAGCCGATCGTGGGATGGCGCGGTCAGTAGGTGCTGGAGGTGGCTGGTTTTCCGGTTGTCAGTTGGCAACGTGGTCATACTGAATAAAAGGATCGAGAACAGAAAAGCTGCAGTTAGTTGCACGCAGCACAAAATTCTCTGTGTTCATTGCGTCTCTCTCGTTCGTTTTGATCTTGCCTTTGTTCCACACAATCAGGGTGAGATTGGGAGAGACAGAGAAATCTGCAACCACATTTGGTATCAGAGCGAGGCTGCCGATCATGGTCGGAGCTCCTCCACCCGCAACGCCACAGGCGGCAGCCGCCACAAGGTCGCTCTCCGAGGGAGGAACCTCACGCCGCGCGCGCTCACCGAGCCGCGGACGGAGCAGAGTCAGGCGCGGCAACGGCGGCGAGATGGTGATCAGAGAGATCGTTCGCGAGGGTGGGGGTGGCGGCGGTAGCGCCACGTACCCCACTCTCACCAGGACCAATTACCAGGAGTGGGCCATCCTCATGAGGATCGCACTCCAAGGCGCCGGCCTCTGGGAGGCCGTGGATACCGGCGACGCGACGGAGCGGGCGGAGCGCCAGGCGCTCGGCGCGATCTTGCGGTCGGTCCCGCCGGAGATGGTGCCCGCGCTTGCTGCCAAGGATGACGCGAAGGTCGCCTGGGACACGCTGAAAGCCATGCGTGTCGGCGACAACAGAGTGCGGGAAGCGCGCCGTCAGAAGCTCCGCAGGGACTTCGAGGCGCTGTCGTTCAAGAGCAGTGAGTCCGTCGAGGACTTTGCGCTCCGCCTCTCCAACCTTATGGCCGAGTTGCAGTCGCTTGGCGACAGCACCACAGAGCTCGACGCTGTGCGCAAGATGTTGCGTGTGGTGCCACCGCGGTACAGCCAGATGGCGTGCTCCATCGAGACGCTTCTGGACCTCAGTACCATGTCGATCGAGGAACTGAGCGGCAGGCTCGCCGCATCCGAGGGCCGTGGTGCGCCGGAGCCAGAAGATGCCGGGCATCTGCTGCTCACTGCAGAAGAGTGGGCTGCCCGCCAACAACGTGGGCAGGGCTCATCATCGGGCTATAAGGGCGGGCCAAAACCGAAGCCAGCAGGCGGCGGCAGCGGGGAGAAGGAGAAGGGCGGTGACAACGCACCTGCTGGTGGCAGCAATGCCGCCCCACGACGCAATGGCAACTGCCGCTACTGCGGCAAGGCCGGTCATTGGGCTAAAGAGTGCAGAAAAGCACAGCGCGATCGGGAAAAGAAGAAGCAGGAGTCTGCAAACCTGATCCAGCAGGAGGACGAGCAGCAGGGTGGTCTTCTCATGGCCATCGTCGACGAGATCGTCGCACCGCAGGCCGTATTCCTCAACGAAGAAAAGGTGATTCCTGTTCCTTCCCCAGACGGTGTGTGGTTCTTTGACACAGGAGCGAGCAGCCACATGACGGGCGAGCGGCACATGTTCTCCACACTAGACGAGACCGTGCATGGCACGGTGAAGTTCGGTGATGGCTCGCTCGTGGACATCCGTGGGCGCGACACTGTGGTCTTCCGCAGCCAAGGGGGAGAACATCGTGCGCTCGCCAATGTATTCTACATCCCCAGCCTCAAGAGCAACATCATATCCCTGGGGCAGCTCGACGAGGGTGGATGCGCCATCGGCATCAGGTCCGGGGTCATGACCATCCTCGATCCAGGCGACCGCATGCTAGCTCGTGTGAAGCGCACGGGGAGCAGGCTCTACACCGGGGTACTCACCATCGACGCCCCGGCCTGCCTCCTGACACAGGGCAGTGACGTGTCCTGGCGTTGGCACGCACGCATGGGGCATCTTCACTTCCGCGCCCTGCGCGCCATGGCGTCCAAGCAGATGGCCCATGGGATGCCGTTGATTGACCACGTGGACCAGTACTGCGATGGCTGCGCACTAGGAAAACAACACCGCGCGCCGTTCCCACGCGCTACGGCGTTCAGAGCTGAGCATGGGCTCGATCTGGTGCACACCGACCTCTGCGGCCCCATCACACCGGCATCGCCAAGCGGCAATCGGTACTTTCTCCTGGTTGTAGATGATCATAGCCGCTACATGTGGCTTGAGCTGCTCAAAACCAAGGATGAGGCATTCCAGAGGTTCAGGAAAGTGCAGGCGATGGCAGAGGCAGAAGGGAAGTGCAGGCTGCGGGCGTTCAGGTCAGATCGCGGCGGCGAGTTCAATTCTGTTGAATTCCGCGAGTACTGTGAGGAAAGAGGCATCAAGCACTACACCACGGCACCATACTCGCCTCAGCAAAATGGTGTTGTGGAACGGAGGAACCAGACGATCGTTGAGATGGCGCGCTGCCTGCTGAAAAGCATGGGAGTGCCGTCGTACTTCTGGGCGGAGGCAGTGAAGACAGCGGTGTATATCCTCAACAGAGCACCCACGCGCAGTTTGGATGGCGTTACGCCATATGAAGCGTGGCACGGCCGCAAGCCCAATGTACAGCATCTGCGAACATTCGGGTGCACAATGCATGTGAAGAAGCTCGGCCCTGGCGTCACCAAACTGTCAGATCGATCGACACCGATGATCTTCGTCGGCTACGAGGAAGGCTCCAAGTGCTATCGCGCCTATGATCCAGCTACCAAGAAGGTGCAAGTGACGCGTGATGTCCTGCTCGATGAGAGCAGGCCATGGAGCTGGGACATGCCAAACGCCCATGCACGGCACACTGGACAATGTTCAGACATGGACAGTGCACGTGCGGCGCCGACCACGTTCACAGTGGTCTACACCGCTGAGGACGGTTCAGAGGAACTGGACACCGGCGGTGCAGCTGCGCTGACACCGACGCCTACACAGACGCCGTCGCCAACACCACTGGCCGAGCCGCACACCCCCGACGCAGCGAGACCAGTGCGCTGGGCCACGCCTCCTACACACGACGATGCCTGTGACGCTGACTCTGGCCCCATCCGCTATCGACGCCTCTCCTGCATCCTAGATGAAACAGAAGGGGAAGCTGAACGGGATCCGTTCGAGCGCTGCCTGCTCAGTGCAGAAGAGCCGAGAGATGTTGCCGAGGCGCTGGGCGACGCGGCCTGGAAGAAAGCCATGGATGAAGAAATGGCATCCATCCTCGACAACGACACCTGGGTGCATTGCCCACTCCCGTCGGGTCACAAGGCCATTGGGCTCCGGTGGGTGTACAAGGTCAAGCGCGACGCCAACGGCAACGTGGTCAAGCACAAGGCGCGCCTCGTCGCAAAAGGATATGCGCAGCAGCAAGGCGTGGATTTCGAGGAAGTTTTCGCGCCAGTGGCTCGCATGGAGACGGTGCGGCTGCTTCTGGCACTTGCAGCGCACTCGAGCTGGGAGGTGCATCACATGGACGTGAAGTCGGCCTTTCTCAATGGGGATCTATGTGAGGAGGTGTCCGTTGCACAACCGCCGGGGTACATCATCACCGGCAAGGAGCAGCAAGTCTTGAAGCTTCAGAAAGCGTTATACGGTCTGCGTCAGGCGCCGCGTGCATGGTATGCCAAACTGGATGATACACTCGGGAAGCTGGGATTCACACGAAGCCCACTTGAGCACGCAGTGTACAGACGCGGCGACAGCACCTCGTTTCTCCTGGTAGGGGTCTATGTTGATGACCTGATCATCACAGGGACTAATCCAGCTGCAATTGAGGAATTCAAACTGCAGATGAAGAAGCTTTTCAGAATGAGCGACCTTGGACTACTGAGCTACTACTTGGGCATAGAGGTGTCACAAACAGAGGAGGGAATCACTCTCTGTCAGAGAAGCTATGCAGCCAAGATCTTGGAGATGGCTGGACTCAGCAGCTGTAACAGCTGTAGCACGCCAATGGAGTGTCGACTCAAGCTGGTCAAAGATGATGGTGAAACAGCGTTCGACACAACCCTCTATCGCAGCATAATTGGGAGCCTCAGGTACCTCCTGAACAGCAGGCCAGACATCGCACACGCGGTCGGCATTGTCAGCAGGTTTATGGAGAAGCCAAGCACATCTCACTGGGCAGCTGTCAAGCAAATACTACGGTACATACAAGGTACACTGAGTTATGGCTGCCACTATCGCACTGGCCATGGCAAGCCAGTTCTAACAGGATACAGTGACAGTGATCACGCGGGAGATACTGGTGATCGCAAGAGCACCTCCGGACAGGCGTTCTTCCTAGGTGACAACATTGTTACCTGGACTTCACAGAAGCAGAAGATTGTGGCTATTAGCTCGTGTGAAGCAGAATATGTGGCAGCGGCTGCTGCGACCTGTCAAGGGGTGTGGCTGAGTCGGTTGCTCGGTGAAATGCAAGGTCAGAGAGCCGAGAAGTTCAGGCTTCTGGTAGACAACATGTCAGCGATAGCTCTGGCCAAGAACCCTGTCCATCATGACAGGAGAAAACACATAGATGTGAAATTTCATTTCATCCGCGAAGCAATGGAGGCGGGAGAAGTGGAGATCATTCATGTGGGGACTCAAGAACAGCTTGCTGATCTGCTGACCAAGGCTCTTGGGCGTGTTCGATTCATTGAACTTCGTTAGAAGCTAGGTGTTGTGAAGATTAGCAAGCCAAGTTGAGCTTAGGAGGGGGAATTGTTAGCTCAGCTTAAGCTCAACGACAGTTTCAGTTCGTCAGTTTACTGTAGTCTGTGTCGACAACAGTCTGAACTCTTACAGTTAGCTGTTTGTCTGACAGAATAAGATCGTGCGTGTGTCGTCTGTGACCACCACGAGTTAGTTAGAGTTTAGACCGTTTCTTTCTGTGTTAGTTAGTCTAGCTGGCATGCTTGAGCCGATCGTGGGATGGCGCGGTCAGTAGGTGCTCGAGGTGGCTGGTTTTCCGGTTGTCAGTTGGCAACGTGGTCATACTGAATAAAAGGATCGAGAACAGAAAAGCTGCAGTTAGTTGCACGCAGCACAAAACTCTCTGTGTTCATTGCGTCTCTCTCGTTCGTTTTGATCTTGCCTTTGTTCCACACAATCAGGGTGAGATTGGGAGAGACAGAGAAATCTGCAACCACATTTGGTATCAGAGCGAGGCTGCCGATCATGGTCGGAGCTCCTCCACCCGCAACGCCACAGGCGGCAGCCGCCACAAGGTCGCTCTCCGAGGGAGGAACCTCACGCCGCGCGCGCTCACCGAGCCGCGGACGGAGCAGAGTCAGGCGCGGCAACGGCGGCGAGATGGTGATCAGAGAGATCGTTCGCGAGGGTGGGGGTGGCGGCGGTAGCGCCACGTACCCCACTCTCACCAGGACCAATTACCAGGAGTGGGCCATCCTCATGAGGATCGCACTCCAAGGCGCCGGCCTCTGGGAGGCCGTGGATACCAGCGACGCGACGGAGCGGGCGGAGCGCCAGGCGCTCGGCGCGATCTTGCGGTCGGTCCCGCCGGAGATGGTGCCCGCGCTTGCTGCCAAGGATGACGCGAAGGTCGCCTGGGACACGCTGAAAGCCATGCGTGTCGGCGACAACAGAGTGCGGGAAGCGCGCCGTCAGAAGCTCCGCAGGGACTTCGAGGCGCTGTCGTTCAAGAGCAGTGAGTCCGTCGAGGACTTTGCGCTCCGCCTCTCCAACCTTATGGCCGAGTTGCAGTCGCTTGGCGACAGCACCACAGAGCTCGACGCTGTGCGCAAGATGTTGCGTGTGGTGCCACCGCGGTACAGCCATATGGCGTGCTCCATCGAGACGCTTCTGGACCTCAGTACCATGTCGATCGAGGAACTGAGCGGCAGGCTCGCCGCATCCGAGGGCCGTGGTGCGCCGGAGCCAGAAGATGCCGGGCGTCTGCTGCTCACTGCAGAAGAGTGGGCTGCCCGCCAACAACGTGGGCAGGGCTCATCATCGGGCTATAAGGGCGGGCCAAAACCGAAGCCAGCAGGCGGCGGCAGCGGGGAGAAGGAGAAGGGCGGTGACAACGCACCTGCTGGTGGCAGCAATGCCGCCCCACGACGCAATGGCAACTGCCGCTACTGCGGCAAGGCCGGTCATTGGGCTAAAGAGTGCAGAAAAGCACAGCGCGATCGGGAAAAGAAGAAGCAGGAGTCTGCAAACCTGATCCAGCAGGAGGACGAGCAGCAGGGTGGTCTTCTCATGGCCATCGTCGACGAGATCGTCGCACCGCAGGCCGTATTCCTCAACGAAGAAAAGGTGATTCCTGTTCCTTCCCCAGACGGTGTGTGGTTCTTTGACACAGGAGCGAGCAGCCACATGACGGGCGAGCGGCACATGTTCTCCACACTAGACGAGACCGTGCATGGCACGGTGAAGTTCGGTGATGGCTCGCTCGTGGACATCCGTGGGCGCGACACCGTGGTCTTCCGCAGCCAAGGGGGAGAACATCGTGCGCTCGCCAATGTATTCTACATCCCCAGCCTCAAGAGCAACATCATATCCCTGGGGCAGCTCGACGAGGGTGGATGCGCCATCGGCATCAGGTCCGGGGTCATGACCATCCTCGATCCAGGCGACCGCATGCTAGCTCGTGTGAAGCGCACGGGGAGCAGGCTCTACACCGGGGTACTCACCATCGACGCCCCGGCCTGCCTCCTGACACAGGGCAGTGACGTGTCCTGGCGTTGGCACGCACGCATGGGGCATCTTCACTTCCGCGCCCTGCGCGCCATGGCGTCCAAGCAGATGGCCCATGGGATGCCGTTGATTGACCACGTGGACCAGTACTGTGATGGCTGCGCACTAGGAAAACAACACCGCGCGCCGTTCCCACGCGCTACGGCGTTCAGAGCTGAGCATGGGCTCGATCTGGTGCACACCGACCTCTGCGGCCCCATCACACCGGCATCGCCAAGCGGCAATCGGTACTTTCTCCTGGTTGTAGATGATCATAGGCGCTACATGTGGCTTGAGCTGCTCAAAACCAAGGATGAGGCATTCCAGAGGTTCAGGAAAGTGCAGGCGATGGCAGAGGCAGAAGGGAAGTGCAGGCTGCGGGCGTTCAGGTCAGATCGCGGCGGCGAGTTCAATTCTGTTGAATTCCGCGAGTACTGTGAGGAAAGAGGCATCAAGCACTACACCACGGAACCATACTCGCCTCAGCAAAATGGTGTTGTGGAACGGAGGAACCAGACGATCGTTGAGATGGCGCGCTGCCTGCTGAAAAGCATGGGAGTGCCGTCGTACTTCTGGGCGGAGGCAGTGAAGACAGCGGTGTATATCCTCAACAGAGCACCCACGCGCAGTTTGGATGGCGTTACGCCATATGAAGCGTGGCACGGCCGCAAGCCCAATGTACAGCATCTGCGAACATTCGGGTGCACAATGCATGTGAAGAAGCTCGGCCCTGGCGTCACCAAACTGTCAGATCGATCGACACCGATGATCTTCGTCGGCTACGAGGAAGGCTCCAAGTGCTATCGCGCCTATGATCCAGCTACCAAGAAGGTGCAAGTGACGCGTGATGTCCTGCTCGATGAGAGCAGGCCATGGAGCTGGGACATGCCAAACGCCCATGCACGGCACACTGGACAATGTTCAGACATGGACAGTGCACGTGCGGCGCCGACCACGTTCACAGTGGTCTACACCGCTGAGGACGGTTCAGAGGAACTGGACACCGGCGGTGCAGCTGCGCTGACACCGACGCCTACACAGACGCCGTCGCCAACACCACTGGCCGAGCCACACACCCCCGACGCAGCGAGACCAGTGCGCTGGGCCACGCCTCCTACACACGACGATGCCTGTGACGCTGACTCTGGCCCCATCCGCTATCGACGCCTCTCCTGCATCCTAGATGAAACAGAAGGGGAAGCTGAACGGGATCCGTTCGAGCGCTGCCTGCTCAGTGCAGAAGAGCCGAGAGATGTTGCCGAGGCGCTGGGCGACGCGGCCTGGAAGAAAGCCATGGATGAAGAAATGGCATCCATCCTCGACAACGACACCTGGGTGCATTGCCCACTCCCGTCGGGTCACAAGGCCATTGGGCTCCGGTGGGTGTACAAGGTCAAGCGCGACGCCAACGGCAACGTGGTCAAGCACAAGGCGCACCTCGTCGCAAAAGGATATGCGCAGCAGCAAGGCGTGGATTTCGAGGAAGTTTTCGCGCCAGTGGCTCGCATGGAGACGGTGCGGCTGCTTCTGGCACTTGCAGCGCACTCGAGCTGGGAGGTGCATCACATGGACGTGAAGTCGGCCTTTCTCAATGGGGATCTATGTGAGGAGGTGTCCGTTGCACAACCGCCGGGGTACATCATCACCGGCAAGGAGCAGCAAGTCTTGAAGCTTCAGAAAGCGTTATACGGTCTGCGTCAGGCGCCGCGTGCATGGTATGCCAAACTGGATGATACACTCGGGAAGCTGGGATTCACACGAAGCCCACTTGAGCACGCAGTGTACAGACGCGGCGACAGCACCTCGTTTCTCCTGGTAGGGGTCTATGTTGATGACCTGATCATCACAGGGACTAATCCAGCTGCAATTGAGGAATTCAAACTGCAGATGAAGAAGCTTTTCAGAATGAGCGACCTTGGACTACTGAGCTACTACTTGGGCATAGAGGTGTCACAAACAGAGGAGGGAATCACTCTCTGTCAGAGAAGCTATGCAGCCAAGATCTTGGAGATGGCTGGACTCAGCAGCTGTAACAGCTGTAGCACGCCAATGGAGTGTCGACTCAAGCTGGTCAAAGATGATGGTGAAACAGCGTTCGACACAACCCTCTATCGCAGCATAATTGGGAGCCTCAGGTACCTCCTGAACAGCAGGCCAGACATCGCACACGCGGTCGGCATTGTCAGCAGGTTTATGGAGAAGCCAAGCACATCTCACTGGGCAGCTGTCAAGCAAATACTACGGTACATACAAGGTACACTGAGTTATGGCTGCCACTATCGCACTGGCCATGGCAAGCCAGTTCTAACAGGATACAGTGACAGTGATCACGCGGGAGATACTGGTGATCGCAAGAGCACCTCCGGACAGGCGTTCTTCCTAGGTGACAACATTGTTACCTGGACTTCACAGAAGCAGAAGATTGTGGCTATTAGCTCGTGTGAAGCAGAATATGTGGCAGCGGCTGCTGCGACCTGTCAAGGGGTGTGGCTGAGTCGGTTGCTCGGTGAAATGCAAGGTCAGAGAGCCGAGAAGTTCAGGCTTCTGGTAGACAACATGTCAGCGATAGCTCTGGCCAAGAACCCTGTCCATCATGACAGGAGCAAACACATAGATGTGAAATTTCATTTCATCCGCGAAGCAATGGAGGCGGGAGAAGTGGAGATCATTCATGTGGGGACTCAAGAACAGCTTGCTGATCTGCTGACCAAGGCTCTTGGGCGTGTTCGATTCATTGAACTTCGTTAGAAGCTAGGTGTTGTGAAGATTAGCAAGCCAAGTTGAGCTTAGGAGGGGGAATTGTTAGCTCAGCTTAAGCTCAACGACAGTTTCAGTTCGTCAGTTTACTGTAGTCTGTGTCGACAACAGTCTGAACTCTTACAGTTAGCTGTTTGTCTGACAGAATAAGATCGTGCGTGTGTCGTCTGTGACCACCACGAGTTAGTTAGAGTTTAGACCGTTTCTTTCTGTGTTAGTTAGTCTAGCTGGCATGCTTGAGCCGATCGTGGGATGGCGCGGTCAGTAGGTGCTCGAGGTGGCTGGTTTTCCGGTTGTCAGTTGGCAACGTGGTCATACTGAATAAAAGGATCGAGAACAGAAAAGCTGCAGTTAGTTGCACGCAGCACAAAACTCTCTGTGTTCATTGCGTCTCTCTCGTTCGTTTTGATCTTGCCTTTGTTCCACACAATCAGGGTGAGATTGGGAGAGACAGAGAAATCTGCAACCACACTAAATCCTCCTTGGCCTGCACCGGGAAGCTGAATGGCGCGTCGTCGTCGGTCTCGGTGTCCGTGCCGCCAAGGAACGGCTCGTCGGCGCCGTCGCGAGTCGGCGTGGCCGGGCTGCTGCGGCACCTGTACTTGGGCCTCGAGGGTGTCGATGTCCGCGTGAGCGTGTCGCGGATGAGCTCCTCCCACGCCAGCGCCGTTTGGCCATCTTCGGCGCCGATCACGATGCCGGCGTTCAGCGGAACCACCTCCTGGAACCCGAGCACGTACATGTCGGCCTCCTTGTGGCCGGTGCCGAGCCACTCGGCGATGTCCAGGCCCTCCGGAAAGAGTGACGTCACGACGCGACGGAGGCAGGCCAGGCCAGGCACGTATATTTCCGGAGGCAGGCCAGGCCACCGTCCTGCATGTATATTTCCGGAGGCGACGGAGGCAGGCCAGGCGACGGAGGCAGGCCAGGCCAGGCACGTATATTTCCGGAGGCGACGGAGGCAGGCCAGGCCAGGCACGTATATTTGTAAAAAAATCCCCTCTAAGACGCGACGCGACGCGACAAGACGTCATCAATCCCTCGACGGAAAGAGTGACGTCAATCCATCGACGTACACCGGAAAAAGAGACTCACCGTCACCGGCGATCTCCACGCTGGCGCCGTCGTCGCCCCCACCGCAGCCGCAGTTCTGTTCTGCATAAGAGGGAGAGAATCGAAACAGTCAGACTGTGAGACCAGGGAAATGGAAGCTGTTATATATCAGGCCAGCGTAAAAGTAGAACACAAGCAACACAGGCTCGATCTGATGAGCTTACCCTGCTTGAACTTGGAGTCCTTGTTGCCACTTCTTGAGCACCAGCTTGGGCCAGAACGCCTGCACCCAAACCACCCAAAATCAACCACACCAGCCAAACACATATCACAGGGGGCCGGGGGGCTACGCGTGTCATCGCCATGCATCTTTTCTACTACCTCGTCCCCTGTCTTCCTCTGGCTCAGCATTAGCATCTCCTCTCCCTCTCTAGATTGGTCGTGCTGAGAAATCTACTTCCTCTTCGGTGGCCTGGCCTGAGCTGGATTTTTCTACAAATATAACCCCTTGCAATTTCGCATAGCCAAAACTACCCCCTGTCACTGTAAAAGTCAAAACTGCCCTGGCGGGACGCTAGAAAAGTGACGCGTGTCACATCCCGCCAGGGCCAGCGGTGGGTCAGGCTTCCAGCCACAGGCGGTGGCGGGAGGAGCATTCTGCCAGGGTGCGAGGCGGGATGAGGTGGGGCCGTGGCAGGAGGCAGGCGCCTCCGCTGGCGGGACGTCGCATCAAAGTTCGGGACGGGGGCGGTGGCGGATACTTTTCTCCGCCCTAGGCTGTGGCGTTTTGTGCTGCCCCCGGCAGCAGCTCTCCGCTGAGGTGACGCGACTCGACATGATTGCACAGTAATTAGACTGCACATTAATTATACGACGCGAGCTATAGAAAATAGACCGCCGAAAGAGCACCGATACAGCAAATTGATTACCGAACTTTGCAGCGCACTCGCATGCCGATTTGTCCCGCTAGTAGAGGGAGAAGGTAGGCTTATAAAAGGAGTAGTATCACGCTCTACACAGATGCATCCTTCTTCGTTTCTTCCTTTGTTTGCTATTTTCTTTGGTGGCTATGAGTTTGCCTTGCTCTGACCAATACTACAAGCCGAGAAATATGAAGGATGCGAGTTTGCCTCCTGGTGTGGAACATCTTCGGTGTTGGTGCGGGACTCTTTGCAAGGTGAAGGAGTCCACGGATTTTTATGATAAAATGGGCATGAAGTTTTTCATGTGTCCCAACTATCAGTATGATCCAGCTCCCTGGAGTTACAACAGGCCTCAGTATGTTTCATCTATAACAAAATGATATATTTTTTGTTTTATGGAATATTTACTATGTTTTTATTTGTGATACAGTCTCCTTCACCCTTGTGCATATGGTATCGTTGGATTGACACGGAGCAGCCCGAATGGGCGCTTCGTGAGATAGAAGAGAGGGGTCGCCGTGCGTGGCAAAACTTTCACGAGAACGAGCGTCGTGAGAAAGAGGCGGGAGAGCGTAGAGCGGCGCAACAGGAGCAACGACGTCGGTTAGAGGAGCTACGGAGGCAGAGAGAGGAACAACGACGGCTCAGGGAGGAGGAACGACATGCTAGGGAGGCATACAGGCAGACTCTGAGAGAAAGGGCTGCTGAGGTAAGGGCAGCTGAAGAACGCGGTGATAAGACAGGGAAATGGCCACGCTGGACGCAAGACGACTAGACTTTTGTCCTAGTGTCTGAATCCACGTCTCGCATTGTATCTTAATTTAAATACTCATATTTTAAATTATGCATTTAAATGTATCCTAATTTATGTTGTACCGTGTGGTAATAAAAAATAAGTACCTAAGTATTTTTATTTTATTTATATCTTATATATCTGTGAATTTTTATTTGAAATATGTCTCTCACAAATATAGAACGATACATTAATATTCAAATAGCAACCGGCTACACCGTCGGAGTTACAATAATCGTCTCATTGTCTTGGTTGTTTCCTCGCACGTCCTCCGTATATGTGATCTGAAGGATAACTCCATGGGTCCATTGGCGTGGGATTTGTGCGAAGATTTGGCGGTGATGGTATAAAATGATCCCTGGTTTCTGTATCTTGTTAACTGTCAGAAATTTGGCTCGTACCAACATCAGTATATAAGAAATTCATCATTGGATCATATGTTGGCTGTGATGGTTCAGGGTTGTACGAAGACTGAGGTTGGTCGTATGGCTGATCATATGTGTAGTAACTGTCATGGCCTATAGATGGGTGAGGAGGTGGCATGTTGGAATTAAATCCAGCATCATCATCGTCCCATGCATCGTCATGAGTGGTCTGTATAGGAATAATAAGTATTAAAATGAGTAAAATATAATAATAAGTTAGTGTGATTATAAAAATGGGTACCGGTGTTTCCTGAAATAGTTCTCTAGTAATTTCTGGGAATATTCCTCTAGGTGCTGGTTGATGCGTTGAACCGAAATCAATCTTAAAAAATGGTCTGCCGGTTAGAATTCAATTATTACAGCTGACGTGGATTAAAACTATCGGACTCACGCGTGGCCGGTTGTCTTCAAGATTCGGGCCTAGATGGTTCGATGATAATCCTCGATGATGTACGCATAAGAGTAGCGTCTTGGCGTGTTCTAGTATGTCAGCACAAGAACATTATAAATAATTGTTTTTTTAAAACAGATTTTAAGTGTAAAAAACACGTACATTCTCACGCATAGAGGCGCTGCGTGCTGGATTTCCTAGGCTTGCTCTCGCTTCACTCGGCCGCGACGAGAAAGACTCAGGCATGTTATACTGTGCTAGCACACATCATCCGCTCGGCCACAACTCCAGTTAGTAGCGGTATGTAAAACATTCTGAAAAATACGCCTCAACCTACTCTGGATGGTATTCGGCATGGATCGAGGGTTCTCTCTAACTATTTCACGCACATCCGCCATTATGATATGCTGCCTACTTAGCTGAAAATAATGATCAATGTTATTCTCGTAAATGTGGAATTATAAATACAGTGCTAAAAATATACATAACGTGTCATCGCGGCGGGTTGCTGCAGTATGTTCTATCCCTCCCTCTAGCTGGTCTTGACGTGTGCGGTGTGCTGGTCTATCCGTTGGAGTGCGGGTGAGCTTGGAACGTATGCTCGCATTGTACCATGTCATATAAGCATCCCACGTATTATCGGAAAACATCCTGCATGTTCAGTGTCATAAGCATACCAATAAGAATTTGAATAATCTAAAAAAAATACCTATTTTCTGGAACTATGTTCGCAAGCTTGTTTGAATTCCATTGATCTATCCATAGCTTCTGGGTGTGCAGCCAATTATGATTCTTTCTCCCTTGATTGCTTTGTCTGAAATACGCATAACCATTGTTATAATATTTGACAAAAAACATTGTATAAATTTAAACTGATTTAAGATTAAGAACGTACTCGTGAAATGCAGACTCGACACAGTTGGGAGGCGGGGGAGGGACCTCCTGGTAGAGATCAAGTTGCCGCATCACACGCTCGGGGTTCTGTGGCTCCACCATATATAGGCACACAAGGTGACAACGTGTTCACCAAAGCTCCTGGTCTTGGTAGCAATCAATTGCTAAACCCCTATCTCAGCCACGTGCGTTACATAATCTTCATGCCACACATTCCATGTGATAGAAGAATAATGTATGGTCTCGAAATCTTCATGCTAAAGAGGATAGCACTTCAAAACCAAATCACGGGCCCAACGTAATACACCATATGTCCACCTGGTACCCATGGTCATGCAATCAAACTGGACGTGTGTCTCTGGTCTCCACCGGTCAACAAGTGATGTTAGAAGACAAGGGTCCAATTTAAATAACTGAGGCGTGGATGTCATCCTAGCGAACGGAAGTAGTCCGCTACGAGAAAGATAAGGCACGAACCGCTCATCATGAATCCATCGGTTCGCTGGACCTCGACACCTGAAAGTACTTGGTCCTCCTAGTGGACCTTCGGGGTTAATCCATTGTTGGCACCGATGGGTAGAATCGTACTGCCCATCCAAGAGAGGAGGTAAATCCGCCATAGTCTATACAAATGAGATAAATACAAATTTAAAACATAGTATATTACAACATCGAAATACAAATTTAAAACATAGTACATTACAACATTGAAATACATAGTACATTACAACATTGAAATACAAATTTAAAACATAGTACATTACAACGCTGAAATCCAAATACAACATTATAGCTTGTGTGGGCAATTTATCGCCGTGTGCCCAGGAATTTTACAAGTCTTACACCTCCGTCCTTCTCCGGCCTGGCTATGGTCCATGTCATTTCTAAATCACCTAGTTTGACAATGTCCCTTAACAGTTCGCTTGAGCACAGGGTTGGGCCACCATGTTGGTCCACCATACCAAATAGTGCTATGATGCTCCTTAACACCCCATGCCCAGAACTCGCCATCCTAGGTCTTCATAAGATTATGCATGCTGAAGTATGGGGAGATATATGAGTCAACGACAATCCTCTAGCCTGCTGCCGCTGTAAGGACATGGCTGCATGGGTAATGATAAAGCAAAGGCTTTTTGCAGGTGCATTCGCATGTCGTTGGATTGAGTGTGACCTCTTGCTTTGTATCCCCTCTCAAGTAGCCACGCACGTATTTTTGCCTTGTTCTGATCTCCCACCTCTTCCTAAGTGAGTCCACCACTCTGCTACCATGAGTCTTTTATTTTTCTATTTTTATGGCCAAGTGATCTTGCATAGTTTCAGACCATTGTTTGTTCATCTGCACTCATGCATGCGCTATTTAAACTCTATCTGCAAAGTACGCCACTGTGCGGGACCATGTTTCAGCAACCAATGCAGTAATAGGGAGGGCTCGGACACCTTTAAGCACTGCATTGTATACCTCTGACATGTTGGTGGTCATTATGCCATAGCAAGCACCATTGTCATGAGCCAGTGCCCACTTCCGAACATCCGGGCAATTAACATTCACCCACTCAGCCATATTCCTGGCCCTCCTGTGATTTCCTGCACCCGCTGGCTCAGCTGGTGCATCACCAGAAGCTGTGGTCGTTGCGGCATTCAATGCCATCCAGTGGACATCAAATTCCGCGGTTGGTTCTGCATACACATCACTTTGAAGGCCTTGAAACATTCCTTGTTCCGGAAGCGAGAGTAAAAGTTTGCTGCTAGATGTCTCATGCACCACCTAGTTTCAAGATCAGGCCAAAGGAACTCCATCGGTACATCGTGCTTCATTTTTCTAGTGCACTGAGAAGCCCTTGGTTGCGATCAGAAATGATGCATACATCAGGTCTATCTTTCACAACACCATCCTTCAAGCATTGCAGAAACCACAACCAACTTAACGTGCTCTCGGACTCAACGAGTGCGTATGCAATAGGAAGAAGCTGGTTATTTGCATCTGATGCCACAACTACCAAGAGAGTACCCTTATATTGTCCGGTGAGGAAGGTACCATCAATTGATATCACCGGCCGACAATGGTGGAATGCTTGGATAGTTTGGCTGAACGCCCAGAAGATACGGTCCAGGATGAAATGATCAGGAGTGCCACTCGGGTGGTTCGTTTCCATCCTATAGGTGACAGTTCCAGGGTTGTCTTCAGTAATCTGATGTAGCATTCTCGGAACCATGTTGTAAGCCTCCGTGTATGTGCCATACATCCCCTCTAAAACAGAATCCTTGGCACGCCTGGCCTTGCCATAGCTCACCGGAAAGCGTATCGCATCTGCCGCACCCTCTCGTAACGCCTTCACCGATACACTGATCTTATCTTTTACCATGGGTGCAATGACCTGTGCCACATATGCGGCACCGACATTGCAGTGTTCAGGAAGAGTGCCAGTTAGCTCACAACTGTGGGGAACCATGCGAGTTATCGTCCAAGTCTTGCATATTCCCACTGGTTGACGAGCGACGACTCTTCCAGGACAACCAGACTCTATGCAGAGAACCTTTAACAAATGTTTGTCAGATTTCTTCACTTTATGTTCTCGGGAAATGGAGAACGCATATCTTCTGATCGCCATGTCCACAGCCTCTTTGCTCGGGAACTGCTGGTTTTCTTCTAGGATGGTAGTTCCGACTCCACAGACAAAGGTATCATCGTGACCGATGACAAGAGCCTCTATGTCCCCAGGTGCCATTGCTGGCGCCACTGCTCTCACTTGACTCGGACCGCCTCCTTCATCTTCATCATCATCTGACGATTCACGATTATCGTCACCAGAATCAAGCTCGTCCGACTGTCCCTCAATCCATTCATTGAGGTCGACAATTGCCATGGAATAAGGTCCATTATTCTGGCTGGGAACAAATGCATCTTCCACATGTCTCCTCTCCACCGTCTCCGAATCTATAGCCATTGCGGAGATGGATAGTTGGAGCTTACCGGCTGCAGTGCTGCTACCAGGTTTGTCGCTGGCATCAACAAACTGCATATACACCATCTGTTGCCCATACATGGCCGCATCAGGTGTGCTTGCAAATTTCATGTATGAATCCCACGAATTTTCGCCTTTAACCTGGCGAAGTGCCCACCGGTAATCTTCTCCCACTCTCTTGCAAACGACCGCTTCAACGGTCATCTTTTTTCGGGCCATCTCTAGCCCAAACTCTGCGCGGATGCGCCTTCTAATGTCCATGAAACTAGTATTCACCAATTCTTCCACTATGATATTTTGTGTCTCACAACGCGACAGATCAAGCCCCGACGGCCCATCGCGGGTCATGTCCTCACCATAAAAAACATACAAAGTGTTCATCGTACCTAAGCGCATCACATTAATATAACCATATTAATTATATATAACCATAACCATAGTTTGTTAACATAATTATTTATATTAACAAAATACATTACTACGTAATTGTCTAACCCACGTGCAAGAAATATTATTACACATCCTAAATGATCTAATTAAGTTGTATACCTAAAATATAGCTACAAGAGCCTAAATATTCCTACACGACGTAATTACATTGCATAACTAAAATATTACTACACCACTAAAATATCTCTATATGACCTAATTAAGATTGCATAGCTAAAATATTACTAGATGAGTTCAAATATTTCTGCACGTTCAATTAAGTTGCGTACCTACAATATTGCTAGAAGAGCGCAAATATTTCTACACAACCTAATTGCGTTGCTTAGCTTAAATATTTCTACAAGACCTAATTAGGTTGCATAACTAAAATATTACTACAAGACCTCAAATATTTCTACACGACATAATTAGGTTGCTTATCTAGATTATTACTATAAGAGCTCAACATTTTCTACACAACGCTCGTATGCTATACGAAACAAAATATTTCTACCCGAGCTAACTAAGTTGCAAAGCGAATTGATAGTAAAATATGGTCTAAAAACTGACTAATATACAACATGTACAGCTTAAAAAAAATCAACGAAAATAACTTACCTTAATCGATGAGTGTCTCTTTCCAGCCTCCCAACACTAATGCAGCCTCAAACGAATATTAATTCAGCCTCACACAATTAGAGAGAGCATATGTCACAGAGCGTGTGAGTCAACGGACCAAAATATGTCACAGAGTCGCAGAGTGAGTGAACTGATCGCAGAGTGAGTAGCACCTGCGGTATCGCCGGTATTTAAAGGAACGGACGGAGCATCTATTCGAGCAGAACAACAAACAAGTTTCAAGAAAGCAAAAGTAGCTACAAGTTTCAACGAGCATCTCATCGGTCGCTTAATTACTGCATAGGTCAAGTCTAGTCAGGGGCAGGCGTGTCGGAGCAGCACAAAACGCCACAACCTAGGGCAGAGAAAAGTATCCGCCACCGCCCCCGTCCTGAACTTTGATGCGACGTCCCGCCAGCGGAGGCGCCTGCCTCCCGCCACGGCCCCACCTTATCCCGCCTCGCGCCCTGGCGGAATGCTCCTCCCGCAGCTGCCTGTGGCTGGAAGCCTGGCCCACCGCTGGGCCTGGCGGGATGTGACACGCGTCACTTTTCTAGCGTCCCGCCAGGGCAGTTTTCCTTTTGCAGTGACAGGGGGTAGTTTTGGCTATGCAAAATTGCAGGGGGTTATATTTGTAAAAAAATCCCTGAGCTGAGCTGAGCTGTCTGGGATCCCCGTGAGGGAGAGGGGACGATGGCCTACACACAGTGCACACTACAGAATACTGGCGTAGTGCATGTGCTACCTGCTGCGGCTCGTCCGCCCTTTTTACTAAGTGTTCGTCGGGCATGGGCATGGGCATGGGCTTCGGCGTCGGCTGGTGCTGTCACGTCCTTGCACTTCCAGATGTGGGACCGTGTATCACTATCTCCTTCCATGTTTACAGAGTTTGACATCTCGAGCGTCACTGCCAACTTAGGACGCTCAAACAGTATGTTTTGGTCCGTTTGGGTTAGACCCAGGATAGAAAATGAGTCGTGGTTCGACCCGCGTAGACCAAGCGCGGGAGGGGCTTGAAACGCAGAGTAGTATTTTTTTTACCAGTTTCACTCTTCAATAGCGCTTCACTCCCCGACAACGGATCTAGAAAATAGTCTTGATGATCCACAAGTATAGGGGTGTATCGTAGTACTTTCGATAAATAATAGTGTCGAACCCAACGAGGAGCAGAAGGTCTTGACAAACGGCTTGGATCAAGGATTCACTGTAAATACTAGCAAACGGATTTTTAGGGGGTTTTGGTAGTGCAGATAAATAAAGTGTGAGTTAATAAAAACAATAATAATAATTCCAGCAAGTGGCCCAATCCTTTCTTCAGCAAAGGACAAGTCAGTTGTATTACTTAAGATGACCAAACGTTCTCGAGGACACATGGGAATATTGTCAAGTGCTTTCGCTTCATATAGTTGATTTATATTCTTTTATTAGATAAGTTTTGTGTGGGTGAACCTATGCTAATGTACCAACCTTACTTGGACTAATACATACTTGTGATTATACCCCTTGCAAGCATCCGCAACTACAATAAACTAATTAAGATAGAAACCTAACCATATCATTAAACTCTGAGATCCTACACTCCCTTATGCAAAAGTTTCCTAACAGGGGTTTAGGTTTCTGTCACTCCGCAACCCCACAATTAGTAGCCAAATACACAATGCATTTCCCTAGGCACATAAAAGGTGAAGTATCATGTAGTCGACTTTCACATGACACATCTAGAAGAATAGCACCACAACTTAAATCTCAAACCATTAAATATTACTCAACATGATTCCACTACTAACAACATGACTTCTCCCATGTCCTCAAGAACTAAACGAACTACTCACGAGACATCATATGGATCAAGATCATAGATGAAATAATGATAAGTAACAATCTGAACATGAACAATAATCCAACGGTTCCACTCAATAGCATCAACTACAAAAAGTAATCAACATCGAGAAAGTTTCCCCTAGAACTATGCAAGATTCAACCCAATTGTTATAGTGTTACGGCGTGATGGTGATGGTGCTGATGGATATGATGGTGAGGATGATGATGATCCCGATAAAGTCTAGATTGATGACGATGTCGATGGCGACGATCTCACCTCTCCGGGAAGGAATTTCCCCGACAGATTTCTGCTTGCCGGAGAGCTCTTTCTCTCTCTGTAGTTTTCGTCCCGCAGAGGCGGCGAAATGGCCACTCCCCTAGTCTTAGGTTTTTGGGAGGATTATATACGCGGAAGGGCGATGCCAAAGGTGGGCCACGACAGCCACACCACCTGGTGGCATGGCCTAGGGGGACTCGCGCCTAGGGGTGGTGTGGGCCTCCTATGGCCCATCTCCACTTCTCCTTTCGGCTATCTTCGTCTTCTGGAAAAATAGGAATTTCCCGTATATTTTCTGGGATTTTCTAATCTTCGGAAATATTGCATCTGGACAACGCTTTTTCCATCAGAATCCTGACTCTGGCGGTTCATCCTCCAAAAGTCATCACCATGCAAAATAGATGAAATAACATAAGTATCATCTCTTAATATGAAATATATCAATGAATAACAGTAAATTATGATATAAAATAGTGATGCAAAATGGGCATATCAACTCCCACCAAGATTAGACCTTGTTTGGTCTCCAAGCGAAAACTGAACCCAGTAAACATGACCACAGGTTTATGGAGTGAAGTGTCGATAAAGAGAATACGGACAAGAAGCACAAATAATAATAGAAAACAACTCACTCTTATATAACTTAATTTGCAATGAGTAAGGGAGTCACAATAAATATGCACAAAGAAAATCATAATTGGTGATGGCAAACTTTGTTCTTGGTCAGAGAACAATTAACAAATCTTACTTAGTTTTGAGCAAAGCTTTTATAATGGAGTTTATATTGCAGGAGTCTCTTGCTCAAACATAACGGTCTTTTCGACAATGATAGCTTTCAAAGTTATATTCATTCAAATAAGAGCATTGTGCAAAACCAGGAACATAAGAAACAAGATTGAATAAATCAACATATGGATGATTGAATCACAACAACTCAAATGCTTGCTTGAGATAGAAAGGAATAGGTTTACTAACTCATCATAAAAGTAAAAGATAGGCCCTTCATAGAGGGAAGCATGGATTTCAATTTTCATAAAGAGCTTCCAAAAATTATGGTACTTACTAGCTTTGAGCTATCATTGCCCCTATCATAAGCATCTTGAAGTGATTAAGGTTAATGTGAGGGAAAATATGAGTTATATGCTTGACAAATCATACGTTGAAAATCTCATGCCCCTTGATTACAAGTACCGAAATCTCATGCTACTCAACTTTGGTAACAAGCAAGTTCTTGTCATTGTAAGTGTATGTGTATCATAGAGAATCGCCAACGGGATACCCCTTGCCCCATGACGCAGGAGCTATCCCATATCAAAATGACAAGGAAACAGACAATGAGCATCTCAGCGATCTTTTTATTTACTATTTGCATAGTTTTTTATTGAGGATGCTTCATAGAATACCACTATGGTTATGCTGCAAGTTTCCACCATGATTAGACATGGCTTAGGCTAGCCGCCCAGGCGTTTCTCTAACACATATACAAACTCCATGGACTTACAAGCTCCCATCTTATTTCACACCGCCGACATCCATAAACAAAATAACATGATATCAACTAAATAAATAAGTGCAATGTCGAAAGAGGACCCCATGAAAGCAAGGTTTTGCTAACTCCCAACTTATAATTTGCAAGCATACAAGCATCATAAGACAGTCACAATGGTTCAAATTTATTAAGTACAAGAAAATAAAGGGTGCCATCAATTTTGTGAGAGTTTTACTAAATAATTTTCTCATAACAATTTTTTTAATTAGTAAGATAGATAAAACTCAAGAATTTACTTGGAATAGCAACAATGCTAATAGGTAGATATGGTGGACACAAATGGCATAGGTTTTAGTTCAAGGCTTGGATGCACGAGAAGCATTCCCTATCAGTACAGGTTTTTGGCTAGCAAGGCTGGGTAGCAAGCATAAGAGTTAAGGGAAACAAGCAAACATACAAGTGATAGAAACAATCATGCAATCTTCCTTGGAAGCACAAACGATATTAACTTGGGAATACTAAGATTATGAGCCAAACAAGAAAGAAAATTAAATAATATATCTACAGGTACTTTTCTCTTTTCCACTCAATCCTCAAAGTAGTGTTGCTACTGACCAAAGCTAGGTTTGCGAAAACCAACTAGATTTACTTGATGCTCCCAAAGTTATACCAATACTAAGAACAAGATCAATCATATAATAGAAATTGCAAACTAAAGTAAGATGTGCAAAAAGTAAATGATAAAACTTCTCATTCATATTCCATAACGGCACTCACACCAAGGGATACATAGATAATCAACTAGAGGATAAATACTTCCACAATGCAAACCTGAAGGGAATATGCCCTGAGAGGCAATAATAAAGTGTTTATTATGTGTTTTCCAAGTATATGATAGATGTTTATTTTGCATGCTATAATTTTATTAATACGGAAACGTTAATACATGTGTGTTTAATAAACAAACAGAAAGTTCCTAGTTATGCCTCTCTCATAAACTAGCTCGTTGATTAACAAGATGATCAAGGTTTCCTGATCATGGACATTGGATGTTGTTAATAACGGGATCACAACATTAGTGTAATGGTGTGATGAACATTCATCCGAAGTATAGCATTACGATCAAAGTCATTGAGTTTATATTGCTATAACAACTTACGAAGTGATCCTAATCCTTATACCATGAGATCATGTCAATCACTAACACCGGAAGAGTTTCTTGATAACATCAAATGTCACACCGTAACAGGGTGATTATAAAGATGGATTCAGAACTAATAAAGTGTTATGTTGAGGCCCATGGATCGAGAGTGGAATTTGTTCATCCTGATGACGGATAGATATACTCTGGGCCCTCTCGGTGATATCACATTAGTTAGCTTGCAAGCAAGTGATTTGATCACTAGAATGTTATATCACAGGAACGAGAAAAGAGTGCATGCCAGTAACGAGATCAAACTAGGTATGGAGATACCGATGATCGAATCTCGGACATGTAATATATCGTGAAACAAAGGGATTAAGATACTAGCGTAAAAGGTTCCGACGATCACAAGAAAGTCATCGTTGAATGTGTGGGAGTCAGTATGGGTCTCCAGATCCCGCTTCTGATTATTCATTCGAGAGGGGTCTCGATCATGTCCGCATTATTCACGAACCGTAGGCTGACACACTTAAGAGACACCGACATCCAATTGCAGCAAAAGTTTCATGCCAAAAGAATGAACAAGCGCAGGAATTTATTTCACTAGATACCGAAATAGGTTTTCGGGTGAAATTGCATAAAGTGGTTATGCATGTGAATTAGAATTCTAGCAAGGGGTTATTTGTGAATGTTTGTCATTAAATTAATTGACAAAATTCTGAATAAAATAAAAGAGTTTTATTTAATGAGAGTTTGCATTAAATTTGGTGGAAATTTAATGGGAATTTGAGTGGGTTTTTTAGTGGAGAAAATTGAAGGGCCATTTTGTGAGTGGAGTGTCCACCCACATGAATGAGGAGAGGTGGGGGCACCCTCCATGGCCGGCGGCCATGCCCCCTTGGGATGCCCCATCCCCTATATAAGGAGCCCCTCCTCTCACTTCTCACTCACACCTCCTCGTGAAGGATCTCTCTCCCCCTCTAGAATTTATTCCCCATGGTCTCGGACTAGCGAGATACATGTTCCCGGTGGCTATTCGGCAAGAAAGAGTTGTGCTTCCGCCGCATCGCTGGAGCGAGGAGGCGAAGGTTGCTCGGTGCCTAGAACGTGTGTGCGAGCACGGATGCGCTGCTGTTTTGCGGCGCTAGGACTTCCTCTCGATCTTGAGATCGGCAAGAGATCGTCTACATCAACCACGAGTCGAACTCGTTAAGCTTTGTCGGTCTTCAAGGGTATGTTCTCTACGGATATACATCCGCCCATTGTTTGTATCTAGTAGATAGATCTTGGTACATAGTTCACATCGTAGGAAAATTTTAGTTTTCTATGCTACGAACCCTACAAAACCATCCTATATGATAACTTCTCTACTCATGATATGACTCTACTAAAAAGGTAAAAAGATAAAAGATAATGATGTGATATCGCGGCACTCCCCCAAGCTTGGAACAAACCAAGGGGATGCCAAAAACTGATGACGAGTTAATCCTTTGGTGGTGGTGGTGTGATCATGATCGGAGTGAGGAAATCCCCCAGCATCTTGCGAAGCCTGTTATTCTCCTCTTGAAGTATATCCACCTTTCTCCTCAGGACTCGGTACTTATCACAAAACTCATCAGTGGATCGAAGGGCTTCCACTGCCATAGGGCAGGAACTGAGGTCTGGAATTGGAGGTATTATCCCCTGCATATTATGAGAAAAAGCACGTCCAGTGTTAATTGCCCCTACAAGAGTAGGTTTTATTGCCCTTGATCCTATAGCAATCTGTCCCTTCATGCCTGCTGACATGTTCTTTACCTCCTCCTCGACGCTTCGATCCATGTCTTCGCACCTATATATGATCACTTCTTCTTCCACCCATCCAACGAAAGTCCTCCGCTCAAGATTGCGAAGGAGCTCGCGCCTCCTAAGACGAACCCTTGAATGACATCTGAACAGAAAAGATCAAAATGAAAACACAACGAGAACATGATATACGGACCTTGGAGGATCCGGGGGATTATATATCACAAAGTTTAACGATAAACGGAAGGTACTGGGAGAAAACGGGTCGGAGATAAGCTCCGAGGTGGCCAAACCACCTGGTGGCGCGGCCAGGTGGGCCCGCGCCAAGGGGTGGTGTGAGCCCCCCGGACCCCGTTTCCGTCCCTCTTTTGACTCATTATCTTCCATATTAAATAAAAACTGCAAAAATATAAATTGGAAATTTTTTCGCGAATCTTTTCTTACCAGAACTATTACCTATTTGAAAACGGACTCTGCAGATTCCTGAATTTGGTCTTTAATAAATTCTTCCGAAGTCACCACTTGAATAATATCAATATCTTCATTATAAGAATTTCTAGAAATATAATATTTGAGCCTTTGACCATTCACCACTTGTGTAGTGTTGTCTCTCAATGAGGAAATTTAATTTCACCTGAACGATACACCTCTTCAATGATAAAGGGCCCTTCCCATTTTGAGAGTAATTTTCCTGCAAAAAATCTGAGACGAGACCTATACAATAAAACTTTCTCACCAACATGGAACTATCTCTTAAGAATTCTCCTATCATACCATTTTTTTACTTTTTCTTTAAAGAGTCTAGCATTTTCATAAGCTTCACTTCTCCACTCATCCAAATAACTCAAGTCAAGCAATCTTTTCTTACCAGCAAGTTTAAAATATCTATTCAGTTCTTTCACTGCCCAATAAGATTTGTGTTCTAATTGTAAATTCAAGTGACAAGCTTTTCCATAAATCATTTTCTAAGGAGACATTCCTATAGGATTTTTCTAAGCAGTTCTATAAGCCCATAAAGCATCGTTCAAATTTTTAGCCCAATTTTTTCTAGATCTATTAACAGTCTTTTGCAAGATAGTTTTAATTTCTCTATTTGATAATTCTACTTGCCCACTTGTTTGGGGATGATAAGATGAAGCAATTCTATGATTAACATCATATTTAGCAAGGGTCTTCCTAAAACCACCATGAATAAAATGAGAACCTCCATCATTCATAAGATATCTAGGCACGCCAAACCTAGGAAAAATAACATCTTTAAGCATTTTTAAAGAGGTCTCACCATCAGAACTTTTTGTAGGTATGGCTTCTACCCACTTAGTAACATAATCAACAGCAACAAGAATATGAGTATAACCTTTTGAAGGAGGAAAAGGACCCATAAAGTCAAATCCCCAACAGTCAAATGGTTCAATAACAAGAGAATAACTCACATGCATTTCATTGCGTCTAGAAATATTACCAACTCTTTGACATTCATCACATGATAAAATAAACTTTCTTGCATCTTTAAAAAGAGTAGGCCAATAGAAACCTGATTGTAGAACCTTTTGTGCGGTTCTATCTCCAGCATGATGTCCTCCATAAGCACTACCATGACATTTTATCAATATATCTTGTTGTTCATATTCTGGAAAACATCTTCGCATAATACCATCCACTCCATCTTTATATAAATGTGGGTCATCCCAAAAATAATGCCTCAAATCATAAAAAAAATTCCTTCTTTGCTGGGCTGTAAAGGTTGGAGGCAAATACTTAGAAACAATAAAGTTAGCATAATTAGCATACCAAGGACTCTCTCGCGAGCTTACCTTTATTGCAGCCAATTGTTCATTTGGAAAACTATCATTAACAGGCATAGGATCAAAAGAATGTTTTCCAATTGAGACAAATTATCAGCAACATAATTTTCAGCACATTTCCTATCTACAATATGTAGACCGAACTCTTGTAAAAGCAACACCTATCTAATAAGTCTAGGCTAAGCATCTTTCTTTGTCATAAGGTATTTAATAGCAGCATGATCGGTATGAATAGTAACTTTTGAATCAACAACATAAGGTCTAAACTTATCACAAGCAAAGACTATAGCTAAGAACTCTTTTTCAGTAGTAGCATAATTATTTTGAGCAGCATCAAGAGTCTTACTAGTATAATGGATAGCATTCAACGTTTTATCTATTCGTTATCCGAGAATAGCACCTACAGCAAAATCACTAGCATCACACATAATTTCAAAGGGTAAATTCCAATCGGGTGGTTGGACAATAGGAGCACTAGTTAAAGCTTTCTTTCGAGTTTCAAAAGCTTCCTTACAATCATCATAAAAAAGGTACATCTTTTTGGAGAAGATTAGTAAGAGGTTTTGATATCTTGGAGAAATCTTTAATAAACGTCCTATAGAAACCAGCATGACCAAGGATACTACGAATACCTTTAACATACCTAGGATAGGGCATTTTCTCAATTGCTTCAACTTTGGCTCTGTCAACTCCAATGACTCTTTCAGAAATTTTATGTCCAAGGATAATTCCTTTATTAACCATAAAGTGGCATTTCTCCCAATTAAGAACAAGATTAGTTTCTTCACATCTCTGCAAAACTTTATCAAGGTTGTTCAGACAATTATCAAAAGAATTTCCATAGACGGAAAAATCGTCCATGAATACTTCCACAATTTCTTCACAAAAACCATGAAAGATAGTAGACATACATCTTTGAAAAGTAGCAGGAGCATTACACAAACCAAAAGGCATACGCCTATAAGCATAAGTTCCATAAGGACACATAAAAGTGGTTTTCACTCGATCTTTTTGTTTAATAGCAATTTGAGAGAATCCAGAATAACCATCAAGAAAACAGAAATGAGTCTTCTTAGACAACATTTCTAACATTTGATCAATAAAAGGTAACGAATAATGATCTTTCTTAGTAACTTTGTTAACCTTTCTGAAATCAATTCACATCCTATAACCAACTACTAATCTTTGAGGAATAAGCTCATTATTCTCATTAGGCACAATAGTAATTCCTCCTTTCTTAGGGACGCAATGAACAGGACTAACCCATTGACTATCAGCAATAGGATAAATAATACCAGCATCAAGGAGTTTCAATACCTCATTTCTTACCACTTCCTTCATCTTAGGATTTAAACATCGTTGATGTTCAACAACTGTTTTTGCATTAGGTTCTATATTAATAGCATGCTGACATATAGGAGGACAAATCCCTTTTAAATCATCAAGAGTATAACCCATAGCTCCTCGGTGTTTCTTCAATACTTCTAATAATCTTTCCTCTTCCTTTCCTGAAAGTTTAGAACTAATAATAACAGGATATATTTTCTTATCATCAATGTAAGCATATTTAAGATCATCAAGTAAAGGTTTAAGGTTGAAAACTGGATCCTTTTTAGGTGGTAATGTGGTACCCAAATCTTCCACAAGTAGATTATGCTTAAGCATCTTGGGTTGACGAAGGAGAATCTCGTCAATCTCATTTATTTCTTCCATGAAGATCTCACTTTCGTCGTCTTCCATATATTGCTACAAAGCATTATTAGGAGCAAGAGAAATAGAAGCAAGTTGTTCAACTCTAAAATCCTCATCAGGCAATTCATTTTCATAAGGAGCTTTAGCAAATTTAGAAAAGTTAAACTCATAAGATTATCCATCAAATTTAGTTAAAATTTTATCCTTCTTACAATCTATAGTAGCTCCACAAGTGTTCAATAAAGGTCTACCAAAAATGTTAGGACAAGTTTTACTAGCAGCTAAACATAGTACTAAAAAATCAACAGGATATTTAGTCTTGTTACAAAGAACTTCCACATCTCTTACAATACCAATTGGAGAGATGGTCTCTCTGTTAGCAAGGTGAATAACCACATAAATGTCTTCAAGTTCACAAGGACCAATTTCATGCATAATTTCTTTGTAAAGCTCATAAGGAATAGCACTTGAACTTGCACCAATATCATATAAACCATAATAGAAATGATCACCTATTCTGACGGAAAGCACAGGGACACCAGCTTTCCTAGTTATACTAGGATGTGAAACAATTAGAAGCATATTCACAAAAGATAATGTGTCCATCTTCTATGTTTTTAGTGACAAGGTCTTTCACAATTGCTACTGCAGGTTCAATATTTGTTTGTTCATCAGGTTCTACATCTTTCTTTGTACTGTTGTTAGCCACACTAGTTATCATAGAATGTTCCTTTACCTTAGTAGGGAAGGGTATTTTCTCAATGTAAGGTTCAGGAAAAATATGATCAACAGTACAAACTTCAATATTTCTAGCAGGAACACAATTAACAATATCTTTATATGGCGCATGATACTTGCTCCATTCCTTTTTGGGAATTTCAATATAAGAGGCAAAGGACCTAAAACAATTTGCAAGAACTTGAGAATCAAGACCATAAACAATACTAATATTATGAAAGTCATTAGTTCCCATAAAATATTTAATACATTCATAATCATAATTTATACCTGACTTTCTTCCTTTGTCATTTTCCCATGCTTCAGTATTTTCTTGAATACGGTCTAGAAGATCCCATTTAGCATCTTATTTCATACATGTAAATGATCCAGCACAATAAGTATCCAATAAATCCTTATCATGAAGAGAAAGCCTTTCATAAAAGTTAATAATAATAATATTATTGGGGAGCTCATGAATGGGACATTTGAGCATTAGTAACTTCAATCTCCATCACGAGGCAAAAAATTATATATTTGATTTCGATCTTTATGAATCTCACTAGGAGGATAGAATTTAGAATAAAATAGAGGTACAATTTCCTCCCATTCAATAGATCAGCCATTCTTCAGCAGCTTATACCATTCCTCAGCTCTGCCTTTCAATGATAGAGAGAATATCTTTTTCTTAACTTGATCCATTGTAATACCTGCACACTTGAACAACTCGCATAATTCATGTATAAAGAGCAAATGATCACCAGGATGGACAGTTCCATCTCCAAAATAGCAGTTATCCATAACACGATCAACAATTTTTGTAGGTATTTTAAAAGGATCTAATTCAGCAGGTGGTGGTTCATCTACTAGCTTAGCAGTGGTAGTAGCTTTCCAAAATAGGAAACTAAGTTTTTTATCCATATTGAAATAAAATAACAGACAAAAATAAAAACAATACTCACAGTAGAAATTTCCTTTACCAGTTCCACTCTTCCGTAGCGCTTCAATCCCCGGCAACGGCGCTAGAAAATAGTCTTGATGACCCACAAGTATAGGGGGTGTATCGTAGTACTTTTGATAAATAAGAGTGTCGAACCCAACGAGGAGAAGAAGGTGTTGACAAGTGGTTTAGATCAAGGATTCACTATAAATACTAGCAAACGGATTTTTAGGAGTTTTTGGTAATGCAGTTAAATAAAGTGCGAGTAAATAAAAGACAATAATAATAATTGCAGCAAGTGGCCCAATCCTTTCTTCAGCAAAGGACAAGCTGGTTGTATTACTTAAGATGACCAAACGTTCTCGAGGACACATGGGAATATTGTCAAGTGCTTTCGCTTCATATAGTTGATTTATCTTCTTTGGTTAGATAAGTGTTGTGTGGGTGAACCTATGATAATGTACCGACTTTACTTGGACGAATACATACTTGTGATTATACCCCTTGCAAGCATCCGCAACTACAAGAAAGTAATTAAGATATAAACCTAACCACATCATTAAACTCTGAGATCCTACACTCCCTTATGCAATGGTTTCCTAACGGGGGTTTAGGTTTCTGTCACTCCGGCAACCCCACAATTAGTAGCCAACTACACAATGCATTCCCCTAGGCCCATAAAAGGTGAAGTATCATGTAGTCGACGTTCACATGACACCACTAGAAGAATAGCACCACAACTTAAATATTACTCAACATGATTCCACTACTAACAACATGACTTCTCCCATGTCCTCAAGAACTAAACGAACTACTCACGAGACATCATATGGATCAAGATCAAAGATGAAATAATGATAAGTAACAATCTGAACATGAACAATAATCCAATGGTTCCACTCAATAGCATCAACTACAACAAGTATTCAACACCGGGGAAGTTTCCCCTAAGAATTATGCAATATTCAACCCAATTGTTATAGTGGTACGGCGTGGTGGTGATGGTGCTGGTGGTGATGATGGTGAGGATGACGATGATGATGATGATCCCGATGAAGTCTAGCTTGATGAAGGTGTTGATGGCGATGATCTCCCCTCTCCGGGAAGGAATTTTCTTGCCATATTTCTCCCTGCCCGAGAGCTCTTTCTCTCTCTGTAGTTTCCGCCCCGAAGAGGCGGCGGAATATTTCTGTGGTCACTCCCCTAGTCTTAGGTTTTCGGGAGTATTATATACGCGGAAGGGCGATGTCAGAGGTGGGCCATGGCAGCCACAACACCTAGTGGTGTAGCCTAGGGGGACCCGTGCCTGGGGGTGGTGTGGGCCCCCTGTGGCCCATCTCCACTTCTCCTTCCTGCTATCTTCTTCTTCTGAAAAAATAGGAATTTCCGTATATTTTCTAGGATTTTCTGATCTTCAGAAATATTGCATCTGGACAACATTTTTTCCATCAGAATCCTAACTCCGTCGGTTCATCCTCCAAAAGTCATCAAACATGTAAAATAGATGAAATAACATAAGTATCATCTCTTAATATGAAATATATCAATGAATAATAGTAAATTATGATATAAAATAGCAATGCAAAATGGTCGTATCAACCGGCCATGACAATAGAACTTGGTTGTGGTGTGGGGAGAAGGAGCAGCGGCGGTGGAAGAGCACAAAAAGAAAACCAAAAAAATTACAAAGAAAAAGAACGAAAGAAATATCAAAAAGCAAAAACCTCGTAACTCAAACCCACGTTGCTGCAACGGCCAGCAGCGGGGGTCCACGGGAACACTTGGGCAAGCACTAGGCCACATGAGACCTTATAGGGCACTTTGGTAGGGGCGCTTCTTCAACCTATCCTAAAATATTTAATTAGGGGTGATTTGAGCAAAGTGCCCTGAATTCACATGGCACTTCTTATTACTTCCACTAAACTCTATGATTTAGGGGAATTTCTTCAAAAGTACCCTACAAACTTTGGTAGCACTTTTTTAAATGCCTCCCGTGTTTAGATGGCAGAAAGCATGTAATACAATCAGTACAACCCATAATAGGAGAATAATGAACTTATTCTTCAACTACTATAAGATTAATAGAAATATTACAAGGTTCGACAAATTTAGATAAACACCAAAGTATGAGGTTCTACAAGCTCGGTCCTCGGTAAACTTAGATGAACATAGTAGAGTAGTAGGACAAACTTAGATAATCTAGGCAGCTGGGAGTTTCACTCTTCAAGATTGAGCAACTCCAGCTTTAACCAAAACCACTGACCCCTACGGCTTGGTGGGATCTTACTCGCATCTATGAAACTAAATATCCAAACATCACATTATTTGATTTTGAATTCATCTACTACCTTTGCCCATCCTGGAGCAATAATATTGGCTTTTCCCTCCAGGTGAAGCATCAACCTGCAATATTTGATTTGAGAACCTAACTTGAGGTTAACACCTAAACTGACCACCTAGGACCTGGCTGGCACACCATGCCTACAGACATTCTTATCCATTAGGAGCTTCATGAGGTAAGCACTTGTGAACATCAGTGTGAATTCCTGTAATTGTATGATAAATTAAATAAAATATACTATCTGGGAATGGATACAACAATGTTTGTATGTACTGGAGTGTAAATATATAGTATCATGGAATGCTCAAAGTTTTACATACTATTTACATGTACTGGAGTGTAAATAAACAACCGTGTATATGTAGCAGCATGAAAATTTTACTATTTTCCCTCATCAAGATTGACATATATTGTTGTCATTAGGCTAACATACTCCTTCACTTCTGGTTGTGGGTAGTCCTCAACATAGTTCCTAAGCATCATCACTTGGTTGAAATTCATCACCACCTTATTTCCAAATTTGCAATTCTTGTCAAAATATTCCTCTCCATTGTATCTAGGTCCCGCCAAATGGCAAACAAGAAATGTTAGTCACACAAATCTACTTAAATCAAACATAGCTAAGTGAAATAACCATAACTATATGATTATCCCACCTCTGATGGTGATTTTTTGCTGGTCCAAATAGAATTCATCGTCATTATCACTATAGGCATCATCTTCGTCGGTCAGGTAGGTTCTTCCTCCCCACTGAAGTAGTCTTCTCCCATAATATGGCTTTGCATACTATACATGTAATTGTAACATTAGTCTAAATCTTGATTATAATTCATAAATCCCTATGATATACTACTCCAACAAATGTATCATTTGTTTTTATAAAGAAAGTTTACAAAGTAAGATTTCAAGTTCCTAAACACAAATGCTCAAGGGAGACCATGGCTAGCAAAACAATATTTTAAGATCATTTTTCTTCAGATTCTTCCAACTGTTAACATTACTACAAAATAAGCAATAACCCAAATCCTACGACAAACTTCGACAAATCTCCAAGCACACATAGAAAATCTCCAAGAAACCTAAGCCTACGAGGAACCCTAGCACGATGGTACATAGGAACATAAGGGAGAATTGGGACGTACCTATCAGGCTCCCAATGCTTAGCCTCTGAGGGTTGAGGCGGCGGATAAGATCCGGTGGATGAGGTGCTAGAGAGGGTAGGTTGATACGACGGTGCAGTGGATCCATGCCTGCGGTGGCAACTGGATGAGGCGCTAGAGAGAGTAGGGTTGTGGCTTGAGAGGATCCTCTCCAGAGACTTATATCATCTATGTATGTCTATTTTGGCCCTGGGATTGAAGGACAAATATTGCCAGGCCTATCCCATATTCGATTGAAGGCCCTGGGATTTTAGTAATATGAGTGGCCCATATTAGATTGAAGACCAAATATTTCCAGTCCCATCCCATAATTTAGATTGTTATTAAAATTCAGGAAAATAGTTGGAATCATAGAAAATCATCAAAGTTCAAATCATATTAAATCATCAACAAGACGTGGCAAACATGTATACAAAATGTTGTGATAAACAACACAATAGGATAAGGAATTATTGCATGATAAACAACAAAACAAGAGTTGAAATCGAAAAAATAATATAGATGTTAACAATCACTTAAGAACAAATTCAGCATCACTTATACATCAAAATATCACTTAAACATAGTTCGATAACAGGTTCTACTTAGTACACCATACAGTTCACTTAATACACATATAGGTTCTACTTATTATAGCAAACAATTCACTTAATACTATCCATATTTTGGATAACAGCTTCTACTTAGTACACCACACAGCTCTACTAATTATAGCACACAACTCATGCTAAAAAAGTATGGACTTGGCAGGATCAAAATCAGCATGTAAATCTCTCCATATTCCTCTTCATAGAAGTAGAATAGACATATGTATTGTTCTTTATCTTGAATTTGTTGACAACCTTGTCCCAGCTAGTTGTCATAATTACATTTGTTGAATTATCTCCCATCTTCATCCTAACTACACAAGTCTTGCTGCTATTCATTCTCTCAACTTGAACATAAAATGGTTCATCAAGGTACTCTTGTAGGTACTAACATAGGTATACCCTATGGGTGCCTAAGATTGGCCTACCTGGTTCGGCCCAGTAGATGACCATGTGACAATCTGTCGTTGATGTTGAGTCCCAGTGAATATTCGGGCGTCCCCTAGCCTATGGAGGATACAATTCCTTGGTGGATACGACAAACACTAGATATGAAGTTTAAAGGATTAACCCTACAAATATAACCAACTCGAGTGTGTCCCGAGACCTGTCCTCTCCATATAAAGGTCAGGAAGGAGCAACTAGCAGGACATAAAAAACCCTAGCACATACACCCGCCATATCACATCCAGAGAATCCAGTAGAACATGTACTTCGCTAATCCTAAGCCATGGGGAAATGCTAGAGGGGGGAGAGAAACTTCACGAGGAGGTGGTGAAAGTGGAGAGGAGGAGGGATCCTTTTATAGGGGAGGGGGTTTCCCAAGGAGCTTGGCTGCCGGCCATGGTGGTCCCCCACCTATTCCCTCATTCATGTTAGTGGACTCTCCACTCACATCAACTCCTCTTCCACTCACATGCATTTAATTCCCACTCAATTAAATCCATTTCTCTACTAAATAAAAACACTTTTTATTTTTTATCAATAATTATATTATTTAGTTTATTTACATAAAAACCCTTGCATTGTTTCAGTATCACATCTTAAACCATTTTTAGAAATCTGACTTAAAACACTTCCGTGATCATCGAAACAATTTCAGCTCTAACAAAATTATTCTCAGATATGTTTTATCTACCACCTAGTGTTAGTGTACCATAAGTGTGCCACCGTATGGTTCGTGAATGATTCAGACATGATAGAGCAAGACACATATCTTATCAATAATCAGAAGCAGGACCTGGAGATCCATACTGACTCCCACATATTCAACCATGACTCTAGTGATCGTGTGAACCATTAACATCGTAACCAATTCCTTTTGTCTCATGATATTTTACTTGTCCAAGATCCGATAATAGGTATCAACTATACCATATTTTGATCTTGTTCCCGACAAGTACTCTTTACTCGTTCGTGATATAACATCCTTGTGAACTAGTCACATGCTTGCAAACGGTGTTGATGTGATATCACCGATAGGGCCCAGAGTATATCTCTTCGTCATTAAGATGGAAAAATCCTACTACTGATCCATGCGCCTCTACATAACACTTTCGGAATACCTGAACCCACCTTTATAGTCACCTTGTTATGGTATGATGTTTGATGTTATCAAGACACTCTTCCGGTGTTAGTGATTGATATGATCTCATGGCATGAGGACTAGGTCTACTTCGTATATGTTTGATGTAGCAATGTAAACTTAATGAATAAATCATATTGCTAAATCTACCTTGGGTGTATGTTCATCATATCATTCTTCTAATGATATGATCCCGTTATTAACAACATCCAATGTTCATGATCAGGAAACCTTGATCATATGTTAATCAACGAGCTAGTATAAAAAGATGCATTACTAGGAGCTTTGGTTTGTTTATTAAATACACATGTATTAACATTTCCTATTAACACAATTCTAGCATGAGAAATAAACATCGATCATAAACTTGGAATAAGATAATAACATTTTATTATTGCCTCTCGAGCATATTTCAGTTCACCCATCAAAATTTTAATTTAAGAATTTGGAATCATGAGATTCTTGAATTTGTTCAATGTCTAGTTTCTCATTGTTCTCCATAACCAGGGCCATGGATAGGTACTTAGCTTTGACACTCTCGAGAGGTTTGTACATTTTACCCACAAGACCCAATCAACCCTCGCACACATACCACCCAGATGTGGCACGGTGGAGAGGAGACCGGGACAAGACCTTTCAGAAGTAGTCCCCTGAGCCACACCATGGACCATAACCACCTACACTTTCTACCTTTCTGGTCACGATGGGTCAGGGTCCCACAACATAATAGTCAAAGATAGGACCCATTTGACAAGTGGTCGTACATGGAAGCCCATAGACAAGAGCACCGCCAATCTCTTTAAACCTCAGTGCTTTCCGCATGTGCACATAAGATAGGAGCAAACCATTGATATGGATCCGTATAAATGTCCCCCATTGATATGGAGGTGCGACCATAAATATGACCTCATGAAAATGATTCTCGTTTAGTACTCCACCTAAAAGTATCAATCATGATCATCCAAGTGGTTCATTAAGTTATGTTGTTTTTATTATACAAAAATAATTTCCTCTCAACATCACATATCTTGATCTGAGTCCACCCACGAGATCTACAACGTAGCTAAGCATTCAACTCCTGCGTTGTTTTCTAGTCAACAGTCAACACTAGTAGGAAAACGATTATAGGTAGATTTTAATTCGGTGGCGCATATAGGAAAAATGCTCCACTAAAATTAATTCTGTGGTGCATATAGCAAATGCTCCACAGAAGTCTTGCAATTCTGTGGCGCATATAGCTATATGTGCCACAGAAATATGCGTCATAGAAAGTGAGAATTCTGTGGCGCGTATAGCCATATGCGCCACAAAATTCCTGTGGGCCCCATGTGGGCCTGACCCAGCACATGGGCAGGTATGCGCCACAGAATGTCAAAATTCTTTGGCGCATATAGATATATGTGCCAGATATATGTGCCAGAGAATCACTTTCTGTGGCACATATATCTATATGCGCCACATAATTTTGACATTTTGTGGAGCATTTGCCGTATGTGCCACAGAATGTGCAAAACAGATCTAAAAAAAGGCGGCATACCCTCCTACCTACCACCACCCTTTCCCTTCTTCCCACCTCCAACTAGCTCGTCCCCCTCCTCCCTCCCACTCCATTTTGCTCATACTCAGCTCCATTGTTGATAGCTAGACCTACTTTGGTTCATGTACTTGTGAGGGGAAGCTACTCCTACTTGTAAAGGTACTAAACCACCCATACTTTCCTCCTCCACCACATCGCACACCCTCTTGCTACACTATGCATATGGTTGTGGTGTAGATTTGGTTTGTAGATTTGTGAGGTGTGCATGGGTACTTGTGTGATGCATGTTTTGTGTGGCCGGCGGGCCTCGGCGTGGTGTGTATGGATGTTTTGTAGGTGAAGATGGTCTCGCAGGCGGTGTGCGATGGCGAGAAGATGTTCCTTCGCTTTGTGTTGTGCTTGAATGCATGTTTGCTTGTGGAGGAGCTTTGTGTTGTGCTTGAATGCATGTTGCCGGTGCGCGCCGGGTGCATGGAGGTTTGACGAAATGTTGATTCACGTCCATTTCGGCAAATTTCTGCACTAGCCATACGTCCTATATTTAGGATAGGTCATGCCTAAATTTTTCGGCGATCATGCATGCATGTATGTGTGTGTGTCGTGTGTGTGTGCATGGTTCTAACATACTCTCTTTAATTTGGTCTATGTTCGCGCAGACGACCATGGTTATCCATATGAGCAAACGCTGGGTGGTTAGATACAAGGCTGACGTGATGGCCGACATGGTTCGGAACAACATGACCAAGATAATATGTCTGTGCCGAACGTGCAAACACCAGAAGTGGATCAACCCTGATTCTGGACAACTGGAGTCTCACCTGCTCACGCGTGGTTTCATGCCCGGCTTCTTAGTGAATGATGAGGAGACGTCGGCAGATGGCGATGGCCATGATGAAGAAGAGGTCGGGGGCAGGGGAGAAGACGAAGGGTCTCCCGGACATGGTCATCATGAAGAAGGAGATGCCGACGAACATGATCATCATGAAGAAGGAGATGCCGGAGGACACGATCATCATGAAGGAGACGATGCCAGAGCAGATGGTGGTGGTGGCGGCAGAAAAGACGGGAGCACGGACACACCGCTAACTTCGGCCTTGAGGGACCCTCATCTTAAAGAAATTCACCTCAAGCAGACGGCCAACGCAAGAGCTGCAGCCACAGAGAAAGCCAAGCTGGCATAAATGGAGGTAGACGGGAGGACTCCATTTATATCCTGGGTGCCGGCCCGAGGATACACGCTTGAGTGTAACGCTAAAGGCTCTGGAGATGAAGGCGGGGTACAAATGGACTGACACTAGCTTCAACGCTCACATGAAATTCTGGCCCGCTCGTCTTCCCAAGGACAACACACTGCCAACAAGTATCGTGGAGGCGAGGAAAGTAGTTTTCCCACTATACATGCCGTACGTGAAGTACCACGCATGCATCAATGACTGTGCACTTTACCGGAACGAGTAAAAGGATAGAACCACGTGCCCGGTGTGCGGCCAGGGACGATACAAGAGAGGGAACAATAAAGTTCCCCGAAAAGTGGTGTGGTACTTTCCTATCACTTCTCGTCTATAGCGGTATTTCATAGACCCTAAGGAAGCAGATATCATGCAATGGCACGCGAAGAGGGAGAAGACGGAAGATAATTCGGAGAAGGGCAAGATCCTGACACACCCCGTGGACGCTAGCCAGTGGAATGCGCTGGACATCGAATTCCAAGATGACTTCGGGCTCGATCGAAGGAACGTCAGGATGGGCATGAGCACCGACGGACTCAATCCCTTTGGCAACCAGATTAGCACGCACAGCACCTGGACCATGTTTGTATGGCCATACAACCTCCCCATGGCTGTGCACGAAGCAGCGGTACATACACATGAGTATCCTTATCCAGGGGCCAAAACAACCGGGTGTCAACATGCATCTGTATCTCGGGCTCCTGAAAGAGGAGTTAGCGACGCTGTGGGAGACGCCGGCACATACGTGGGACGCCTACACTGGAGATTATTTCAAACCTGAGAGCCGCATTGCTCACGACGGTGTAGGACTATCCTGGTTATGGATATGTAGCGTGCCAGGTAAACCACGGATTCTGTGCATGGATAAGACCCCGCATCTGCAACTGCCGAGGGATCTCGGGTCTTCGAAAATCGTGTTCCAGAGGACTCGAATGTGGCTCCGCAAGGATCACTCGTGGAGAAAACGTCGAGATCTGTTCAATGACAAAGATGAGCTTGATAATGCCCTACATCGACTATTGAGCAGCGAAGAAATCTAGGAGCTTCTGGACAATTGGGAAGAGTGCCCTGCGCCGGGAAAGCAGCGGCCGAGGGAACAACCACCACCGTTGCATGGAGTATGGAAGGCGAGGTCCGTTTTTTGGGACCTGCCTTACTGGAAGGTCCTCCACACGCCCCATAGCCTCGATATGATGCAGATCACGAAGAACGTTACCGAGAGCCTGCTCGGCACTCTGATGAACATGCCGGATAGGACCAAGGATGGGCCGAAAGCGAGAAGCGACCTAAAATTTCTTGGCATTAAGAAGGAACTTCAGTACCCCGACAGTGACGACGCCGGCGATGATGATGAACAGACGGAAGGGACCTAGGGTCGCCACAAAAGGGCTAAGAAGAATGGGGTGGTGCTTAAAGCTGCATGCTTCACTCTGAGCGAGGAGGATCTCGAGAGGTTTTTCAGTTGCCTCATAGGAGTCAAGGTTCCCCACGGCTACTCTGTGAAGATAAGCAGATATCTGGACGTAGCGAAAAAGAGGTTCAGCAGGATGAAGTCTCACGACTGTCACGTGCTGATGACACAGATATTCCTCGTTGCGATCTGAGGGATAATGGACGAGCACATTCGTGAGACGCTGTTTGGCCTCTGCAACTTCTTCGACGTCATCTCTAGGAAGTCTATCAGCGTGAAGCAGCTCGACAAGCTACAAGAAGAGATCGTCGAGATACTATGCGAGCTCGAGATTTAATTCCCTCCCGCGTTCTTGGACATCATGGTGCATCTGCTTGTCCATGTTATGGATGACATCATCCATCTCGGGTCGGCGTTCCTGGACAACATGATGTCGTTCGAAAGGCTGAACGGTGTCATCAAAGGATTCGTTCGCAATAGGTCCCGTCCAGATGGAAGCATAGCCAAAGGCTTTCTTACCTACGAGTGCATCTCCTTCTGCCAGAACTACCTAAGCACCGAGAACCAGGATGTCGGTCTGCCCACCAGGAAGCACCTAGGGAGGCTCGCTGGATTTGGTCACCGCGCACTCCACATCGGCATCAAACTCGAACGCGCTGAATTTGACAGGGCAAACCAAGTCGTGCTACAACACATAGAGTTGGTCGGCCCCTGGGTGGAAGAGCACAAAACCTTAATCGAGCAGAAGCTCGCTAACCTGGGCAAGCCTAAGAAGAAGGGAGACATAACCAGAGAGCACAACGCCAGCTTCACGGGGTGGTTCAAGAAAAGGCTACTGGAAACTCCCATGCCGATGCCTTATACCGAAGATCAGAAACTCATATTCTCACTGTCACAGGGCCCCGGGCACAACGTTAGGACCTATCAGACATACGACATCAACGGCTACATGTCCTACACCGAGGAGAAGGACAAGAATAGTGAATACCAAAACTCAGGAGTAACTATGCTATCATACGCCAAAGACAAGACTGATGTCAAGAAAATATACTATGCAAGGATCGAGGAGATATGGGAACTCGACTACTACAGAGTGACAGTGCCGATGTTTCATGTCAGATGGGCCAAGAGCATCGAAAAAGATGGCCAGTTTTTCACCACCATGGTTATACCCGATGCCAAATCGAAGAACACCTCCATGAAAAAGAGCCATGGGTGCTCGCTAGCCAAGTTGATCAATGCTTCTTCATTACCGACCTGTCAAAGCCAAGCCGTGTTGTCGTGAGGTGGGGCAAGAGGAGCATCATCAGAATGGAAGGACCCACCAATAAGCAAGACATCGACAAGAACGGCGGTCCCAAGATCGAAGAGGAATTCGACAAGTACTTCGACAAGCCTAATACTTAGGCTAAAGTAAGAAGGAAGACCACCCTACCGGCTAAAGGTTGCCCGTACATGAGAAGAAATCTCAAGGTGGCCGGCCTAAAGTATTCTAGCACGAAGAAGAAGGGCAAGAAAGTTGTTGTGAAGAGACACTAGCGCTACCTCGGAACTGACTTAGCGGTTTTTGACGCCTTTTTTGTGTACTAATTAATGCACATGTGTGCTTGTGCGCCTGCATATATGTATTACTTTCACAAACTAATGTATGCGGATATTGATGTGGGTGTGTGTGACAAGCATATAATATAATATATTAATTCTTGTTTTTAATAGGCAAATATATTAGTTCTTGCCTTTAATATATTATTACCATCCTTAAAATATTTTTAAAAAATAAAAAACGATGTGGTCGCCAAGAATCGAACCTGAGGCATCAGAACAGAGGAGCAACTGCTGAACCAGTGTGGTAAGAAGTGTTTTGTGTTAAACAATAGTGCAACACACCTTTTGTACCATATCCAACAATTCTGTGGCGCATACCAGAACAGATGCACCACAGAATTCTGGGACTTGGCCGTTTTGATGAGGCCCTACTAACCCTTCTCCCACTTTCTTCCCCAAATCGACCAACAACCCTAGCTAGCACGCCTCCGCTTGATCTCGACGCCGCACCGCGCTTGCCCCATTGTGTCATCGCGCCGCGCTCGCGTCGCTGTGCCGCCGTGCCGTGCCCGCCGTCCACCACCGCCACCACCACCCCGCAGGTGACCCCCTCCCCTCCTTTCCTGCCCCTTCCTTCACTGTCCCCCTTACCTCTGGCCCATGTTGACCTTGTCGTGGCCTCGCAGAGCACCAGAAGGAGGAGGCTCCGGCGTCCGTCCAGGACCACCGCCACCACCACCCTGCAGGTGACCCCCTCCCCTCCTTTCCCGCCCCCTTCCTTCATTGTTCCCTCTTATTTGGCCCACGCTGACCTTGTCGTGGCCTCGCAGAGCACCAGGAGGAGGAGGCTCCGGTGTCCGGACAGGACCACCACCACCTTGCAGGTGACCCCCTCCCCTCCTTCCCTGCCCTCTTCCTTCATTGTCCCCCTTACCTCTGGCCCATGCTGACCTCGTCATGGCCTCACAGAGCACCAGGAGGAGGAGTCTCTCGTGTCCAGGACCACCGCCACCACCACCCCGCAGGTGACCCCCTCCCCTCCTTTCTTGCCCCCTTCCTTCACTGTCCCCCCTTCCTTCACTATCCGCAGGAGAGGAAGATCGTTGCTCCAGTGAGTTCCCCTCACTAATGTTCAAGTGCAAACCTGTCTAATATTGTACACTGATTGTTTGGAGTATAAATGATGATATTGTAAAATGAGTCACTGATTTGGAATACTCTGATATAATCCATTGGCGGTACTTTCATTGTGTTCTAGTCTGTCTAAAAAAATAAAATAGGATAAGTTCAGTTTTTCTAGAACACAAGTTGGACTGTCTTGAATGTCAAAAAAAAAGAGAACATATGATTGTACACTTGTCTATTTGTACTGAAACTTTTGTTTGTATGTTTCTGGTAAAATACTATGTCAGATTCTAGTTGATTGTACACATATGATTGTGTTCTAGTACTGAATTTTAGAAACAGAGTCAGATTCTAGTCAATTTTACACATATGTCCTGAATACAACTGTTTTAGGACAGTACACTGCAAACATTTTAGAATCTGAGTACATAACTAAATTTCCTAGTTGCATGTAGGAAATTTTAGACTCTAGTTTCAGTACACAAGTTGGACTCAGAATACTCCAATGGAATGGATGAATTTTTTTGCTTGACCACTTCTGTATCTTGGAGTATTAGTGTACTGTACTGTACTTGCATTACACTTGCATTACAGTGATGTATTTATGTACTTGCATTACAGTACTATAGTTGTATTGCACGGAAATGTTGGAGCACTATTTGTGCCTTTTCTGTGCTGCTGGAGCACTTTTAGTGATGTCTGTATTCTGCTGGAGCACCATATGTGGCTGTGGAGCACAATTTGTGCTTTTTTGTATGTGGAATGTTTGTAGGGAAATCACCTAAGCTTCCCATTTCTCCTGAAATGTTGGTGTCGATCCATTTTAGTCGAGAAATGGGGCTCATATGTCAAAAAATTAGCAAAGGTCATGCCAAATTTGTTGGCCAAGACTTCGTAATTTTTTACATATGAGCCTCATTTATCGACCAAAGTGGAAGTGAATCGACACTTCGGGAGAAATGGGCAGCTCATTTTAAATATTGTCGACACTAATTAATACTAACTTAGTTTAATTGTTTAGAAGTGTGCAAACATTTCGGTCCCCGATGGGGCCAGCGCTTCTAAGGCCGCCATGAGCGTCGAACACCAACCTAGAGCGGCGAACCTCAATTTCTGGGAGGTGGCGTCGCAGCACGAGGCGGCGGAGTCTCAGCATTACGAGGCGGCGGAGTCTCCACATGAGGACGTGGCAGCAGCTGCGGGCCATGATGGGGATGATGAGCAAGAGGGGGACAAGGGCTATCATATAGATGAAACCGAGGAGGAGGTTGCGACCACCTCTGATGGTGGAGGCCACACGACCGATGGCGGGGACCGCATGGATGGCGTTAGTAGCAACCCGTCCATTAAGAAGAAGAAGCCGAGGAAGGATCGGAAGCCACAAAATCTTGCTGACACCACCAACGAGATCACTCTGGTCTCAGAAAGTGGCCTTCTGTTGGAGCCTCCGGATGATGCCGCCGGGTTCGGCATGCAACTCGTGTGCATCGTCCGGGAAATCATGTCGATCAACACGAAGCACCTAAGAAGTGAAGCGAATGAGCGGTTGGTGGCGAACTACCTTAAGAAGCTTCACCGTCGGTACAAGTTCCCGACCCCGTGCACCGACAAACTAGAAACGTCCAATAAGGTGAACAGGTTAGCCATCACGAAGATGGCCAATGCCTTGAGCAGCTGGAGAACCCGGGTGAAGAACAAGATCACGAAAAAGGAAAGCTGGGAGAAGATCAAGAAGGGTGAGCCCATGATCGACGAAGATGAGTTAAATATATTCAAGGCGGAGATGGAGACTGACGATTCGAAGGCATGGACGGAGTAGGGTCGGGAAATGCGGGAACTAAACATAGGTAACCACCGATGTGGAAGTGGCGGTTACAGGGGAAAGAAGACCATATGGGCATGGGAGGACACCGGGGTTGAGCGTCTCGGGAAAGAAAACCCGTTTTTTAAAATCATAGATGAGCAGACCCGAAACTCTGTCTGGGACCGCTACTATCTGGACAAGGATACCATGGAATTCGTCACCGATGATGACGATGTGAGGAAGTTTGAGGAGAAGCTGGTAAGGAATTTACCCGCAATCCATTTGCTTTCATTTTGAATAATGAAGGCAAGTTCCTAAATGGGTTCACCTTTCCTTGTCTGCAGGACGCTAAAATTAAGGTTGTGCGCGAGGCGCTGGACTCGTCGTCCCAGGGCTCGATGGAGCCATGGGACACGATTTTCAACAGGGCGACCAACGCCTTGAAGGGGAGGCCAAAGTCCAACCCACCCACGTCAGCTAGCCGTATCTCTGGCTTTGGTCCGAGCACAAAGTTCCACGAGTACTACAACGAGGAAGCCAAGAAGATAAAGGAGAGGAGGACTCAGTCGACGGCTCAGGATCAAGCCAAGAAGGAAGAGCTGAAGCGGAATATCACATATCTAGAGGCAGTAAGGTGGACCAGGACGAGGTGAACACGATAGTGCAACAAAAGATCCTCGAGATGCTACCCCCTCGGCTAATGGAGGGGATAACAAAATGGAATGCGGATGGTCAGGTGGGGCCGATACAAGTGCCCAACGCCGGTGGCAGCACCTCAAGCCACCAAGTGTCACCGGACATGGTTACCCCATCGCCCTCCATCCCCGCGGCACGGCCGATGGAGTTGGATGCGCCGGAGCTGCCCCCTCCTGCCGATACTACCAAGGTACAGCAGTCGGTGACGGTGGTGCTTACTAATGCACCAGAGCCGGAGAAGAAGAAGGATCAACCGCTGTTCGCCCGTGTCCCAACATTAGCCGAGCTCGGCGCCCTCACCAAGGTAAAATAAGTAGTTAGTCAGCATGCTCTATTTAATGCCTTTGATTGGCTTCCATCTCATGATGCATATCTGTATGCCTCAGGACACTCCGTGCGTGCTCCTGCACAAGGTGCCCGACAGTGAGTTGAAGGATGTTGCCACGGGCAAGCTAATACAACCGGCGAACCGCATGATGCACTACAAGCCCTTGGACGATCCCATGATGCGCGTCGAGTTGGATCGGGTGTTGGGGGGTGCGAAGACATGGACCCTCCCATGCAACCTCCGGGAGCCAATGAGGACCTGACCCTGGAAGTTTGCCATGGCTATCCCATGATTTGGCCAAAGACCCAGATTCGTATTGCGTCTCGCTCCACCGGCGCCACCTCGGTCGTCCGGCCGCCAAGGACGAAACCTCCTGCTGCACCGGTCGTCGTCGCTGCCACCACAAGCCGTCACCAGAGACTGTTGGGAGCGTCTGCACTGGTGCCACAAGCAGCCAAGGGCATGGTTTCCCCTCGACCGCCATCGCTCCCGCCTAAAGGCAAGGCCGTGTCACCGCAACCGACATCGCCACCAACCCAGGACGACGAGGACATGGCGGCATTCGATGCCAACATCGAGGTGGATTATGATGATGTACCGATCAACGTCAATGCCTTCGTCAACACCGGCGCTGGCAAAGGACTATTCATGCCTCCTCTCGTTGAAGAACCATCATTCTGCGATCAAGCTAGCTGTCCCAAGAATATCCTGGTCTTCCGTGGGTTTTCTCAGGAGACGCCTACGGCCGCCGAAACACAACCTCCACCGGCCGGAATCATTTTCATCCCTGACATACTCCATAGGATGGCCGGTGAGGGGATAGCATCGCCAGTGGAGGACACTGCTGATGAGAAGAGGAAGAGTGTGAGGAAGAGGCCGAACAAGAACAAGGACAAGGTTGCGAGACAGCCCGCTCTGATCCGTTATCGGGATGACGTTGTACCACCCCGCCAGGATGGCTTGACCAGAGTGCACGAAGCTGGTCAGCCCATACTGCCTCCGGAACTGCGCCGCCTGGATTCGGGAGCTATGATGAGTTTGCATGAAAGTATCCGGACACTAGAGGGACTCCTTCTCAAGGACAAGGACCCGAGTTACCCGGTGTTCACCGTCAAGGTGCCAGAGGACGTGTGCTTCATCACTGATGCCTCCACGGATGTGTTCTTCATATCCTACGAGGACATCTTCAAGCTATTCCACTCGAGACGGCTGGACTATAACTTGGTCCGCCTATTCGTGCTCAATATGGCGATGAAGGTCAAGAGAGAGCAAACCCCGTTCGTCACGATAGCGGATCCCTACTACATGCGGGACAGCTAGCTGGAAGAAGGAACAGGGACCCGGGCGCGAGCAAAGTCCTACCTTGAGAAGCTATTGATGGACAACAAGAGTAAGGACAACATCCTTGTGCCTTTCTTTCCCGAGTAAGTGTACACATCCTCCTACCGCCGTAACACATAAGTATTTCTTTCCATTGCTCTTTTCCAACATCCTGTTCCACATTGTGTGTTGCGTAGAGACAAGTACTGCACGCTCATCGTCCTCTCCACGAGGTATTCGCTTGCCACCTACTTTGACTCGGGGAGTGCGAGGAGGAAGAACTATGCCAGAGTAAAGAGCGTTCCGGATGATGCTATCAAGGGCTATGCCAAACAGGGAGGCCCCTTCGACTATAAGGGGGAGGCTTATAGGGACGATGGATCACACAAGTTCAAGCACGTGTGCGAGTTCCCCTGCGTCCAGCAGACGTCTAGCAGCGTGAAGGAGGCCTTCTACGTTTGCCATCACCTCAAAGGGTTTGTCCGGGATTGTGAGATGCTAACGCTGCCATCTTCTCTCCGAGGATGGGCCCAAAAGTTGCATGGGATCAATGACCCCGATCTCAGGGAAGACTTCCATGATATGCAGGTGAAGCTATCATATATCATCATGGAACAGGTCAACACAACTGGTGGGCTCTTACACCAGCCTAGGCCGTTCACCAAGAGGGAGATCGAGGCCCGCCTCAAGGCGCAGGGTGAGTTCAGGACATGGACGACAAAATACATGTACAAGCCGTTCCCGGTGCCCTGCGAGGAGAAGGCTACTTGACCGAGAGAGCGTGTACATTGGTGGAAAAGTAGTGTGTGTGTCGAAAAACTTAACTTTCCTAGCTTGAAACCGTCGTTGTTATTGTGTCAGACATGTTGTCGTGTTTCTTTCATTATCATCGATGCATTATTTTAAGTTTATGAATGCCTTGCTCTAATATTTTTCAACATATATATTTGCATGATGTACTAATATGCCTTGTCAATAGAGATGCCGACGGACGTTGTGTACAAGGGTCGGGTTCCAGGTGTCTACGAGCAGTGGGCGGACTGCCACCAACAAGTGGATAAGTTCAGCGGCAACAACTACAAGGGATACGCGACTAGAGAGGAGACGGTGGCCAAGTGGAGGATACACGTATGGAATAAAAACCAGACGAAGATTTTGGTGCCGCTCCTCCTTGCCGGCATCGCGGTTACGGTGTACTACATTCTGTCCTAAGGTAGGCGGTAACAACATCGTGCGGTTGTAAGTTATGTGAGTGAGATGAACACTTGTGAAATGTACTTGTACACTTATTCGGTTCTAAGTGATGTGATTGATGAACACTTGTGAACATTCGTGCTTGTTGATGTATTATATGTGAACTAGAACATTTGTACTGCTGTATGCAATTTTTATGTGTATTTCTGTCAATTTTTGTGTATTTTCTATAATATACCTGTTATATGCCTGTATTTGTACCAAATTTTGAAAATTTTGAAATCCTGACAAAAAGTATTCTGTGGCGCATATGCCTACATGCGCCACATAATCTGGGATTGAGTTCTGTGGCACAGCATATTCAAAATTCTGCAGTGCATATGCATATGCGCCATAGAATTCTAATTTTAGTGGCGACAATTTAGTGGAGACCACTAGATACGCCACAAAAATCATTTTTACTCTCTAGGGAATCTACACGTTTCACGAATATTGCAATGAATAAAGAGGCAAAGCACAAGTAGACAAAAATTATAAAGAAAAGTAGGACAAGCATGCTAAAAGGTTTTGTTCCTGTTATAAAAGTTTTATTAAAACATTTCCTTATTCACCTATAACTTTATTAGTACTAGGTCAAAGTCTTTATTTGTCATATTGTTGTTGTTTGCAACATAGTACTTATAGGAGTACTAGGGAACATGCTTTTATCTTTGTTGTAAATTTGTTGGAATGGTTTATAATTTAGTCCAATCGGACAAAGGAATCATAATTGAACATTTTGCAAAAAGATCCATTTAAAAATCATTTCTATATTTGTACTTATGTCAAAAATAGCATTTAAAAGGGTATAGCTTCATATTTTAATAAAACTATTGTAAACCTACATGATAATTTTACTCTCTAGTCCCATTGGATAGAGAACCAAAATATGAGCATCTTGCAAGAATAAACACCCCAAAATAATTTTTAGAATTAAATATATGCCCATAATATCCAAATGGAAAATTTGTAATATTGTTTAATTTAAAATATTCAAAATTGAAAAAGAACAGTGGGGTATTGTAGTACTATTCACAAGGATTCCCGAAACATATCATTTTCCCAATTTGGATTCACGGAACATTTATTATGATTTAAATACCCTAGTTAAGAGTTTAAATTTTAAAATAATTTGCTTCAGTATACTTCAAATTTGAATTAGTGAGTGTGTTGTAAACTATTTTCTGATTGAAACCATATATCATTTGTATTTTTATGATCTATAAATGATTTACTGAGGATTTTTGCAATATTGATATGTCTTTTGCCAATTTCTAAACTAAAACAAAAATAACAGGAAAGAAAAATACACATGGCCGGCTTTGTTTGGTCAGTACCATTACGCTCTCCACGCAAACCTGGGCCATCGGATTAACATAAAACAAACGACTAGATCTACGCCGGCTCGTGGCTCGGCTCCTACCGCGGCTAGCGGCTAAGATAGCAGCTCATTTTGGCTTGGGTCAATCCAGGCCGCCGGTGCGAGATCAAACGGTCATGGGGAGGGAGACGTGCTCACCTCGTGGTTGGGCTCGCCGATGACGAAGGGGACAGTGGTGTTACGCTCATACGAGGACAGAGACAAGTCTAATGTGGTCTTCAATGACGGTGAGAGGCGGTTCGTGGGGAGCCAAAGGGGTCGGCAGCGTCGGTCTTCGCTTCTTGGAACGATGTGGAGGAACGGTCGGAGTTTGTCGCGGTGGCAGTTAACTGCTGTCGAGGTTTCTCCAGTCATTTTGGCTACGAAATAATTGAGACAAAAACTTGGTAGGATGCGAAAGGAAATTAGAAGGAGAACAAATGGTTGGGAGGGGTCGGAAATCTCCTATACTTATGGAATTTGTCGACGGTGTCTTGGTGGCCGGCGGACTTCAGCGAGGGAATTGCGTAGCCTGGCGGCGAGGAAGAGAGAGAGGTGAGGGTAAACATAGAGGGGGTCGAGGGCTTTTAAGGGGAGGCTCAGGCGAGGTCGAGGGAGTGGGAAGGTAGGGGAAGTGGGGCGGAGGCATCGTGGTCGGCGTTGTCATGGGCAATGGGGTGTCGAGAAGTTAGGGACGAGCGGGTGGGGTCTGCTTGTCGGCATCTGACTTTTTTTTGTTTTTTTAGGACTAGGAAACCCAGGTGGGCTTTTTTGGTTATTGAGAGAGGGAGAGAGAATGGAAGGAGTTGTCGATTGTCCGCCGTGGGCTAGTTGGGCTCACTTTGAGTTGGGTTGGCCTGGTTGGCTGGTTTTAGTTCTTTTTTTGTTTATTTATTTTGTCCTGCTTATTTCTTTTAGCTCCAAAATAGCTCAAATATCTTTATAAAAATTCTAGAATATTTCTCAAACTAAAAATAGGTATATTTTAAATAATAGTACACTTTCCGGTATAGAAATGATTTCCCAAAAGTTGACATCATGATTTTAAGGATAGAAACTATTATAAGGATATATTTCCAATAGGGTTCCAAAACTTGCATAAAACTTTAATACAATTCACGTTAGATATATTTTATAAAACAAAACAAAAATAGGTGATTTGATTTTAGGAAATTATTTCACACCAAGATTTTATTTTGTACATATCTATTTTCACAAATAGATTACTTTGCATGATCATTTTGGGAAAATGCATATGGCACCACTAGGGCATCCAAGAAATTTTTAATAAAAAGGTTTATAAAAAGTCAGGGAGTAAATATGTTTCAAAAAGGATTATAGAAAAGTATTTTTCTTGGGTAGCTCGCGGAGCTGAGCAAGAACTAAGATGCTACTACAGGTTTGTTCTTAGACGCCTTCCTGGTTATTTCAGTATGAATAATAAAGGTAACCACTTGCAGTTGGCATCGATTAGATTAGAGAACGGGACAATAGCCTAGTGCTTGAGTTATAGTTGGCGCATCGCAACAACCGGAGTTTGATCTCTGTCAGGAACAAATTTCCGGAATTCTCACGCCAACCCGTTTCTACTATATTTAAAAAAACGTCTAATTCCTTTTAGCACTGTTTTATTTTTTATATAGTTGAAGATGGGCAGAAAACATGCATACCATTGTCTGAAAGGTGCAATGACCCGCTTCTAATATTAAAAAAGTGTTTAGTTTCTCGTAGCACTGTTTTTTTTTAGTTCAAGATGGGCAGAACACATACATGCCATTGTTTGAAAGGTGCAATATGATCTTGCTATTGACTAAAACGTATAGCTCTTGCTATTGTTTTGGCCACCGCCGGCTATTGCTGCTCATTAGATTGTTTAGGATTACTTTGTTGCATCTTATCTAACACCTCAAATGGTTCTAGCGTTTGTGTCGGCTTAATTAATGTTTCTGCAGGTTTGAGTTGGTACATCAGTAGCTGGAAATCAGCTATGAGGAGCCTCCTTCTAAACGCTGCTCCTGCGTCGCCGACATGCACCTTTGATGATGAGGTACATCTTATGAGGTAATTCTCTATTTTTGCTATACTCTTTGCTCTCACATAATCAGTTTGCTGCTATGTTTAGTAGTTGAACATTCATGAATTTTTTTTCGATAAACGGCGCTTTTAATTACATGAAGTAAAGTATTGCACCCGGCCTCTGCATATCGAGGATGCATACAGCCGACACCAGTCTAAAAGGTCTAACTAGAAATAAAAGGTATAGGCGAAATTACATATCAAAATAAGAAATTGCAATAACACCAAGGGTGCATAGGGCAAGTCTATCCGAACATTATGTTGTCATCCATGTATGGTAAATAAGTCACGTGTTGTATCCTCCAGCCGCGTGCACACCTCCATAAAAAGGTCGTGATGCTCCGCACGATGCAATGTCGACCAAGCCCGAAGGGTATGAGTACACCTGTAGATAACCTGCAGGAGAGAACAGTTTATATCATTAAAAACCTTATCATTTCTACACATCCATAGCGATCATATAATGGCGATCGCTCCGACCCAAAAAAGAATCTTGTACTTATTGATAAAATACCATGTAACCAATTCCCAAAAAGGTTGGCAATACTACATGGTGGATACAATCCCAAAGCTGCTTGGGTGATTGACCATATAGACCGAGCAAAACTGCATTGAAAAAAAAGGTGTTTGATTGTCTCATCTTGGTGACAAAACACGCACCCAGGATTTTCGGGCCAATTTCACGGTTATCTTTTTTAAGGATAATCCCTCAGCGAAGATACCAAACAAAGATTTTGTTTTTAAAAGGTATCTTCATCTTTCAGATCATCCTATTATCTACTACTAGGATAGTCGACTGGGCTAAAGCATTGTACAAAGAGCTAACAGTAAAGAGACGATTCTTAGTTAAATTCCATCGATCGGAATTCATCAGGGTCGTCTGATAATTGTACATGTGCCGGACGATGTAGCAACATGATCCAAGAGTTGAGTCTAGGACCAATCAAGTCCCTTCTGAATGTTATATTTGGTGGAAATGATTCCAACACCGCGGCAACCATTTTCTCCTTATAACGGACAATGGAATATAACGCGGGATATTGTTCTCAGAGGATAGCATTACCTAGCCATTTATCCTCCAAGAACCTTATCTGGGCCCCATTATTAATATAAAATGTCACGAAGCGTAGAAAATGATTCTTAGACGCCATCAGGCTAGCCCAAAAGTGAGAGTTACCAGGTTTCCAAACCATTTGGGACAATGCTTTTGAACCAACATATTTTCTTTGAATATTAGCCTGCCAAATCCCATCCTCGTTTAATAGTTTGAAGAGACATTTATTAAGTAGGGCTATATTCTTAATCTCTAGATCATGAATACAAAGTCCACCCTATTCTTTGGGTCGACACAACACGCTCCATTTACCCAGCCTATATTACTCTTTCTCATTATCCCCCTGCCAAAAAAATCTTGATCGGAAATAATCCAACCTTTTTAAGACACCTTTTGGTAGTTGAAAAAAGGGTAACATATATAACACCATATTACTAAGTACTAAGTTGATTAGCACCAATATTCCCCCTATAGAGAGAAGTTTACCCTTCTAACTACTCAAACGTATATGTAATCTTTCCTCGACAATTTTCCACTCAGCATTTGTAAGCCTTCGGTAATGTACCGGGATGACCAAATATCTGATCGGGAAAACTCCGTGACCACAGCCAAAAAGCTCACTATAAAGGCTAGCCATCTCCTTGGCCTCGCCAAAACAAAACAATTTACTTTTATGAAAGTTAATTTTTAATACATAAAGTTGCTCAAAAGCTGAAAGCGTGAGTTTTAGGTTCTTAGCCTTTTCGAGATCATGTTTCATAAAAAGAATTGTATCGTCCGCATATTGAAGTATGGATAATCCCCCATCCACAAGGTGGGGAATCACACCCTCAATTTGACACTCAAACTTAGCACGCTCAATCAAGATAGATAACATACCGATATTGAATAGCATTGGCAATAATGGGTCACCTTGTCTTAGCCCCTTTTTAGTCTGAAAGTAGTTGCCAACATCATCATTGACTTTGATGGCAACGCTACCTCCGACTATAAAGCTATTGATTAAAGCATACCACTCAGCTGAAAAACCTTTCGTTCTAAGAGCTTGTTGCAGGAAAGACCATTTAACTTTATCATAAGCTTTCTCGAAATTGATTTTGAGTATTACCCCATTCAATTTCTTTCTATAAAGCTCATGAACCGTTTCATGCAAGGTTGCCACACCATCAAGGATATGTCTACCTTGCATGAAATGTTGACATTGTTTGAGTTTTTGTTGTTGGCTGTTCAGATCTGTAGAAGAGCGACAACAAAAGATCAGAGCCAAGCACATCAAGGTAAGCTTCCGTTGGTGAGCAACCATCCGATCTCATTATTTTTCTATATGTCATCTTATCGTGTTACTCTTGCAGCTGCAGGGCATGGATGTGTGCTGCTCTTTGGCTGATTAAGAGCATCAAAGTAAATCATGAAGATATGGTTAAGACTTGATGACAACTGCTTCCAATGGTGAGCAACCATCCGAATCTCATTAACAAATGTCTCATATTTTATCTAGATGGTTCTACTTTTTGTGCTGTCTCATGACTTATGAGTAAACACTCATGACGCTAGATAGCAAAATAATTCTTGGGGGCAGAAAAGACTAATGCGTGGATATTTTCATGAAGATATCCTACGGGCTATTTGGACTGCTGCAAATCACCGATCTTCAGACTCACAATCACCTCTCCACGTTTATTCTCACAATGTATCATCCACCTTCCCCACATCTTTGAACACATCAGGAAACTTTGAGACTTTGAGATCCTTTAGCCGAGCGGTCTCGGACTCGACATGAGACTTTGAGATCCTTTAGCCGCTCGGCAACCGCTCATGCGCCGAGCGGTCTCGGGCTCGACATGAGACTTTGAGATCCTTTAGCATTCAAAGCAAAACCATGTTGACATATACCTCGTCCCTGTCGTCACCAGCGTAATCACGGCTGTTATTTTGTACTTGCCTTGGTCGACAAGCCCGATGCAGACGACAAAAAGTAGATCTTGACAGCGCCAGGTATTCTAATAGCTCCGTGGCACCACACTCCAGGACGGTATATATGTTCTCCAACCTCTCTCTCTCACTCTCCATTTGTTTATCAAAGGTGCCTTGAGGTTTCCTCCCAGGCGACTCTATTGTCTCTTTTACTTTGGAGGACCTGGTTTCTTGTGAGACCTGTTTTATCGTTATATGTGGCCACAGCAAGTACCCTTCACCAATAAGACATAGACAACAACAAAAGATTACAGAAGGAATTTAGCCAGCCGAACCATGCTCCTTTTTCTTTTTAGCAGCCAACCAAAATTAACACTGTATTGACATGACGTGCGTACAGACCAACATGATGCCTCCAAGCATGTCCTAACATTTTTTCAGGGCACACGCTTCTGGCTACCCTCCTCTTTACCCCCCTCGCTCCCCCATCAACACCATGAACCAACTAAGGTAGACCAAGAGAAGCCCAACACATTCCAACCTTCATCTCTTGTTTTCATCCACCTCTTCGTTTGATCATCTCCACTCATGTCCATTTGAGAAGTTGATGATGGTGTTCCTGTTATATGCATCCTTGCTGCTGGTGTAGCTGGGAGTTGTTATCTGACGTGCTCAGGCCGGCATGGGGACACTGAATTGCGCCGACATGACCTCCAGCACGAAGCTACAACGCCAACAGGCACCGGCACCGACATCGCCCACCGCCTCCTTCTCGGAGTCTAACATCGTCGCTTCTTCCACCGATCCCGACGCCATCGACGCCCTAGCTGGCCTACAAGCGCTCAGATTCGACGGGGACATGGATGGTGAGATCCAGTCACCTGACCTTGCCATGTGGGAGTCTCTTTTCGCCGACCAGATCGGCGGCGCCGGGTCCGGCGCCGACTTCTTGATGTCTTCTCCTAGGAGGGACTTCAGCCCTTTGAGAGACTTCATGGTGTCCTCCCCCAAGAGGGACTACATGGTGGCCTCACCAAAGCGAGACTACATGATGTCTTCACCCAAGAGAGACTACATGATGTCTTCTTCGCCCATGAGAGACTACATGGTGGCATCCCCAAAGAGAGAGATAATGGCCTCTTCGTCCCCGAGGAGGACAACCTTCTCCAACCTGTACAACCACCAAGGCTACGTGCATGGTGGAGTCGAGGCGGCGGGGAGCCCCCAAATGCAGTACAACAACAACAACCATGGCAACAAGGGCAAGTCGTCGTCGTCGATGAGCCCGCTTCACAAGGTGTACAACAACAACAACCATAGCAACAACAGCAGCAGCAAGCAAAGCAACGGCCCATCCTCCCTCTCCTGCTCCTCGTCCTACGGCGTTCATGGCGAGAATAATCTCCCTCTGCCATCCATGGTCGACCCCTTTCTGGACGAGTACAAACAAGGGTACCTCGCATACCAACTGCCAGATCAGGAGGAGGCCCCTGTCGGCGGCGAGATCGCCGCTGTTCTTCCGACGTCTTCTTCGCAGTCGCAGCTACCCACGCTCTCTGAGTGCCTGGCCATGCCGGAACCAGGGTATGGAGGCGGGGATATAGATGGAGCGGCTGTGATGGCAGGCGGTGGTGGTGACGCCGGCGGAGGGATTCAGGTGGGGGGAATCTTGCATCACCCTGATCACGTCTACTTTGCAAACCAGTTCGGAGCTGCAGAAGAAGGCTTGTCAGCAGTGCAACACCAAATTGCAAAGCCTGACCAATGGACAGATTCTTCCTCCCAGCTGCACCGCATGTTGGGCTCAGCTATCCAGTCAGAGGTCGAGCAGGTAAGTTACACACCATGCAATATGCAGAGATTATATGTTTCTTCACCTAAATTCAGAGATTGTATTGCATTCTGTGTGCATCTTTTTTTTTTTTACTTTAGGAGTCCCTAAATTGTGAATCACCTAGGTTGCCAGGATATGCCAAATGGTCGCAGTCCATGCATTCCGTACGTGTGCTTTATTTTATTATACATATCCATAAGTAAATTATCCCGCCCAAACGAGACAGTTGTTTTGTCTCAGGTGTTAACCCAACACGCCAAAATTAGCCATGATGCTATCTGATTGGAATTTTGCCTAGAACCCTGGCGATGCAAAGATATTATCGACGGAATGACAGCTTCCTAGAAGAGCCTAAAAATGTTTTGTAGGTAGTGCACGTGCATATAATAATATAGATACCTTGCAACAATCATCTGGCCTCCAAAATTAACGCGTTTTTTTTTTTTGGAGGAAGTTGTCAATGGGCTGGGGTACGCCTACACCTATATACCAACACCGACTAAGTTTGGATACTGATTTGCTATGTTACAAGTGTACCAAAATATCTAGGAAAATTATGTGTAGTGTAACATCATTATTTTGATACCAAAATATCTAGGAAAATTATGGGGTTAAAGTGACAAGATTACAATCAAGAATGAATTGAAATCAACTTTTTTTAGATGAAAGGCTTAAATATCCTGATTTTAAATTAATAAAGTCTTGTACGGCCGAGTTTACAGTGCTGCAAAGCAGCTTACATGAAACAATTACAACAAGCATAGCATAGAAATAAAAGATGAGGAACAACTTGCGAATCGAGACCCTTGTCCAGCTCCACGATCTGCCCAAAGAAGAAACTAAGTCAGTGAAGAAACACGCCCGACGAACTCACACCATGTCATCCGTTTCCACCTCCAAAGAAAGCACACTGCCTTCTCGCCTCGGATAGAAGGGCGCCACACCTGTCATGGAGGTGGATATGCTCACCCTGAGCTTGCATGTTGAGATCAATTTTGAATATGAGATTTTTGAAATTTCAGTTAGTACAGCTTTAGTATTGGAGTCCAATTTGGAAAAAAAAAATTTTGGAAGAGTGTGTATTGAATGAATGCACCAAATTGATAGGAGCTACTATACTTCAGTTTATTATAATTCGCACCTAATAAAAATATATGGTGCGGTTCTGCAACAAATTAGGACACGTTATAGATAAAAAGTATGGATGCAGGCGGACGTTCCGGCGGACATTGCGGACAGTCCGCTTAATCAGTACATGCAGGATTAGGAGAGGATTTGCCGACTTGGTTACTTTTCAAGCAATAGCGGACAGGCCGGGACGTAGCAGCGGACGTCCGCCTGCATCCCTCCCTAATAAAAAGGTTCTACCTTGCTAGAATCAAAACCGATCGATACTGCACGATTCACACGCACGGCATATGAATGGTTTGTCCAATGAAATATAGAAGTGGGGGTCTATTTGGTACTCGGGCATTTTCTAATTCGGATTTTTTTTCAATCATAAGATATTTGATTATTTCCTATTTCCTGAATACCAGTTATTACTACTACTTGGTAGGTTATACTAGAACTGACAATTCCAGTTCATGATGCAGGAGCAGGACAGCGGTCTTCAGCTGGTGCACCTGCTGCTTGCGTGCGCCGACTTCGTGTCCAAGGGCGACCAGCCCTCCGCGCTCCGGCACCTCCACCTCCTCCGTCGCATCGCCTCCCCACTCGGCGACTCTATGCAGCGCGTCGCGTCCTACTTCGCCGACGCTCTAGCCGCTCGCCTCTCCCTCTCCTCCTCCTCCTCCTCGTCTTCTTCCGGCGCCACCGCCATTTCCCCACGATCCGCGGGTGCCCCCTACCCCTTCCCTCCATCGCCGGAAACCCTAAAGATCTACCAGATCCTCTACCAGGCATGCCCTTACATCAAGTTTGCCCACTTCACCGCCAACCAGGCTATCTTCGAGGCCTTCCACGGCGAGGACCGCGTCCACGTCGTCGACCTCGACATCCTCCAGGGTTACCAGTGGCCGGCGTTCCTCCAGGCGCTGGCGGCGCGGCCAGGTGGCCCACCCACCCTGAGGCTGACAGGGGTGGGCCACCCGGCAGCGGCGGTAAGGGAGACCGGGCGGCATCTTGCTTCCCTCGCCGCGTCGCTGCGCGTGCCGTTCGAGTACCACGCCGCCGTGGCGGACAAGCTGGAGCGGCTGCGCCCCGCTGCCTTGCAGCGGCGTGTCGGCGAGGCGCTCGCCGTGAACGCCGTGAACCGCCTTCACCGTGTCCCACGCGTGCACCTTGGCCCGTTGCTGTCGATGATCCGCGACCAGGCACCCAAAATCATGACGTTGGTCGAGCAGGAGGCCGGACACAACGGCCCATACTTCCTGGGCAGGTAGGCACACCTTTAAATTTCTTATATTTTCCAATCTGGTTAGCTCCATGTATGGATTATGAACTTAAGAATATGTGATGAGCCAAACGTATAGTTTGTCACAAATTCATCATCTGTAAATCAATTTTATGTAGGTTCTTGGAGGCACTGCACTACTACTCGGCGATCTTCGACTCGCTCGACGCGACGTTCCCAGCGGACTCCGCGCCTCGGATGAAGGTGGAGCAGTGCCTGCTGGCGCCGGAGATCCGCAACGTGGTGGCTTGCGAGGGCGCTGAAAGGGTTGCACGGCACGAGCGGCTGGACCGGTGGCGCCACATCATGGAAGGGCCTGGATTCGTGGCCGTGCCGCTCAGCCCAGCCGCCGTTGGCCAGAGCCAGGTTCTCTTAGGGCTCTACGGCGCCGGCGATGGATACCGGCTCAACGAGGACAAAGGGTGCCTCTTACTTGGCTGGCAGGACCGGGCCATCATCGGCGCCTCGGCGTGGCGATGTTGATTGACCAAATAAACAGCGGCAGGCTAGCTGGAAAAGATGGAAGAAGAGGTGCTACAAGGCGGGCAATCTTCTCCGATCCTGTGTGCGCATTAAGTATACCTTTTGTTGCATGCATGTGTGTTTAATTTGTTACTACATGGTAGACAAGCTGAATTTCCTGTAACTTACATTGACATGTATCCTTAACAAAGATGCATTTATTACGTGGTTTTGTTTATGTGTATAGATTTTTATACTCTATTGTTATACTTATATATTTTCAAACAGACTAGCAGGGTGGCCCACACATTTGTGCGGTAGACTATCTATGGATGTTGTATCTTGCTACTCTAAGACTTGTTTATTCTTTTGGACTTTGAGTTTTGTGTTTGGAAATTTGATGGTAGCAATAGTACCATGTCAGAGCATGTTCAGTAGTATAGTCTGTTGTTGGTTGTAAGCAAGTGTCATGTCATCTATAGTCAGCACTATAGCCAATATCTACGCGGATTTGCTGCTTAGGAGGGTAATTGTGCATACAGTGCGGGCCGTTGGATATTGTTTTATGATTCGTGCTACCATTAACTTCCGTTAGACCTTAGTTGCCGCGTGTCTTGTTCCGGTTTCCCTATCCACAAGGAGCAACCATGCCCCGCCTTCATTTTGAAAAACAGTGTAAAAATTCTTGCTACCGTTAACTTATGTTTAGACCTTGGTTGCCGCGTGTCTTGTTCTGCTACCTCCCAAGCCAGTTGATGCCACAAAGGACCATGGATGCGGCCAAAAGGCTGGGAGGCGTGGGATCCCGCCGCCGGTCGTGAGACATGGATGCTGATACGTCGGAAACGCATCTATAATTTTTTTATGCTCCATGCTTGTTTACTATCTACTTTTCTTTGCTTTGTCTACACTTTGAGGTATTTTTATATATTTTCTGGTACTAACCTATTAACAAGTTGCCACAGTGTCAATTGCCTGTTTTCTTCTGTTTTTGGTTCCAGAAAGGCAGAAAATCAATATTCTCGGAATTGGATGAGACAAAAGCCGAAGTCAATATTTTACCGTGGGAAACACGAAGCCAGAAGATGAGACGGGCAAGGCTCACCAGGGGGCCACACGCCTGGCCGCGCGGGTGGGCCCACCCCGCGCCCTGGGGGTGTAGCCACCCTGGTGGCACCCCTGGCATGCCCCTTCGCCCATAAGAAGCCCCCGATGCAGAAACCCTAGGCACCCAATCAAAACTCCACGAAATCGTCTGTAGCCACCGCCACCATCGTCCCTAGATCGGGGGATCTGAAACTCTTCCTGGCACCCTGCCGGAGGGGAGATCATCCCAGAGGCCTTCTTCTTCATCATGCTAGCCTCCGGTATGAAGCGTGAGTAGTTCCACCTTGGACAATGGGTAGTTCCGGTATGAGCTCCGTTCATGATCAATGGTATTTATACTTGATAGTGGGTTCGTGCCTCTAGTTTCCAAGGGAAGTGACAGAAATTTCTTCAGTTGTAGATGTGCTTTTTCCACTAGGGAGAAAACAACGGTCTCTTGTTCATGGAACAAGTGGATTATTTACCTTACACACTTTGCTTAAATCAGTTGTCTGTTGCTTGCAACTTAATACTGGAGGGGGTTTGGATGATAACCTGAAGGTGGACTTCTAGTCATAGATGCAGTTGGATGACGGTCTATGTATATTGTTGTATTTCCCAATCGAATCCCATAGGATCTTTTTGTCTAGTATTGCATTTTTATGCCTTGCTCAGTCCTGTTAATTGCTCTGCTGTAATTTGTTTACCCTGCATGCCATGTTTGTTTATCTAAGGAGAGCACCTCTAGTGAACTATGGACCCCGGTCCAATCTTTACCATTGATACATCTTCCACTGTTACTTGTTTACTTGCTGCAAACTACCATCACCTTACACACCATATAGTTAATCCTTTGTTACAGCAAACCGGTGAGCTTGACAACCTTACTGTTTGTTTGGAGCAAAGTCTTGAGTTTGTGTTGTGCAGGTTTCCACGTTGCTTGCAACACCTTTAAGACGTTTACTTCCTCCTACTGGTTCGATAACCTCGGTTTCTTACTGAGGGAAGGCTTGTTACTGTGCTCTTCACACCTTGCTCTTGGGGTTTCCAATGAAGCGTCCCACGTCAACACCGGGCGCCATCAAGTTTTCTGGCGCCGTTGCTGGTGAGGCTAAGGACGTCTTCAGAAGGGAAGTCATCCTTAACCTTTTTCTTTACTTTGTTTTTAGTTTGCTTAGTTTCTTTTGCTTGGTTTTATTTGCCTCTTTTTATCAAAAACTCAAAAAAAGTCTAGTTTGGTTTGCTTTATCTTATCAAAAACACAAAAAATTTAGTTCCTATTCTAGTTGCCACCTTGCTCTAGCTCACCATGTTGTTCCCCAAGTTCGCCCTGAAGGATCTTTCGATAGGTAGTGGCTCTATAATTGGGAAAAAAATATTGAAGAATTCTTCAATCATGTTAGCAAACATGAGGATATTCAGGATAAATCTATAGCATAACTTGCTCCTAATTATGAAATTGCTGTAGATTCTTTAGTTCATATGTTGGAGTCTAGTTTTGTTAGCCTTAATCCCATGATGCAAATTTTGTTCCTAAAACTAAAAGAAGAAAAGAATGCTGAAAAGAGAGAATTTTATCCTTGAAACTTTATTCAAAGAGTTCCATGATGTTGCTAAGGAAGCTAAAAAGGTCTTTGAGCATTTTAATATGCTAGGCTCTTGTGTAGATGTTGTGGGTACTTCTGATAAAACTAAGCCTAGAGAGGAATTTAAGATACCCATACCCTTTAAGCTTGTTGGGATGCATAAGGCCTTTGAAAAGAATTTTGATTGGATTGTTCCTGAAAATCCTTTTAATGAAAGTAGTAAACCAAAGAGAGATGAGAAGGGATCCTCCAAAACTCATTTGGATGAGATACCTATCATAGTTGAAGATTTTGCAAGTATTGATGTTAATGCTTCCTCATTTGAAAATACTTGATTTCTTGCTTCTTGTGCCTAACTTAAAGGCGTTAAAGAAAAGTACTTGTTGGGAGATAACCCGAGAGTTTCCTTGAGTCTTTGAATTTATTACTTCAGTAATGACCTCTCCTTATCCTTTTTGTTTGCTTTTTGTGCCAAGAATGACCTCTAATGAGAGGAAAGTAAGATTTGGGGAGTTGCTGTCCCGAAACAGATTTCTGTCCTCCACCATAAAAATTCGTGAGGAGTCTCTGTAAGTCGGATTGAGCTGAAAATTTATGAATATATCCCCCAGTATGTTAGATAATTTCCGTTAGTTCAACACTTTTTTATTTGAGTAACATAAGAGTTTCGAAAAAATCGATTTCTACCTGCTGGTCTGTTTTGACAGATTTCTACCATTATTTGCATTTGCTTCTTATTGATTCCTTTTTGAGTTATCTTTTGGGGAATTGATATTTTTGAAGGGTTGCTACAGTATCTTGTGTGTTTAGTGAAAAGTTTTGCTGTTCCAAAGCTAAACCCAAAGGTCTATTATCTTTTGAATACACTAATGTTGCTAATGAAGATTGTGTGAAGTTTTGTATAAAGGAAAAATTTCAGGTGTAGAGAGAGAATGATGTAATAAGATGAAGAATGGAAAAAATCTCAAGTTTGGGGATGCCACCCCGGTGTCACCCCAAGAAATATCCAAGAGTTACAAGCGTAAAAGCTTGGGGATGCCCAAGGCATCCCCTTCTTCATCAATAAAAAGCCCAGGTCTTTCTAGACACTTTGTTTTTATTGTTTCATGCACTGTTGTGTTGTTCTTGGAGCATCTTAGTTTTCATTTGATTTGTTTAGTTGTTTAGTTTGCTTGAATAAAGTAGTTTGGACCCCCGTTCTCACTGTGTTGTTTCAAATAAGTTGATTGGTGTTGGAAAGGAGTAGAAAGTTCTTGCTTGAAAGTGCAAGAGGAGCTTGCATTGACTGTGATTTAGACTTTAGCATGACATGCTAGGTGTTGTTTTGATATTATGCTCAGTGAATATTGATGTAGCATGTCTTATTTCAAACAATTGGGATTGCTTAGTGTGCCTTGAAAGAATCATGCGTTGTTTTAGCGTACAAAAGCATAGTATTGTGGTATTCTCCTTTGATGCTTTGTTTGGGTTGACTTGGCATATGCTTACACCAGTCACCATAGACTCTATGATCATTTAGTCCTTGACTTGTGGTACCAGTCTATGCTTTGATTAGTAATGTTTTGTCGCTCTGCATGATTATGGCCATTATTTTTCTCTTAGTTGGTTGCTCCCAGTCTTTTGCTAGCCTCCACTTGTATGAGTAAGCTCTACTCATTCTTCCAACTTCCAAGAAACCAAGTTATTCCAAAGTGTCCACTATAAACTCCTATGCATGGTGTGTTACACCATTCCAAGTATATTCTTGTTTTCGGCTATCTTCTAATTAAAAAGTATTTTGTTATGTGAAAACTTAGTGATTAAAGCCCTCATGAACTTGATGGCACACTTTATATTCTTTGCCCCTAATAAACTTGAACCATTGTGTCATCTATGTTGTATATGCTTGCACTTATACGTTGGAATTAGCAGAACCATGCTATCACGGGGAACGTTTTCAACATTGCACTTGTACTTTGTACATAGTTGATATCATGCTCTTTTGTCTATGGATGTCGCTGGTGTGAAATAAAGAGGGAGCTTGTAAGTACATGGAGTTATGTATTTTGTGTTAGAGAAACGCCGCCATGCCCAATCATGGTGGAAACTTGCAGCATCACCATAATGAGCATTCTGTGAAGCATCCTCAATAAAAAGCTATGCATATAGTAAATAAAATAATCGCTGAGATGCTCATTGTCTGCTTGCCTTGTCATTTTGGTTATGGGATAGCTCCTATACCATGTGCAAGGGGTACCCCGTTGGCGGTTCTCTATGATACACATGTACTTACTATGACAAGAACTTACAGGTGACTGGAGTTGAGTAGCATGAGGTGTGTCCCTCGTATTCAAGGGACATGTGATTGGCAACTTATACTTGGTCAAGCATATACTCCATAGTTTGTTCACTTTAACCTTAATCACTTCAAGATGCTTATGATAGAGGCAATGAGGGCTAAAAGCTAACAAGTACCATAATTTTTGGAAGCTCTTTTTGAAACTTGAAATCTCTGCTTCTCTTTATGAAGGGCCTTTGTTCCACTATTATATTGAGTCTCCACCATCTACCTTTAGGCACCATTAAGAGAGCATAGTTGCCATTCTATGTGCAGTGTCCCAAAACTTATTGATTGATGCATATTATGATATTACTTGTTCTTGTGATATTTATATCTAGTCACTATTATGAACTTGAAGGCGTCATATGCATCTATTTGCTACTCTATGAGGGACAAGCTAAATGCCACTATGGCATGTTTTTTGTATGTGAAAGAAACAAACGTTTTTCAATGCATGTTATTCATGATCTTTGTTTGTAGCCTTTCATGTTGCATGCATAGTTACTTTGTCTTATTGTTAGAACTCCATCTTTCATGCACATATTTAGAGTTTTTTTTATCCCATCTTTCAATGCTTGCAAATGGTTTGATCTTGGTTTTGATGGTGCATGTCACCTCAAAAATTATTCTATTATCACTTACCTACTCGAGGACGAGCAGGAGTTAAGCTTGGGGATGCTTAATACGTCGGAAACGTATCTATAATTTTTGATGCTCCATGCTTGTTTACTATCTACTTTGCTTTGCTTTGTCTACACTTTGAGGTGTTTTTATATGTTTTTTGGTACTAACCTATTAACAAGTTGCCACAGTGCCAGTTGCATGTTTTCTTCTGTTTTTGGTTCCATAAAGGCAGAAAATAAATATTCTTGGAATTAGACGGGACAAAATCCAAAGTCAATATTTTACCATGGGCAACACGAAGCCAAAAGACGAGACGGAGAAGGCTCACCAGGGGGCCACCCCCCTGGCCGCACAGGTGGGCCACACCCCCTGGCTCGCCCCTTCGCCTATAAGAAGCCCCCGATGCAGAAACCCTAGGCACCCAATCAGAACTCCACGAAACTATCTATAGACGCTGCCACCATTGTCCCTAGATCGGGGGGATCTGAAGCTCTTCCCGGCCCCCTGCCGGAGGGGAGATCATCCCGAAGGCCTTCTTCTTCATCATGCCAGCCTCCGGTATGAAGCGTGAGTAGTTCCACCTTGGACTACGGGTCCATGTAGTAGATAGATGGTTGTATCTCCTCCTTTTGCTTTCATGTATAGATCTTGTGAGCTCCGTTCATGATCAAGATCTAATCTATTTGTAATCATGCATGTTGTGTTTACGGGGATCCGATGGATATTGAGATTACTATGTCAGATTGATTAATGGTTTTGTCTATTTGATTCTATCATGTCTGTGTTGTTTGTGATCTTGCATGTTCTCCGTTGTTAGTAGCTATCTTGGCCAATTACTTGCTAGTGACTCCAAGAGGGGGTATTTATGCTCGATAGTGGGTTCATGCCTCTAGTTTCCAAGGGAAGTGACAAAAATCTCTTCAGTTATAGATGTGTTGTTGCCACTAGAGAGAAAAAAACGGTCTCTTGTTCATTGAACAAGTGGATTGTTTACCTTACACACTTTGCTTAAAGCAGTTGTCCGTTGCTTGCAACTTAATACTGGAGGGGGTTCGGATGATAACCTGAAGGTGGACTGTCGTGGTGGTGGCACGTCAGATGCCATGGGTAGGCTTAAGTTGGGGGCCAATGGATGCTAGTGGGATCTGGGAGGGAAGATGCGGTGATTTCTACACACAGCTAGTTAGAACTCAGATCTTTATTCCACCTCTATTGAGCTACAAGTGCTCCTTGAGCTGTATCAGAGAGAGGAGGAAGAAGGTTACAATATGAGCCCTCAGAGTAAAAATGAATCGATCCCTCCTATAGGAAGCTTTGCCTCTCCTTATAAAGGAGTCCCTTGGTTCACTCTAGGGCTGACGTGGACAAGCGTATTATCGGAATATGCTTGTCCCAAAGCGGTAACTCGGCAGACCTCTTTCTGTGTCTTCCTTCTATCGACGGCAAAGACCCAGAACTCACCACACGTGAACCTCGGGCCTGCCCACTACCACCTCCGTGACGCCCCTCTGCTCCTCTGCGGTTCTACTCCTTGTCTCTAGCGCTTGGCTCTATGCAGATTCCACCTAGATATTAGCTAGGGTTTGACTTCGGGAACCACCTCCTTCTTCTGCAAGCTTCCTCTAACTCGGCCCTGCCTTGCATAACTCGGCTCGCCCTTCACCCGTATTTAAGCTAATCAGCCTCATTCAGTCGATCTAACCCATATATCAGCCGAGTAAGGTATCAACTACTCGATTCAGGGTAAGACATGCCTTATTCGGCCGATCCTTGCATAACCCGGCCGAATCAGCTCAAGACTCGGCCCAGGGTAAGAAAGGTTCCTCCCCTCTCTCTGCTATCTTGACCCTACCTGGGGTCATCCCCCGAACATTAGTCCCCGAAGCTGGTGCGTTCCTGCCGGATACTTCGGCCGGACCACATCAGTTTCCAGACATTAATTCTTTCTATCTTTCTGTCCGATGTATTTCTTATCCAGCGCTCCTCTTGAGCTATCTCACTTTTGTTTATCCTCTCTTACCGAGGTGCGATTCTTTCTCCGAGTTTTTCTTTCGTCCAGAGTATCCCTTTAGCTTCTTCTATAAGCCTCATCCTATGTGTGCCAATCATTATTTTACGTCTCGTTTTCTTTATTGCTACAGTGCACGCTGACAATAGTACAGTAATTATTGTGCCAGTCCCATCACCGTAGTGACTCTTCGATCACCACAATGGCTAGGGCGTCCTGATCTCCTCTTGCGCCGTGTGGCCTCCGTTGTGGCTCCAATCGTCGGTCGTGTATGCCCAGTACACGCCATCGCGCGGTTATTGTGCCACATCCACGATCCCACTACCGCATGCCGTTTACGGTTACAAATAGGGGAGTGGGGATGGGTTGATTCACTTTTCCCCTTCCCCACTTCCTTCGTCTTCCCCATTGCACCGCCGCTCTTGTGCCTCCTCTCTAGAAACCACGCTGTCGTGCTTCTGCTCCCACCGGTGCACCGCGCGCTCCTGCTCTAGAGGTTACGCCACGGCGCTCCTCCTTACAGAGCGCGCCGCCGCTCGGTCCTGGTTTGCCGTGCCTCATCCTTGTCTTAGGTTCTCTACGGTGGTTTCCTTCTCTCCCGCCGTCGTTCTCGCCGTTGTTGCAACGGGGCCCTGGGTTTCGAGGCCTCTCCCCGCCACCAGTTCTTCCTCCGTTGACTCCTCCGACGAGCCTATGTCTAGATATCTCAGCGGCGCCGTCGTGGGGGAACAAGAACTTATGGCGGGCCCATAACACGGCTCGTGGCAAGGATCTATGGTCATTCGCCGAGAGATCGCGTGGTTGTGCAAGACCCGCTGAATTCCTGTCGAGGTAAAGTGTCGCTTACCCGGCAAAGAATCTTCCCCATGCTCGAGGATGGCGAGTACGTGGTATTTATGTCGCATTTTGCCATAGGGTTCGGCCTCCCTCTTAGCGACTTTGCCTGTAGATTCCTTGACTTCTTCGGCCTTCAACCTCACCATTTGTCGGCTAACGCCATAGCCTCTCTATCGGCGTTTATCTCGGCCTCAGAGGGATATTTTGGCCTTTGGCCGTCTGTAGATGTTTGGTCAAAGTTTTTTCAGATTCGATCTAATGTAGTGCCTGATAAGTCTCTGCATCCCTCCGAGAAATCTCTCACCCAGTGTGGGGCTGCTTCCATCACACCTCGAAAGAATTCCTTGTTTCCCCGGGTCACTGGCTTAGAGTCCTGTAAGAAATGGCATAGGTCATTTTTCTATGTCAAAAACACTGGTACAGAGGACAAGGTCCAGCTCCCTGCCTTCTCTATTAGTCCCCCTTCCAACCAGAATTGGGCCTATAACCCGAAGAGGACCCACGCTCTTGCCGAGGCATTTGAACTTTAGCTGGGCTTTGCGGAGAGGATTTGATGGACGCCTTTATCAGTAGCCGAATCCGCCCTTTTCAACTCCGCTCTCATAAGCTCTGTTATATGAGCGGTCCTTTGGATCCCAACCGAGTCTCTACGGTTGAGCTTGACGATTTTCAAATCCAGAAACGTGTCTGGGCTATCTTCAAGACCGAGATGCCCGAGGAATGGGTGTGGGGAATGAAACCATTCTCTCGCGAGAATCCTCCTCCCCGGGTAAATTGAACATGAGATGTTCTATCCGAATCATTTTTCATCAGTTATTTCGCTAACTTTTGTTTGCTCTTCTTGCAGACATTTGCCGAGCAGGCTATGGAGGATGCCTAGGTGCTAGATCTTCCCTGGACCGCTGACCGCAATACTCCGGACAACAGAGAACCTGATCCGGAGGAGTTCATTCCTAAGTCGAAGGCTGCTCCTGCTTGCACCCGGAGTAAAACCTTGACCCGTGCTGATGAAGGTGATTCGGACAACGTCCAAATTCTCGAGGTAGTTGCCGTGGTGCCTATCTCTTACGCATTTCCGGCTCCTTTACTAGCTAATCCGGCTGGCCAGGTGCACGAGGTCGAACCTCTCGCTTCGGAAGCCCCTGCTCCTTCTAAGAAGCGCGCTGCTTCAACGATCCTTCGGGTGCTGCTCCCAAGAAACGAATCAAGAAATCCTCCCAGCATATTCCGAAGCGCAAAGTTATGCCTGGAGTCTCTGGGTAAGTTTCCTTTTACATTTTCACTTGTATTTCTTGTTTCTCTCTTTCTATTTCTGAATTAATTTTCATTCTTGTCTTTGTAGTGCTCCTCTTTCTGCCAAACCTAGCGCTCTGAATATGACATCTCATGTTACTCGGCCACTTTCACCATCGCCTCTGGAAGATGTCCGGGTTCCTAGTCCTTCTCATGATGACTCTCCTCCTGGGCCGACTAATGGATCTCCTCGACGAGATGAGCATAGAGCTCCCCCTGTTGCTTCTGATGATGCCACGATGCCGGATCACCCGACTGATTCGGCAGCTCCTCCCAAGACTTACAAATTTACTCCCACTGATCCTTCATCTATCGCAGTTACAACTTCTATTTAGACATCTGCCGAGGTTGCCGCTACCTCGGCTCCTTTGGAGACCGTCGCCCCTTCTGCTCCAAAGAATGTTACTCCTAGCACCGAGGTTATTGCCCCTACCGAAGTTCATGCTAAGAGCAAGAAAAGTGTTGCTGCCAAACCCTTGCCATCCCAAAAAGGGAAAGCAGGTTCCTCTCAGCCATGAGTTGCCAATATGCTCCGCAAGGGAGCCTCTACGGCTAAGCCTAGGATGCCCTCACCGCCGACACGCAACTCGTGCTTCACAAGAGCCCGGCGGCCGAGGCAGTCACGCAACAGGCGCGAGAGGCCAGAGGCAAGGTGTTGACACGCACAGAAAGCGGGAACAACCTCAGATCATTGGTAGAGTATGCCAACAATTGGAACACTGCTGATCAACTTGAAGGCAATCCGAGTAATCAGTCCTTCCAGCTATCCGACATCAGCAGCCGTTTACACATGGCTACCAAGGTTGTTCTTGAAAGCGACAAGATGAACGAGGTATGCACTTCCTCTTTTACTTACAAGATATTATATGCCCACTAGTCCCCGAGCTTGCAACTGAATGACTTGTTATTCGTTTGGAAGCTTTCCTTGTTTACAATACAGCTACTTGCTTGTGCAATAGATAGTTTTTTCTGTGCATGTTTTGACTTAAAACGCATCTAGCCGCCTAGATCCGAGTAAAGTTTTACTTGACTCGGATCTTTTTTGTTTTAGCCTTGAAAATCCGGATACCTAGATTCGAGTCTAGCTCTTTCTCGATTCGGATATGTTTTAGTTTTCAATATCTAGCCACCTAGATCCGAGTCAAGTTCTTCTTGATTCGGATCTTTTTTGTGGTTTTCTTTGTATAACTTGGTGTTGTTTTAGGTTGCTCATAATCGGCGTACGGCCGAATTTCAGAGGTTACTTTTCTTGCATAAAAAGCTTCAAGATAAATTTGACAAAATGGTTCATGTTGTGAAGAAGACTGGTAAATTATTCGGCTTTTAGTGCCCTCTATCTTTGTATAAGATCCAGTTTCTCGGCTAATTTCTGGTGTATTGTCGTGCAGGTAACATTAAAAATATAAATACTCGGCTTACGAAGAAGGTTGCCACTCTTGAAGGTTAGTTGCCCTTCCATCCTTTATTCGTTTGTTTACGTTCGAAGTAAATCTCGAGTGTCTTATAGTATCCCATCTTCGGCTCAGCCGAGTTACAAAGATTTGCAGCTCCGCATCAAGAGTGCATACCTATGCCTGATATGATGCTGCATTTTTTAGATCAAGCGGGCACTCACTCGGTGCAACTTAAGGAAAAGGATGACGAGATAGCCCGGCTCCATGCCGAGGTTGAATCTCTCAAACTCTCTCAGAAATCGGAGTTAGAAAAAGTTGATCAGGAGTTTTCTGAGGAAAAGAATCGACTAAGCCTTCTGCTTCAGAAGGACAAGGAACTTCTTGATGCTGCCGAGCTAAATAATTAGGCGATGACCGAAGAAATGACTCGTTTTGAGAAGAACATGGCTAACTGAGCCATGGATCTCCAGAAGATGTTGCGATACATCCACCGTAAGTTTTCTGTTTCTAGCCGAGTCATTCTTTGCTTGTAGCTTCCCTTGACTTATTTGATGTTTTTCCTTACAGATCATTTTCCAGAAGCCAAATCTGTGAGTTCTAAGGTTGTGATCGCTGCTCGCGGCCACTGAGGTGTTCTTGTTATTTCGAATCAAGAATATTCCATTGAAGATTTCTTGGTTGTCGTTGCTGCTGCTATTGAGACGATGAAGATTATGAGAAAAGATCTGGTGCAAGCGCTATTCGGGCCTACCATGTACTCTGGCCGAATGAGCCAAAGATTAAGAAAGTAGAAGTGCTCGTGGCGAGGCTGATGGAGTCTCAGACTCGATTGAATCTTTGGAGAGAATCTGCCGGACGAGCCGGAGGTGATATGCCGCTTACTCCTGTTTTGTCATGGTATGAGGATATCTCCCTCGATAACCTGATGAATTTACGCACTGGCTCTCCTTGGGTTGAAAATCCGGATTATGTTGCTCGCTGCCAAGTCCGTGCTTACCAGCTTACTGAATATGCTGACGTTCATCGCTGGAATGAAGGGCCGAGTTTCCTTCCTGATGATGCCAAAGATAACGTTGAGGTTGTGGATGATGATGAATCCGACGGAGATTCTGGTGATGAAGGTGAATCAGATGAAAATTCCGATAATTCTGATGAGTCCAGTGAAAGTTCGGGAGGGGATGCCAAGGCTCGGTCCTCCTCCATGGGAACTGAAGCTTATCAATCCCAAGGTGGAGTCTCTCAGCAAACAACCCCTGCCCAAGATGTTCTGGCTACCTCCGTCGACGCCGAAGTAACCTCTGCAGAGGCTCATGCAACTTCTGAGGCCCCTGCTCCTAAGGTTGTTCCTCCTAGCAAGGCTGAGGCAGCTTTGGTTGTATCCGAGATACCAACATCAGAAGCTCCCGCTGCTGCTACTTTTCCTCCTAGGGGTGATTCGGCAACTGCTAATGCCTGAGCTGAAGAAACTTTTATTTATTTAAGTCCCTGGTATGCCGGGTGTACGCTGTCTTAAGACAATTTGCCTCTTTTGGTACCATGTGATCCGTATAACTTTGGAATCATATGCTATAGTAATCATTATGTTACTATTGTCCTGGTTGAGTTTGTGTGATGCGTATCCTTGTTCGCAAAATTTTAATTTCAAAAATTCGAATCAAACTTCCATGTGTTTGATTTTCAGTCGGCTCTTGTTTCATCCATCTTGTGCCTTTCACCCATTCTTATTTGCACTTTAGTTTTATAAATTTGAATCACGTACTATGACTCATATGTCCATATATCAGTTAGTCGGAAAGACTTACCACCCATCCGAGTTATCGAATGGTAATATAAATGTGATACTTCCCGAGTTGTATTTCGAATTGCCGAGGTTATCATTTGTACGATTATAATAGTAAAAAATCATGGGGTAGTCCCCGAGTTATTGCTCAGGTTGCCGGAGTGATTACACATATAATTGGTGATAGACGATACGGGGCAGTCTCCGAGTCACTGCTCGGGCTACCGAGGTGTCATACATAATCAAAATGATAAACAATACGGGGTAGTCCCCGAGTTACTGCTCGAGCTACCGAAGTTTCATACATAATCAAAAATGATAAACAATACGGGATAGTCCCCGAGTTACTGCTCGAGCTACCGAAGTTTCATACATAATCAAAAATGATAAACAATACGGGATAGTCCCCGAGTTACTGCTCGAGCTACCGAAGTTTCATACATAATCAAAAATGATAAAACAATACGGGGTAGTCCCCGAGTTATTTCTCGAGCAACCGAGGTTTCATTAATTCATGTCTAATACATCAACTTGATACATAATATTGCTGGATACAATACACTTCCTCTAAGTATAAAATAGGCGAAGTAATGCCACATTCCACGGTCTTTTTGACTCGTCTCCGGATTTATCCGCCTTGTTCTTTTCTGGCACTTGAGCATCGATTAGGTAGTATGCATCGTTGTGCAATGCTTTGCTCACGATGAATGGGCATTCCCATGGGGGTGAGAGTTTATGCATGTCGGCTGTGCATTGCACTAGCCGAAGAACTAGATCTCCTTCCTTGAAAACTCTTGGATTTACTTTCTTGCTATGATATCGCCTGAGGTATTGTTGATAACTAGATGATCTTGATAGTGAAAATTCTCTTGCTTCTTCTAGAAGATCCACATGATCTTGCCGAGATATTTCATTTACTTCGGTACTCGTGTATTGGGCGACTCTTGGCGAGTCATGCATTATGTCGGCTGTAAGTACAGCTTCTGCCCCATACACGAGAAAGAACGGGGTATACCCCATTGATCTATTCGGGGTAGTCCTCAGGCTCCATAGTACCGCTAGGAGTTCCTCGATCCAGCATCCTGCCGACCTCTGTAGTGGTTCTATCAGCCGAGGTTTTATTCCGGACAGTACTAGTCCATTTGATCTTTCTACTTGCCCATTTGATGTCGGGTGAGCCACCTAAGCAACATCGAGTCTTATGTGCTTCTCTTGGCAGAATCGAGAAAAATCTCCTTCAGTGAAGTTTGTGCCATTATCCGTGATGATATTGTGTGGGTAACCATATCTCATAATGATATCTTTGAGGAATTTCACTGCCTTGGGCCTGTCACATTTTCTTATTGGTTTTACTTCTATCCACTTTATGAATTTGTCCACCATGACCAAAATGTGAGTCATGCCGCCGTGAGCCGGCTTAAATGGACCTACCATATCTAAACACCATACAGAGAATGGCCAAGTGATTGGTATTGTTTTTCACTCGGATGAAGGCATATGTATTTTGCTGGCATATCTCTGGCAGCCATTACACTTTGTTACCAATTCCTTTGCTTCCTTTAGCGCACTTGGCCAGTAAAACCCATGCCTGAATGCTTTGGCCACGAGGGCTCTGGACGAGGCATGGTGCCCACACTCTCCTTGATGTATATCCAAGAGGATCTCGTGTCCCTCTACCGAGTCAATGCATCGTTGTAGCACACTTGTCACGCTTCTCTTATAAAGCTCATTATTTATGATCGTGTAAGCTTTTGTTCTTCTTACTATTTGCTTGGCCATAACCTCATTATCCGGAAGGACCTTATTTTTGAGGAACGAGAATATGGGATGTGCCCATTCTGGCATGACTTTTTCTAGGAAAATTGTTTTGTCAATTTCCATTACTTCTGCCGACATAACATCCGCTGGCTTTTCCCAATCGATTTTTGGGTTAAGCGAATCAGTCCCCGAGTAATTCGGTTCATGTACTTTGTTAATTTCCATTGGGACGCACTCGGGTATCTGATCTGACGAGATGTGAATTGACTCGGATTCTGGCGAAGGTACAATTGACGGCTTTCTTAGGTGTTCTAGGGCGATACCAGGCAGAATTGACTGTCTGGTTGATCCGAGTTTTGTTAGTGTATCCGCAGCGTCATTTTCTGCCCGAGGTATGTGATGGAATTCACATCCGTCAAAATAACCACTAATTTTCTGTATATGAAACCGATATAGAGCCATGTTTGTATCCAATGCATCCCAATTTCCTGATACTTGCTGGACTACGAGGTCCGAATCTCCGTAACAGAGAATCTGATGTATGCCGATCTCTTTTGCCATTTTTAGGCCATGGAAAAGTGCCTCATATTCGGCTATATTGTTTGATAGAGCGAAATGTATTTGCAATACATATTTCAACTGATCGTTTTTTGGAGAGGTTAACACTATCCTTGCTCCTAACCCATTTCTTAACTTGGACCCATCAAAGTGCATCGTCCAATAGTTCGGATCTGGTAATGTGGGTTCATACTGCACCTCGGCCCAGTCTACAAAAAAGTCGGCCACTACCTGAGACTTAATTGCATCTCGCCTATCAAATTGCGGGGCATAAGGTGATAACTCAATTTCCCATTTTGCTTTCGTCCACTTGCATCTTTGTTGCTCAGTATCTTGGCTATTGGTGCTTCACAAATCACCTTTATGGGGTGTTCTTCGAAGTAATGTTTGAGCTTTTTGCCGACATGTATACTCCGTAAGCCATTTTCTGGTAGTGTGGGTAGTTCTGCTTGGAGGCCGATAATACCTCGCTCAGGTAATACACCGGTCTTTGCACCGACTTACCTTCTTCATTTCGTTCCACGACAACTACTGCACTTACCACCCTGTTTGTTGTTGCCACATAGAGCAGCATAGGCTCTTTTGATAATGGGCAAGCCAAGATAGGTGTTGTAGCCAGCATCTTTTTTAACTCATGAAAAACACTATTGGCATGAGGTGTCTAGGTGAACTTGTCGGATTTTTTTATTAATTGATACAAAGGCAATGCTTTTTCACCTAGCCGACTTACGAACCGACTTAGGGATGCAAGGCATCTTGTAAACTTTTGAACATCATTTAGGCATCTGGGCAGTTCCATTCTTTCCACCACATGAATCTTAGTCGGATTTGCCTCTATACTCGGCTGGACACGAGGAAACCGAGTAGTTTTCCGGCTGGTACACCAAAGGTATATTTTTCCGGGTTAAGCTTCATTTGAAACCTTCTTAGATTCGTGAATGTCTGCCGAATATCTTCCAGGAGCGTGTTGCTCTCTTTGGTTTTCATAACCACATCATCGACATACACTTGCACATTTTTTCCAATCTGGTCGTGCAGACATTTTTGCATGCATCTTTGGTATGTGGCCCCTGCATTACGCAGGCCGAATGGCATGGTGAGATAGCAATAATCCCCATACGGGGTGATAAACGCAGTCTTTATTTGATCAGCCGGGTTCAACGGCATCTGGTGAAAACCAGAGTAAGCGTCTAAAAATGATAACAACTCATAACCTGCGGTTGAATCAATGACTTGGTCTATCCTAGGTAAAGGAAAAGGATCTTTGGGACACGCCTTGTTAAGGTTCATGTAATCGATACACATTCGCCAAATGACAGCTACATTTAGATCATCCTTTTCCTTTTCTACCAACACCGGGTTTGACAACCAATCCAGATGAAGTACTTCCATGATAAACCCGGCCGCAAGGAGCCGAGCTATCTTATACCCTATTATTTTTCTCCTGTCTTCGGCGAAGCGGCGGAGAGGTTGCTTCACCGGTCTTGCTCCTGGCCTTACATGCAAAGAGTGCTTAGCCAACTCCCTCGGCACTCCTTGCAGATCCTGTGTGGACCATGTAAAGATATCCTGAATCTCACGGAGGAAGTTGGTGAGCTCGCTTTCCTATTTGTCATTCAGGACGACACCAATAGTGATGGTGCGCTCTGGGAATTGATCATCAATCTGGATATTCTTTGTTTCCTTAGTCGGCTCGAATGATACACTTTCATGTGGGTTGGCAAGTGTCGGCATGTTAAGCTGTGCCGATTGAGCTAAAGCTGCCACTTCCTGAATTCTCCTTTTCTCCCTTGCGATTACCAAAGACTCGGCCAGGTTTGACCCGGTTGAAGCACATTCCATTGATTTCCTATAGTCTCCTGCTATTGTTATCACACTACTAGAGAAAAGGCTATAGGAGACATGCTTATGCGAGGCACATTTAGACCATATGCGCCTCCTATAAAATAGGCGAGGCACACTCCTTCTCCATGCGCCTCTAGTATAAAAATAGGCGAGGCGCATATGATAAGAATGCGCCTCCTATAATCCCTGTACGGACAGAATCTAGCAGCCCCATATTATGCGAGGCGCATTCTAGTCATATGCGCCTCCTATATATCAGATAGGCGAGGCGCATATGGACAGAATGCGCCTCGCATAATCTGTATGGGCCCGCCTGTTGGTAGGTGCACGAATATGCGAGGCGCATATGGCTATATGCGCCTCCTATATTTGATAATATGCGAGGCGCATATGGTCATATGCGCCTCAAGTAACTCCTGCGGGCCCGGGCGGTGGTAGGTGGCCGCATATGCGAGGCGCATATTGCTATATGCTCCTCCTATAGTTTGAATTATAGGAGGCACATATTGTGCAATATGCGCCTCGCATAACCTGGCACCACTTTTTTCCAGATTTTTGCACATGGAGGCAACTACCACCCCACTCACTAGTGTCACTTCTTCCTCCTCCACCAAGACAAATCTGGTCGCCCCCCTCCTCCTCCCCACCTCATTTCCCCCATTGATTCACCATAGAAGCTTGCTCAACATCCATTGGTTGACACCCATATGTAAGTGAAGTCTCTTGCTCCTCTAGATCTACAACATGTCCATTTACTTCTCCTCTGGCTCTCTTGCGCAAGTCGTTGTTGGAGGAAGCGTGAAGGCGTTGCTTGCATGTATGCGCGTTGTTGGAGACACCGACTATATGATTGTGTTGTGGTGCTAATTTTTGTGCAGGGATTTCATTTGAGATGCCAATGTTTCGCCGGAATGTCGATTTATTTCTTTTCCGGCGAATTTCTGGCACTCGCGGATGTCCTCTTTTTAGGGGAGGTCATGCCGAATTTTTCCGGCGATCCACGTCCATATATGCTCTAATTATTCTCTTGATCTTTGTACCACGCAGGCGGCCATGGTCCGACCACTGATCAACAAAGCCCGCGTGGATAGGTGGATGACAAGCGCGAGGGCCGACATGGAATGTGCAAACAAGACAGAGATAAGATGTCCATGTCGGGACTGCAAGCTGATGTATCTGATAAGGCATGATTCCGGAATGCTGGAGTCGCACCTGCTTCGACGTAGTTTCATGGATGGCTACACACGATGGATACGTGATGACGAATATGATGATAAGGATGTCAATAATGGTGAAGATCAAGATGCCAGTGATGATCATGAAGATCAAGACGCCAGTCACGATCACGAAGATCAGGGTGGTGGCACTGGACATGGACACGAAGATGATCAAGGTGGCGTCGGGCATGGACACGACGATGATCAAGGTGGTGCCGACCATGATTCGAGCTGGTTGCGAGACCCTCATGTCCAAGATCTGCTTCTCAAGGAGACGAGTAACGCCAGAGCCGCCGGTAGAGAGAAGGCTAAACTGGAGCAAATGGAGAAAGACGCGGTCACTCCATTGTTTGACGGATGCAACGACGGGGATACCCGTCTAAATGTAACGCTTAGGGCTCTGGAGATGAAGGCGAAACACAAAATGACCGACGAATGTTTCGACGACAACATTGTATTCTGGCACGATATTCTTCCCAAGAAGGGGAACACATGTCCGACTAGTATCGCTGAGGCGAAGAAAGTCGTGTGCCCTCTCAATCTACCGCACGTGAAATACCACGTCTGCATAAATGATTGCATCATCTACCGGGGCGAGGACGCGGAGAAGACCACGTGTCCGGTGTGCAAGACCTCTCGATACAAGAGAGGGACCAAGAAAGCTCCTAGGAAGGTGGTGTGGTACTTTCCTCTAACTCCTCGTTTGCAGCGGTATTTCGCAGACCCTAAGGAAGCACAGCTCATGCGCTGGCACGCGGAAAGAAAGAGGCCGGAAGACGATGATCCGGAGAAGGAGGAAATGTCGAGGCACCCTTCAGATGCTTGCCAGTGGAAGGCGTTGGACCTACAATATTACCAACATTTTGGGAAAGAGTCAAGGAACCTCAGGCTGGGCGTGAGCACTGACGGACTCAATCCGTTTGGAAGCCAGAGCAGCACACACAGCACCTGGCCCGTGTTTGTATGGATCTACAACCTCCCCCCTAGTTGTGCATGAAGAAGTACGTAACCATGAGTATGCTCGTTCAAGGGCCAAAACAACCTGGTACAGACATCAATCTGTATCTCACGTTGTTGAAAGAGGAGTTGGCCACGTTATGGGAAGAAGGAGCCCGTACATGGGACGCCTCGAGGCAAGAGTACTTTGACATGAGAGCGGCGGTGATCATGACGGTGCAAGACTATCCCGGTTACGGATACTTATCGGGGCAGGTGGTCCAAGGATTCTATGGGTGCGTTAGGTTCAAGGATAATACAACGTACCGCCAGCTATAGAAAGATCCCGGGTCCGGGAAAACCGTGTTCCTTGGGGCTCGGAGGTGGATTCCCAAGAATCACGCCTGGAGAAAGCTAGGACATCTGTTCGATGGGACGATCGAGCTCCGAGGAATCCCACACCAGAAGAGTGGCGCGGAAATCTACAAGCTGTTGAATAACTGGAAGGAGTGCCCTGCGCCAGGAAAGACCCAGAAGAAGCCAGAGCCGTTGTTGAAGGTATGGAAGGCGAGGTATGTTTTCTGGGACTTGCCATACTGGAAGATCCTCCGCGTGCCTCATAGCCTTGATCTCATGCATATCACGAAGAACGTGGGCGAGAGTCTGCTTGCCACCCTCCTTAACACCGATAAGACCAAAGATGGGTCGAAGGCAAGGAACGACTTGAAGCATATGGGCATCAGGGATGAACTTCAACCACCACCTAGCGATGATGAGGAGGAGGATGAGGTGGAGGAGACAGAAACACAGAATAGCCGTCGTCGCAAGGGGAAAAAGGTTAAGAAGGGAGAGGTCAAGCTCAAGGCCTCATGCTTCACTCTGAGTAAGAAGGAGGCCATACAGTTTATGAAGTGCCTCCTCGGAGTCAAATTTCCGAACGGCTACGCGGGGAAGATAAGCAGATGGCTAGACGAGGCGAAGCAGCGCTTCAGCGGGATGAAGTCTCACGACGTCGCCGTGCTAATGACGCAGGTACTCCCGGTCGCGATCCGAGGTATAATGGACAAGCACATCCGTGAAATACTGTTTGGCCTCTGCAACTTTTTTGACGTCATCTCTCGGAAGTCGATAGGCATTAAGCAGCTCACGAGGCTACAGGACGAGATCGTGGTGATAATGTGCGAGCTCGAGATCTATTCCCCCCCCCCCCCCCCGCTTTCTTCGACATCATGCTTCATCTGCTTCTCCATGTCGTGGAGGATATCGTCCAGCTCGGTCTTGCGTTTCTGCGAAGCATGATGCCGTTCGAAAGGCTCAATGGACACCTCAAGGGATACGTTAAGAACAAGTCCCGTCCAGATGGAAGCATAGCAAATGGCTTCCTGGCCGAAGAGTGCATCTCTTTCTGCTCGAACTTTCTACAAACCGAGACCCCTCTTGGTATGCCATTCAACAAGCACCTCGGGAGGCTCGCTGGATGGGGTCACCGCGAGGGTCGAAGTGCAAAGCATGTCGACATGGAGGGCCGAACCAAGGACTTTGAAAGAGCAAACCTGGTCGCGCTGCAACACCTGCAGGTGGTTGATCCATACATACATGAGCACAAAGAGTTTATCAAGAAGAATTACGCTGATCAGGGGCGCCAGGTCCCGAGGTAGGAAGATGTTATCAAGGAGCACAACTCCGGTTTCACGCGGTGGTTTAGGGAGAAGGTCATAGCTAATCCACCGCAGGGCGAGTACTCGGAGGAAGATAAACTCATATTCTCATTGTCACAGGGCGCCTCGCACAACCTCATGACCTATCAGGCTTACGATATCAACGGATACACGTTCTACACAGAGGAAAAAGACAATAACTGCGATTACCAGAACTCAGGGGTAACAGGGATATTCTACACCGGCGACATCCCGGAAAGATACTACGGAAGGATCGAGGAGATTTGGGAGCTTGACTATGTTACGGAGAAGGTGCCGATGTTCCATGTCAGGTGGGCCAAGAGCGTCGAGAAAGAAGACCGGTATTTCACCACGATGGTTATACCGTCAAAGACCACAGCGCGAACGCACCCGCAAGAAATGAGCCTTGGGTTTTGGCTAGCAAAGTCGACCAATGCTGGTACATCAAAGACCCGTCAAAGCCTAGCCGGGTTATCGTCAGGAGAGGCAAAAGGAACATTATCGGAATGGACGGAGTCGCCAACGAGCAAGACTTTGACCAGAACGGCGACTCGAATATAGAAGATGGGTATGGCAACCAAACACCGTACACCACAACCCTACCTAAGAAAGGACTTCCGTTCAAGAGAAGTAGTGAAGACGTCCCGGACCTAACCTATGCAACCGCGACAAAGAAGGGCAAGAAGACGACCATTGTCAAGAAACGCTAGCGCGCTCCGACCATTGTCAAGAACCGTCGTGTGTGTGGCCTACTATTATGTATCAAAACATTCTTAATTTTCATTATGTGTGTGTTATAATAATATTGCATTGAGAATATTATGTATCGACAAGACACATTCATTGAGAATACTCACTTTTGTTGTTTTAGCAATATTTGAATATTTAAAATATTTGTAGTATATTTTATAGTTCATATTGTGTTTGGACAATGCTTTTACATGAAAAATGTCCTTTAAAAAAATTCCAAAAAATTGTTAACCTTAGGATTCAAACCTGGGTGGCCAGCAGTGAAATAGGACAAGGCATGTACTACCACTAGGCTGTTGTGTGTTTGTTGATAGAAACCTGCGCACTGCCCTATTTGTCTAGGATTGCATATTATGCGAGGTGCATTTAGCCCAGATGCGCCTCGCGTAATATTATACGAGGCGCACTTTGCGATATGCGCCTCGCATAACCGGCACACATCAAAAGTCACACAGCTAGTACTACAGCTAGTACACGACTTCACATATCTCAGATAGATCGAAGCCGTCGCCGCCGTGGAGGAGGAGCCCGACGCCGCCCCGTGGAGGAAGAGCCCGACGCCGCCGTCCCCGTGAAGGAGGAGCTCGCCGCCGCCCCGTGGAGGAGGATCCCGACGCCACCGTCCCCGTGAAGGAGGAGCTCGCCGCCGCCCCGTGGAGGAGGAGCCCGACGCTGCCGTCCCCGTGAAGGAGGAGCCCGACGCGGCCGCCCCGTGAAGGAGGGCAGCTCCTCCGGCTTTGTCAATCCCTCTCTCCGGTGAGTCCCCGCCCCCCACCCACCCACGCCTCTTCCCCTCTCCTCCCCTTCTAGGGTTTCTCAGCCGCTGCTGGCGTCCACCTCCGCCCTCCGGTGTGGTGAATTAGACAATTTTTGCCTTTTGTTCAGGTTATCTCTAGTGAGTAGCTTATTATTGGCAAGCAACCAAAGGAAGACATGTAACCTAGGGGGACACTAATTCGGTGCTTCGAATTATTCTCCTATACGTGTGGATTTAGTTTAGTATCAGCCGATTGTTGTCTTGTTGATCGTACCTTCATGTCCCTTTCAATATGTTTTGTCGGACGTGGAGGTAGTCAATGTTTACTGACTTTCATATCTCGCTTGGGACAGTTGGGACAGCAGCACAGACTTCTTTCATCTGAGTTTCACTTGGACTATACTAGTCTCTACTATATATAGGAGCAAGTTCCTCTGTTGTTTAAACACTTCAAATGCTTTAGTAAACTTCTCTATTTGAGTTTCTTCTGTAGTTTCGAATCGGTTGTTTTCTACTAAACTGCGCAATTTTGAATCTATGTTCTGCCTTCAGGAATAATCTGAATTGAGCAAACCTGTCTTGGCATGTTTGTAAACCACCCCAATAACTGTGGTCTCCCTTGTGTTAGATATTACTCCACTAGTTTTAAGTAATTGGACAGTGTTTCGACAAAACTTTGCAGGATTACTGGTTGATTATCAAGTTCTGGTAGCTTTTTCTTAGAAATTCTGGCTGGCTTATCCACTATAAAATATCTTCATTGCATTTCTCGTGTACCTGTTCATGTTCAGTTACAATGTTTTGTTCTATGCTCAGTTGAAAATTTTGATGATCAATGGTCATACTGCTCTCAAATTTTAATTGGTGCAATATATGACATGATCCACCAGTCCACCCTTGTTGTAAACTCTCTGCTTAACTCTGAGATTGTCTGTCAGTAACACAATTTTGTGATGAATTGAGCTGTTCCCTTAAATCTGTATTAAACGTATCATTTTGAGTTTCTTCTGTAGTTTCGAATCAGTTGTTTTCTGCTATGCTGTGAAATTATGAATCTATGTTCTGCCTTCAGGAATTATGTGAGTTCAGCAAAACTGTCTTGGCATGTTTGTAAACCACCCCAAGAACTGTGGTCTCCCTTGTGTTAGATATTGCTAGTTTCAAGTAATTGGAGAGTGTTTTGAAAAAGCTTTGCAGGATTATTGGTTGATTATCAAGTTCTGGTAGCTTTTCCTTTTGTGCCAGACCATGATGTATGTTAAACTGCACCATGATACTGTATGTATGGCACTGATCCGATATATGTATGTGTTTGTGTATGCTGGCAGAAAATGGCTGTGATGATGGCAGTTGATCCTTTTTGTGCAGGTTTTTCTTTTTGAGTTGCCAATGTTTCGCCGGAATGTTGATTCATTTCTGTTCCGGCGAATTTCTGGCACTCCTAGACTTAGAAAATTAGCAAAGTTCATGCTAAAATTTTCTGTGAATTTTTGTGCTTATTAGTTTCATTTATTTGTGTGTTTAGAAATGTCAGATCCGGGCCCTTCTATCCAGAAGCCCTTTTGGGAGCAGCAGGCGGAGATGGAATCCCTAGAGGCCCCGGAATTTGTTCCGCGGGATGACGAGATGGAGGAGGACGAGGATACCTCGTCGGGCAATGAGGAGATGGGGGACGCCGATGGCGACGCCACTACCACTGATGGCGGCGGTGAAGCTACTACAGACGGTGGTAGCGCATCAAAGAAGTCTCGGAAGGATCGGACCCCGATCGTGGTCGACCTCAAAAGGTCCATCATCACAAGCGTGAGCCCTAAAGGTGCGCCTTTGGATCCAGAAGAATTTGTTGGGGGTTACTCTAACCAGCTCGCGGCAATCCTCCGGAACACCGTCACGATCAACATGGAGAACCTGAAGGCCGAAGAGAACAAGGCTTTCCTCATCCAGCTTTTCCGGAAGCTGCACGCAAGATACGCGTTCCCGGGTGATGAGGAAAACAAGTATAATAATGACAATCTCAAAGGGAATCCGGTGAACAAGTATGCCCTCGGGAGGATGACCAAGGCCTTGTGAAATTGGAAGGCTCGGGTGAAGAATCTGATTTTCGAGGAGAAGCTAAGTTATCCAGAGCTCGTCAAGAAGGAGCCTCTGGTCAAGGAAGAAGACTACAATGTGTTCAAGGCCAGATGTAACTCCGCCTTGGGCAAGGCCAGGACTGAGAAGGGCAAGAATATGAGATCCCGAAACATTGGTACCCACCATCTCGGCTCCGGCGGTTATAGAGCCGCGAGGCCCAAATGGGATAAGGAGGACGCCGACGCTCGTGCAAAGGGGTTGACACGTCCCTTTGACGACATAAAGGAGGAGCAGGCAAAGAACTTCGTCAGGGCCCGGTTTGCCCCGCCGAAAGGGGGTTCTGATTATTCTTCGGAGCCCGCCGGCCCCTTTGCTCCGAGGGTGAAGGACTTCATGCAAAAATATGTAAGTAGTTTGCATGCAAGTCGATTAATTGCATTCATGATTAATCAATGAAGTCCAGTTTTCTAATCAAATGCTTCGCGTTCCTTGTGTGCAGGACGAGGAGTGTAGGAGCTCCTCATCCCAGGGGTCAGCGCCACCGCCTGTCGCCAAGTGGGACACCACTTTTAATAGGGTGCTGGACCGGACAAAGAGTGTCGATCCCCTGGCGGCCCCGTCGGCTGGTCGTGTGGTCGGCTTTGGCGACATATCATGGTCCGAGTACTATGGCACCCCGGAGCGGAAGGGCAAGAAGGCCGAAATCACCGAGGTAAAACTCCTAAGGGAACAGGTGGAAGCCTTTCCAAATATAGTCCAAGATGCCGTGAACAAGGCTGTGTCGGCTGCCGAGACAAAGTTCCAAGAACAAGTCCAGACACAAGTCCAGTCACAAGTCCATTCACAAGTGAACGAGAAGCTTAACACCATCCTTCCCGTCTACATGGAAAAGTACAACAAGTGGCAGAAGGGTGGTAAACGGGGGCCGCCACCGGTTCCCAACCTCAACAGCGCCCAATCGGACAATGTGGCGCGGCCGGAGGCGTTGGTGACTCCTCCAGCAGGGCCGGTGGTGGTGGAGACTCCTCTAGCTCCGGAGCTTAACTTGCCCACTGCGGCGAAGGCGCCGGCCCGCACCACCGTGCCATCAGGCAGCCACTCCGCCACTTGCGTGGTCAAGCTTGTTGGCGTCAGTGCCTCGACATTGGCCGAGTTTGACGCCCTCAAGGTAACTTACTAATTAAAGCGAGAGTTGGGAGGCTCAACCACACCGATGACTTGATCTCTGTTTTTCTAACGCTCGGCCTACATGTCAATCTTTCGCAGGGAGACACTCCTTGCACTCTAATGCACTGGGTGGGCGGCCAGTTGATGGATGTTGCCAAGGGTACTATTGTTCAACTAGAGAACCGCAAAATGCACAATGTCACAATGCCACCTGACATGATGAGGGTCAAATACAGTATGGTGCTTCCGGGCTACGAGCAAGTGGAACCTCCCTCTCAACCTCAAGGATGGGATGATGAGGACACGGCAGCGGTCCTCAATACCGGCTTCGGCTACTTGTACCTATGGCCGAAGAGCCAGATCCGTTTGGGGACAGAGGACCAGCTCAACATCACCCTAGAGGCAGCACAACCAGCACATGATGAAGACTTCGAGATGGGAGACTTGGACAACATGGCACAGAATCCCGATGATGATGAAGAAATTGACCCGAACTACGGTGACCAGTTTGTTAACACAAGGTTTTCTGATTTGTATGAGCCGGGACCATCAGGCACACATCAAGTTGCCGAGACCCAACCAGCACCAGCGAAACCCCCTTGCAATGTGCGTCTCTTCCCAACTAGTCAGGAGACGCCGCCACCTGTCCCCTTCACCGAGCCTCCAAGTCCAGTAGTTCCTTTGATCAGCCCCGGCACCCTCCATAAGACGGTCGGTGAGGTGAACGCAGTGGCCGAAGCCGTAAAGAGCAAGAAGGGTCGCAAAAGGAAGCCTAAGGGTGATCGGGGCCAGGATCCAAATCCTCTTTTCCGGGACGGCGCTGTGGGGCAAGCCAGGAATCAGCAGCACGTGGCAGGTGTACCGATGATGTGTAAATCGATGCTCGAGGTCGCAGGCTCGCATATGCGTAGTATTCATTATGGATGTCTCACAATTGAGCAGTGCCGCATTCGCGACAACGATCAGTCGTACCTCGTTTTCAAGGCTAAGGTGCCTTCTCATATGCCGTGCTTCGTCACTGTACCCCCCGGGGATATCTTCTACGTGCAGCATACCGACCTGTTTGACATGTTGAACGGGTTTCGACTACACAATACCCTGGTCCGGCTGTTCTCCCTCAATATGGCCATGGAGATCACCAGAGACAAGATCCCGGGCATCCAGATAGTGGATCCCTACTTCATGCGTGACGCCGTCCTGAAAGATGCTGAGGCCATAGATCTGGCGACCGACTACCTCTCAAACTTCCTGCAAACATACTCGGACAAGGATGTGATTCTCCTTCCCTACCATCCCATCACGGAGGATGATCGGACAGGCTGTGTGCTCATAAGCTTCAATTTGAAACACTCAAGAGCCTTGTACCTCGACTCAAACAGTGCGATCCAAAAAAACTACACCAATATCATGAAAATTCTTGATGGCGCTCTCACCGGCTACGTCGCAGCGGGAGGCGTCAAACCGGCAAGGCCACATGTAAAGTTCGGCGCGCACATGTTCCGCCACACGATGAAGTTTGCCTGCGTCAAGCAGCCGCCTGGCAGTGGGAAGGATGCCTTCTACGCCATTTACCACATGAAGGCGTTCTTCAATGACATGGAGACCAAAACGCTGCCATCTGACCTCGTGAAGTGGGCTGAAAAGCTTGCATGCATACAGGCTCGCAGCCTCAGGCAACACTTCTTCAACATCCAGGAGGAGATCGCGACAATCGTGTACCAGGGAGTCATAAAAACCGGAGGCACCTTCTACGGCGGCTATACACCGTCCAACAGGGAGATAGACGAACGCTTAGCGCAGCAGGGTGACGGCAGGATGTTCATGCAAATGGCGAAAACTCGGTCGGGCTTCATCAATGCCCTCCCAAAGCCGACTCAAGAGTCGAAGAAGACTTCATGATTGCATTGCCTGGGTACCTAGCTGTTAGTTCCGAACTCGTGTTGTAACCTCTTATCACTATGTTAAACTTGCCTAGCAAAACCTCTAGAATATGTTTCGTCAACCATTGAACTTGATTGTGAGAGACACTAGCTAGTTATTTGTGTTACGAACTATTTTAAGTGCTTATTGCTTTTCATTTGTCATTGCTTCCCTACTTCTTGTGGTTTGCTTTCTTTGTCTTTCTTTGAAATGCAGATGATTAGAACGTGTTGTGGTGTCACGTGTATGACTATGCCGTTGTTCGATCTTGTGTGCCAAGTAGACTAGTAATTTGGGCATATACTCTACTTGCCGCATGAGATCGAACAGCGAGCATTGTTATTTCCGTGCCCAATCTAAGTATGAGGCACTAATCCAAGTCATTCTTGGTTTGCTTTTTTTTGGTCTTTCTTCGAAATGCCGATGATTAGAACGTGATTTCTTACATTTTGTTGCACCCATATATATATGCATGATTCTATCTTATGAACTGCTAGCTATTGCTTTCCACTGACATAAGTAATATCATCTTTATTATGTGTAGGAGATGCCGAGGTGTTATGTCGTGTACGTCGGTCGGGTTCCAGGTGTGTACGAGGAGTGGAAAGACTGCCAGAAGCAAGTGAACAACTTCTCGGGCAACAACTACCAAGGCTATGAGAGTAGAGAGGTGGCGGAAGAGAAGTGGAGGAGGCATGGAAGGAAGAAGTGGAGGAACTTCCTCGTGATCACCACCTTGTTTCTCTTCATGGTAGGTTATGTGTTCTACTTCATCTAGGTAGAGCTACGTCGTTGGAGTTGTAATGTGATTGTGAACTTGTACTCGAAGGTGTAATGTGATTGTGAACTTGTACTCGGAGGTGTGAACTTGTGGCACAAACACTTGATGTATGAACTTGTATGTCATGATTGATGTGTAATGTATTGTATTCATGTTGGTTCTATTATGCTTTGGCAAATTGCAAGTTTCTGAAAAATTATGTGCTCTTTATACTGTATTCTGGACTATATTGTATATTTGAATATATGTATATTATTATTTATAGTGGTCAGTAAAACTTGAATTTCGAAAATATTACCGGAGGCGCATATAGGATACTATAGGAGGCGCATATACTATAAATATACGAGGCGCATTGTAAAACATATGCGAGGCGCATATGATATGCTCCTCCTATAATTCACATATGCAAGGCGCATATCGATATGCGCCTCGCATAATAATATGCGAGGCGCATATCGATATGCGCCTCGCATATGTGAAGTATAGGAGGCGCATATCATATGCGCCTCGCATAAAAAATACCCGAGGCTTGAAGCTAGAGGCGCATATGATATGCGCCTCGGATAGGCTTTTAGGTGCGCCTCGCATAGGCTTTTCTCTAGTAGTGTCACCTCCTAAGGTCCTGGAACCTTCATTTTCAAGTAACTAATGTGGCAGCTGCTCATAAACTTGGCCAATGCCGGTCGCCCGAGTAAGGCATGATAACAACTTTCCAGATCCACCACTTCAAATTCCATATTTTCAGCTCTGCAATTCTCTCTCGTGCCGAATAATACATCTACTCGGACCTTTCCAATGGGTTCACATGACAGTCCTGGCACTATCCCATGGAATGTTGTCCTAGTCGACTGCAGCATATTCAGAGTTACTCCGAGTTTATGCATTGTGTCTTTGTACATAATATTGATGCTGCTCCCATTATATATCAGTACTTTTGAGAACTTCACATTAATACTAGGCCCAACAAATGTCGGATCCAGCACTAAAGCATACGATCCTGGGTTTGGCATGATTTTCGGGTGATCTCTTATGCTCCAGGTAATCTTCTGATCCGACCATGGTACATACCTCGGAACTGCCGGCATAACTGCATTCACTTCCATATGTCGGCGCTATACGCTCTATCTATCTTGTTGTTCTGTTGTGAACACACAGTATGATTGGTGATGTTCCCTGTAATCATCGCGTCCATTATTTCCGAGGTTTTCCCTACCATCTTGGTTCTGATTTATTACTTGATGAACCGTATCCCTCCGATCCTGATTCTCATACCTCAAAGGTGGTGGAGGTAACATCAGTTGTTGCACATTTCCCCATGTCAGTTGTGGGTGATGTTGGTGATGCGCTGGATGCTGCGGTGCTTGTATGGTTGTCGGGTTTCCCATTGCGCTCTTCATCCAGGCGCATTGGCGAGTGGTGTGGTTGGCTGGCTTGGCCGGGTTAGGCGTGTGAAATTTACACGGCTGATCTAGCATCGACTCAAACGTGTACTTCGGCCTCTCTTGCCATTGTTTTTCTGCTCAGGTGTCCACTATTTATTCCCGTCATTCCTTGGTGTCCACTGCTGAGGACCATTCTTCTGACACTGATTGCCCCCAAGATTCGGCTGATCCTGCACGACTGCTACCACTTGATTTGAACTATATCTGTAATCCGGCCTCTCATCCCTTCTTCTACCTCGGTACTCATTGCGCCGAGATGAACCCGCGCCATCTCGGGCGTAATGGTCCTGTTGTTCACGATGCTCAGCCGACATAAGCTCAGGTTGAGTTGGATCACCCAAGGCATAGGAATCTGCTACCATGTTAGTCTCCGCCAATGTGGTGGGCATATCTTTTTGCAGCCTCTGCCACAACACACTTCTATATCTGCATCCCTGAGCGAACCAGGCAATTGCTTGCGATTCTATAACTCCTTCGCATGAATTTCTGAGGTTGCACCACCGAGTTAAGAACTCTCTATCAGTCTTATTCGGTTTCTACTTGCACATTGCGAGCTGTTGTGGCCTGTTTGGCCTCTTATATGTACTAGTGAAGTTACTGACAAACATTTCCTCAAAATCTAACCAGCAGTTGATACTGCATGTTGGCAAATTATTCAGCCAAACTCTGGCCGGCCCTTCCAACATCTAGGGCATGTATCTCATAGCCCATCTCAAATTTCCTCCTGCTATTTTTACTGTCGTGGCATAATCAATTAGCCAATCTTGTGGTTTTGTACTTCCATTGTACGTTGTTGTGCCTCTTGCTAACTGGAAGTTCGGCACGGGTGGTTCGCCCATAATCCGAGGTCCAAAACATGCCGGGCCAGGCGAACCCTGTTCTTCCAATAACTCGGACTGATACAGCCTATCCAGCTTCAATCTTGCGTGAGTTGACGGCAAGTTTCTATAGATAATTATTTCCTGCATTCCATAATGATTCTGCCCACCATGCTCTGCATTCTCCATTTCTGAATAACCATCATTATATATGTCATTTGCTTGGTTATGTGGAACCAGTCTTGCGTCTCGGTCTTGCCAAGGTTCATGTCTCAGCTGATGATCTTGCGGAATATATCTCCTTCCTTCTGTCGGGTTATTGTTCTTCGGGTTTTCCCTTCCGAGATTCCCATGCTCTCTGTTGCCGTGGCCAGGGTTTCTTTCACCGCTATTACCTCGGCTTCCATTTCCCCTATTTTCATTGACCTTTCCGGCCACTGCCGGGTCATACGGGACAATTTGCTTGTTTTTTTTTCCCGAAGTTACTGCATTATCTTTCCGTGCACCGTTTCCGGGTGAGGACGCCGCTGCCACAAATAATGCGGGAGCAGCCCCTGCTAAATGAACCATACGCGAAGCCCCTAGCTTTGCCAGGTTAGTCCTGAGTATCTCCTCATTTTGCTGGTTTGCGGTGCGTACCAGCTCATTTACTCTTTCTTGTTGTTTCTGCCAGGCTTCCCCGGTCAGTCCTTCCAATTTCAAGGCTACCGCATTCGCTGCCCTGAGGTTCTTTGCCGGGGTGATGTACCTCGGCAAACATGGGCCAGCCGAATCGACCTGCTGAGCTCCATGCTCTTTGTTGATGTCATCCATGAGGTTCTTTCCTCTCAATCTTACATCATCTACCTGGCCAGGGGCCGTATCTAGCTTGTTTGCCCTGGCATACTCTCGCAGAGTCCTGTTAAAGGATTCCTGCAGTACCAACACTTTCTTCGCCTCCTCTAACATTTTCAGCCTGGTCTCTTCTAATTCTGCTTGTGCGCTTGCCGGGTTAACTATCGGGGCTACAGGTGTAGTTAAGTTATCTATGGTTGCTTGTAGGATATTCTCTGGCCTCTCCAGAGGTGGCCACCTTACCCTTGGTGCCTTTGGAGTTACCTCTTGCACCTCGGATGCTCTAGTTGCTGGTGGATCTGCTGCTGCTGGCTTCGTGGCTGCCGACTTAGCTGCCGTCGGGTCCTTGCTCGGCCCGGATCCTGCTCCTGCTGCTGGCACCGGGGCCGTCATCATCACCTCAACACTGCCCGCGGGGCGAGCGCCACGCTAACCGCTGGCAGTACTGAGGGGAGGATCTCCTGCGAGGATGACTTGACGCGGATAGACGCGGGAGGTGTCGATGCCGACGTAGATCTTGTGAGCGCCCAGGTTGATGAAGACGCCGTTGCGCAGGGGTGCCTTCCTTCTAAAACTGCCAGCGATGTCGCTGACGTAGTCCAGATGTCAAATCTCTGGACTAATCCAAAAACCACCCGCTCGCCGGTGTCGATGAAGTTTCCCGTCCGGATCTTGACTCCAGGTAGCACCGTTGCTGGCCCCATGGTGGGTGCCAACTGTCGTGGTGGTGGCATGGCAGATGTCATGGGTAGGCTTAAGTTGGGGGCCAATGGATGCTAGTGGGATCTGGGGAGGGAAGATGCAGTGATTTCTACACACAGCTAGTTAGAACTAGATCTTTATTCCACCTCTATTGAGCTACAAGTGCTCCTTGAGCTGTATCAGAGAAGGAGGAAGAAGGTTACAATATGAGCCCTCAGAGTAAAAATGAATCGATCCCTCCTCTGGGAAGCTCTTCCTCTCCTTATAAAGGAGTCCCTTGGTTCACTCTAGGGCTGACGTGGACAAGCATATTCTCGGAATATGCTTGTCCTAAAGCGGTAACTCGGCGGACCTCTTTCTGTGTCTCCCTTCTATCAACGGCAAAGACCCAGAACTCACCACATGTGAACCTCGGGCCTACCCACTGCCACCTCTGTGACGCCCCTCTGCTCCTCTGCGGCTATACTCCTTGTCTCTAGCGCTTGGCTCTGTGCAGATTCCACCTAGATAGTAGCTAGGGTTTGACTTCGGGAACCACCTCCTTCTTCTGCAAGCTTCCTGTAACTCGGCCCTGCCTCGCGTAACTCGGCTCGACCTTCACCTGTATTTAAGCTAATCAACCTCATTCGGCCTATCTAACCCATATATCAGCCGAGTAAGGTATCAACTGCTCGAATCAGGGTAAGCCAGGCCTTATTCGGCCGATCCTTGAATAACCCGGCCGAATCAGCTCAAGACCCGGCCCAGGGTAAGAAAGGTTCCTCCCCTCTCTCTGCTATCTTGACCCTACCTGGGGTCATCCCCCCAACATGGACTTTTAGTCATAGATGCAGTTGGATGGCGGTCTATGTATATTGTTGTATTGCACAATCGAATCTCATAGGATCTTTTTGTCTAGTATTGCATTGTTATGCCTTGCTCAGTCCTGTCAATTGCCCTGTTGTAATTTGTTTTCCCTGCATGCCATGTTTGTTTATCTAAGGAGAGCACCTCTAGTTAACTATGGACCCCGGTCCAATATTTACCATTGATATATCTTCCACTGTTACTTGTTTACTTGCTGCAAACCACCATCACCTTCCACACTATACAGTTAATCCTTTGTTATAGCAAACTAGTGAGCTTGACAACCTCACTATTCGTTGGGGCAAAGTCTTGAGTTTGTGTTGTGCATGTTTCCACGTTGCTTGCAACACCTTTGATACGTTTCCTTCCTACTGGTTCGATAACCTCGGTTTCTTACTGAGGGAAGGCTTGCTGCTGTGCTCTTCACACCTTGCTCTTAGGGTTTCCAACGAAGCGTCCCACGTCAACACCGGGCGCCATCAGATGCGTGTGGCTCCCGCCGGCATCCGGGATGCGTGAGGCACGTGTGTTCCCACCGACGTCCGGGAGGCATGGAGGTGCGTGGGATGCCACCGACGTCCATGAGGTGGGGTTGGCCGGGAGGTGCAGATGGGGAATCATGGGAGGTAGGGGAAAGGCAAGAGAGTGAGAGGGTGTGTGCTGTTAGGTGGCTTTCGGTGTGAGAAGAATGAAAAAGTAAGGGAACGCTCGGTCGTTAACGGTGTTAATATGATGTATTGTTTACATAGTGATTCAATGGCTAGATGGAGGTGCACAACTACCACCCTAGGCAGCCCACTATTTTGGTAGCCAATATTTACAATAGTAGTAAGCTATAAAGATGTACTAATTTATTAATACATGATCCACATTTTACTCTCACATACTAGTGTTTAGAAGCACGTGTCAGAGTTTGCTCTCTTTTTTTTTTGAAGAGTGTCAGAGTTTGCTCTTAAATTATGCCATGCACATGTGGGTCAAAAAGAATTTCAAAAATTATCTAATGAGAACCAACATCCCAATACTTCCCAAATTCCAACAGGTACGCCATAGGAAGAAGTTCCCTCGTGTGAGTTTCTCTGAAATTTGATGATCGAGAGTGATGAGAGATGGATTGGATTGGGTTGCCATGGCTGTAGACAGGAGAGGCTAGACGAGAATAGAAGAGTTATGGCTCTACCATATCAGTTTTAGGTGAACGTGGTGTCTCGTACTAAATCTTAGGCCAGGAAAAGCCCCTTAACGTGGCATTGCATCGCAATGGAGTAATAATTACAAAAGGCACTAGACTTTAATTAGGGTAGTTTATAATGAAAATAATTAAACAGGAGATGAAGGGGAAGAGAGGGACGTCGTAAACTATATTGGTGTGCTCAAGTTAATTAATTAATTCTAAAAGGTCGACGTTGTGCGTGTGGCTGTCCCAAGTTCATCACGTCTCCTCGCCAGGGTGCCGCTCGGTGTGCACCCTCTCTCTCGTAGTCGTAGGCGACAGAGCATCCGGCAGCACCTGCATACATACGGCCAATCCATCCGGCGCTACTGCCAGACGCCATATGAGAGATAGCTCACATGGAAGGAGGTACGGATACGCGGCCGGACATGCAAGTCAGGTTTCATGTAGGGATGATTGTAAGCATTGTTCCTGGGAGTGGGATGTATGGACTAGTGAGTCTGGGCTGATGAAAAAATTGACTCGGATTGCTAGGTTCTCTTGTTTGCAAATTTTGACTGTCCCTGCCAATTTTAAAGCTACGAAAAACTGGACAGTCAATTTCTATGTGGCGATACACATTTGTTGCAAATCAGCTGCATCAAGAATCTGTCCTTGTGCACCTACAAAGTCCTGACCAAAATACGTAAATCACAACTAATTCATGGTAGCAAACAGCGGGCATGTCCTATATCAAGCTGCATATACCCGAATATGGCACCGGGGAATGCTTCTCCAACATTATCAAGGAAATTTCATAGCAAACCCATTGACTCAAAACTCAGTAAACTACCAATCTTGTGCAAGATAGGCCTGAGCCAGTACTGTGGTCAAATTTTCATAGCAAACACATTGACTCAGCACAATAAACAATGAGCTTGATATTCGCGCTGCATATATAAGATGTTTTAGATTAGTGAAGCTAATGTGTCTAGACATCTTTTAGTATATAGGTTCAAATGAATCTACAAACTAAAAGGTGTCTACATATATTTACTTCACAAACCTAAAACATCTTATAGGTTCAAATGAAACATAACAAAGCGTCGGTCCTGATGGCTTCCGAGCGGAATTCTTCCAGAAATTCCGGGACGTTATCAAGGAGGATCTGATGAATTTGAAAGGATTTTTACAAGTCGGTTAGTTGGATCTCTTTAGACTAAACTTTGGCAATATAATTTTACTGCCTAAGGTTAACAATGCAGAACGTGTACAACAGTATCGCCCAATCTACTTGCTTAACGTTAGCTTTAATTTTTTTACTAAAGTTGTCACGATTAGACTTAACTCAGTTGCGGACCATGTTGTTAGTCTGTCTCAAACTGCGTTCATGCAAGGAAGAAATATCCTAGATGGTGTTGTAATTTTGCATGAAATAATCCATAAACTACATTCAAAAAAATTAAATGGTGTACTGTTCAAGATTGATTTTGTGAAGGCATACGACAAAGTTAATTGCTCTTTCCTTCAGCAAACACTCCGCATGAAAGGTTTTTCTGAGGAGTGGCGCGCTCTTATTCAGTCGTTACATGTCTAGGGGTAGTGTTGCCATTAAAGTAAATGAAGATACTGGTAAATACTTTCAGACAAAGAAAGGACCGAGACAAGAAGATCCATTATCGCCTTTACTATTTAATATAGTGGTTGGTATATTAGCTATCCTTATTGAGAGAGCAAAGGCTGATGGTTAAATTGAAGGATTAGTTCCACATCTTATTGATGGTGGACTCTCTATTCTTTAATACGCCGACGATACAATCCTTTTTATGGAACATGATCTGGAGAAGGCTAAGAATCTGAAATTAATTTTATCAGCATTCGAGCAGTTATCTGGACTTAAAATTAACTTCCATAAGAGTGACTTGTATTGTTTTTGCGAGGCCCGGAACGAGGCCCACCTATATGCCGAACTTTTAGACTGTGGTCAGGGGAAATTTCCAATCAACTATTTGGGAATACTGATTCATTATCGGCGCCTCACATAGTTGAATGGAAACTTGTTGAGAAAAGGCTTCAAAAAGTCTTAATAGTTGGAAAGGCAAATTGCTATCCCTTGGTGGAAGACTAGTACTCATAAATTCCGTACTTACTAACATGGTACTGTATATGATCTCGTTTTTCCAATTACCAAAAGGTGTCTTGAATAAAGTGGATTACTTCTGCTCAAGATTCTTTTGGCAAGAGGATAGAGAGAAAAAGAAGTATCGATTGGCCAAATGAAATGTGGTTTGCCGCCCGAAGGAGTATGATGGACCAGGCATACACGATTTGCAAATCAAAAACACCGCGCTTTTGGGCAAATGGCTTTTTAAACTACTTACAGAAGATGGTGTGTGGAAAACCTTGTTATAGAGGAAATATGTGGGGTCCAAAGCTGTGTTCCAAGTGGTTTGGAAACTAGGTGATTCACACTTTTAGACAGGCCTTATGGCAGCAAACAACATTTTTCTTTCGTTTTGGTGATTTCGAGATTAAGAATGGATCACAGGTTAGGTTTTGGAAAGATAAGTGGCTTGACCAAACTACTCTTCGTGAATAATATCCAGCTCTATATTCGATTGTTAGACACAAAGGGATACAAATTCCACAGTGATGGAAGACAACCCTCCTAATGTGTCTTTCAGAAGAAGTCTCATTGGTCCTCGACTGATATCTTGGAACAATCAAATGGAAATTACTAGAAAGTGGTAAATTTTCTGTTGGCTCACTATATAAAGCTTTGGTCCAACCTGATATCCCGGTCGATGATAATAGTAAAATTTGAAAAATGAAAATATCCCTTAAGACGGAGATATTTGCATGGTATCTACGTAAGGATGTAGTTCTAACAAAAGATAATCTTGAAAAAAGGAATTGGCAAGGAAGTACACAATGTGCTTTTTGTCATCACGATGAGACAATTCGTCATTTATTCTTTCATTGCAAATTTGCTCACTCTATATGGTTATTCATCCAAATAGCTTCTGGTTTATCTCCTCAACATTCAGTAACCAATGTTTTTGGTAATTGATTGCATGAAATCATTGATAAATACAGAACTTTGTTTAGGGTGGGAGTGCTTGACATTATATGGTCGCTATGGCTCTGTAGAAATGACAAAAAAAAAATATTGTGTCTTCTCCTCTGCGGGTTATTTATCGAGCCACGACTATCCTCCGATCATGGAATATTCTTCAACACATAGAGTTTCGCGACCTATTTCTGAAGGGATGTATGAAATTGAAGGATACGGTGAGAAATATTTTCTTCCGACATGGATGGCCGCGTGATTTGAGGATTAATCTATCTTAGATTGGAGACCGTTCTTTTATAGTGATTTTTTGTAATGCCTATCTTCTTTTTTCTTTAGTTCGGTCGGTCGTGTGACTGTGTGCATCTTAGTTATGCAGAGACCGGATGTAAACATTAATTTTTTGTTAGTAAATGCGCCCATTTCCAAAAAAAAGGGAGTACTATGCTGGATCATGATTGTTCAGCTCTAGACATGGTGTCAGGGCGAGTTGTAGGAGGTCATTTGGCATGTCCTGAATGCAATAATGATCCAGTGTCCCGCTCAATAAGGCAGAAAATGGGGTACCGGCTATCGCTGCTACATACTAGAGGATCATGTTTGGTGAAAGCAAAAGTTCTTCGATGTACAACTTGAAACCGTGATGCGCCTGGAAAGTTCACCCAAGCAGAGTTGGAAAAAAAACTAGATGAGGGGCAAAGAGCGCCTGAAATTACTAAAAGGAAGCGTGGAGGACCGATAATGTTCCACTGTAAGGCCACAAGTTGGAATTTGCCTTATTAGAAAGACTTGATATCGAGAAAAATATATGGGATAACATTCGGGCACAATACTTGGTAGGGAGTGAACACCAAAGATACTCTCGGTTCTATGCTGACGATAACATTCTGGGATGGTAACTTGGTGTCGAGGAAAACACCAAAGATACTCTCAATGCTATGCTGGATTTTAAAAGCAGGTACAGAGGGAAGTCAGGAAAGCATATATGGTGCCAAAGTAAAAAAAACAAAGATAGGATGGCAGATGAAAAAAGATTATGCACCAGCCGGGAATCGAACCCGGGTCTGTACCGTGGCAGGGTACTATTCTACCACTAGACCACTGGTGCCTTAGTTGAAAATTTCTTGAAGTATCTCTTTATGTAACCTGATACCGCGTACTCTAATCTTGCTTCCTGCTTACAGTGAAACTGCAGTGTTTGGGGCTGTTGTCACTGTGTGCATTGCATCAACAACAGTCTGACCTGGGTGTCGAGTGGAGGAGAGACCTCTAATCTCTCTTTTTTTTATTGACAGGGAGATCTCTAATCTCTACACTTACTGCAATCGCTGGAGCCCAGGTTGATCCGACTGACCATATCACGGCCAGCAAGTGCAACATGTCAGGTGGGAGGAAAACACACGAAACACAGACCAACGGTGCAGCGAGACATCATTGACAATATGCAGTACAGAAAATATACACACGCGCGCCGCCGGTGGATAAGAAAAGGCCAGACAGCAAACCAACCCGCCTCTCAGTGATTAACCTTTGGACAATCTGGCACATTGTTTCAGAATCGACAGCACAACCTGCAAGAACAATGTCGACGCGGCAGCAGGAACACCAGTCTGCCACGGACAATGTGACGGCACACTACTGTCACCGAATTGGCAGGAACAGCCAAAATTTCCAAAAAAGAGAACCTGAAAATTCAAGTCCAAATTTTCTCAGCTGTAGGAGGCGCCATCAGCCCAGACACATTAGTCCTAACATCCCAAGAACAATGCTTACAATCTGCCCTACATGAAACCTCAGTTACATGTCAGTTGCACTTGCCACCCAATTACTGTGTCGAAACCGAAATGACAATTCAGCTTTACAGCTTCGTATTTTTCTCTACACCCTTCGTCCGAAATTAAGTGACTCACATTTTGTCTAGATTCACATACGAATTTATACAAATGTGAGTCAGTTAATTCCAGACTCCGGATAGATGGAGTACTACAATTCCAAAAAGTCCAGCATACTGATCATTTTGCTTCAGCAACATCACATGAACTTCCAGAATACCAAATTCCCACAGATTTACTGGACAGCAAAGTCAGCAGCTCAATCCTTCATTTCTACATCATGGTTTGCCTTTACAACATCTGCTTACTGTGTCAAAGGAGCGCACATGGAGAAAACAACAGCCTCACAAATGCACTGACAGATAGGCCCACTTGGTAGAACATATCAAGTTTCTTCCTCGCTAGCGTGCTTAGCTGTGTTATGAGACTGGCCAGCATGGCCATCAATGTGAATCACAAATGCCAACAAATCATCCTCTTAAGTTTTGAGCACTCACAGACCTGCAACAAACACCCATAATTCTGATCGTGCGAGCACAGCTCAAGCTGTACCTAAAAGGAATCAGAATTTATGACCAAACCCAACCTCTGTTATTTTTATCCCAAAAGGCTACCAAAAAATGTGATGGACACTGCATCTGCTCAAGTTGGGCAGGAAACAAAAATTGACATAAAACAAACTAGGTTCAGTTACGGAATCAGAAGAGTGACCCGACCCTTTATATTTTATAGATGGCGAGCGACTCACAAACAGATGCATGTGTTACCCTTTCTTGTGACACCGAAGGAAGGTCTATAACCAAGGGATGAGCTCGCATCCATCAGCTATTGCACTTTTTCTAAATTCATAATCCTTTGCAGGATCAGGTTGTGAGTCAATGATTAAGAGGCCTAAATAAATTTGAAGGTGGTCACGAGTATAAAAAATATACTTTTTAAGCAACATGATTCAAACAATAACCAATGGCCATGAAGGAACAACATTACCACTAACTCTAAGCTCTTCAGATCTTGTAATAGTTCTGCTCACTCAGAATATTGCCTACCTATTTTTCTAGCAAATTTTCTTCAGAATATGAGCAGTTCTATTCGAAAATCCGAGATAAGATTTACCCCTTGCAAAGATCTGCTTACTCGGAATATTGCCTAGCTATTTTTCTAGCAAATTTGCTTCAAAATATTAGCAGTTCTATTAGAAATTCCCAGATAAGATTTCCCCCTTGAAAAAGATGTATGAATTAAATTACTCTTTACAATTAAGAAACACAATAGATGCAGGACTCTTCCAGTATGTCTGTAAGCGCTGAAGCTATGACTCGAGTCACATACAAAAATATCCGAAATTAAAATTAAAGTCATACTACCAAAAATAATGATTTGGAGACAACATACTTAACAAATTGGCCATACAGGAACAACACCATCGCTGCTTCTAAGCTCTTTATAAGATCTGATCATTTCTTCAGGCAAATTCGCTTCAAGATATGCTAATAGATCTCCTAACAATCGTTCAGTAGTATCGCAGCAAGAAAAAAATTTATATTGCCTTTTGGCTCAACACAACTCAAGAGACATCTCAGGGAACCTTGTGATTTGTACCAACTGAATATTGAGACACAAATTCCTAATGAGAGCACCACACAACTATTAAAGAAAGCAGAGAAGGCATATCATCAAGCACCTAGAGGGCAGATGACATGGTGTTAGCAATCTAAACCTCAATAGCACGTGAAGAGAGCCTGGTGGAAAATCTCATCGCCGAACTTCTTCTCGATGGGGGTAGGGCCTTCTCTGTTATGTCACATGCTTGGGACAGCCAGCGGGCTTGGTCGGACCGCCTCTTCACAGAACAGCCATCTAGCTTCCTACAGTTTTTTCAGCTTTGCTTTGCTTGCGGCGCCGTTGCCACACAGGCCGACGCGGCGACGAATCGTCGGATCTAAGGTGTTGCTCTATAGGCTGAAGTTCAGGATCTTGGTCTGACGGGGAGTTAGAGGTTATGAGCGCCGTGGAAAAACTGGGATGATTAAGGAGAGCGTTGTTGAAAGATGTAGGCTGTATGAGCCTATGAGGCAGCCGGGGCGCTGATTTCGTTCATCCCCTCGATGCCCTATCCGCGTTAACCTTGCGGACCTACGGTTGAAGCCGGCGGAGGGGATGTGAGAGGTGGAGAGAAAGATGGGCTAGGTGTCGCTGCTCAGCCAGATGACGGTAGGTGGAAACATTCTTTCAACGAACCGCTTAACTTTCCTATTTGAGGGTAACGAACCGTCTAAGAGCATGTCTAACTGGCCCTCAAAACGCGCCCACCCCATATAATTCCGGCGTGGTGAGCGCAGTTTAGGCCGTCTAGCAGGCCCCGTATTCGGACCGGCAGTATCGATGGAATACGTGGCCCGTCAAAACCCTACCGCCGCCTCCTACAAATACAGGGCGTAGGTGCGAGTGGGGGTCGAACCCCTCACTCGCAACCCTAGCTTCGCCGTGCGCCGCCGCCTTCCCGCACACGCTCCGGCGAGAAATTCCACGCCGCAGCATTAGCACCGCCGCTCGCCATGTCCACACGCCGCAGCAGTACCACATCGCCCGCCTCCGGATCGAAGCGCTCCCGCTCGCCGGACACGCTCGAGGAGGCGTGGCGGCGCCACTGCAAGTTGTTCGCCGCCGGGATTCGGCGTGCGGTGTGCAGGTACGCCGGCGCCCTCTACGTGCCGATGAACCTCCGCGAGTTCGCGGCGGGCGGGCTACTACAAGGACGATCCGGCCTGGGAGGCGAGCACCAGCGGCGGAGGAGCGCCGCAAGCCGGCGAGGAGGAAGAGGAGGCGGAGGAGGGGGAATACCCCCTCTTCTTGCAGGCGGTGGCCGCGTCCCTGAAGGATGAAGCCGACAAGGAGAGGGCGGAGGCAGACGAGAAGGTGCAGGCCATCGCCGCCGTGAAGGAGACGGAGGAGAATGCGACAATCGTCATCCTCGACGACTAGATCGCTTCGTAGAAGTCGCGATCCATTAGGATCGCGTAATTTTGTAAAAATCCATATGTATGATCTACTTATGAACTGATGAACTATCGAAGAAATTTTTCGTTCTTGCAATTTTCAAATATATGGGGTGAAATACGGGTCTGTTAGACAGAATGGTTCTTACGTAAGATTTTTTTAATACAAGACCCTCTACTCATGTTTTACGGGACAGAAAAATAGAGGACCTGTTAGACGTGCTCTAACTATGCGTTATCCAGAACCAGCAAACACGCTGGCAGTCAGGCCAACACCAGGCGCATCACCCCGACTAACCAGGGACCGTCAATCCTAGGGAGCGGGCCTAATGTGGTGGGAACCGGCCATAAACGGTTTGAATTTGCCAAAAGCGGTGGACGGACGGGTCTACAGGGCGACTCATTTTTTATCCTGGATCCAAGGACATGTCTATAGGGTCGACTTAAATGGTCTGCGCGAGTTCGAACTTGTCCGCGCGGATGCTCGGAGCGTGCGCCGTGTCCAGCGGGCCGACCCATTGGGAAAAACGTGTCCGGCTCGACTCATCCATGCATCTAATCTGAGGCTCGGTTACGTCGGCCCGGACAGCGTGGGGTGTCCTCCCAATAATTGGTCCGGCCCCTCCCGTCAGTGGCACAAGAGACGCTCTCCTCCCTAAACCCTCGCGCACTCCATATCCCTCGATCTCGAGAGGCGCAGTCTTTGTCGCCGCCACTACTCGCTGCCGCCGACGCCCCCGCGATATCGAGCACCACCGCAGGCCACGCGCGTTGCCGGAGTTGTCTAGCCGCGCCACAGGCAATCTCGCCGCCATCGGTCTCCGCCATTGGACTGGGCACGTGACACCCTCTGCGTGGCGCACAACCTGCTCGATCAATTGCCTGAGGTACGTTCGCCGGTCCTTTCTAGGTTTTATCCGGCCCGCTGCTGGAGTTTCCATAGCCATTGACGACCGCATACTTTGCAGATGTGCAGCAGCCGAAGGGCAATGGAGTTCTTCTACAAAAATTTTATGGAGTCATCGTCCGAGGAGGAGTCCGACGGTGAGACCGAGATTATGCTGGCGGCTGCACAGATGGTGCACAACCACTACCTCCTATCGCCGCGCAGAGGTGGCTCGTCCAAGCGGCGCCAAGCCAACCAGGAGCGCGACCGAGAAGATGGCCACATACGTCTTTACAAGGACTACTTCCATCCATTTAATCCAGTCTTTAAAGATAAGGCATTCCGTCGCCGCTATCGGATGTCGAGGGACCTGTTCTTACAAATTCTCAATGGGGTGACGGAGTATGATAACTATTTCGACGCCAAGTACGATTGCACCGGTAAGATATTGGCTTCTCCTCTTACCAAAAATTGTCTGCTGCCATTTGGCGGCTTGCATATGGAGTCCTCGGTGACCTGAGTCCTCGGTGACCTCCTCGACGACTACATGCGCATGAGCGATTCCACATGTCATGAGGCTATGTACCGGTTTTGCAGCGCGGTTATTGCGGTGTTTGACAAATTTTACCTGAGAGAGCCAAACACCGAAGACATTGCCCGTCTTTTGTCCATCAACGAGAGAAGGGGGTTTCCTGATATGCTTGGCAGCATCGACTACATGCATTGGTAGTGGAAGAACTGTCCCTTTGGTTGGCAAGGGTAGTTCAAAGGGCATGCGGAGGGGTGCACCGTCATACTAGAGGCTGTTGCATCACAGGATCTCTGGATTTGGCACTCCTTTTTTGGCATGGCTATATCAAACAATAACATCGATGTGCTGCAGCAGTCTTTGGTGTTTGCTAGCTGGCAGAAGGCAATGCCCCACAAATTTCTTATCAGATCAATGGCAATCCATATGATATGGGTTACTATCTTGCTGACGGTATCTACCCCTCCTGGACCACCTTTGTGAAGACAATCCGTAATCCTGGAGATGATAAGTGCAAGAGATTTGCGAAAGAGCAAGAGGCTGCTAGGAAGGATGTGGAGCGAGTGAAAGGATCGTATGGGCACCTAGAGGGGGGTGAATAGGTGCTACTTCAAATTTTACTCTTTTTCAAATTAGGGTTTGACAAGAAAGGTAAATTCTCTAGAATATGCAACTATGATGAATTTACCTATATGTCAATCAAGCACAAGTAAACACAACACTAAGCAAGAACAAGTAAGTAAAGTGCGGTAAAGGATAGAAGTAACCAAAGGAGTGGACGCGGAGACACAAGGATTTGTTTCCCGTAGTTCTTTCCTTTTGAGGGGAAGTACGTCTACGTTTGGAGAGGGGGGTGGTTTCAAATCACCAACGCCACGAGAGGCCTCCCTTGTTCTCCGATGAACCTCACCCCAACGGGCTTGATTCACCTTCCACTATATCGGCAACCTTCGAGGTGGAAGCTGGCACCTTTACAACAAGTTCGGGGCACACATCCACAACTGAATTGGAGGCCCAAATACAAGCAAGCTGTCAAGACAAATCAAATACAAGCTTGTAAGAACCAATTGAAAGTGTAAGATGGTTAACCTAGAGGGGGGGTGAATAGGTTTCTACAAAATTCTTTATAATCTTTTGCAAGTTTTAGGCTTTGCGGAATATAAGTGAGCCTAAATGCAAAATAGGTGAGGCAACCTAGATGATGTACAAGATACTTCAAGCTCGAAGGCTATCACAAGATAAGCAACACAAGTAAGAGATCGGTTAAGGAATAACCGAAGCACGCGGAGACGAAGATGTATTCCCGTGTTCACCACCTTTGGGAAGGGGGCTACGTCACGTTGGAGAGGTGTGAGGTTCCACGAAGGATTCCTCACGCGCCACGAAGGCTCACCTTCTTCTCCGAGCCTATCCCACGAAGGAATAGCTCAATTACTCGTGGTAGACTTTAAGGTAGTCTCCAAACCCTCACAAACTTTCCACGGGGCAAATCAAAAGCCGAATGCCTCCGGGCGACCCTAGCCGCCTAGGGTTTCCCACAAACCCAAGAGTAACAAGCTAACTTGATGAACTCAAGGGGGAATGAACTTTGGCTTGGTGGAAACGTAGATCGGGACCTCCTCTTCCTTTCTACCAAAGGGATTTGGATTTGGTTGGGTAGAATGGGAGATCCTCAAGCTTTTGTGTTTCAACAATGGGGAGAGAGAGAGAGAGAGAGAGCTTCAAGAAATGATATAAACTGAATGCCTAACATACTCAAGCTAGAAGAAGGGATATTTATACTCAAGGAGAAAACTAGCCGTTTTGAGCCAAAAACGCAAGGTCCGGTTTTAAGTTCGGTTGGTCCAGTCCACACACCGGACAGTCCGGTCCACAGCCCGGAAAACCAGGCTGAAACGGAAACTGCTCTCAGTACCCAGACTCGGATAGATTCGGAGTGAGTAAACCGGAGAACCCGGTTTGAGTCCGGATTTCCGATCTTGACACCGGATGGTCCGGTCTGGGAGCCGGTCCAACCGGTCTGAAAACCGGATCTGCAGAAAAGGCTCTGGTGGATAGGATTTCTTCTCTTCTCTCTTTGGTGATGGATTAGGTAGGAGAAAGGGATGTGTATATGGCTTAGGTGATCATACCCAACAAGCTCATCGAGAGAACCCCTCTTAATAGTGCGGAGCTCCTAACCGGACTCAAATTACATAAAAAGGAAAAACTCCGGTGCGAAGCTTCGTTATCAAAATGGGGGGGGTCTCCGATAACATTTCATCACAGCATTGGACTAGAACCTGTGTAAGACACTAGAAATAACATTAGTCCACTCTAACCATGGTGTCATTGTCAACCAAAAATAGCATAGGGTAAAATACCCTTTCACAAATCAAAGTTAGGGTTTCCAATGAAACACTAGAGCTTGGGGGCCCTCAAGTGAATGAGGGGGAAATGAAGATATCTCTTGGTGAAGATGTAAATCAAGGCCTCCTCTTTCGATTCTCCAAAGATCAATGACTTTGGATGGTTGGAGGAAGAGATCTTGTAGATTTGGTGGCTCTAATGGGGTTGGTGTTCTTGAGCAGCTCGAGCAACTGGAGGAAGAAGATAAGGGTCCCTTTTTATAGGCAGCCCCCTCCACGAACCGTTTTATGACCGTCAGACCGGAGACTACGGTCTACACCGGAGACTCCGGCCAATCTCCGGACTACCCATCTGACTGACCCAGACCAATCTTGCCCCAGCAACATCGGAGACTCCGGTCTTCCAACACCGGAGACTCCGGACTTGTCCAACACCGGAGACTCCGGTGTATCCTCCGGTGCAGGTTCCGGACCCCCAGACAGAATGACCCAGCCAGATCCTGGGAGGCACCACCAAAGCCAGAACCGGAAACTCCGAACCACACCGGAGACTCCGGTCTTGGAAGACCGGAGACTCCGGTCTGGAGTTTCCAGAACAGTGGCATATGAATGTGGTCTTTTCCCAAGAGTGAGGGTGCTGTTCATCTATCATAATACCAACCTGTGGACAATGACAAACTGTAAAATGATCTACTTGTTGTTAACGAACACCAAAAGTGATTATGACAATAAATGCCCTTTCAATCTCCCCCTTTTTGGTGTTCGATGACAACAAGTGATTTGCATGGAATAACATATAAATGTGGCTCCCCCTGACTATGTGCAGCAAGATAATTAAGTAAAACATGTAAGGTGGATAGTATCAATGATAGCACACATAAGTCTCACATGAGTTACAATAGACGGTGCACACCATCACATAGTTAGTCACACACATGAACAACGGATAACACACATAAAGTTCAAGTTCGAAAATGGCAAATAAAAGGCAAATAAGGGCATATAGTCACAAATCCCAAATCCCCAAGTCCATGCAAACCGATGAGAATGTCTCCCCCCTTTGGCATAGAAACGTCGAAAAAGGGAAAAGACCTACACTAGCGCCCCCAACCGCTCAGTAGTCATCGTCATCCTTGGCATCCTCATCCTCCTCCTGGTCACCATCATCCTGATCATAGTCATCATCATCGTCTTCAGGGACAGCAGGCCCTTTGCCGTCAGGGCTGAAGGGAATATGCCCTGAGAGGCAATAATAAAGTGTTTATTATGTGTATTCCAAGTATATGATAGATGTTTATTTTGCATGCTATAATTGTATTAATACGGAAACGTTAATACATGTGTGTTTAATAAACAAACAGAAAGTTCCTAGTTATGCCTCTCTCATAAACTAGCTCGTTGATTAACAAGATGATCAAGGTTTCCTGATCATGGACATTGGATGTTGTTAATAACGGGATCACAACATTAGTGTAATGGTGTGATGAACATTCATCCGAAGTATAGCATTACGATCAAAGTCATTGAGTTTATATTGCTATAACAACTTACGAAGTGATCCTAATCCTTAGACCATGAGATCATGTCAATCACTAACACCGGAAGAGTTTCTTGATAACATCAAACGTCACACCGTAACAGGGTGATTATAAAGATGGATTCAGAACTAATAAAGTGTTATGTTGAGGCTCATGGATCGAGAGTGGAATTTGTTCATCCCGATGACGGATAGATATACTCTGGGCCCTCTCGGTGATATCACATTGATTAGCTTGCAAGCAAGTGATTTGATCACTAGAATGTTATATCACAGGAACGAGAAAAGAGTGCATGTCGGTAACGAGATCAAACTAGGTATGGAGATACCGATGATCGAATCTCGGACATGTAATATATCGTGAAACAAAGGGATTAAGATACTAGCGTAAAAGGTTCCGACGATCACAAGAAAGTCATCGTTGAATGTGTGGGAGTCAGTATGGGTCTCCAGATCCCGCTTCCGATTATTGATCCGAGAGGGGTATCGATCATGTCCGCATTATTCACGAACCGTAGGGTGACACACTTAAGAGACACCGACATCCAATTGGAGCAAATGTTTCATGCCGAAAGAATGAACAAGCACAGGAATTTATTTCACTAGATACCGAAACAGGTTTTCGGGTGAAATTGCATAAAGTGGTTATGCATGTGAAATAGAATTCTAGCAAGGGGTTATTTGTGAATGTTTGTCATTAAAGTAATGGAAAAAATTCTGAATAAAATAAAAGAGTTTTATTTAATGAGAGTTTGCATTAAATTTGGTGGAAATTTAATGGGAATTTGAGTGGACTTTTGAGTGGAGGGATTTTAAAGGGCATTTTGTGAGTGGAGTGTCCACCCACATGAATGAAGGAGGGGAGGGGTCAGCCCCCATGGCCGACGGCCACCCCCTTGGGTGCCCCCCCTCCTCCTATAAAAGGAGCCCCCCTCCTCACTTGTCTCACACACCTCCTCGTGAAGGATCTCTCTCCCCCTCTAGAATTTATCCCCCATGGTCTCGGACTAGCGAGATACATGTTCTCGGTGGCTATTCGGCAAGAAAGAGTTGTGCTTCCGCTGCATCGCTGGAGCGAGGAGGCGGAGGTTGCTCGGTGCCTCGAACGTGTGTGCGAGCACGGATGCACTGCTGATTTGCGGCGCTAGGACTTCCTCTCGATCTTGAGATCGGCAAGAGATCGTCTACATCAACCACGAGTTGAACTCGTTAAGCTTTGTCGGTCTTCAAGGGTATGTTCTCTACGGATATACATCCGCCCGTTGTTTGTATCTATTAGATAGATCTTGGTATATAGTTCACATCGTAGGAAAAATTTTGTTTTCTATGCTGCGAACCCTACAGTGGTATCAGAGCCGGATCTATGCGTAGATACTTTACACGGGTAGTACACATATGAGTATGTGGGTGATGATGATCATGTTGTTGCTCCTTTGTTGTAATTTTGGATATTGGTGGCATAGTGGGATGAAGCGGCCCGGACAAACTTTACATGTCCTCACACATGAGACCTGTTCCACGCTTGACATGCAACTAGTTTGCATAAGTGGCTAGCGGGTGTCTGTCTCTCCTACTATAGTCAATATCTATTTTGCAAGCGAGTTGTCAACAATTTGATTATCCTCGTTGTGGTTCATGTTCGTAGGTAATAACGGTTCTATCTCGAAAGCCCTAAGCCACGTAAAACTTGCAATGGATAAATTAGAGGCGTCTAGTTTAGATTGTTGTTGGGCTAGTGTTATGATATGGTAGTGTTGTAAGTAGAAGTATGAGATGATACTCTTACAACACACATAGCGTGTAAAATCCATAGACCTTGGATTTACACATATAGGTATGATAGTGATCATACCACGATGCACATGATAGAGATCATCTGCGGGAACCATATAATTTCACTAATAAACATATGATGTTTGATAGCATCTTATATTGCTTGTTTAGCGCTTTGTTAGCATAATAAGATGATCCCTCATTTAAATATCAAGATAAGAATGTGTTCTTCCTTTAGTATGCACCGATTATGTTTTCGTCGCTCCAAGACATCACGTGATGATCGGGTGTTCTTGGATCCACGACCATATTTCGGGTGTAAAACAGTTACACACGCGAATACTAAGGTTCTAACTTGGCGAGCCTAGCATGTACAGACATGGCCTCGGAACACGGACCGAAAGGTTAAGCATGAGTCATATAGTTGATATGATGCCCATTTGATGCTCGCCTTTGAAGCTATACCGATTCACGTGATGATCGGACTTGGTGTAGTGGATTTGGTTCATGTAATCACCAAAAAGGCACGAGGCATGTCGTTTTTGAGTGGGAGTTCATTCGTAATATAGATTAGTTGAACTCAATCTATCATACACTTAGTCTAAACTTTACAAATTCTGTTGTAGATGGCACCACCTGCTTTTAATTTCAATGTGTTCATGGAGAAAGAGAAACTAGCAACGAACGGTAGCAACTTTACCGAATGGGCCATGAATTTGAGGATTCTCCTCTCTGCTGCACAAAAGCAATATGTGCTAGAAGCGCCGTTAGGCCCCCCACCTTTTGATGATGCCCCTGATGAGGAGAAGAATGTCTATCAGACTCGTCAGAAGGACCACAACTTAGTTCATTGCGGCATATTGTATGGGCTAGAGCCGGAACTTCGAAAGTGTTTCGAAAACGGCAATGCATTTGATACAATGGGTGAGTTGAAAATGATTTTCGACACACATGCTGCTGTAGAGAGCTACAACGCTTCAGAAAAGTTCTTTAGCTGCATGATGGAAGAGCACAGCTCCGTTAGTGAGCATGTACTCAAGATGTCGGGTTACGCCGATAAGCTTGTGTCCTTGGGAATATCGATTCCCATTGACTTAGGCATCCATCGTGTTCTGCAGTCTCTGCCACCTAGCTATAAGAGCTTCGTGATGAACTATAATATGCAAGGCATGAAGAAGTCTCTCCCCGAGCTTCTGTCAATGCTTAAAACTGCAGAAGTGGAGATCAAAAAGGAACATCAAGTGTTGATGATCAATAGGAACACTGGTTTCAAGAAAGACAAGAAGGGAAAACGGAAGGGAATTAAGGGCGGCAAGCCGGTTGCCGCGCCTGAAAAGAAACCCCGAGTTGGACCTAAGTCTGATTCCGAGTGCTACTATTGTAAGGGGACTGGCCACTGGAAGCGCAACTGCCCCAAGTATCTGGCAGACAAGAAGGCCGGCAAGGCAAACAAAGGTATATATGATATACATGTTATTGATGTGTACTTGACTAGTGCTCGCAGTAGCACCTGGGTATTTGATACCGGTTCAGTTGCTAATATTTGTAACTCGAATCAGGGGTTGCGGAGCAAGCGACCGCTAGCAAGGGGTGAGGTCAAGATGCGTGTCGGCAATGGATCAAGCGTTGATGTGATCGCCGTCGGAACGCTGCCTCTCCACTTGCCGTCGGGATTAGTTATAAACTTGAATAAATGTTATCTGGTGCCTGCACTGAGCATGAACATTGTATCTGGATCGTGTTTGATGCGAAGTGGTTATTCATTTAAATCCGAGAACAATGGTTGTTTCATTTATATGAATGAAATCTTTTATGGTCATGCACCGATGATGAATGGTTTATTTCTATTAGATCTCGATGATAATGTTACACATATTCATAATGTTGATGCTAAAAGGATTAAACTTAATGATGATATATCCGCATATATGTGGCACTGCCGTCTAGGTCATATTGGCGTTAAACGCATGAAGAAGCTCCATTCGGATGGACTTTTGGAATCACTTGATTATGAATCATTTGATACATGTGAGCCATGCCTTATGGGCAAGATGACTAGAACGCCGTTTTCCGGTTCAATGGAACGGGCGACAGATTTATTGGAAATCATACATTCTGATGTATGTGGTCCAATGAGTGTGTCGGCGCGAGGTGGATATCGTTATTTTGTTACTTTCACGGATGATTTGAGTAGATACGGTTATATCTACTTGATGAAACACAAGTCTGAAACCTTTGAAAAGTTCAAGGAATTTCAGAATGAAGTGGAAAATCATCGTAATAGAAAGATCAAATTTCTACGGTCCGACCGTGGAGGTGAGTATCTAAGTTACGAGTTTAGCACTCACATGAAAGAGTGTGGAATTGTTTCACAACTCACACCTGCCGGAACACCACAGCGAAATGGTGTGTCGGAACGTCGTAATCGTACTTTATTAGATATGGTTCGATCTATGATGTCTCTGACGGACTTGCCGTTGTCATTTTGGGGTTATGCACTAGAAACTGCTGCATTCACTTTAAATCGGGCACCATCTAAATCCGTTGAAAAGACACCGTATGAATTGTGGTTTGGAAACAAACCTAAGCTGTCATTTCTTAAAGTTTGGGGATGCGATGTTTATGTGAAGAAACTTCAACCGGATAAACTCGAACCCAAAGCGGAAAAATGCGTCTTCATAGGATACCCTAAAGAAACTATTGGGTATTCCTTCTATCACAGATCCGAGGGCAAGGTTTTTGTTGCCAATAATGGATCCTTTCTAGAGAAAGAGTTTCTCGCAAAAGGTGTGAGTAGTCGGTAGGTAGAACTCGAAGAGGTTGTGGAACCTTCTCTTCAAAGTATGGCGAGTAGCGCAGCGCCGGAAGTTGTTACGGAGTTGGCTCCACCTGTTGAAGAGGGAACTAATGATAATGATCATGAAACTCCGAAAGAGAGTACTACCGAACCTCGCAGGTCAAACAGGACGCGTGCAGCTCCCGAGCTGTACGGAAATCCTGTCATGAATTTCATGGTTGATGAAAATGATGACCCTGCGACGTATGAAGAAGCGATGATGAGCCCGGATTCCAACAAATGGTTAGAAGCCATGAAATCCGAGATGGAATCCATGTATGAAAATCAAGTTTGGAACTTGGTGGAATTACCTCACGACCGAAAGGCCGTGGAGAACAAATGGATTTTCAAAAGGAAAACTGATGCTGATGGTAATATGACCGTCTATAAAGCTCGACTTGTCGCAAAGGGGTTTCGACAAATTCAAGGAGTTGACTACGATGAGACTTTCTCTCCCGTAGCGATGCTAAAGTCAGTTAGGATTATGTTAGCAATTGCTGCATATTTCGATTATGAGATATGGCAGATGGATGTCAAAACCGCGTTTCTCAATGGTAATATTGAAGAAGAGTTGTATATGATACAACCAAAGGGTTTTGTCGATCCTAAGGATGCTAACAAGGTGTGCAAGCTTCAGCGATCCATCTATGGATTGAAGCAAGCATCACGAAGTTGGAATCTCCGCTTTGATGAGGTGATCAAAGAGTTTGGATTTGTCCAAACTTATGGAGAAGCTTGTATTTACAAGAAAGTGAGTGGGAGCAATGTGGCATTTCTGATATTATATGTAGATGACATATTATTGATCGGAAATGATATAGATCTTTTAAACAGTGTTAAAAGTTATCTAAACAGCAAATTTTCAATGAAGGACCTAGGTGAAGCGTCATACATATTAGGCATAAAGATCTATAGAGATAGATCTAGGCGCCTAATAGGGCTATCGCAAAGTACATACCTTGATAAGATTTTAAAGAAGTTTAAAATGGACGGAAGTAAGAAGGGGTTCTTACCTATGTTGCAAGGCAAGACATTGAGTAAGACTCAAAGTCCGGCTTCGACGGAAGAAAGAGAGATAATGGACAAAGTCCCCTATGCTTCAGCCATAGGCTCTATAATGTATGCCATGCTATGTACAAGACCGGATGTGGCACATGCTATTAGTTTGACTATTAGGTACCAATCGGATCCAGGTTCGGAACACTGGATAGCGGTCAAGAATATCCTTAAGTACTTACGAAGAACTAAGGATATGTTTCTTGTATACGGAGGTGAAGAAGAGCTCGTCGCTAAGTGTTATGTCGACGCTAGCTTTGACACCGATCCGGATGACTCTAAGTCTCAATCCGGATACATATTTCTCATGAATGGTGGAGCGGTTAGTTGGAGGATCTCCAAACAACCTGTGGTAGCGGGATCAACAACGGAGGCCGAATATGTTGCTGCTTCAGAAGCGGCTCAGGAAGCAGTTTGGATGAAGGAGTTCATATCCGAACTAGGAGTAGTGGCAAACGCATTGGACCCAATGGTGATATATTGTGACAACAATGGTGCCATTGCCAATGCCAAAGAGCCAAGGTCTCACAAGCATTCCAAGCATATTAAGCGCCGGTTTCACTCCATCCACGAGCATGTCAAGGATGGAGATATAAAGATTTGTAAAGTACATACGGATCTCAATGTAGCAGATCCGTTGACTAAAACTCTCCCTAGAGCAAAACATGATCAACACCAGAACTCAATGGGTGTTAGATTTATCACTATGTAACTAGATTATTGTCTCTAGTGCAAGTGGGAGACTGAAGGGAATATGCCCTGAGAGGCAATAATAAAGTGTTTATTATGTGTATTCCAAGTATATGATAGATGTTTATTTTGCATGCTATAATTGTATTAATACGGAAACGTTAATACATGTGTGTTTAATAAACAAACAGAAAGTTCCTAGTTATGCCTCTCTCATAAACTAGCTCGTTGATTAACAAGATGATCAAGGTTTCCTGATCATGGACATTGGATGTTGTGAATAACGGGATCACAACATTAGTGTAATGGTGTGATGAACATTCATCCGAAGTATAGCATTACGATCAAAGTCATTGAGTTTATATTGCTATAACAACTTACGAAGTGATCCTAATCCTTAGACCATGAGATCATGTCAATCACTAACACCGGAAGAGTTTCTTGATAACATCAAACGTCACACCGTAACAGGGTGATTATAAAGATGGATTCAGAACTAATAAAGTGTTATGTTGAGGCTCATGGATCGAGAGTGGAATTTGTTCATCCCGATGACGGATAGATATACTTTGGGCCCTCTCGGTGATATCACATTGATTAGCTTGCAAGCAAGTGATTTGATCACTAGAATGTTATATCACAGGAACGAGAAAAGAGTGCATGTCGGTAACGAGATCAAACTAGGTATGGAGATACCGATGATCGAATCTCGGACATGTAATATATCGTGAAACAAAGGGATTAAGATACTAGCGTAAAAGGTTCCGACGATCACAAGAAAGTCATCGTTGAATGTGTGGGAGTCAGTATGGGTCTCCAGATCCCGCTTCTGATTATTGATCCGAGAGGGGTCTCGATCATGTCCGCATTATTCACGAACCGTAGGGTGACACACTTAAGAGACACCGACATCCAATTGGAGCAAATGTTTCATGCCGAAAGAATGAACAAGCGCAGGAATTTATTTCACTAGATACCGAAACAGGTTTTCGGGTGAAATTGCATAAAGTGGTTATGCATGTAAAATAGAATTCTAGCAAGGGGTTATTTGTGAATGTTTGTCATTAAAGTAATTGACAAAATTCTGAATAAAATAAAAGAGTTTTATTTAATGAGAGTTTGCATTAAATTTGGTGGAAATTTAATGGGAATTTGAGTGGACTTTTGAGTGGAGGGATTTTAAAGGGCATTTTGTGAGTGGAGTGTCCACCCACATGAATGAAGGAGGGGAGGGGTCAGCCCCCATGGCCGACGGCCACCCCCTTGGGTGCCCCCCCTCCTCCTATAAAAGGAGCCCCCCTCCTCACTTGTCTCACACACCTCCTCGTGAAGGATCTCTCTCCCCCTCTAGAATTTATCCCCCATGGTCTCGGACTAGCGAGATACATGTTCCCGGTGGCTATTCGGCAAGAAAGAGTTGTGCTTCCGCTGCATCGCTGGAGCGAGGAGGCGGAGGTTGCTCGGTGCCTCGAACGTGTGTGCGAGCACGGATGCACTGCTGATTTGCGGCGCTAGGACTTCCTCTCGATCTTGAGATCGGCAAGAGATCGTCTACATCAACCACGAGTTGAACTCGTTAAGCTTTGTCGGTCTTCAAGGGTATGTTATCTACGGATATACATCCGCCCGTTGTTTGTATCTATTAGATAGATCTTGGTATATAGTTCACATCGTAGGAAATTTTTTGTTTTCTATGCTGCGAACCCTACAAGGGCGAGAAGAGGAAGTACCCTGGTACCCAAACCCTGAGGTGACATCAGCAAACGTCTTCCAATCCACCAGACTATCCTGTTGGGCATTCCATGCCCCAAATGAGAGTGTATGATCAGACTCGGTGGACTGCTGAGCCCCATGCTCATCATTGTATTCATCTTCACCTTCTTCATTATCCTCAGCACCCTGTTCCTTGATATCTTTGAGGAGCTTCTCAATGCGGCGGTTGCTTTGGTAGGATGCATGTTGCTGCTTGCGTATGTCTACATTCATGCAACAAAGGGTCATCTCCCAAAAGCTGGCCTTCTTGACCCGCTCATGCACATAGTCTCGAGTCATCGTAGGCACAGGGGCATTGGAGGCATTCTTCCTCCAAACTCTAGGTGGGGAGGGAGCCCTCTCCGTCTCAATCTCCTCATCATAATCCCCATAGCGACACCTCGGAGCACGCCCCATATGCCCCTTCTGCTGCAGTGAGACCAGAGTGTGCACAGTGAGGTGTGGTGGTATGCCAAGTGGAGAATCATGCTCCCGGGAGTTGATGAGCCTCATGACCAAGGGTGCATATGGAGGAGATTTCTTGTACAGTATGGCATGAAACATCTCCTCGAAAATAAAGTCCATCATGTCAATAGGTGCAGCATCTGCCTCAGGTCCAGCATTGAAGGTCCGGTGAGTATGGTACAGGAGGTTGACAAGCCCACCCCTAATTGCATCATCATTTACAGCACTTGGTGCAATAGTGTGACGGAAGATCCTCAGCATAAGGTTGTAGAGGGTCTTGAGTCCCTTGGAACCCCCCACAATACCATCATCATACAGAGGTGCCAGCTTCAACTTGTTCTCACCCAAAGCAGCTGAGTGCATGCGCAGTCCCACAGGAGTGGATACTCCATGGAAGGTCTCAAAGATGACGTTGGCAAAGTCATGAAATGTAGCCGTGCAGCGAGTGGTGCCAGACATCCACACCATGGTCCGGTCAAGATCAGACCCAAACACAACTGTGGCATAGAACTGCTGTACAAGGTGGACATTGTAGTCTTCACGCAGCTCCATCAAGTTGTAGAGACCCAGCTTCTCACAGATCCACAGGGCATCATTGAAGTAAGGGCTCTGACGCATCTGCTCAACACTCATGAACTTCTGAGGGCAGACATGTGATTTGGTCAGTACACCATACACATCCTTCATGAACACAGCCTGTTCTTTCCTCCAGTAACGAGGGTCCTCACTGGTACGAGGGAGCGCATAGAAATCTGTCTTTCTCAGCTCACGGTACTCCTCTTTAGACATTTTGGCTAAGGTCTGTAGGTTGTCATACTTGGCCCTCTTGGCACGGTCCTCCCGTTCAACCCTCTCCTGATCCCTCTTCATGTAAGCTGCATCACGTGCCCGCTATTTCTGGTTGGACGGAGGCACGATAAACTGACCCTGAGCTTCATCATAGCGAGGATTGCCCCTTTGGGACTTGGCCTTGGTACGACGAGGACGACTAGAACCATCACTTGTGAACAGCAGTGAGGGAGATAGCATGGAGATGAGTATATATGTCCCAAAGATGCAGTACAAGAGCTTTGATGCATTTCTGGACTATTTTGATTCACCCAACACCGGAGTCTACGCACCTTATACCGGAGTCTCCGGCTCAGACCGGAGTCTCCGGTCATGGGAACCGGAGTCTCCGGCCTGGACCGGAGTCTCCGGACCTAAGTCCGGAATCTCCGGTCAGGAGGCTCGGGTATGAGATGGGAAGATGGTGGTGAGGGTGAATCTAGTAGATCGGGCAATGCAACAAGGCTAAAGTACTAGAGTGCACACAAACAAGTGATTCCAATGGACAAATCAGCAACAATCCTCAAAAACACATCTAGAGATGAACCCTAGGAGAAAAATAGAGGAGAGGTACCAGATCTATCCATGGGATCAATTCCTCTGGTGGGAATGACCCAATGGAGGAGAGGGGAAGTTTGGCCGGCGGCACGGCGGATCCCGGGGGCTTCTTGACCTCCGGGGAGGATTTTTGGAAGAGGGGGCGACGGGTTTGGAGGTAAGGGACGGGGTGAAGAATGGTGAACTGCTGTCCCAGTTCACCCCGACCCCCCTTCTTTAAGTGACAGAAACCGTCTGGACCGGAGACTCCGGCCTACACCGGAGACTCCGGTGTTTGTACACTGGAGACTCCGGTCCTCCTCGACCAAAAGTTCCAGGAAAAGTGTTTGGGGACATATATGAGAGATAGATGGTTTTTAAGATAGGTATAGGGCTTGGGTTGAGACATCAAACTGTGGAGAACCAACAAGAGCCATAGGGATTCAAAAATGTTCAGAAAAGCTCCAAGAGACTAGAATCAAGCAAATGACAAACATGAGTAAGTGCCAACCTCTCAAATGAGAGAGAGCGGTGGCCTAGGCCACCATATTTGAGTATACTTGGCTTGGCACCACGAAGATATATCTTGAGTCCATTACCAAAACTCATCATTAAGCTCACATATCACTAAATGATATTAAGAGGAATGATTTTGATTGCTTTGGGCATAATGGGAGGAGGGATGATCCAATCAATTAGGATCGCACTCCCCCTATATCCATGCCTACACATAAACCAAATATGAGATGAAACATAGGTGAGAGTGCAAGAATATCAAGTCAAGCTCCTTGAATCTACAACATTTAGTTCATTCCTCAAGTAGCAAAACCTTGCTTCATCAAGTGGCTTCGTGAAGATATCGGCAAGTTGATCTTTGGTTGATACATATGATAGATCAATATCACCTCGAGCAACATGATCTCTAATGAAGTGATGGCGAATCTCAATATGCTTTGTCCTTGTGTGATCCACAGGGTTGTAGGCAATCTTGATGGCACTTTCATTGTCACATAGAAGAGGCACTTTGTCACAATGGACACCGTATTCCTTTAAATTTTGCCTCATCCATAGCAATTGGGTGCAAGCACTAGCAGCTGCCACATACTCGGCCTCGGCGGTAGAGAGAGATATACAATTTTGCTTCTTGGAAGACCAACATACCAAGGACCTACCAAGGAATTGGCAAGCCCCGGATGTTGATTTTCTATCATCTTTGTCACCTGCCCAATCCGAATCCGTGTATCCACAAAGAGCAAATGTTGAGCCTCGAGGATACCAAAGACCATAGAATGGGGTATGAACCAAATATCGAAAGATTCTCTTGACCGCCATTAAATGGATTTCTTTAGGAGCCGCTTGATATCTTGCACACACACCTACACTCAACACAATATCGGGTCTAGATGCACAAAGGTAAAGCAAAGAACCAATCATAGACCGGTATACCTTTTGATCCACATCTTTACCATTTGGATTTTGTTCTAGATGAGTCTTTGTAGCCATGGGAGTAGGAGCTCCATTTAAATCTTGCATTTTGAAGCTCTTGAGCATATCTTGAGTATACTTGGCTTGATTGAAGAATGTCCCTCCTCTAACTTGCTTGATCTCGAAACCAACAAATACTCTCAACTCCCCCATCAAAGACATCCGGAACCTACTAGTCATAAGCTTTGAGAATTCATCATTAAAAGCTTTGTTAGAAGAGCCAAAGATAATATCATCAACATATATTTGGCATACAAAAAGCTCCCCATTGACTTTCTTAGTAAAAAGAGTGGGATCGATTTTCCCAACCTCAAATCCACGGTCAAACAATAGCTCTCTAAGGTGCTCATACCACGTGCGTGGGGCTTGCTTGAGCCCATAGAGCGCCTTATCAAGTTTGTAGACATGGTTTGGAAAGTTGGGGTCCTCAAATCCCGGGGGTTGCTTAACATATACCAATTCATTTAGTGGACCATAAAGAAATGCACTTTCTACATCCATTTGTTGCAACTTGAAGTTATGATGTGCCGCATAAGCAAGAAGGATACGGATGGACTCAAGGCGAGCCACGGGTGCATATGTCTCTCCATAGTCAATGCCTTCAATTTGAGAGAACCCTTGTGCAACCAATCTAGCCTTGTTTCTTACTATGATTCCATGCTCATCTTGCTTGTTCTTGAATATCCACTTTGTTCCAATAACATTGTGGCAATCCTTTGGATTCTCTACTAACTTCCATACTTTGTTTCTCTCAAAGTTGTTGAGTTATTTGTGCATAGATTCTAACCAATCTGAATCTTCAAGGGCTTCCCACACTTTCTTTGGTTCAATCATGGAGATGTGTGCTTGGTGTTCACTGAACCTCTTCAATTGTGCTCTTGTGGAAATACCTTTCCTTAGGTCACCAACAACATTTTGTAGAGAGTGGTCTCTTAATTCCAACATTCTTTCCTTTCTAGCTTCGCGACGAGCATGGATCTCCGTGTTGTTTCTTGGGGGACCCTCTTCATCATTTTGATCCTCGTCTTGACCATTAACTTGACCTTGATCATCATTGGAATCATCCTCTTCATCTAGAGGCAAGGATTGACCTTGGTCTTGATCAAGAGCACTTCTAGCATCAATTTGAGCTTGTCTCAAGGCAGTTTGTAAGGATCTTCCTTGAGTAATTGCCTTGGCACCACTTGACATCCTAGCGAATGAATCAAGCTCCCCTTGACTAGAGTTGACACTTTTATCATCATGTTGAGGGTCCACATCTTGTCTTTGGCTTGAGTCAATGTCCTCTTCGGTGGATGGAGCATGTTGAGGTTGTGAAGATGAGGGCTCCACTTGAGTGGAGCATAGTTCTTCTCGATCCGCCATAAGGGGTTCCTCAACGGGGCGGATATATCCCACACCCATTCTTCCTACGGCATCTTGAGGCATTTCATCATCTGCATCACAAGCATCAACACGCCCCCCTTGGGGACCATCATATTCTTTGAGGGTCACACTACAAGATTCTATGACAGCTCCGGAGAGCTTATCATAGATTCTATAAGTGTGAGATTCGAGACCATAGCCAACAAAAATACCCTCTAATGCTTTAGACTCGAATTTAGACAAACGAACACCTTTTATGAGATAGAAACACTTACAACCGAACACCCAGAAGTAGGATATGTTGGGCTTATTACCGGTAAGAATTTCATATGGAGTCTTGTTGATTTGTTTGCGGAGGTAGAGCCGGTTTGAAGCATGGCAAGCAGTGGAAATGGCTTCGGCCCAAAAGTTGTATGGAGATTTAAACTCCGCCAACATGGTCCTAGCCATCTCAATGAGAGTCTGGTTCTTCCTTTCGGCCACACCATTTTGTTGAGGGGTGTATGCAGCGGAATATTGATGTTTAATCCCCTCATCACTAAGAAAATCATTCAAGGTGTAGTTCTTGAACTCGGTGCCGTTGTCACTTCTAATGATCAACACGGTAACATTGTATTGCCTTTGGACCAAATTTATGAAGTCGATGAAGGTCTTTTGAGTCTCACTCTTCAACTTGAAGAAATAAACCCAAGAGTATCTTGAAAAGTCATCAACAATCACCAAGAAATATTTCTTCCCACCAAGACTTGCATGAGATGGGGGACCAAAGAGGTCCACATGGAGGAGCTCCAAGATCTTGGTGGACTTGATGTGGTTCTTAGGCTTGTGAGGAGCATCATGCATCTTCCCTAGAACACATGCCCTGCAAACACGATCTTTGGCAAATGGAACATTTTCTTTTAGTCCAACAATATGTCCCTCCTTGTGGAGACTTTGCAAAGTTCTCATATTGACATGGGCCAGTCGGCGATGCCATAACCAACCCACATCGGCCTTTCCGAATAAGCACATCGCACTTGTAGTGGCTTGCCTCGAAAAGTACACCACATACAAGTCATGTTCGACATACCGAACAAAAGCGACCTTGAGAGACTTGCTCCACGTGAGGACCACAAGATCATTATGTAAAAAGACGAAAAAACCCATCTTTCCACGAGCACAGACTGAAAGTAAATTTTACCCAAGGGTCTCAACAAGCATGACGTTCACGAGTGTAATGTCGTGAGCAACCACAACTTTGCCAAAACCCAATACCTTAGATTTTGAATTGTCGGCATAAGTGACAGATATTTGATCATCATTTGGCTTTAAGTCCTTGACAATAGATGAGCTTCCGGTCATATGACTTGTGCAACCACTATCAAGCACCCACTTTGACCCTCCGGAAGCATAAGTCTACAAAAGATCAAGCTAATTTTTAGGTACCCATTTTCAATGGGTCCTCTTTTGTTAGCAACAAGGGTCTTGGGAACCCAAATAGACCAAGCAATATAACCACCATATGGGCCAACATATTGTGCATACACATCACCATAATAATCACGCATTAGAATATAGTGAGGGTTAGCACTACCCGCAAAGTCATCATGAGACATAGTTTTACCACTTGTGGTCTTACTACCCACAATGGCCTTGTTAGTTTCTTGTGTGGGCTTGGCCTTCTTCTTGTTGTTGTTCTTCTTCTTCTTCTTAGAATTGGAGACAAATCCAATGCCCCCTTTATCACAACTAGGTCTTTGCTTACTCAAAATATCATCAATGGACTTGTTGCCTTGTGGAAATGTGTCCTTAGCAAGCTCCCCCTTCAACCTAGCATTCTCTTCAAAAATAGTTGTACTACTAGATGGAATGAAGTTACTAGGTGAAGGAATATTGGCCAATTGAGTTTGAAGCGTTTCATGGGACTTTGTGAGTGACAAGAGTTCACTCTCCAAAGCCTTGTGGGCCTTGTTAAGCAACCTAAAGTCCTCGGCAAGTTTTTCATGAACCACACTAAACTCAATCTTGTCCTTTTTAGCACTTTTGTATTTAGCAATAGCATGATCACGCTCTTTGATGAGTTTGTTAACAATAATGTCATTGGCCTCATCAAGCCCTTCAAGTTTTCATTCAAGTGACAACCTAGTTTCTTGTTCTTCTTCTAGAGCATTGTTTAAAGCCTCTAGCTCAATCATGTGTTCATTTCCAAGTTTACATCTTACATCTAGAAGCTCTTGAGTATGTGAAAGTTGATCTAGGATGTTTCCAAAATGTAACTTAGCATCTCCTTCTAGGTTAGTCATAAACTCATCAAAGGCAATTAATTCCTTTTTAACATCAAGAGACATCTCATCATCAATTTCATCATTATCTAAGGGAGTAGAGAGGGATGATGAGGATACCTCTGTTCCTCTTGCCATAAGGCAAGTGACGTTCTTGGTGGGAGAGTTCTCATTTGGAGAATCGAAGAGTGAGAATGTCGGAGTAGAGATGGTGGCTAGAGCAGCCACACCATGAGAAGTTTCCTCTTCCTCATCTCCATCATCTTCATTGTCGGAGTAGTATTCTTCATGAGTGATCAAGACAATTTCTCCTGACTTCTTGTTGATGGGATTCTTCTTGATGAAAGGTTTCTTGTAATGTGCCTTGAGAGTCTTCTTCAACACAAGCTTACCCCCATGATCTTCTCTCTTCTCATAGGGATAACTTGCTACAAAGTGATAGCGGTCACCACAATTGAAGCAAGTTCTCAATCTCGTTGTATTTTCTCTTTTCCCATTTGGGTTGCTTTTTCTTTGCATTTCCATCTTGGCCTTGGCGGGGTTATTCCAAAAGTTCTTTGCATAGAAGGCCATATATTGACTATGAGCAATCTTGACTTCATCGGGGTGGTCCATGGAGAGCCCTTCATCACTATCATCTTCATCCCCATGATCCACAACTTTGGACTTCAAAGCAACATTGACAACATTGCTCATACCAAGGGCACGAGCACGGGCATCTTTGGCATTCTTGGCGGCAACCTTGAAAGCGGCCATCTCTTGCATAACTTCATTTGAGGTCATGAGATGGTAGTTGTGTCTTCCTTGTAGGCTCTTCAAGTCGGTGGGCTCAAAAGGCATGAGTGCACTCACATATTTCCTTTTTATCCATGCATCATCCACATGTGAGGCACCCACATTTCTAAAAGCGGTGGCGGTAGTCTTGAGCCTTCGGTACATGTCTTCGTGATCTTCACCTTCTTTCTTGTAGAAGCCTTCGGCTTCATTGCTTAGAGCATCATATCGGTTCCTCCTCATACTCTCATTTCCAACAAACAACACAGTGAGAGCATCCCAAGCTTCCTTGGCAATGCTAAAGTGCTCAATGTGTGGGTAATCCTTTGTTCCCAATCCTTGTTGAATCATATGCAAAACAGTGGCATTGAGTTGACTATTGACAACCTCTCTTCTTGTCAAGTTGTTTGGATCCCCAATAAAGAGTCCATGCTCGATGATGTTCCATAGTTCAATGCAAGAGCTGCACAGATGAGTTCTCATTAGTGATTGCCATTGAGCAAAAGTAGCAGATTCTTCAAGCTTAGGTGGGTCACCTCTATTGTACACATGAGGGTGAGGGACTGGAGGGTCAGGAGAGTACCATGAATCACGGTGCTCACCCTTCTCACCATCATTGTGTGTGGAGGAATTAGTGTTGTCTTGTTTACCCCCCACCATCATACCCTCGGGGGATACCGAAGTATTCCCTTTAGGTACAACGGATGGTAGATCCTCTTGAGGAGATGGGGGTGATGAGCCATCTTTGTCTTTAAGAAGTTGCTCAAGCATCTTCTTGACTTTGTTGACCAAGGAAGAGCTCAATCTTGTTTCCAAGTTTCTGAGATCTTCCATGGTCATCGGGGTCGGCTCACTACCACCATCCCCTTCTTGGCTACCCATATTCTCTTAGGCGGTAAAGCCCAAATAAAGAGCCGAGGCTCTAATACCAATTGAAAGGATCGTATGGGCACCTAGAGGGGGGGGGGGGTGAATAGGTGCTACTTCAAATTTTACTCTTTTTCAAATTAGGGTTTGACAAGAAAGGTAAATTCTCTAGAATATGCAACTATGATGAATTTACCTATATGTCAATCAAGCACAAGCAAACACAACACTAAGCAAGAACAAGTAAGTAAAGTGCGGTAAAGGATAGAAGTAACCAAAGGAGTGGATGCGGAGACACAAGGATTTGTTTCCTGTAGTTCCTTCCTTTTGAGGGGAAGTACGTCTACGTTTGGAGAGGGGGTGGTTTCAAACCACCAACGCCACGAGAGGCCTCCCTTGTTCTCCGATGAACCTCACCCCAACGGGCTCGATTCACCTTCCACTATATCGGCAACCTTCGAGGTGGGAGCCGACACCTTTACAACAAGTTCGGGGCACATATCCACAACTGAATTGGAGGCTCCCAAATACAAGCAAGCTGTCAAGACAAATCAAAGACAAGCTTGTAAGAACCAAATCAAAGTTAGGGTTTCCAATGAAACACTAGAGCTTGGGGGCCCTCAAGTGAATGAGGGGGAAATGAAGATCTCTCTTGGTGAAGATGTAAATCAAGGCCTCCTCCTTCGATTCTCCAAAGATCAATGACTTTAGATGGTTGGATGAAGAGATCTTGTAGATTTGGTGGCTCTAATGGGGTTGGTGTTCTTGAGCAGCTCGAGCAACTGGAGGAAGAAGATAAGGGTCCCTTTTTATAGGCAGCCCCCTCCACGAACCGTTTTCTGACCGTTGTAGAAAAGTCAGACCGGAGACTCCGGTCTACACCAGAGACTCCGGCCAATCTCCGGACCAGCCTCCGGACTGGCCATCTGACTGACCCAGACCAATCTTGCCCCAGCAACACCGGAGATTCCGGTCTTCCAACACCGGAGACTCCGGACTTGTCCAACACCGGAGACTCCGGTGTATCCTCCGGTGCAGGTTCCGGACCCCCAGACAGAATGAACCAGCCAGATCCTGGGAGGCACCACCGGAGCCAGAACCAGAAACTCCGGACCACACCGGAGACTCCGGTCTTGGCAGACTGGAGACTCCGGTCTGGAGTTTCCAGAACGGTGGCATATGAATGTGGTCTTTTCCCAAGAGTGAGGGTGCTGTTCATCTATCATAATACCAACCTGTGGACAATGACAAACTGTAAAATGATCTACTTGTTGTTAACGAACACCAAAAGTGATTATGATAATAAATGCCCTTTCAGCGAGCATTTGGCGTGCTTTAGTCAATATGGACTATTGTTCGGTACCCTTTTAGAACATGGAGCACAGAGAGGATGTGGGATGTGATGACTGCTTGTGTCATCATGCATAACATGATCGTCGAGGACGAGCGTGATGACGGCATCTTGGACCAAGGCTGGGACTTTCAGGGTCAGTTGGTTGAGCCAGAGCCATGTCTAGCATCGTGGAAAGATTTCATGCAAGTGCATGAAAATTTGTGTCACAGGCAAACCCATGAACGGCTTCAACTGGATTTAGTTGAGCATATATGGCCTCGTGCGGAAAATCTTAATGTTTAATCCTCTATTTATTTTGTGTAATTTAATTAACGGTTTAGTTATTTTTCATTAAACTATGCGAGACTGAACTATCTATATATAAGCACTAACTATTTTAATTTAATTACCTAGTCTATTTTATTTGCATCCTAAAAATAAATTATATGACAATATTTGCAAACATATGAAATCCCTGATCAGCGTTGGTCAAGCGCGGAAAAATGCGTCGCGCCGCTGGGCGCGACTGGCCGGATAGGCTGGACCCTCTACCAACGTCGACCGTGAACCGACCCAAACGGACAGATTAGAATGGTCGTTTTGGATCGATCTGGTGGAGATGCCGTAACACAAACGGACCGAAACATACTGTTTGACTGTCCTGAATTGATGGTGTCGCTCGAGATGTCAAACTCTGTTAACATGGGAGGAGATAGTGATACGGGCCCCACATCTGGAAGTGCAAGGACGTGACACCACCAGCCGAAGCCCATGCCCATGCCCATGCCCCACATCTGAATTCATATTCCCAGTTCGCAGTCAGCTCAGGTCAGGCCAGGCCACCGAAGGGGAAGTAGTAGTACTGTAGTAGTACTGTAGATTTATCAGCACGACCAAGCTAGAGAGCTGAGCCAGCAGAGGAAGGCAGGGGAGGAGGTAGTAGAACAGATGCATGACGATCCCTGTGATGTGTGTTTGGTTGGTGTGGTTTATTTTGGGTTGTTTGGGTGCAGGTGTTCTGGCCCAAGCTGGTGCTCAAGAACTGGCTCAACCTCAGGAGCAAACAAGGACTCCAAGTTGGACGCGCATTTTGCTGAGTGAACTCCGCGTGCAGCTGACATACTGTCCACTCATTTTTTTTAGTGGGGGTTCGTCAACATGGGGCCTGTCAGACTCATTTTTAGATTCCCTCGCGAAATAGAAAGACTTTATAAAACCAACCTTATTCGTACTCTTTCGAAAAGTACTTTATACTTCTAGTTCGTAAAATAGAAGGACTCTAAACCTTCTCTTAAACTTATCAACATACAACAAATCATGTTCGTAAAATTAATATTAATATATTATAAATTAGACTCATTTTAAAGAGCTCGCCGTGAGAAACTCAAATATGCAAACAAAATTAAATTTGCTTTTATTTTTGTAAAAGTTATATACTGTTTTTAGTTTGTAGCACAAATAAAAGAAGGAATCTTGGACAGAGATAGAGGGGCCCGCGTCCACCGGAACCCGAGTGGATATGAAATCGGCTCGGCGCGCAATCCGCTCATGCAGTGACTTTGCGCTCCAAGTTCAACCACGACGCCGACAAGCAGGGTAAGGGCATCTCCACCGGGCCGATCCATCCGGTCACCTCAAACGGTCCATTTCTGTCCATTTGGGTCGGGCCGCGATCGATTTGGGGCCGTTGTCCGGCCCAGCGGTGCGACCTATTTGTCCGCGCTTGGCCATCGCCAACGCCAGCGTATTTTCAGTGTCTTCCCGCCACCACACCATCTCCCGCCTTTCTTTCCCGCCGCTTCCCGTGAGTTCTGGGCGTTCCCGCCACGTCCAGGCGCAACCATAAATAGGGGAGACCGCCGAGCTATCTACGACCAGACCCGCACCGCCGACAGCACAAAAACACCATGCCTGGCCATCGGCGTCGACCCGACGAGGTCCATGGCAACCCCGACGTTGGCAGAGAAGAAGTCCCTGGGCCCACATGGAACCCGTCGGAGTTGCCGAACATGCTACCGCCTCCGATTCCGGGGCGCCCGCGGATTTACAGGATGAACCCCCCACCGCGTCACCCTTTCTACAACCGTCACGTAACCACCGGCGAGCCTTTCACAATGGAGGTGGCGGAGTGCATCTTTCTGCCAGAGTACCGGCGATGGGACCAGCTCGCATTGGTCTGCGGCGACCTCCGGGATGTGGTGCGGGCCAATCCGGATGACGCTTCCCTGTGTGCCTGCCTTGACCGAGCTAAAGAGGACACACATGTGCAGGAGGCGATCATTCGTTCTCTCTATGACGAATGGTGTATCTGACGCGTACCATCCTCCGCCTCCAGCGTCGGCGGCCGCGCGTAGTTCTAGGGTGTGTGGTGTGCTTGTAACAAATGTTTTAGGAAGTGAATAAAGTTTTTTCATTGCAAATGGCCAATGCCTACATTGATAGATCATACATGGCGTCGCCCGCGCATAGCCTAGCCTACTCGTCGGAGTCGGAGGAGGAGTGGTAGCAGCGACGACACATGGTGTGGTCGAAGACGCTGACACCAAACTTTCCTTCGATGTCGTACTTGAAGACGAGGACATTGCCCTCCTCGATCTGGTGCGAGCGGGCGAAGAACTCCTAGCCGTTGCCTAGGTACATCAGGCCGAGGTGGTCGGACTGCAGATCGACCAGGTACCCGATGGTCCTGAAGCCGTTCGCCCGTAGCATGACAAGCGGCGGCGATGGCTTGTCGCCGATCAACATCACAAACCTGCGGGGGAGGAGCAGCCTGTTGCGCGGCATGCCGAGGTGGATGGCCACGACAAACTCGGTGCCTGGGTCGAAATCTTCGGGCGACAAATGCGGTGAGGGAGAGCATGGTGGCGTGGTGATTTGGCCGCGTCCTCCACGCCTCCCATGACGTTCACGGACGCCGCGCCCTCCCCTCGATCCAGCGTCGTCGGCCATGGCTAGCTACATGTAATGGAGAACAAAGAGGAGAAAGAGGAGAGGATGGTGTTCTATGGGGAGAAGGTGGCCGCAGACGGTCAGTTTAAAAGGGCCGCCATCGTATGCCAATGCGGAGGCCAAAGAGACGACATTGAAGTGTCCAGCCAGTCAGTGTGCCGTCTCGTCGCCATTATGGCGCAGACTGACACCGGCCAGCCTTCCGTGTAGCGCCTCTGAAACACTACCACAGTTGCGTTTGAAACGGTACCGCTGTGCGCGTCTAAATCACCGCCACGGTAGCTGACGGGTGGGCCAGCGTTGCCAACGGACAGGACACCCGCCTTGTCCGCACGCGTCTGGGCCGACGCAACCGAGCCCTAGATTAGACGCATGAATGGGTCGAGCTGGACGAGTTTCTTTGGATGGGCCATCCCGCTGGGGCGTCGCGCATGCCCCGCGCGTCCGCGTGGACAAGTTCGGACACACTCAGACCGGATGGGTCGGCCCGGTTGAGATGCCCTAAGCTCATGAAATTGTCGTGGTGTGGAACACGACAGTGCCATTGGGGATGGCTAAGAAGGGACACTCGGATGCAATCGATGGCTCACGCCGGGTTGGGCACGGTAAACTGCAAACACAGCGATGTACCCAAGTACGGGGCCCTCTCGGCGAGGTAACACCCCTACTCCTGCAAGATGTACTATATGAGGGGGCGGATGCCCAGTACAGGTGCTCCTGGAGCTGTTTCCTTAGCTACTATTGAGAGCTAGAGGAAGATGAGAACTAGTGGCTAGCACTTCTATCCTTCTATTGTTGCCTACCTAGAACCCAAGCTCTGCCCTCCCTTATATACTGGTCTAGGGGGCAGATTACAAATTGGGCTCTAGGGTTTATTGTTTGGATATGGGTTTACAGGGCAGGGTCGGCTGCAGGGCCCAGCCGGTGGGCCAAGACCCAGTCCACCCTTCTTTTAGCGTCACCTACTGCTTTAGCAGTAACCTGGGCTTCCTTTGGGGTGTCATCCTTGCTTTAACGGTCACCCGGACTGCTTTCGCCAGTCAGCCGACCGCTTTGCTTTATCTTAGTCGGGTAGCGCTGGTCGTGACGGCACGTCAGCCTGCCTGATGACGAAGGAGAGCCAAAGGCATACCCCGCAAGGAGCGTTAGTCCTTCCGTGCTCTCCATCGAATACGAGGTGCGCCGGGTGGAAGCGTCCACCCGGCCGATTCTTCTGGCTGCCGGCTAGACGGGCCAGCCAGGAAAGTCGTAAGCCCAGCCAGGCGGCATTCGCCAACCAGCTGGAGTTGTCCTTCTTGAGGTCCAGGCGGCCTGTTTCTTCTAGAGCCGGCCTACTTGCGCCTGGCTTTCCCCACCCGGGGGTTATCCCCCCGACACTAGTCCTCGAGCACGTATGGACTTGGCCAGTGGGTAAGGTCTTGCATGCTCTTTTTGCGTCTCGATGTAGTTGGTTGTCTGCGTCCGGCTGCAGATTTTGCCTTCCGGCTGGATTTTACCGGCTGCGGAATCGGTGGCCGCCCACTGGGTGTAGACAGTGTCGACCGCAGGCTACCGCGGGGCAGTTCCCGGGTGCGGCAAGGCAGTCCCCGGGTGCAGCGAGGCAGTCTCCAGGTGCGGCGCGATAGTCCCCGGGTGCAGCGCGATAGTCCCCGAGTGCGGCGAGGCAGTCCCCGGGTGCGGCGCGGCGATCCCCGACTGCAGCGCGGCAGTCCCCAGGTGCAGCGAGGCAGTCCCCGGGTGCGGAGTGGCACCAGTTGTTCCTGGGTCAGCGTTGAGTACGATAGAGTCGGATTCTGGTGACAGAGTGATGGAGGGCTTGCGCAGGTGCTCGAGGGAGACTCCATGCAGTATGGCCTATCTTGTTGAGCCAACCCTAGCCAAGGCGTCAGCGGATTCGTTGTTGACCCTGGGTACGTGGTGGAACTCGCATCCTTTGAAGCAGGCGCACAGCCGCTGAACGAAGAAACGGTAGAGAGCCATGTTCGCGTCCCTTGCGTCCCACTCGCTGGATACCTGCTGCACCACCAGGTCCGAATCTCCAAAGCATAGTATCCTCTGGATGCCTATCTGCTTGGCCATCTTGAGCCCATGGATGAGTGCTTCATATTCGGCGACATTGTTGGACGCCTTGAAGTGGATATGCAGGAAATACTCCAACCGATCACCCTTTGGTGAAGTTATCACAATTCTGGCTCCGAGTCCTCCTCGCATCTTGGAGTCGTCGAAGTGTAGCTTCCAGTATGTTGAATCAGGTACCAATGGCATGTACTGTGTCTCCGCCCAATCGACGATGAAATTGGCCAGTGCCTGGGATTTGATTGCTGTCCTTGGCTCATACTGGATGTTGTGTGCGGCGAGCTCTGTGGCCCATTTTTCCATGCGTCCGGTGGCGTCCTTGTTGCCGATAATCTCCACAAGTGGGGCCAATGCCACCACCCGGATGGAGTGCTCTTGGAAGTAGTGCTTGATTTTCTTGGCGGCCATGTACATGCCATACACCAACTTCTGGTAGTGGGGGTAGTTCTGTTTGGAGAGCGACAGTACTTCGCTTAGGTAGTACACGGGGCACTGGACCGGTTGGGCCTTCCCCTCTTCTGGCCTTTCCACTACCAACACCACGCTGACCACTCTGTTTGTGGCAGCGATGTACATCAGCATAGGCTCCTTTGCTGCTGGCGCGGCCAAAATAGGCGGTGAGGTGAGCATGCGCTTGAGGTCTCTGAAAGCCTTGTCCGCCTGAGCTGTCTAGACGAACTTGTCCGTCTTCTTCATGAGTTGGTACAGGGGGAGGGCTTTCTCACCCAGCCGGCTGACGAACCGGCTGAGGGAGGTCAGGCATCCGGTGAACTTTTGTACATAGCGCAGGCTTTGCGGCAACTCCATGCGCTCGATAGCCTCGATCTTCTCCGGGTTTGCCTCGATTCCTCGCTCGGAGACGAGAAAACCGAGGAGCTTGCCGGCTGGGACGCCGAATACGCACTTCTCCGGTTTCAGCTTGATCTGGAAACGACGGAGGTTGTCGAATGTTTCCTTCAGGTCCTCGAGCAGTGTGTGCTGCTCCTTGGTCTTGATGACGACGTCGTCGATGTAGGCATGCACGTTTTTACCAATCTGCGTCTGCAGGCATTTCTACATGCACCGCTGGTAGGTTGCTCCTGCGTTTTTCAAGCCGAAGGGCATGGTGGTGTAGCAGTAAGCTCCATACGGGGTTATGAATGATGTTTTTATTTGATCGGTTACATTGAGATTAATCTGGTGATAACCCGAGTAAGCATCCAGAAAAGAAAACAAATCACATCCGGGAGTGGAGTCAATGACTTGATCAATCCGCGGTAGGGCGAAAGGATCCTTGGGGCATGCCTTGTTGAGGCTGGTGTAGTCAACACACATGCGCCATGTCTTGTTCTTCTTCAGTACTAGCACTGGGTTGGCGATCCATTCTATAACATCCCAAAAATATAACACAAGGATCATCAAACTCTAATCACTGAAATTAGGGTTAACAAAAACTTTGATTAGTTTAAATCATATGAATGCATGTGTGAATGAGATGATTTGATAAATGCATGAATGAACTTGTGTGATTAACCTAAATAGCAATAAATGGTTTAAAGATGAAAATAACATCATATAAAACATTTCCATGCAGAAACAAAACAAGAGAAAATCAAAAACAAATAAAATAAAGCAAATGGTCATTTTTGCCAATCTTGCTCACTAGGTCACTTTGAGTGTTTCTAGTCCAAGATTTCAAACAGAAACTTTCCCAATTCTTTTCACCCCTTGATAGAACTAGTAAAAGTGAATCAAGGCCCACCTTCAAACTTGCAGAAACATTTGGCAACCTCATTAAAATCACAATTCAAAATTGAATGTTATTCATATGTGAAGATCATCCATTTTCAAAAACAAACCAAACCAGTGCCCCTTGACTAATCCAACTAACCAGACAGTCCCTAGTATGTGCCTAACAAACCCACCAAGTTTGAATCCAAAATTCAAATTTAAACTTCTTGCGGCCATTTCATCAAACACCTTGCTGGCATCAAACAAACAAACCACAAACACTATAGTGTGCAGTAAAATTGGCCTAACTTGTTCCCTCTCTGGTTGCAACCAGTCTTTAGTAGATCATCTAGCCTATTTAACAATCTTTAGCACCACTGTGAGCAAGCCTAGCCATTAATGGCAAGCAGTCCGAGCCTCACCTTGCCACCCCATTGTCGACAGCAAGCCACGATCAACACTAAGCATAGCCAGCATGTCTAGCAAGCACCCCATCGTCCACCGCCACTCTCTGTCCCAGCCCCGAGCAATGCCAACCCCTGGACCACACGACACGCCCATGCCAAACCTCTCTACGCGCGAGCCGAGAGCGCGCCAGAGCGCCCCGCTCGACCAGCACCCACAGACCGCGCGCCGCCCTTGCCGCTTGCAAGGATGATGACCAGCACCCCAGCACCCTGCCAGACATGCCGTTCGCCGCCGCGCGGACCACGCGCGTTGTGCGACATTAAAACCGCCGTCGGACCCGCTCAGAGCACCACGACGTTCCGACCGATCAGCACCGCCCCACGCCTCAAGAACACGCCGTTGAGCTTCGCTAGGGAGCACCGCACCGCCCCCTACCGTCACCCATGCCGATAGCCCTCTATGCCGTCGACCACGACAAGCACAGCCCCGTGCCCGTCGGTCCCCTTCCACCACTATAAATAGAGGCCTCCACCGCTCGTATTCGCCACACCAGTTCACTCCCCTCTCACCCAGAACCACCCCACCTCAGTCCCGAAGCAAGGCGAGCAGCGCATCGCCGGAATTTGGCCGGAGCCCGCCGCTATTGGAGAAGAAGGGAGCCGTCGATTGGAGCCGCCCCAAGAGAAGCTGTCGGTACCAGGAGAATCGTCATCATCGACTTTGTCGTTCGCCCCCGTCACCGACCCTCGCCTGAGCCCCGGTGAGCCTCCCACGAGCCCCACCTGCCATGTTAGGGTTCTGTCTCACCGGCGCTGACCGACGTGGACGATGAACCGTAGCCGTCCGATTAGAGTTAGATCGTGCGGTTCACCCAGCCCCGTACCGCTTCGCCCCTCCCCGTCTCACTGACGCGTGGGGAAAGCCACTTAATCAGCCTTTGTACACGCTGTGTGTAGTGGGCCAGTCCAGTTAACCCTCCCGCGCGACCCAACAATTCAAATTAAACTTTATTCATTTAATTTCAAACACAGCTCTGTACCTAGATTCAAAAAGCAACCCAGCTCGATTCACTGAACCAAAATGCATGAACCCAATTTTTTTAGAAAGGCACTGAAATGCTTAATCCAAGCCCGTTGGATTCAAATCATTTGGATTTGTAGATCAACAATGGTAAAAATAACAAGGCAGAAGCTTTTTTATATTCAAACATTTTTCAAAATTCAACCACAAAAGATTTTGAGTTGATTCCAACTCTCAAAAATCACATTTGATCATACCTTTCAGAATATATAAAAATATATGGGTTTACTTACAGAAATAAGGTTCAAGTAATAAAAGAATGCCACATAGGCATTTCTAATCACTTTATTTAATTAAATTAAAAAGGTTAAACTTTATTAAATTGTGACACCACTTTAAATCACATTCCCATGTACTGAGATATGTGGTGATGACATGTGTCAACATGATCCCATGTTTGAGTTGGAGAATATTAAATCTTAAGTAGTTTTTCAATGAGTAGAAATTACTTTTCTCAAATTAAAATAAATAAGACAAGTGCTTGAATCTTGTAATGTTAGTGATGATGCTTGATCATCTATAGTGCACCTTTGTGTGATGATTGAAAATAGTTAAATATTGTTTGGTGATTGTGTACCTCGTATTTATTTATAGACGCTAGTACCGACCAAGGATACGAGGAGGAAGGAGGATACTACGAGGAAGAAGCCGAAGAGAACTTCAACCACTGCTCTGCACAAGGCAAGCCTAATACTACCAGTTGAATTAGCAAGCTAGTTACTGAGCAAGCTAACACTTGCAAGATACCCTACTTTAGCAAGCTTATACTTGCAATTATGCAAGCTACTACTTGCTTGTTACTATGCCAACTCTATGCCTTAAGCATATGTGATCATACTCACTTGATGACCCAATCCTAGTTTTACTTGCAAGCTTAATACTTTATTTTCTTTATCAAAGCTTTTCTTAGAGTTTACTTAAATGACTTGTAGATTCTAGAAATATATTTAAAGGTAGCATAAAGAGCATAAAACTTGGCCTAAGTTAGATAAATCTTGATGTCATCCTAAGGCATGAGATTGAACTTAGCTAATCCCCACTTATTTAATACCCCTCATTAGTGTTTACCCCCACTTGTAGATGCTAGTGCTAAGCATAAAACTTGATCAACTTTAGATGGGAATACTTGGTGAAAATGGTTATGAAAACCTTAGAATGATGAGTCATTCTACTGAAATATTTTGACATGTGTTTCCGAACACTAGATGATTTTGATGATGAAAATTTTGAGGCACGAGCCTTAGCCCTTTATAAAACTGATGGTTGTCTGGATGCGATACCATTCCAATGTTACCGTACAAGTACAACCACAATACCCGAAATTTGGGTAGGGCTTGACTGGAAATTTATATACTTTAGTATGGGTTCCCTCGTGGCCAAGGTCTGAGCTGAGGCTACCTTGTGAGGATTGTCCACCTGTGCAGTACCCAAGATGACATCTGGTCATGGTTGGGAGGCCAAACTCACATGAGAGGTGCCTATACTAGAGCGTGTAATTGAAAGGTTAGGATTGATTATCCGCATACTGAGTATGGTGAATTCAGGTTTGTTCCTGACGGATGTATCGAATGTTGTGGTGAAAGTGTACAATCTCTGCAGAGTGTCAAACTATTTGAATAGCCGTGTCCGTGGTTATGGACAGTTGGAGTGGCCATACTGTTCCCCCGTCAGATGTTTTCAAAATGACTTATGAAATGAATTGTGACTTTGACTTGACCACAACAGAGTTGTGACATAAATTTAAGTTCCCATTTAGGATTATAAATCTTTCAACTAGTTTTCTTTGATTTTGAACTTAGTAGAGGTAAATCTGGCTTTTTGCAAAACAACCCTAGAGCTTACTATCCTACTACAAAACCCCCTTAACTTATTAGTATTAGTTTGCGAGTACTTAAAGAGTACTCATGGCTTTGTCCCTGGGTATTCCCGTGGCCAGACTATGAAGAGGAGTATCAGGATGATGGACCGCAAGAAGGTTACGACAACTAGGATCATCTCCCATCGTCAGCATTGTCTGTGACCCCGAAGATGGAGCTTCGCCTACGCTATCGTTACTATTATGTTATTCTGCTGCTTGAGTTGTATTAAGAACTGGATCATGAGATCCTTATTTGTGTAAGACCTTATGTATTGTTTGTAATGGATGATGTACTGTGATATCCAAATATGTTATGTCTCGCAAAAATGGTAATCCAGGGATTGCGATGTATGGCATAACAGGCATCTGGGATTAAAAATCCGGGTGTTGACAAGTTGGTATCAGAGCCAGGTTGACCATAGGAGACCCTAGTTAGAATGGACGTTTGAATAAAAAACCTAGTTTCAAAACCAAAGGAAGTGCGTATTTACAAAAGAACTTATCCTCATTCTTATCACTTGGATTCTTTCATAAAACTTCATGTTCCTCAAAAATTCTTGCAAACTTACATAACATTTGACACACTTGATCACTCTACTAACTTACTCATCCTATATTCTTATAGATGGACGTGAAGTACAACAAGTTTTATCAGTTGGGGAATGGAGGAGACCTCATCTTTGAGCGTGACTTGGACCAGCTTTCGGAACTTCTGGAGCGTCCGCACCCCGAGTTCTTCGCAGATCAACTCAATGATCAGGAAGGAGAAGAATTGCAGTGGCTAGTTGTTGCAAGTCTCCGAGGAAAGATTGAACCTCCCACTATGGAGGGAATTCAGTTCACCTTAAGAGAAAACAACTGGCTTGATGGACTGGCCAGGTCCATGCAGGAAGCTCTTGCCCGTCTGTGTGGGCAGAGTATCAATCAGATCAAGGGGTACCCGTTTTGAGTTCTACCCAAGGCGTGATGTTATGGGACAGCCACTGGAGGCCCCATATCAACCCGAGCTGAAGACTCAGTTGGACCACCTCAGCTTTATGATGTACGACCGTCAGAAGGAGTTGGACAATGCCCATTCCTATGCCAACCAAAAGTATGCCATCGCCAAGAAGAAGGATCAGACCCTCGCCATGCTAGTGAAGGATCGCAAGTCTCGTCGCCGTCAGCTCGACAAGAAGGAGCGCATCATTCCCCGTCTTCGCCACCGGATCACGGATTTGGAGGAGACCATCCACGAGAGAGACATGCAGTTGGAGGAGAGGGAGAATGCCGGAGAAGACCTTCGTGGAGACCCCTACTCCTATCTCAGCAATGATGATGACTTTCTGGAGGATCAGGCCATGGACTTCTTCATCGATGAGGATGATTTCGTCTTCATCGATGATGATGATGAGGATGATGAGGACACTGACTCCGAGGAGTAGTAGCACTTGAGCACTAGCATTAGTGAGTTGTAGTCGGCCCCACTGTATCGTAGTTTCCAGAATGGTTCTTAAAACCATATGTTTTACTTTGGTGTGGTGTGTGTTTGTATCGGGTGCTATGAATGAATGAAAAGCAAGTTGCTAGAAAATCTGAGTCAAACTTTAAAAACTGTTCAAGTCCCAGAACCTTAGAAATTTCCCTCTTTTCTCATGATCTATCTAAATCTCCAGATGCCTCGCGGAGGAAGTGGCTCAGCCCCGGACCCGATGTTGCAACTCTTGCAAATGTTGGTTTCGGACCACGAAGCCGAAAGAGTCAAACGTCAAGCCAACTTAGCCACCCTTCAACAGATAGCTCAGATGGCCAATAACAACCAAGGCCGTGGAAATCAGGACAACCATGGGTCTAAGCTCAAGAATTTCCAGAACACCAATCCACCTGTTTTCACTAAGTCAGAAGAGCCCCTAGATGTAGACGATTGGCTGTAAACCATGGAGAACAATCTGGAAGTCGCATGAGTGGAAGCTAACAAGAAAGTTCTGTTCGCCACCCACTATCTAGCCGGAGATGCAAGAGCATGGTGGAACAGCGTTCACGCAATGACCGGAGGTCAGATGATGACTTGGGAGGAATTCAAGGTCAAGTTCAGCAGAACCCATGTGCTACCGGGTTTGATCAAGAGGATGAGAGATGAATTCAGAGAACTGAAGCAAGGGAGGATGACCGTAATAGAATATCGTGACAAATTCTTGTCATTATCTAGGTACGCCCCGGATGAGATCGACACTGAAGCCAACAAGAAAGAGAGATTCCTGAATGGTCTGCACGATGAGATGCAGATGGTGTTAGTCAATATCCTCTTTGCGGATATTGAAGCCCTAGTCGACTCTGCCATTCAGATGGAGGGAAAGATCAACCAAGCCAATGAGAACCGTAAGCATCGCATGATGCATCAACCAGGAACCCACCATACCCCAAAGTATCGCCCCAACCCATCTCCAGGATTTGCCCCGAGAAACAACACACCCCCGATGAACCGTCCGACCTACCCCAACCGTGGAAACCCAAGGCCCGGAGGAAACCACAACAACCCCGACAACTCTAGCAATTTCAACCGTTCCCCACCCAAGTTCAACCACAACAATGCCGCCACCAACACCAACACTGGCCCAAGGACTGGAAGCAATGTTGTGCCTGTTGCAGCGAAGGACAAGTCGCAAGTGACTTGTTATGAATGTGGAACCAAGGGTAACTATTCCAATGAGTGCCGCAAGAAGATTGCCGCAGCCCCCAATGCCAATGCCCCAGCTTAGCAACAGCGTCGTGTTCAACCCGGAAGAAGGTTTGCCCTAGGGAACTCGCTTAACCGCAACGGCCGTCTCTTTCTCATGCATGCTGAAGAAGCCCAGGAAGCGCCAGAAGTCATGCTGGGTATGTTTTCTGTTAACTCAGTACTTGCAAGAGTGTTGTTTGATTCTGGAGCATCGCACTCATTTGTCACTGAAGAATTTGCATGCACTAGTAAGATTCAACCAACCAAATTGAAGCATGTTATGATTGTTCAAATCCCCGGTTCAACCACCAAAGCTAGGCAAATATGCAAAGCCATCCCTATCCGAATCCATGGCATAGATTTTTATGCTAATCTAATAGTACTCAGACCTAAAGGTTTGGAAGTAGTACTAGGAATGGATTGGATGTCCAAACACAAAGGATTAATTGACTGTGCCAAGAAAGCCATAACCATGACCAGTACAGCCGGAATATCAGTCGACCATGTATCTGAAACCTTGCCTCGTCAATTCAAGTGCAACAAGAGTATATCCCAGCCAACCATTGACCAAGTTCAGATAGTCTGTGAATACCCCGATGTATTTGTAGATGTTTTGCCCGGTATGCCCCCAGATCGGGATATTGAGTTTATCATTGAACTAATCCCTGGAACAGGACCCATAGCCCAGAGACATATAGTATGAACCCATCAGAACTAGCAGAACTGAAGAAAAAACTGGATGCCATGCTGGAAATTGGACTGATTCAACCAAGTGCGTCCCCATGGAGATCACCTGTTTTGTTCGTGGACAAGAAAGATGGAGGTAACCATTTGTGTACGGATTATCGGAAGTTGAATGATGCCACCATCAAGAACAACTACCCATTGCCAAAGATAGAAGATCTGTTTGACCAGTTGACTGGTGCCAAAGTGTTTTCTAAGATTGATCTTAGAACTGGCTATCATCAACTCAAGATTCGCGCAGAGGATATTTCAAAGACTGCCTTTACCACCAGATATGGATTATATGAGTATACTACCATGTCTATTGGATTAACCAATGCCCCCGCTTATTTCATGAATCTCATGAATAAGATTTTTGTGGACTACCTGGACAAGTTTGTCGTTGTTTTCATCGATGACATTCTGATTTATTCCAAATCAGAAGAAGAACATGAGCTACACCTAAGGACCATTCTTGGAACCCTTAGAGAGCATCAGCTGTATGCAAAGTTTAGCAAATGTGAATTCTGGTTACAGGAGGTAGGATTCCTCGGACATATTGTATTAGCCGGAGGAATTGCCGTTGACCCTGCGAAGGTGAAGGATGTCGAAGATTGGCAAGCCCCAACCACTCAAACCCAAGTTCGTGCATTTATCGGATTAGCGGGATACTACCGCAAGTTCGTAGAAGGATTCTCGAGTATCGCCAAACCCATGACCCAATTGCTGAAGAAGGACAAGAAGTTTGAATGGACGAACAGATGTGAAGCGAGTTTTCAAGAACTCAAGAGAATACTGATTTCAGCCCCAACCTTGATCATGCCGGATATCACGAAGCCCTTTGATGTGTATTGTGACACATCCAAGATCGGTCTCGGATGTGTGCTAATGCAAGAAGGCAAAGTTATATCTTATCTATCCCGACAACTAAAACAACATGACCAGAATTATCCAACCCATGACCTTGAACTCGTAGCCGTAGCTCTAGCCCTGAAGACATGGAGGCATTACCTGATGGGAAACCGTTGTGAGATTTATTCGGATCACAAGAGCTTGAAATATATATTCACTCAGAAGGAGCTGAATATGAGGCAGAGAAGATGGATTGAGCTAATCAAGGACTATGATATGGACATTCACTATCACCCCGGTAAAGCCAATGTGGTAGCAGATGCCCTTAGAAGATTGCCGTGCCGCTTGAACTCCATGATTCTAAAGGAGCAACCAAGTTTGCACAAAGAGATGGAAGATTTCAGAATGGAATTAGTGAGTTAAGGATTTTTGGCTAGCATCAAACTTCAACCCACTTTGATCAGTCAGATCAAGGAGGCGCAGAAAGGAAATGCTAGTATCGACGGAATCAAGTGTCATATCGGTACAGGCAAAGTACCCGGATTCACCAAAGACGAAGAAGGAGTTCTGTGGTACAAAGGACGCCTTTGTGTACCAGCAGATTCGGAATTGAAAGAAGTGATTTTGAAAGAGGCCCATGATACTCTTTATTCTATCCACCCCGGAGGAACGAAGATGTATCAGGATTTGAAGGAACAATTTTGGTGGCATACGATGAAGAGAGAAATCGGAAGCTATATCGCCAAGTGTGATATCTCTCAGAGAGTCAAGGCGGGACATCAAAGACCCGCTGGACAGTTGCAACCATTACGGATTCCGGAATGGAAATGGGATTCTGTTGGAATGGACTTTATCACTATTAGGGGAAATGACTCTATCTAGGTCATAGTTGACAGATTGTCCAAAGTAGCCCATTTCTTACCAGTCAAGACCACCTACCAGAGTTCGAAGCTAGCGGAGTTATACATCGCTAGAATCGTTAGTTTGCACAGAGTCCCCAAGAACATTGTATCAGATTGAGGAACTCAGTTTACCTCGAGATTCTGGAAGAAAGTCCAAGAAGGTTTAGGAACCCGACTAGATTTCAGCACCGCTTATCACCCTCAGACCGATGGACAAACGAAGCGAGTAAATCAAATACTCAAAAATATGTTGAGAGCATGTGTGCTAGAGTATGGATCTAAATGGGAAGACTTTCTGCCTTTCGCAGAATTTTCATACAACAACAGTTATCAAGCTAGTTTGCAAATGGCCCAATTTGAATTCATGTATGGAAGGAAGTGTCGCACCCCTTTGAATTTGTCGGAAGTAGGAGAGAGTCAGATTTTTGGACCCGATATCCTACGAGAAGCAGAAAAGAAAGTTCACAAGATTCGTGGGCACCTCAAGACCTCCCAGTCAAGACAGAAGAGTTACGCCGACAAGAGACGTCGAGACCTCGCTTTCAATATCGGAGATTTTGTGTACCTTAAAGTGTCGCCGTTGAAAGGAATGCAGCGTTTCCAGCTGAAAGGAAAGTTTGCCCCCAAATATATCAGACCCTTCAAGATTTTGAATCGTCGAGGAGAAGTATCATATCAATTGGAACTGCCAGAAGAAATGTTAGCAGTGCACAATGTGTTCCATATATCATTACGTCGCAAATGCCTTGAAGTTCCGGAGAAGACTGAAGTTTTCAAGAACATTGATCATCGGACCATAGAGATCAACGATGACCTGACCTATCCCGAAGTACCCATACGTATTTTGGAAGAAGCTTTCAGAACCACCAGGACCCGAAGCATCAAGTTTCTCAAGATTCAGTGGAGCAACCACACTGAAGAAGAAGCTACATGGGAGCGCAAAAATCACATCAGGACGGAGTTTCCCGATCTTTTTAAATCCTTGGTAATATTTTTCCTTCTTTTTCAAATCTTGGGACGAGGTTTTGTTTAAGGGGGGAAGGTTTGTAACATCCCAAAAATATAACACAAGGATCATCAAACTCTAATCACTGAAATTAGGGTTAACAAAAACTTTGATTAGTTTAAATCATATGAATGCATGTGTGAATGAGATGATTTGATAAATGCATGAATGAACTTGTGTGATTAACCTAAATAGCAAGAAATGGTTTAAATATGAAAATAACATCATATAAAACATTTCCATGCAGAAACAAAACAAGAGAAAATCAAAAACAAATAAAATAAAGCAAGTGGTCATTTTTGCCAATCTTGCTCACTATGTCACTTTGAGTGTTTCTAGTCCAAGATTTCAAACAGAAACTTTCCCAATTCTTTTCACACCTTGATAGAAATAGTAAAAGTGAATCAAGGCCCACCTTTCAAACTTGCAGAAACATTTGGCAACCTCATTCAAATCACAATTCAAAATTGAATGTTATTCATATGTGAAGATCATCCATTTTGAAAAACCAACCAAACCAGTGCCCCTTGACTAATCCAACTAACCAGAAACTCCCTAGTATGTGCCTAACAAACCCACCAAGTTTGAATCCAAAATTCAAATTTAAACTTCTTGCGGACATTTCATCAAACACCTTGCTGGCATCAAACAAACAAACCACAAACACTATAGTGTGCAGTAAAATTGGCCTAACTTGTTCCCTCTCTGGTTGCAACCAGCCTTTAGTAGATCATCTAGCCTCTTTAACAATCTTTAGCACCACTGTAAGCAAGCCTAGCCATTAATGGCAAGCAGGCCGAGCCTCACCTTGCCACCCCATTGTCGACAGCAAGCTACGAGCAACACTAAGCCTAACCAGCATATCTAGGAAGCACCCCATCGTCCACCGCCACTCTCTATCCCAGCCCCGAGCAATGCCAGCCCCTGGACCACACGACACGCCCATGCCAAACCTCTCTACGCGCGAGCCGAGAGCGCTCCAGAGCGCCCCGCTCGACCAGCACACACAGACCGTGCGCCGCCCTCACCGCTTGCAAGGATGATCACCATCACCCCAGCACCCCCCCAGACATGGTCGTTCGCCGCTGCACAGACCACGCGCGTTGTGCAACATTAAAACCGCCATCAGACCCGCTCAGAGCACCGCGACGTTCCGACCGATCAGCACCGCCCCACGCCTCAAGACCACGCCGTTGAGCTTCGCTAGGGAGCACCGCACCGCCCCCTACCGTCTCCCATGCCGATAGCCCTCTGTGCCATCGACGACGACGAGCTCAGTCGGCGCCTATAGGTCCCCTTCCGCCACTATAAATAGAGGCCTCCACCACTCGTATTCGCCACACCAGTTCACTCCCTTCTCACCCAGAACCACCCCACCTCACTCCCGAAGCAAGGCGAGCAGCGCATCACCGGAATTTGGCTGGAGCCCGCCGCTGCTGGAGAAGAAGGGAGCCGTCGATTGGAGCCGCCCCAAGAGAAGTTGCCGGTACCAGGAGAATCGTTGTCGTCGACTTCGTCGTTCGCCCCCGTCGCCGACCCTCGCCTGAGCCCCGGTGAGCCTCCCACGACCCCCACCTACCGCGTTAGGGTTTTGTCTCGCCGGCGCTGCCCGACGTGGACGATGAACCGTAGCCGTCCGATTAGAGTTAGATCGTGCGGTTCACACTGCCCCGTACCGCTTCGCCCCTCCCCGTCTCATTGACACGTGGGGACAGCCACTTAACCAGCCCGCGTGTCATGGTATTGCCGACGAGTACGCCATGGAGGGTTCCTCACAGCGTGTTTAGAGACATGAGGGAAGGCGGATGGTTGACGGGTACGAGGTAACACAGCTTACCCAGGTTTAGATCCCACAACGGTGGCGGAATCCTACTCCTGCTATAAATCACTATAAGGGCGATACGCCGAATTACAGAGATAGGTTCGCTGTGCGAGGTGTATGCTAATCGCTACTTGGTTGTCTGGAGTTGTGCCCTAAAGGCTCCCATAGGCCTGACTTATATAGTCGCCAGGTCCTAGGGTTACAGGGAAAAGTCCTAGCCGGACAAGTTACAGAGTCCTACACCGTCTATTACTAGTCTTGCGTGTCTTGTACTCCAAGGCTCCGGGTACGTCGGTGACTCCACCGTAGCCTTCCTTTATATGGCATGGGCCTCCCTTCTGGATCCATCTAACTGGGCTGCCCAGCAGGCCATGGGCCATGCTACCAACTGTGGGCCACCCGGGTTATCCGGATAGGAGACATGCTATGAGGATACCCATATAGCATATCCCCAACAGTAGCCCCTGGAGAACTCCGAGATCTTGCGCCGTCTTGCCTCTTCACGTAGAATGCTCCATCTAGATGGATGTCGGCAAATCGTCAAGCAATATCTTGTAGTCCTCCCAAAGAACCCTGCAAGTTTTTCTCCGTCTTCAATTTGTAAGTCGGAGAATTGCTGAATCTTCCATCGTACTCTTCCGTAGCCGGACTGGATCTGTCCATGCCGGAATCTTCTGATGTGATGGTTCATCTGCCTATGTCAGCTAGGACGACGTAGACGTAGGTCAGCAACGCCTCGTAACTCACACATGCAGAGAATGCAATCATGTCCACTTTTCCCGCGTGAGCGATACGAACCGTTGGCGGCGACGGTTGAGACATGGCGAAATTTCCGCGCATGTCCGCACACACGTTGTCTACGCGGCAACCGTCCGATCAAGCTGCACGAATCTCGATGCTGGAGATCATAAATAGTAACCACGGTGAAAATATTTACTTTTCACCTTATTCTCTCCTCGCATCATCTTCTTCCTCCAGCGAGCGCCCCCTCGAGCTCTCCGCGCAACTTTGCGAAAAACCCTAACTCCCAATCTCACCAGTAACCTCCAAACACACGCAATGGCCAGCACCAGCTCTTCTCCCTCGATGGAGGCGTCGGGCGAAGCCGCGGCAAAGCCGCAGCGAAGCCGGCGAGCTCCGTCGTCGTGCCTCCAAAGGGCCTGGTCATCCCCATCTCCGTGGTGGTCGAGGCCACCGGCGGCGACCAAAATCCAGCGGCGCTGGAGCTGCTGGAAGAGGAGCTCGACTCCCACAAAGGCGTTTGGCGCGGTTCGGACATCACGGACCGTGCCATCAATGAATTGATCGCCGAAGGCTACCTCCCCGCGATGGAGGGGCTCGCCTGGCGGGCAGCACCGGCCGGCGAGGTCACACCTTCTCCCCAAGCCGGAGAAAAGGTGTACCTCAAAGAACACATGGTACGCGGCGTCTCCCTGCCCATCTCTAACTTCTTCCTTGCCGTCTTGAACCATTACCGGGTCCAGCCCCCAAACCTTTCTCCCAATAGTATCCTAGCTCTTAGCAATTACGCGGCGCTTTGCTAGGGTTACTTAGGGATCAAGCCTAGGTTAGACCTCTTTATCTATTTCTTCACCATCGAGCGTGAAGCCGGAGCCAACAAGGATGAACTTAGAATTTGTGGCACTATTAGCTTCAAGATCCGACCTGCCCGGCGCTTCCCCGACATCGTCGGCCACGAGTCCTGCAAGAACTGGCAGCGTACTTACTTCTACGACCCAGATATCCCTCTGGACGGCCGAGAAGTAACGTACCCGGACTTCGTCAATGGAGTCGCTGCCGAAACTTTGACTTGGAGATCCTAGGCCTCCCTTCCCTCCGACATCGATGCTTCCCGCGCCATAAGGCGGATAGAATGATTCGTAGAGACAGGTTTGACCGGCTTGGACCTATCCATGTGCTGGTTCATCAGGCGAATCCAGCCTCTACAGCACCGCGCGAAGCTGATGCATGAGTATACCAACGATAGAAGGGATAGCCTCCGCATCTCCGTGGACAACTTCTTGAGCAACTCCGTCAAGCTTCGCCTCAAGGACATCGTCAAGGTGAAGGACAAGAAGAGCGGCTTCACCATCACCTACGACATGTTCGTAGAGAGCAAGTGCCCAAAGGTAACTGTATATTTTCTGTGTATGACATATACTCTAGTTCTTCCGTCTAGCAATTACCATATCATCTAACACGGAGGTTCTTCACCTTAACATCTCAGCGACATATACGAGGACAGCATGGCTCCTCAAATCTATGATCCAAAGATGAAGGAAGTCACCGTCGTGTCTGACGACAATGCTCCATTGGCGCGAAAGCGGAAGAGCTCCACCTTTGACCCTGCCGACGGAGGCAAGAAGAAGAAGACGGAGGGTGGAGCCTCCAAAAAGACTACCGCCGCCCTGGAGGCGGAGAAAAGAAAGGTTACCGGGATCCCTTTTCCTAAAGCACCCCCTCTTGTGTAAGCTTCTTTCTCTCCGACACTATCCATTTATCTGTCTTGTTCCTGTACTTATACATTTTGCACGTTTCAGGAAGAAAGCCACGACCAGCCTGAAGAAGACCTCCAAAATATCGGGGGCTTCTAGAACCATCAAGGACATGCTTCATCGCGATGCATCTCCCGCCATCGCCCCTGTCACTCCCAGCGTCAAGCCCTCCTCTGCTCCGACAAGCTCCCAAGCCAAGGATACAGCTAGCCCTTCCGCCATGGAAGTGGACTCAGGTGCGTCTACCGAGCTTTCTATTGTCGGCGAGCAGGCGATGCAGGAGAGTGCCGTACACCATATGGCTGAAGCTCCAGCTAAGGATGCCATCGGTAGCGGTAAGGCGGTGGTGGAAGGTGGTACTTCTGCCGAAGGCGGCACCCCCGCAACCAAGAAAACCATAGAGTATACAAAGATAGTCTATCTGGTACTTACACCGAGTAGCACTGCTCTGGTTCCTGGTGCGACGCCGACATCTTCGATGTGCGGTCTAGAGGAGCTTCTTCGGCAAGCAGAGAACTTGCAAGGAACCTGTGTATCCTTCGGCAAGCTGCTGGCTGAGAGTGCTACCAACCTCAAGATCATTGCACTTGTAAGTTGTATTTGCCTTTTGCATTTCGTATGAGTATCCCACTATAGCCCCCGAGGATTTAGACGGAAAACCATAGGTCTTTGCGTCTAGATGGTCTAAGAGTGACTAAGCTATAAAACTTCTCACTGTAGCCCCCAAGCATATAGGTGGAATGAAATATTCCGACTAAATGCTTTTAGAGTAGCATACGCAGTGTTTATAAATTTCAATACTGTAGCCCCCAAGCCTCTAGTTGTAACTGAATTAGTTCCGACTAGATGCTTAAAGAAAAGCTAAGCATACATCTGAGTTAAAAACTTTATACTGTAGCCCCCAAGCTTCTAATCGAAAACTGAATTAGTTCTGACTAGATGCTTAAAGAAAGACTAAGCATATTTCTAAGTTAAAAACTCTCGATGTAGCCCCCGAGCGTCTAGGTGGAAAGTTTTCGTCTAGATGCTCCAAGTAGACCAAACAACGTTTAATTCTTCTTTGTTCCACAGAACGGCAATGCTCGGAGGGGCATGGACAATGATAAGTACCAGAAGATGCGCGCTGACCTGGAAGCCGAAAAGGGTAAAACTGCCTTCTTTAAGGAACAAATCATCAAGAGAAAGCGTCTGTTTCTCCTTTCTTTTTCGTATTCCGACTTGAACTTGTGTATTCTTCGAGTACTCACTGTGTACTTTGCTTTCTCCGACTTGCAGAAACCATTGCCAAGGCTAAGTACATTGTCGAGCAATCCAAGCACATTCAAGAGCTGGATAGCGAGAACAAAATCCTTAAGCAGGAGAGGAAGGACATGCTGAAAATGCATGAGGAATCAATGAAAGCCTTGCAGTACTCCGACACCGAGGAGATGAGCCGCTTGAAGGAGGAGATCTCGATCCTAAAAGATCAGAAGAAAGCTGTCGATGAACAGAATCAACGCCATCATGAAGCGTACAATCTCCTCCAACAAGAACGGGACTCCTTGGCGGCTACCCTCTGGCAAGATGAGGCTAGCATCTTTAGTAAGTGATTCTCTGTCTTGGATTTCTATAAGCTGGATACTTTGAATTTTTGAACTCATGTGCTCCTTGTCGGAATTTGCGGCTCCTATGGGTTTAACCCGATCACCTCCTCCGGAAAAGGAATGCATGGTTCTTGCCGGCAACTTCATCAACACCACCATCGCGCAGGCCAAAGAGATTGCCAAGCCCCTCCAGATCAACATCAAGGCATCGGACTCTATGGTGAAGTACTCGGAGATCCTGCGCCGAGCCCCCGAGGGTATCACAGGCTGGAAAGCTTCATGTGCACGGGCTGGTGCGAGGATGGCGCTGTCCATGGTCAAGGCACACTACGAGAATGCCGACATTGACACGGTAACCTCTGGCATTCCCGACATAGATGATGATGGCAAGGAGATAAACCATGAGTCCATCTTGTCGTCACTCGCGGGTTATGACACCAGAGTCGCCAAGTTAGTCGATGTCAATGTCTTCGTGCCAATGAATACCAGCGATAGTGGCGATCAAAGCTCCTCCGAGTCTCTTCGCACTACCAACTTCGAGGGTGACTCTCCTGCTGTCGATGACGCTGCTTCCAAGTCGCCAAAATGTGGACAAAAGAGTCAACTCTATCCGGGTTGTTGATGTCGGCTCCCTTCACGGATGGTGTCCGCAATGCTCCAGAAATACTCTTAACGGAATTTGTTTGCACCATGATCCAAGCTTAGATAGCAGATCAGCCGCCTCGTTTTGCTCCCTAGGTACATACTTGACTTCGTAGCCCAAGAAGCACTTGGCTATCTCGTCCACTTCGTCTCGATATGTCGCCATCATAGGGTTCCGCGCATTCCAGGTGCCAGCCACCTGCTGGGCAACCAAGTCGGAATCTCCACAGCAAACTATGCGCTTGATGCCAATAACCTTGGCTACACGTAGTCCGTGAATGAGTGCTTCATACTCCGCCATGTTGTTCGTAGCCTCGAAGTGGATTTGCAGAACGTAGTGTAGCTTGTCGCCAGTTGGTGACTGTAGCAATACACCAGCCCCGAGCCATTGAGCAGCTTTGATCCGTCAAAGTGCATCACCCAGTACTCTGGTTACGGCAACGGAGTAGTATATGGCATCTCCGTCCAATCCGCGATAAAATCCGCCAAGGCTTGTGACTTGATAGCACCGCGTCTCTTGTAGGCGATCTCGAAGGCGGCAAGTTCAATGCCCCACTTCGCGACCCTTCCTGTAGCATCGTTGTTGTTGATAATGTCGGACAGTGGAGTTTGCTCACCACTGTGATTGGGTGCTCCTGAAAGTAATGCCTCAGCTTCCAAGAAGCAAGGAATACTCCATAAGCTATCTTTTGTTAGTGCGGGTAATGCTGCTTGGACTCCATGAAGACCTCGCTCACATAGTAAACTGGTCGTTGAACTCCGTGCTCATAGCCTGGTTCCTTCCGCTCTACCACGATGACGATGCTGATTACCCGGTTGGTTGCCGCCATGTAAATTAACAGGGGTTCTCCAGGCTCGGGTGCTGCAAGGATGGGCGCTGAGGAAAGAATCTCCTTGAGATGCTTCAATGCTGCATCTTCTTCGTCCGTTCATGTAAATTTGTCCGCCTTCTTCAGCAACTTGTACAGCGGCAGGGCCTTCTCTCCAAGTCGGCTGACGAACCGACTAACTGCTGCGACACAGCCTGTTAGTCGTTGAATGTCTTTTAGACATGTCGGACGGTTTATGTTTAAGATGGCCTTGATTTTCTCCGGGTTGACCTCGATTCCACGCTAGGAAACGATGAAGCCCAACAACTTGCCGGCTGGAACCCCGAAGACGCACTTCTTAGGGTTAAGCATCATGTTGTATTTCCGGAGATTATCAAAGGTTTCTTTTAAGTCGGAGATTAAGTCATTTGACTTTTTAGACATCACCGCTATATCGTCCACATAGGCATGAACGTTCCGACCAATTTGAACGTGCTGGCAATGTTGCATTGTCCGCTGGTACGTAGCACCTGCGTTTTTTATCCCAAAGGGCATCGTAACATAGCAAAACGTGTCGTATGGGGTAGTGAACGAAGTGGCCAATTGGTCCGACTTCCTCATCTTGATCTGGTGGTATCCTGAGTATGCATCGAGAAAACACAAAAGTTCTGATCCATCCATCGAGTCAATGACTTGGTTAATGTGAGGCAAAGCAAACGGATCTTTGGGGCATGCTTTGTTCAAGCCGGTGTAATCAACGCACATTCTTAATTCTTTGGTTCCCTTTTTGGGGACAAGTACAAGATTGGCCACCCATCGGGTGTGAAGGACTTCTCGGATAAATCTAGCCTTAAGTAACCTAGCTATCTCTTTGCCAATGGCGCGTCTCTTCTCGTCTCTAAAGCGTCGTAGAGGTTGTTTCACTGGTTTACATTTTGGATCAATGTTTAAGCTGTGCTCGGCAAGTTCCCTAGGTACACCTTTCATGTTGGCAGGTTGCCAAGCAAAGATGTCCCTGTTCTCACGGAGGAACTCGACGAGCGCGCTTTCCTATTTGGGATCCAGGTTCGTCCCAATGGCGGTGGTCTTGGAGGCACCGCCTACCACAAGTTCCACCGGCTTGGTTTTGATGGAGGCATTGAACACATGAGTGGAGTCGGAGATCTGCTTCTTTGACACGAGCATCTCTGAGTCATCGACCTTGCTCTGGATCTATTTGAATTCTTTGCTGTAGAGGACAGCTTCCACGAAGGCTGCTTCATTAATCTCGTAGTCCCTTGCCTTGGTAAAGCTTCCGGATACGGTGATGACACCGTTTGGTTCGGGTATATTGATTTTGTTGTAGACGAAACATGGCTTGGACATGAAGGTGTGGAATATGTCGTGGCCGAATATGACGTGGTACACGCTCTTGAAGGGGACCACCTCAAAGGTCATGCGTTCTTGGCGGTAATTATCAACATCGCCAAAGGCAACCTGAAGTGTGATGTACCCAAGGGACCGAGCCTCCTGACCAGGAACTACGCCATGGAAGATGGTGTTGGTCCGCCTTAGGTTTGCCTCCGTCAAGTTCATCTTCTGCAGTGTACCCAGGTACATGATGTTGATGCTGCTTCCACTATCCACCATACACTTGGTGAACTCCACGCCGTCAATCAAGGGGTTGATGACCATGGCATATTGATTCTTCGTAGGGATGAGGTCTGGGTGATCCTTCCTGTCCCAAGTAATTGGAACTTCCGAATTGCGCAGGTACTAGGGAACTAGGGGTAGAGTGGCCATCAGTATCCTCATAGAGGTCTTCTGTTGTCGGACGGTGGGGGTGCCAAGGAAAGTGTGATAGACTAGCGCCTTCTTCACGAAGGGGTTCTTGCCTTTGTCGTCGCTCTTGGCGGCGTGCTTGGGGTCAACATCCTCGTCCATGGCACTTGAATCCTTGGACTCCTCCTCCTTCTTCTTCCCCATCCCTTGCCTCGCAGTCTGTTCTTCCGACTTTGCTTGTAGCCGGACTCCGGGTCCTCCTTGAGGTCATTGACGAACTTGCAGTGTCGATTGGTATGGGTGGTCTTGCTGGTGGCATCGAGGTGTATGAGGCACGACATATTGCGGTACTCTTCGTAGGTTTGAGGAACGCGGTGCCGAGGTAGTTTCACTTCCTCGCTGCTGCCCACGACCAGCTCCCCGTCCTCGGCCATGTTGTCCGCCATCACCTCGTCCTGCAAAGGTCATAGCGACCATGTAGGGAGTTTGCTTTTCTTCTGGAGCGGTTTTCCGCTTTGTGCTGTTGTTCCTCCGAGATTGAGTTGGAACGGTCGTTGCTGGCAGAGAGCCGCGAGCATCATCGTCGGCAGCTGCGAACTCACTAGCCAACTGAATCATCTGGTTCAAGTCAAGCTGGTGATTGTCCTGCAAGTGCTTCAGCTTATGTCGGAGCAACGTGCCCCTTTCCAACCCATCGATGAAGGCGGCCATGGCGGTCTGAGCGTGCACTCCTGCGTAGGAATTCTTCATATCCAGCCAGCGGGAGAGGTAGGCGCGAGATGTCTCGTCTTTCTCTTGCACGCACCGCTATAGATCGCCAACAGTGCAGGGACGTTTGTACATACCCTCGAAGTTCTTGGTGAATGCTTCTTGCATGTCCAACCAATTGCAGATGGATTTCTCCGGCAAGTCATTAATCCATTGACGGGTTGTTCCCACCAACATCAATAGGAGGTATTTGACGACAATGTTGGGGTTACCCCCGGCGATCTACACCACGTTGCCATAATCCTGCAACCATGTAGTTGGCTTGGCGGTGCCGTCATAGGGTTTGATGGTCTTGTCAATCCGGAAACCTTTGGGGTAAGTTGCGGACCGTATCATGGGTCCAAAGCAACGTGGTCCCAGGTATGGTCCTTCCCGAGCGTCGTGGATCTTATCAATCCGCGAACGAGCGTCGTATGGCTCCGGGTTTCTTTTCTTCTTGTCAACAGGGGATGGGCCGCGTGAACGATGTGGGCCTCCTCCGCCATGGTGACTGCTAGGTGGCGACGGAGGCGGAGGTGGCGGTGGGTTAGAATTCTTGCTATTACCCTCCTATGATGCCTCGCGCTTGCCGCGATTGCTTGCCGGACGCGGGGGGTCATGGCGCGACCTGCTCTTGTGTCCTTGGTTGCGCTCTCCGTCATGACGGGTCTTCTTCGCGTTGTCGCGGATGCCGATGCCGCTCTGCCTTGGCGGGGACATATCCGTACGATGGTGAGCCTTGGGGTCTTCGCGATGTCGGGGGGATCGGGGCGGTGGCAACGGGCGACGAGGTCGGGCCTTTTCTCCGTGGTCGGAGGATATGGGGATAGCATCCTTCCTATTGCACGCATCCCTCCATCTTTGTTCTGATGAACCCGTCTGTGACCTGACATCAAGAGGAGATCTGTACCTTGGCGGCTTATGCTGGCTAGACTGGCAAAATGCTGGGTCAGACTCAAGCCTCTGAGAGGTGGCCTTTTCCTGCTGCTTCACCGCCTTGGCCACTAGGTCATAGACCCGTTCCACCGCCTCGGGCGATCGATCCTGCTCCAAAAGGGTCTTGGCGATGGCGAGGTTGAGGAGAGGGGTGGGCATCACCTGTTTTCCTTCACTGTCAATGTATGGCTTGGCTTGTGCCGGCTTCGGGGGAGCCCATCCTAGGTTTCGCCGTACACCAGGATCGTTGATGACACGAGCCGGAGCTTTCTTGGCCTTCTGCTGCTGCAGCAGAGCCTTGTACTCGGCCTCCATTGCTCTGGCTTTCTCTATGGATTTCTGCGCGTTGACCAGATCTCGATCTAGCTTAGCGCCTTGCTCCGCGATGGCCTGCGCTTCCTCCAGCAGCTGCTGGCGCTTCTCGTCAAGCTGTGTCATGTTCCGGATATGAGCTACGGTCAGCGGGTTGATGAGGAGATTGTCGTACATTACTCTATCAGCTGGAGTAACTTGGGCAGCAGCAGACGTAGATGCTGGAGGCAGCAAGTTTGCGGTGTTGTTGTTTCTCGGGCCAGTGCCGAGTTCCTGCGGCTGTTGCACTGGATTAGGCGGAGGGGGCATGACCTTTACGCGATCAATGTCGTCAGCAACGGGTGGTCCCTTACCTTTGTCCACAGCTATAGGCGGAGCTCGTCCGGGTTGATCTTCATCCATTGCCGTCCCAATGGTGACGAACACCTCTCGACACGTGACGACATTGTTGGCCTGCTTGTCGCCCGAGTACTCCTCCTCCATCTCCTGCATAGTAGAGTCAAGATCTTCTGGACTTGAATCTATCTCGTCTGAGTCTGCGCTGAAGTCGGGGTAGAGCGCGTCAATCACAGAGTCGGAGGGTTCCAGGACTTCCTCGATGATGGGGGGTGGATATGCAACAGGGGCGACGATGACTGGAGGTGGTGGCACAGCTGCGGCGATGGCGGATGGAGGTGGTGGGGGCGGCTGCTGAGGCGGCGGCCCTCCGCCAATGAGCGCGAGATCCGCCTGAGCTGCCCCTTCGGCCTCCACGTAGTTGTTGACGGTGTTCACCATGCTTTCGAAGGTGAGCCGCCCTAAATCCTGCTGCCGCCTTAGAGAATGCCGGAGACGTGTTCTCTGGTCCAGTCCTTCCACAAAGTGATACATAGCATCATCATTGGGGTAGTGGGCCAGATCGGCTTGTATGCGGAGCCACCTGGCCAGGTAATCGCGGGGGTTTTCGCCCTCTCTCTGAACGCAACACGCTAGATCGAAGATGGTAACCACGCCGATGAAATTGGATCTTTGTTGTCCAGACGCGCGGATGAAACCGGCGGACTTGCAGTGATCTTCCACCGTTATATCTTGCACAGGGGCAGTTTGTGTGGGCCTTGAATTTTTCCGATCTTTGCCGGCAAACTCCGAGGAGAGATCCGACATCGATCCTTTTGCGAACGTATCCTGCCCGTAGGTGGTCCGTGCGGGCCTTGATGTTCCTCTGACTCCCATGGAACTAGTGCCCGAGTCGGTTTCGCCAATGAAGAGGTGGATGTCTCCGATAGGAACGATCGAACACCGCGTAGGGTTCATCCTCGCCGGGATCCAGTACTCGTCGGGAGGGATGATCAGAACGTTGTCGGAGTAGAGAACGCGACCAATGGCTACGGTTTCGTCGATTCCCGCGAAGATCTTGGTCCTCGCCCACTGAAGAGCCTGAAGCGCCTCTTGCCCCACGGTAGGTGCCAACTGTCATGGTATTGCCGACGAGTACTCCATGGACGGGTCCTCACAGCGCGTGTTTAGAGACGTGGGGGAAGGTGGACGGTTGATGGGTACGAGGTAACACAGCTTACCCAGGTTCAGATCCCACAACGGTGGCGGAATCCTACTCCTGCTATAAATCACTATAAGGGCGATACGCCGAGTTACAGAGATAGGTTCGTTGTGCGAGGTGTATGCTAATCGTTACTTGGTCGTCTGAAGTTGTGCCCTAAAGGCTCCCATAGGCCCGACTTATATAGTCGCCAGGTCCTAGGGTTACAGGGAAAAGTCCTAGCCGAACAGGTTACAGAGTCCTACACTATCTATTACTAGTCTTGCGTCTCTTGTACTCCAAGGCTCCCGGTACGTCGGTGACTCCACCGTAGCCTTCCTTTATCCAGCATGGGCCTCTTTTCTGGATCCATCTAACTGGGCCGCCCAGCAGGCCATGGGCCATGCTACCAACTGTGGGTCACCCGGGTTATCCGGATAGGAGACATGCTATGAGGATACTCATATAGCATATCCCCAACACCGCGTACGCGCTGTGTGTAGTGGGCCAGCCCAGATAACCCTCCCGCACGACCCAACAATTCAAATTAAACTTTATTCATTTAATTTCAAACACAGTTCTATACCTAGATTCAAAAATCAACCCAACTCGATTCACTGAACCAAAATGCATGAAACCAATTTTGTTAGAAAGATACTGAAATGCTTAATCCAAGCCTGTTGGATTCAAATCATTTGGATGTGTAGATCAACCATGGTAAAAATAATAAGGCGGAAGCTTTTCTGCATTCAAACATTTTTCAAAATTCAACCAGAAAAGCTTTTGAGTTGATTCCAACTCTCAAAAATCACATTTGATCATACCTTTCAGAATATATAAAAATATATGGGTTTACTTGCAGAAATAAGGGTTCAAGTAATAAAAGAATGACACATAGGCATTTCTAGTCACTTTATTTAATTATAATAAAAAGGTTAAACTTTATTAAATTGTGACACCACTTTAAATCACATTCCCATGTACTGAGATATGTGGTGATGACATGTGTCAACATGATCCCATGTTTGAGTTGGAGAATATTAAATCTTAAGTAGTTTTTCAATGAGTAGAAATTACTTTTCTCAAATTAAAATAAATAAGACAAGTGCTTGAATCTTGTAATGTTAGTGATGATGCTAGATCATCTATAATGCACCTTTTTGTGATGATTGAAAATAGTTAAGTATTGTTTGGTGATTGTGTACCTCGTATTTATTTATAGACGCTAGTACCGACCAAGGATACGAGAAGGAAGGAGGATACTACGAGGAAGAAGCCGAAGCGAACTTCAACCACTGCTTTGCACAAGGCAAGCCTAATACTACCAGTTGAATTAGCAAGCTAGTTACTGAGCAAGCTAACACTTGCAAGATACTCTACTTTAGCAAGCTTATACTTGCAATTATGCAAGCTACTACTTGCTTGTTACTATGTCAACTCTATGCCTTAAGCATATGTGATCATACTCACTTGATGACCCAATCCTAGTTTTACTTGCAAGCTTAATACTTTATTTTCTTTATCAAAGATTTTCTTAGAGTTTACTTAAATGACTTGTAGATTCTAGAAAGATATTTAAAGGTAGCATAAAGATCATAAAACTTGGCCTAAGTTAGATAAATCTTGATGTCATCCTGAGGCATGAGATTGAACTAAGCTAATCCCCACTTATTTAATACCCCTCATTAGTGTTTACCCCCACTTGTAGATGCTAGTGCTAAGCATAAAACTTGATCAACTTTAGATGGGAATACTTGGTGAAAATGGTTATGAAAACCTTAGAATGTTGAGTCATTCTACTGAAATGTTTTGATATGTGTTTCCGAACACTAGATGATTTTGATGATGAAAATGTTGAGGCACGAGCCTTAGCCCTTTATAAAACGGATGGTTGTCTGGATGCGATACCATTCCAATGTTACCGTACAACCACAATACCCGAAATTTGGGTAGGGCTTGACTAGAAATTTATATACTTTAGTATGGGTTCCCTCGTGACCAAGGTCTGAGATGAGGCTACCTTGTGAGGATTGTCCACCTATGCAGTACCCAAGATGACAGCTGGTCATGGTTGGGAGGCCAAACTCACAGGAGAGGTGCCTATACTAGAGCGTGTAATTGAAAGGTTAGGATTAATTATCCGCATACTGAGTATGGTGAATTCAGGATTATTCCTGACGGATGTATTGAATGTTGTGGTGTAAGTGTACAATCTCTGCAGAGTGTCAAACTATTCGAATATCCGCGTCCGCGGTTATGGACAGTTGGAGTGGCCATACTGTTCCCCCGTCAGATGTTTTCAAAATGACTTATGAAATGAATTGTGACTTTGACTTGACCACAACAGAGTTGTGACATAAATTTAACTTCCCATTTAGGATTATAAAACTTTCAACTAGTTTTCTTTGCTTTTGAACTTAGTAGAGGTAAATCTGGATTTTTGCAAAACAACCCTAGAGCTTAGTATCCTACTACAAAATCCCCCTTAACTTATTAGTATTAGTTTGTGAGTACTTAAAGAATACTCATGGCTTTGTCCCTGGCTATTCCCGTGGCCAGACTATGAAGAGGAGTATCAGGATGATGGACCGCAGGAAGGTTACGGCAACTAGGATCATCTCCCATCGTCAGCATTGCCTGTGACCCCGAAGATGGAGCTTTGCCTACACTATCGTTACTATTACGTTATTCCGCTGCTTGAGTTGTATTAAGAACTGGATCATGAGATTCTTATTTGTGTAAGACCTTATGTATGTTTGTAATGGATGATGTACTGTGATATCCAAATCTGTTATGTCTCGCAAAAATGGTAATCCTGGGATTGTGATGTATGGCATAACAGGCATCTGGGATTAAAAATCCGGGTGTTGACACATTCCGGGTGAAAAACTTCCATGATGAAGCCGGCTGCGAGCAGCCGTGTGATCTCCTCACCGATGGTTCTTCTTTTTTCTTTTGTGAAGCGGTGTAAATATTGTTTGACCGGCTTCTCGTCCGGTCGAACATGAAGAGAGTGCTCGGCGAGCTCCCTCGGGACACCTGGCATTGTGTTTGGGGCACCATGCGAAAATGTCTCGATTCTCACGGAGGAAGTCGACGAGCACGCTTTCCTATTTGCTGTCCAGGCCGTCTCCGACCAGGACGAACTTGCTTGGGTCCTCCTCATTTAGTAGGATCTTCCTTGTGACTTGCGAGGGCTTGAACTGTGATTCTCCAGCCGGCTTAGGTTCTCTAGCCGGCATATCCTTCTGTAGATCCGCCACGTTCTGCATTATGACGCGCTTCTCCTCAGCGATGATCATTGCTTCGGCTAGCTTGGAGTCGTCTGAGGCGCACTCAATCAAACGCTTGTAGCAGCTGTCAACGGTGATCACTCCCTTTGGGCCTGTCAGCTTCATCTTGAGGTACGCGTAGTGCGGCACTCTCATGAACTTGGTGAGGGCTGGGCGCCCTAGTATGGCGTGGTAGGCGCTGGAGAGGTTCACAACCTCGAACCAAATTGGTTCGCGATGAAAGTTGTTCTCGTTGCCGAAGATGCCGTCCAGCCGGATCTTTCCGATTGGCGAGTGCGACAGACCTGGTACTGCTCCGTGAAACGAAGTTCTTGAGGGATACAACTAGGACTCATTGATGCCGAGCCGCTCGAGGCTGCTGCGGTACAGGAGGTTGATGTTGCTGCCCCCGTCGATCAATACACGGGAGAAACGTCATGAGTGCTTCTTGGAGATGATGATGGTGTCGAGGACCAACGCGTACCTTCTAGGGCTTGGTAGCATAGCTAGCTGATCTTCCTTGCTCCAAGTAATTGCCTGGTCCGACCAATGCAGGTATTGGGGGACGGGGGGACGATTGCGTTCACCTCCGCCTCATGCCTCCGCTTGGCGTGTTTTGTCTCTGGCTCCGCAAGGAAGATGTGGTAGTTGCCCACTTGTCATGGGTAACCATCCTCGTCGTCCTCGCGGCGGTTGTGCCGCTCTATGTTGTCCGGTGGGCCTCCGGCTGGCGGTGGAGGTGGTGGTGGGAGCCCACCGGCTTCAGCCATCTTCTTTGTCCAGCTACACTAGCGTGTTGTGTGGTTTGCAGTCTTGCCGCCGCTGTGGAACTTGCACGGCCCATCGAGCATGGACTCCATGGTGTACTTGGGCCGAGGCGGCCTGTCATCTAGTCTTTGCCTCCGGCTGCCGCCTACAGCCGGGTCCTCATGCACGGTAGCTACTTGCTTGGTACCGTACCGGCTGTCCGGTTGGTCGTCTTTCCTCTTCCCGTGGCAGTTGTCATGGTCGTTCCGCCTGGGGTGATGGTCGTCCGGCTGGCGGCACTCCGCATGCTCGTCCGTGACGATTTGGCCCTAGTCGTCCACCACAATGGGGTTCTTCATAGCCATGTCGGCAGTGGCATACTTGTCCGCGATGGCCATGACCTGGGCCATGGTTTGCGGATCCGCACGGCTGAGCTTATGCTTCAACATTGTGCCGTCCCGGCAACCGTTGGTGAAGAAGTCTATTTCCTGGTGCTCGCGCACCCCTTTGCACGAGTTGTGCATGTTGGTCCACCGGGTGAGGTAGGCGCGATCGGACTCATCCTTGACTTGCACGCAGAGGGCAAGCTCGCGAGGTCGACCCGGCCGCTTGTATGTTCCGGTGAAGTTGTGAATGAACGCTTCTTCGAAGTCCAGCCAGGCGTTGATGCTGTTGTCAGGGAGGCTGTTGAGCCATGTTCTTGCTGAATCGACAAGCATGAGGGGGACGTAGTGGACGGCCAGGCGGAGGTTCCCTTTGGTGATTCGCACTGTGTTAGTGTAGTCTAACAACCAATACTCGAACTTGAACGTGCCGTTATACTTTGGCGTGTCCCTCAGGAGCGAAAAAACCCTTTGGAAATGGCTCGTTCTGGATGCGCGGGCCGAAACGTTTCGGGCCAGCCAGACTTTCCTCTTCCAGCGTGCACGACAGCACCAGGAGGTCGAAGCGCTCGCGCGCGTCAGCCGGCTCTCGGGGGCCGAGTTGGCCCTTCAGGAGTGATGCAGGCGGGTCCTTGTTTGCATCCGCTCCTTCATCTGGGGCGTGCGTCTTCTTCCATTGGGAGCCTCCTGCTGCCGGGGCGCGGCTTACGCTAGAAGCAGCAGCGTCTTGGTTGTGGCGGCCATGGTTGCCAGACTCGCCACGCGGGCGGCTATTTTGTCCGACTCCTCCTGGGGAGGACGCCTGCTGATGCTTTCTTCCCCATGCGCCGTCTGATCCGCGCCTCTGCGAAGGACGATGTCTCGGGAGTTGCCCATCTGGCTAGGGGTGCCCTCGGCTTGCTTCTTGTTAGCGGTGGCGACGAGGAGCTGGACGCACTCCTGCTGGCGACGAAGCTCTTCGCCCTCGAGGTGTTTCAGCTCTGTGGTCGCCGCCTTGGCCCCCCTCATGTTCTTGGCGGGGGTGCTGTAGACGGGTTGCGCCACACCTGCATGTGAATCGGGGCGCGGTCCAGTTCCGACGCTAGGTCGTGCCCCCGGTGCTGGATCTTCCTGACGAAGCCGTGGGAAGCGTTGTACTCGTGCACGGTGGCATTTAGCCAGCGCTGGTTAGCTGCGACCTTGGTGGCCTCCTCCAGGAGCTTTTGGCGCGTAGCTTCCAGTGCGGTCGCGGCAGCTGCCGGGTCTGTCTCGACGACGACTGGAGCGGTAAGTGTTGGATGGAGGTAGTGAGCGGATCTTGCTCTTGATCAGGCGCGGAGCTCTCTCCTCCTGCTCGGCGCTCCTGAGGCGGGCGATGGTTTTCGCTGGCGTTTACCACCATGACTTCGACGCAATATCTCACCGCGGTCGGGCCGTTGTCGAGGCGGCTGAGAGGCACGTCGAGGACGGGGGTGACCACGCTGGGGAAGGCCTCGGCGATGGTGGCGACGTAGACGCGGATGTTCCCAAAATGCATGATGGAGTCGTTTGCGGGAAAGGTGTTCTCGACAAAGCACGTGGCGTTGTCGACGACACAGTCAAAAGCGCCGAACGTGAGAACGAGGCTGGAGGCCACGCGTTCACCGGCGACGAGCGGAAGTCCCGTGCGGAAGATGATCCCAGCCGAAGAGCTGTGCCCCACGGTGGGCGCCAACTGTCATGGTGTGGAACACGGCAGTGCCATTGGGGATGGCTAATAAGGGACATGCGAATGCAATCGGTGGCTCACGCAACGGGTTGGGCACGGTAAACTGCAAACACAATGACGTACCCAGGTTCGGGACCCTCTCGACGAGGTAACACCCCTACTCCTACAAGATGAACTATATGAGGGGGCGAATGCCCAGTACAGGTGCCCGTAGAGTTGTTTCCTTAGCTACTATTGAGAGCTAGAGGAAGATGAGAACTAGTGGCTATCACTTCTATCCTCCTATTGTTGCCTACCTAGAACCCCAGCTCTACCCTCCCTTATATACTGGTCTAGGGGGCAGATTACAAATTGGGCTCTAGGGTTTACTGTTTGGATACGAGTTTACAGGGCGGGGCCAGCGGCAGGGCCCATCCGGTGGGCCAGGACCCAGTCCGCCCTTCTTTTAGCGTCGCCTTCTTCTTTAGAAGTCACCTGGGCTTCCTTTGGGGCGTCATCCTTGCTTTAACGGTCACCCGGACTGCTTTCGCCAGTCAGCTGACCGCTTTTCTTTATCTTCGTCGGGTAGCGCTGGTCGTGACGGCACGTCAGCCTGCCTAATGACGAAGAAGAGCCAGAGGCATACCCCGCAAGGAGCGTCAGTCCTTCCGTGCTCTCCATCGAATCCGAGGTGTGCTGGGTGGAAGCGGACACCCGGCCGATTCTTTTGGCTGCCGGCTAGACGGGCCAGCCGGGAAAGTCGTAAGCCCAACCGGGCGGCATTCACCAACCAGCTAGAGTTGTCCTTCTTGAGGGCCAGGCGGCCTGTTCCTTCTGGAGCCGACCTACTTGTGCCTGGCTTTCCCCACCCGGGGGTTATCCCCCCGACACATATCGACCATGTGTTGCTTCTGTTCTACTCTTACGATGGCTTGATGTAACAACTCCCATTTCCCTGGTCTGACACTCTGACTATTTCGATTCTCTCCCTCTTATGCAGAACAGAATTGCGGCTGCGACGGGGCCGCCGACGTGCCGACGCCGGCGTGGAGATCGCCGGTGAGTTTCTGTTTCCGTTTTACATCGAGGGATTGACGTCACTTTTTGTTGAAGGATTGACGTCACTCTCTTATGACGTCTTGTCACATTGCGTCTTATCATGTTCAGGAAGGGGGCAAAGTGCAGGTTAATTTGGACCATTTCAGCTCTTTTGGGGAAAGACTCATGATGCCTTAGGGCATCTCCATCGGGACAACCCATCCAGTCGTCTCAAACGCTCAGTTTCTATCCGTTTGGGTCACACCGCTGTTGAATTGGGGAGGGGGTCCAGCATGTCCGAACAGCCGCGCCCAGCGGCACGATCCATTTGTCCGCGCAGGTCGCGGGCATTTTCTTTTTGCAAATTCAAACGCAAACAGTTCACGGCATAAAACTGGCAAAGTTCAAACTTAATTTACATTTAAAATATATAAACGTAATTTAAACTACTAGCCCTAGGTACTGATCTTCACGCACCAGTGTCGCCTCGTCCATCTATGGGTCGAGGTCGATGTACTTTGGTGGTGTCTAAAGGTTGGGCGGAGGCAGGGCCGAAGCGGGAGCGGGAGCAGGCGGGTTGACCACCTGCCCAGGCCACGGTGCCTAACCATGCTGGAGGTGCGCCAGCTCCATCCTCACCTCCGGCACGATCGGAGGCGCCCATCCAGGCAGCGGCGGCGGTGGAGGCAGTTGAGTGTTCGTCTGCGCCACCATGCCGATGAGCTGTTGGGCCTCCTCGTAGCCACGCCACTGGGCGTCCTCCTAGCGCATGCTGGCCGCAATGGCCTGCTCGGTGAAGGCGTCCTCATCGTAGCCCCGCGCCAGCACCTTGCGGTACTCCGGGGGAAGGTTCGCGGCGACGTCGTCCACCAACTCCTTCTTGACGTCGTCATCGTCATTGTCGTCCTCGATGCTGAGGTCGGCGTCAGAGTGGTTGTGGATACCCTCGTCATCCGAGTCGATGTCGGGGATCATGTAGACCTCCCCGGCTGCAGGTCGCGGCAGATGGTGGTGGCGCGCCGCGCCTTGTGCTCCCACTCGAGGAACTGTATCCAATACGCCTCGGAGTGGTAGCCCCTCTCCCACCGTTGGGTCCGGGGGAGGTTGATGATCCGGCGGCGGATCTCCTTCGCCAGCCCTCTGCCCGGCTTGGACGGTGGCGGCACCAGGACACGGTCCTGGTTGAGGTGCCAGCAGGTGGGGAGGGAGACATCCTTGTGCTGGATGCCGCGACCCTCCCTCCATAGGCGCTCGCACTCCCCGACGTGGTAGTACCGCGGGTGCGGCGTTCCCACGGTGGCGGGTAGTCCCCCACGGGCTTGCTCCCGCGGTGGAACTCCTCTGGCCACGGCGGAGGCAGCAAGGACGTCCCGCGAAGGAAGGCCGACAACCGAGAGCGCTGGCTGCTAGAGCCAGACATTTCGTGGTCGTTCTTGCTCCACTTCAGCCATGACGGAGTCTTCATCGTTGGTGGTGGTGGTGGCGGTGGCGACGACGAATAGCTTTTGCGATGGTGAGAGGTGAGGAGGACAGCACCGATAGGCGCAGGATTAAATAGCCCAGCCGCCCATGAACACGCACAGCTTCCCGCTCCTTCGCCATCAATATTGGCGCGGGAACACAAGCGGCGGCCAGTGGGTCAGTCGCCATTGATGCGCCAGACTGCCGCCGGTCAGCCTTCCGCGCAGCGCCTCTGAATCGCTGTTGTGGTTGCGTCTGAATCGGTGTCGCTGACCGCGTCTGAATCAATGCAGCCGATAAGCGGTGGCCGACGGTGGGCCAGTGAACCGTGTCCGGTCCGATACAACCAAGATCCAGATTAGATGCACGGATAAGTCAAGCCAAACATTTGTCCAGATAGATCAGACTGCTAAAGCGTCACGCACGCTTCTCAGCACGGACCGATTTTGATACGCTCGAATGGATGCGTTCGGCCCGGTAGAGGGCCCGGTAGAGACGCCCTTATTTTTCTGGTCGTTGATACTGTTTGACCATGAATCATTGCTTCTGTCAGAGAATCATTTGCTCATGGACCACCTTGTATTTTGTCGATGGGGAGACGAGAGCAAGGTGGACGCCGCGCCGTACAAGCTGCGGCGGCGGAACTCGGCGACGATGCGCGCGCAGTACATCAACACCAAGGAGCTCAGGTAAAGACCTATGCTTGTTTGTGTGAACGGGTGATCCGTGCCTCTACAATTGGTGTCAAATTTCAGCTGGATCTTGCCACTTTTTCTGCTGTTTTTCTGCTGATTCTTTGGCTCCTTGCAGGATCTGCATCGGCACGTACAACGCGGCCGGCAAGTCCCCGCCCGAGGGCCTGGACATCGCCGAGTGGCTCGGCAGTGGCGACGAGAAGGCCGACATGTACGTGCTCGGGTTCCAGGAGGTGGTTCCGCTGAACGCCGGCATCGTACGTGATCGGCGCCGAAGATGGCCAAACGGCGCTGGCGTGGGAGGAGCTCATCCGCGACACGCTGACGCGGATATCGACACCCTCGAGGCCCAAGTACAGGTGCCGCAGCAGCCCGGCCACGCCGAGTCGCGACGGCGCCGACGAGCCGTTCCTTGGCGGCACGGACACCGAGACCGACGACGACGCGCCATTCAGCTTCCCGGTGCAGGCCAAGGAGGATTTAGAAGGCGACCAAGGCGAGAAGCAGCCAGGTACGCAGCAGAGCACGCACGTGAAGACGATGAGCACCACGGACAAGATCGGCCTCGCCTGGCCGGAACAGCCGCTGGACCTTCCGGCAGTGACGACCGCCTCGTCGTCGCTCAAGTCGTCGAGATCGCTCCGCGCGCACAGGTCGTTCATGGCGTCATCGGCCGCGGACGTCCCGAACCTCGACCTCGATGGCACGTTGGTGCGGGGAGGCAAGAAGAAGGGCGGCAGGTCGCCGTTCGTGAGGATCGTGAGCAAGCAGATGGTGGGCATATTCCTGACGATCTGGGTGCGGCGGGGCCTGCGGAGGTGCGTCCAGAACCTCAAGGTCTCCACCGTCGGCGTCGGCAAAACAGGGTACATCGGCAACAAGGGCGCGGTGTCGGCGAGCATGTCAGTCTACCAGACCATGTTCTGCTTCGTGTGCAGCCACCTGGCCGCCGGCGAACGGCCCGCCAACCTCCTCAAGCGGAGCGCCGACGTGCAGGAGATCCACCGACGGACGAGCTTCGCCGGCCCGGGCGGTCTCGAGCTGCCGCGAGACATCTACGGCCACGAGTAATATTCATACACACAAATCCTAATATAGCTGTGTACTTGCATCGATCAATGCATCACAGTGATCTGACAAACATGTTCTTGTGTAGGAGGATTTTCTGGCTGGGCGATCTGAACTACCGGATCGACGTGCCGTACGACAGAGCGCACGGCCTGGTCGCAGCCATGGACTGGTCTCAGCTGGCCGAGAAAGATCAGGTGCCTGAAGAATCACTTCCGGTCTTTTTCTTATTGAACTGCTACTAATTACTAAACGATTCTGCATCTGAATTTGGTTTCTTTTCTTCAGCTGAAGCGGGAGCTGAGGAAGGGTGGGGTGTTCGACGGCTGGAGCGAGGGGGCACTGGAGTTCGCGCCGACGTACAAGTACGAGATCGGGTCGGGGAAGTACATCGGCGACGACCAGAGGGGTGGCAGGAGGACGCCGGCGTGGTGCGACCGGGTGCTGTCGTTCGGGAAGGGCGTGCGGCTGGTGAGCTACGGGAGGTCGGAGCTGGCGCTGTCGGACCACATGCCGGTGGCGGCCACGTACGCGGCTGAGGTGGAGGTGTTCTGCGGGAAGAAGCTGCAGAGGGCGCTCACGCTCACGAACGCCGAGGTGGAGACAGGGGAGGTTATCGTGCTGCCAGACCTCCAATTTTGATCCAGGATCATCGGCACCGCGTGGACGACGTGAATGCTCAATCGGTGGACCTAAGAATTATTCATGGGATGTGCTAACGAGCGGCGCCGCATTTTGGCGTCCCCGTGCGGCGGCAGCTGACACAATTCTAAAAAGCATTCTGCTTACATTTGTTCGTGGTGTTCTTTTCCCTCACCAAAAGCTGTGTAAAAAATGTTGCATGCATATAAAGAACATGCACGATTACACAAGATAGAAAATGTTCACACCAATGCTCCTATCATGATAAGCTTTCCCATCTACTTGTCTCAACTTTTACATCACCTCGTAAAAATGTTCGAAACTACTAATGTAGTTTTTACTAGTACAACAAAAACAAAGTACAATGATGTGGCTCCAGTTCCATCTTCACTTTGCGACATCATCACCGAATTTTTCAACCCTTAATTCTGCACATCATCCTCTATACAAAAACAAGAGAACACTTCCCGGTTAACTTAGCACAAGTTAAACGAGTTGCCGGATTAATTAATGGTGGTCATCACTCAACACAAAAAATACAAAAGAGCGCTCCCAAGTTATTGTAGTATTAGCTACCAAATTAAAGTCACACTTATCAGGTTATCTAAGTAAGAAGTACCGGATTATCATGGCCAAAAGATTATCTAGCAATTATAAGATTATTAGTCACAATTATCAGGTTATGTATAACACCAGATTATGCCCACAGCAACTACCAGATTAATTTGTCGCACTTACCAGATTATGTACAATACTTATCATGCTGTTTATAGGAAAGCAATCACCAGATAATCCAACTAAAAATTACCTGATTAATTAGTCATAATTATCAGGTTACAAACTTATCATGTTGTTTATGAAATTAATTAGCAGATTATCCTAATTACAGCTACCAGAATACTTGGTCGTAGCTACCAGGCTATCTATGTAAACAACAACCATGTTGTTTGGAAGACAACTACCGATTTTCCTTGGTATCAGTAAGCAGATTAATTATCACAATTACCTGATTACATAGTGAGATTACCAGGTAACTGAACACATAAATGCCAAATTATGAGCTATCTCTAAACCAACCAACACATGACAAGGCTAGAAAAAACATACTCACGATCTGTTGAAGCAGAAGCCTTGCCGCATCCTGTAAATTCTACGCCACATCAAATTCAGTGCACCATCACCGCAAGAATTGGGCATGAGAGGGCATGGCAGTGAAGGCTATAGCCCAACTGCAGGGGTTCCAGCGTGAGACCGTGCACATGTAGGTCAAGCCACGCACAGGACCTTGTTCACCGTTCCATTAACCGCGCACCAGGTCTAGCTATGAGGATGACGCGGGAGGAAGATCCAGCCACAAACGCGCCCGCGGCGAGCATATGTCCCGCGAACATGTCCCCGTTCGAGCGCATCAGCGCAACCACCGTCCACGTGCAACCGTTTCTCGGCATGCCTCGACAGCGGCGAGCACGTCGTGGCATAGCAGCCGCGCATCGGACCTCCGCCGCCACACCTAGCAGCCTCGTCTCGAACCATGCCATCACCGTCGCGCCTACAACTCCCCTGGCAACGCGCTTGAGCTGCATCATCTTATTCCTGACGAGGACTCGCCTTCGAGACGGCTCCTCCGCGACTTCATGGCGTGACGCGGGTCTCGTGCGGCGGCCTCGACCTCCGACCGCCATCGCTTGATGGAGGCTGACGCATCCTCGAGGAACCTCCAGTCGGGAACTCGATGAGAGCGGTGGATGGATGTGTGGTCGGAGCGGGCGGAGGGAACACATAAGGTTATTTGAGATGATAAGGTGGGATTGGATTAGGTGAGGGATGATTAAAATCGGACGGTTCTCTGCGCGCCGCACACGAGATAGAGTTGTGCGGCACCACTCAATAGATTTTCCCTTTATTCAAAGCCACCGTGTATTCTGTTTTTTGTTTTAGAAAAAGCAAGCGCTACGTGTCCCCGGATGATGGGAGAAAAAACTTTGCGCAATTGTAGCAAAATCTCAAAACCCTTGTAGCAAAAATGCAGAAGCTTTTTAGCAAAAATAATTTATGCTATTGTGGCATCCTAGCAAACTCCGGGATCTCGTAGCACCGCTGCCAATGCATGTAGCAAACTTGGATGCCGCATGTAGCAGACATTGATGCCTTTTGCAGCCCAACCATCGACCTCACGTAGCAAACCCCAAAACCGCTTGGTAGCAACATGGGAATAGGCCCAGCCAAAGGCGAGCCTCTCATCCTCGATGCCGGCAGCCTAGATGCGGAGGAGGAGGAGCAGACTCACCGGAGAAAGAACCAAGGGGTGTTGGGAACGAGCATACGGCTGGGCTGTGCGGGCAGGGAGGTGCCCGACGACAAAGGAGTAGGACGGGGACGGGGCGGGCGAGGTCATGGTGGTGCGGGGCGATTGAGGAAGAAGAACGGGGGTGCCAGCGGAGGAGCAGGACAGGGGTCCAACGAGGTCGCGGCGGTGTGCGAGGTCACGGCAGCGGGCGCTAGTGGCCGATGGGGGACGTGCCCGCGGAGGAGCAGGACGGGGATCCAGCGAGGTCGTGGCAGCGAGCGAGGTCGCGGCAGCGGGCGCTAGTGGCCGATGGGGGACGTGCTCGCGGAGGAGCAGTATGGGGATCCAGCGAGGTTACGGCGGCATGCGAGGTTGTGGCAGCGAGCGCTGGTGGCCGACTTCGGCGGTAGGCGGATAGCTTGCAGATTCGTCTGAGACGAAGGAAGCCAACGATACAGAAAAAGTAATTCCTTCCGGCCTGCTGGTAGGTCCGCCTTCACGCGCTGACACGCGCTGAGTAACGACCCTAACAATAGATCTTCCGGAGGATGCCAATTATTTTGTTTAGAAAAAGCCATTCGGCGAGTTTTTTCAAATAAACTTACATCGTTTATGAGCTTTAAAAATTGCAGCCGATGGTATATTTGAAAAACCTTCATGTACCATGGTGTCGATAACCAATGAATTATCAGATTGGATGATCACTTTGTTGAGACCTAAAGATTGCACTATGCTTAGTCCTTCTCTTAGAGCATATGTCTATGTCATCATCATATCAGTTACAAAGAGAAGTTTTATGCAACTAGCCGCCAAAAACTTTCCAGCATCGTACCTTACGATCACACCCAAAGGACCAGTACACCAGAGCAACAATCACCACCAATATGAAGACACCCATAGATCGAAACAACCTGACTTAAAATCACACTAATGAACACGAAAACCGATCAGATCCTAGGATATCAGCCGGACATATGACTCTACGCGCCCCTTTGTCGATGATAGACGCACCACTTGAGTGCGGATAGGCCCGAGAGAGCCTTATTCTGACTTCAGGATATAGCCATCGTCTCACCATCCCGAAAATACATGAAAAAGTTGTGTAAATGAAAACGAAAACCCCCGTCGACAAGCCATGGTCCACCACGCCTCCAAGACCCCAAGACTGTCAAGGACGAAGCGGACCGATGGCGTCACCGGCAAGAGGAACGGAACCATTGATGGGTTTTAGCCACCGCGCTCTACGGCCTCAAGAGCCTCTTCACGTACTGATTCATAGTTTGTTCCATTTACCCAATTTCTTATATTTATAAACTTTACAAGTACTCAATAAAATTATGAATCTCAAAATAAGATTTTTTCATCTTACCTATACTTTCTTATATAATAAATCTCCACCAACTAACAATTATGATAGGCTATCTCAACATAGAAGCTTTCCACATCACCCACTATTTAGCCAATCAATTGGCCATGTCACCTCATTAATATTCATTTATGGTAGCTATCCATGTCATCTACTTCTTAGACTGGTCCTAGTGCTAGTATCATAAGGTGTATCATACATGCCAACTTGACAAAAAATCTGATGTGGCATCACGATTAATAAAGAGAGATATGGTTAGAGTATCATAGGTAGATACTGTACCATAGCACGTAAAACTAGAAATCATAATGACAAATAAATCTTGTACACACATTTACATAGAGATTCTATAAATCAATAAATACACACTACTATGATACTACTACATGATACAATGCACTAGAGACATAGTATCATATACTAGTATTATATGCATGATACTAATATTATGATACTTCCACTAGGACCAGACTTAGCCATACAATTGTCCATGCCACCATTTTTTATTCTTTAAGTATACCCCTTCCATCCTAAAATAAGTGATTTGTATTTATCTAGATTCATATGTATTTAGATGCATTTTATGTATAGATTGTCGGGGGGTTAACCTCGGGTAGGTCAGAGACGGGGAAAGACAGAGGTACTATCCCCGTCTAGTTTCCGAGTTACAGTCTAAATCGGCCGAATCATGTATATGTCGGCCGATGAACGGAGGCAAGAAGCCCACGTATATGTATCAAGTAGTTACCCGGCCGAGTTATTGAGAGAATCGGCCGGGTTACCCAAGTGATCTTGATGCAGGTGAAGAACGAGCCGAGTAACACAAGGTAAGGCCGAGTGATACGAAGCTTGCAGGAGAAGGAGAAGCCCAAGGTCAAACTATAGCTGCAGGCTAGAAGGAATCAGAGCAGAGCCAAGCACAAGAGACAAGGATGCACATCGTCAGAGGGGCAGAAGGAGGTCACGAAGGTGACAGTCCTGGAGCCCGAGGCACGCAGAAGGGGGCCACTGGAGCCTTGCCGTCGTTAGAAGGGCGACAGGGAAAGGAGGCCGCCGAACTACTATTTTTGGGACAAGCATATTCGTCGAATATGCTTGCCTCGTCAGCCCTAAGGGCACCCAAGGGACTCCTTTATAAGGGGAGGCTTGGACCCCGAGGGGAGGATCGACTCTTTGAGCACCGTTAGGCTGGGGAGATTCTTCTTGTCCCCCTGTATACAGCTCAAGGAGCATTTGTAATCCGTCAAGAGAGAAATAAAGATCATCACTTTGGCAGCTTGAGTGTAGACACAGTTGCATCTTCCCTCCCCAGATCCCACTAGCATCCATTGGCCCCATACTTTAGCCTACCCATGGCATCTGCCGTGCCAAAACCACGACAGTTGGCGCCCACCGTGGGGCCAGCAGCGGTGCTAGCTGGAGTTGTGATCCGGACGGGAAACTTCATCAACACCGGCGAGCGCGTTGTTTCTGGCTTGGTCCAGAGACTTGGTCTCTGTGACTATGTCAGAGACAATGCAGGAAGCTTCAGGGGAAAAACTCCCCCGCGCAATGGGGTCTTCATCGGCCTGGGCGAGCACAGGGTCTACGTCGGCGTCGACATCACCGGCATTTATCCTCACCAGGTCGTTGTTGCAGGAGAGCCACCTCGAAGCGCGGCGAACCGTCCCTCGGGAGAGCATCATGCAGGCAGCGTCGAGGTGATGGTCGCAGCAGGAGCTCAAGCGGGAGCAGCAGTAGCCGGGTTAAGCAGAGAACCCGCCGCAGGCGCACAAGGCGCACCCAAGCAGACCACACTGCAAACCACTGAGGTAATTCCGCCAGTGACAAACCCAACCGAGCTACATGACACCACCCCAAAGGCACCAAGAGTGAGAGGGCCACCTCTGGAAAGACCAGAGAACATTCTTCAAGCGACTATAGAAAACTTAACCACACCTGTAGCGCCGATACTTGATCCGGCAAATGCTCAGACAGAGTTAGAAGAGACCAGGCAAAAGGTGCTGGTAGAAGCCAAAAAAGTATCAGCCCTGCGGGAATCCTTGAACAGGACCCTAAGGGAATATGCAAAAGCTAATAAGCTTGATATCGCACCCGAGCGGGTGGACGAACTGAGATTAAGAGGGAAGAACCTCATGAATGACATTAACAAAGAGCATGAAGCTCACAGAGCAGAATCAGGTGGTTTGGGTTTGCCGAGGTACAGCACCCCGGCGAAAAACCTGAGAGCGGCAAATGCCGCAGCATTGGAGTTAGAGGGGTTAACCGGGGAAGCTCGGCAGAAACAACAAGAAAGAGTGAATGAGCTGGTGCGCATCGCAAATCAGCAAAATGAGGAAATACTCAGAACTAACCCGGCAAGACCAGGGGCTTCACGGATGGTACATTCGGCAGGGGCAGCACCTGCTTTATCCGCGGCAGCGGCCTCTTCACCCGGAAACAACGCTCGAAAAGAGAGAGCAGTAACCTCTGGGAAGAGGAACAAGCAAATTGTTCCATATGATCCGGCAATAGCTGGAAAGGCAAATGAGAACAGAGGCAATGCAAGCCGAGGTAACAGTGGGGAGAGAAACCACGGCCATGTGGAAAAGGATGGCGGCGGCCGAGGCAATGGGGATCTCGGCAGGAGAGAACCCGTAAGAGATAATCATGAAAACCAGACCCCGGCCGAAGTAAGGAGAGAAGTGCTGCCCAACCCGCAACCAAGACATGAGCTTCGGCAGGAAAGAGAAGTGAGGCCAGCTCGCCACAATCAGATGAATGAAAGGTACAATGATGGATATTCCGAGGTGGAGTACGCAAACCAGGGTGGAAACAATCACTATGGGATACAGGATAGAATTCTGTACAGAGATTTGCCAGTGAGTGATGCGAGAGTAAAGTTGGATCGGCTATACCGATCCGAGTTATTGGAAGAGCAAGGTCCACCAGGTCCGACATGTTTTGGACCACGGATCATGGGCGAACCACCAGTGCCGAATTTTCAGTTAGCAAGAGGCACAAAAACGTACAACGGAAGTACCAAGCCACAAGACTGGTTGATTGATTATGCCACCGCTGTGAAGATAGCGGGTGGCAACCTAAGATGGGCAGTGCGATATGTCCCACAGATGTTGGAAGGCCCAGCCAGGGTATGGTTGAATAATCAACCAGCTGGCAGTATCAACTGCTGGTTAGATTTCGAAGAAATGTTCGTCAGCAACTTTACCAGCACATACAAGAGACCGAATAGACCACAACAGCTGGCCGTGTGCAAACAGAGGCCGAATGAAACGGATAGAGAGTTTTTAACTCGATGGTGCAACCTGAGAAACTCATGTGAGGGAGTTATCGAATCACAAGCAATCGCTTGGTTCGCACAAGGCTGCCGCTATGCCAGCGTTTTGTGGCAACGCCTGCAAAGAGATATGCCAACCACACTGGCAGAAACTATCAGAATAGCAGACTCCTATGCATTGGGCGACCCAACCCAACCGGAATTAATGTCGGCAGATCATCGTGAGCAACAGGACCAGTACGCGAGAGAATTGGCCGGGTCATCCAGGCGTGATTTCAGAGGAAGAAGAAGAGAGGAGAGTCCGGATTATAGATATAATTCGGCCCAGGTGGCGGCAGTAGCACAAGATCAGCCGAGTCACGGAGCAGCTCAACGACAGAAAAATGGACCTCAACAGTGGACATCAAGAAATGAGGGAAAAAGGCAATGGACCCCAGAGCAAAAGAAGCAATGGCAAGAAAGGCCAAAGTACACGTTCGAATCCATGTTAGATCAGCCGTGCAAATTTCACACATCAAACCCATCCAGACCAGCCAATCATACAACCCGCCAATGTGCCTGGATGAAAAATGCGATGGGGAACCCAGCAGGAGTTCAGGCTCCCCATCAGGTGCAACGGCAGCATCAGCCGCAATTAACTGGAGCAAATACACAGCAATTGATGTTACCGCCCCCTCCCCCTAGGTACGATAACTCGGATCGGAGGGATGCAGTACATCAAGTAATGAACCAGGGCCAGGACGGAAGGATGAATCCGGCAAATACCGGACGTAATGATTACAGGGAACATCACCAGTCTTATTGTGTGTTCACAACAGAACAGCAGGACAAGCAAAGTGTGCAGCGCCGGCATATGGAAGTGAATGCAGTTGTGCCGGCAGTTCCAAGATACCAGCCGTGGTCTGATCAAGAGGTGACCTGGAGCATGAAGGACCACCCCAGAGTAATGCCGAGTCCAGGATCATATGCACTTGTGTTAGATCCGACGTTTGTTGGACCAAGCATCAATGTAAAGTTTTCAAAAGTACTCATCGACAATGGGAGCAGTATCAACATCATGTACAAAGATACCATGCATAAACTCGGAATATCGCAGAATATGCTGCAGTCCACGAGGACAACTTTCCATGGGATAGTGCCAGGGCTTTCATGTGAGCCCATCGGTAAAGTCCGAGTGGACGTGTTATTCGGTACAAGAGATAACTGCAGAGCAGAAAACTTAGAGTTTGAAGTGGTGGATCTGGAAAGTTGTTATCATGCTCTACTCGGACGGCCCGCACTGGCCAAATTCATGAGCAGCTGTCATGTAGGTTATCTAAAGATGAAATTACCCGGACCACAAGGGGTGATAACGGTTGCAGGGGATTACAAGAAGTCAATGGAGTGTGCTTCAGCCGGGTCAAATTTGGCCGAGTCATTGGTTATAGCAAGAGAAAAGAAAAGGATTCAGGAGGTAGCAGCCCTCGCTCAATCAGCACAGTTGAACATGCCGGCACTGGCCAACCCTCATGGAAGTGTTTCTTTTCAGCCAACTAAAGAGACTAAGAAATTTCAGATTGATGAGCAATTCCCAGAGCGCACTGTTACAATCGGTGCGGGCCTTGATGCTAAATAGGAAGGCGAGCTCACCAACTTCCTCCGTGAGAATCGGGACATATTTGCATGGTCAACTCAAGATCTGCAAGGTGTTCCGAGGGAGTTGGCTGAGCACTCTTTAAACGTCAGGCCAGGAGCAAGGCCGGTGAAGCAACCTCTCCGCCGCTTCGCCGAAGACAGGAGAAAAGTAATAGGGGATGAAATAGCTCGGCTCCTCGCGGCCGGGTTCATCATGGAGGTGCTATATCCGGATTGGTTATCAAATCCGGTGCTAGTAGAAAAGAAAAAAGATGACCCCAATGTAGCCATTGTGTGGCGAATGTGTATCGACTACACCAACCTGAACAAGGCGTGTCCGAAAGATCCTTTTCCATTGCCTAGAATAGACCAAGTCATTGACTCGACCGCTGGCTGTGAGCTGTTATCATTTGTAGACGCGTATTCTGGTTTCCACCAGATACCGTTAAATCCGGCCGATCAAATAAAGACTGCATTTATTACCCCGTACGGGGCTTACTGTTATCGCACAATGCCATTCGGCCTACGAAATGCAGGAGCAACATATCAAAGATGCATGCAAAAATGCTTACATGATCAGATAGGGAAAAATGTGCAAGTATATGTGGATGACGTAGTCATCAAAACTAAGGAGAGCAAAACCTTGCTAGAAGATATACGGCAAACTTTCGCGAACCTGAGAAGGTTCCGAATGAAGCTTAATCCAGAGAAATGCACATTTGGCGTGCCGGCAGGAAAACTACTCGGTTTCCTTGTGTCCAGCCGAGGTATCGAGGCTAATCCGACAAAAATAAGGGCAGTAGAAAGAATGGAATTGCCGAGATGTTTGAACGATGTACAAAAATTCACGGGCTGCCTGGCCTCGCTTAGTCGATTTGTATGTCGGCTAGGAGAAAAGGCGCTGCCACTCTATCAGCTGATGAGAAAGTCGGACAAATTCAGTTGGACTCCGCAGGCGGACCTTGCATTTCATGAGTTGAAAAAGATGCTAGTTACGGCACCCATTTTAGCTTCTCCATTATCGAGAGAACCTATGCTACTCTATGTGGCGGCTACCAATCGAGTAGTTAGTACTGTGGTCGTAGTGGAACGACTTGAAGATGGTAAGTCAATTCAGAGGCCGGTGTATTATCTGAGTGAAGTATTATCCACCTCAAAGCAGAATTATCCGCACTATCAGAAGATGGCTTATGGAATATATATGTCGGCAAAAAAGCTTAAGCATTACTTTGAAGAGCACCCCGTCAAAGTAATTTGTGAGGCGCCCATAGCCGACATATTGAACAACAAAGATGCAAGTGGCCGAATAGCAAAATGGGCGATCGAGTTATCACCGTATGCTCCACAATTTGATAGAAGAGATGCAATCAAATCTCAGGCTGTTGCCGACTTCCTCGTAGACTGGGCCGAGGTGCAGTATGAGCCACCATTGCCAGATCCAAATTACTGGACAATGCATTTTGATGGTTCCAAACTAAGGAATGGTTTGGGAGCAGGAATAGTGCTAACCTCGCCTAAAAAAGATCAATTGAAATATGTACTGCAAATACATTTTGCTGCGTCCAACAATGTAGCTGAATATGAAGCGCTAGTCCATGGATTAAAAGTAGCAAAAGAAATCGGTATACGCCGAATCCTATGCTACGGTGACTCGGATCTAGTAGTACAGCAAGTATCGGGCAGTTGGGACGCATTAGATGCTAATATGGCTTTATACAGATTCCATGTGCAAAAAATCAGTGGATACTTTGAAGGATGTGAATTCCACCACATACCACGAGCAGAAAATGACGCTGCCGACACATTGTCGAAATTAGGATCGACCCGGCAGTCAATTCCGCCAGGTATTGCCTTGGAGCACCTCAGGAAACCATCAATAATCCCATCACCAGAATCCGAATCAATCTTTGTCCCAGCAAGTTCTGCAGAAAATCACACGCCAATGGAGGTAGATCAGCAGAAAGACTCGGAACCCCTAAAGAAGGGGACAGCCGAGGTAATCACAATCATGGAGAGAGCCGGGGTATATACGTCGGCAGAAAACATGGAGATAGACAGTGAGATCACTTCAGAAAGAGTAACACCGATATGGGTGCAACCCATATTTTCTTACCTAAAGGACGCCATGCTGCCAAGTAATGAGGTATTAGCTAGACAAACCATAAGAAGAGCAAAAGCCTATACAATCATAAACAATGAGTTATATAAGAGAAGCGTCACAAACGTATTGCAGAAGTGCGTGAGTTCCACAGAAGGTCAGGAGATCCTTCTAGACATACACCAAGGAGAATGTGGGCACCATGCCTCATCTTGCGCTTTAGTAGCCAAGGCATTTAGGCATGGATTTTACTGGCCAACGGCGTTAAAAGAGGCAAAAGAATTGGTTAAGAAATACAATGGATGTCAGAGATACGCTACCAGAATACATATGCCGTCGGCCGAGTTAAAAACAATACCCATCACTTGGCCATTTTCTGTATGGGGTTTAGATATGGTGGGACCATTCAAGCCGGCGCGAGGAGGAATGACCCACATATTGGTTATGGTAGACAAGTTCACAAAATGGATTGAAGTAAAACCGATTAAAAAGTGTGATGGGCACACAGCAGTGAAATTTCTCAAGGATATCATCTTGAGATACGGGTACCCGCATAATATTATTACGGATAATGGCACAAACTTTGCAGAAGGAGCTTTCGCTAGATTTTGCCGAGAGAAGCACATAAGGCTAGATATTGCCTCCGTGGCTCACCCAGCATCCAATGGACAAGTGGAAAGGTCTAATGGACTGGTGCTATCAGGAATAAAACCACGACTTGTTGAACCGTTGCAGAGGTCGGCAGGGTGTTGGATCGAAGAAATCCCAGCCGTGTTATGGAGTCTTCGGACTACTCCAAATAGATCAACAGGATACACTCCATTCTTTCTGGTGTACGGGGCAGAGACCGTACTCCCAGCCGACATAATATATGACTCGCCAAGAGTCGCTCAGTACACAACCTCAGAGACAAATGAGGTAGCTCGGCAAGATGCCGTAGACCTGTTGGAAGAAGCCATAGAATTGACATTATCACGATCGGCTATTTATCAACAGAACTTGCGGCGATATCACAGCAAGAAAGTGAATCCAAGAGTATTCAAAGAAGGAGATTTGGTCCTCCGACTAGTGCAACGCACGGCCGGCATGCATAAATTATCACCCCCATGGGAAGGACCGTTCATTATGAGCAAAGCATTGCACAACGATGCATATTATCTAATCGACGCTCAGTCCCCTGGAGAGAACAAGGCAAACAAAACTGGTGAAGAAACGAAGCGCCCCTGTAATGTGGCTTTACTTCGGCCATTCTACTCATAGCATTATATCTTAAAGTCAAAATCCAATGATGTATTCGAACCTCGGCACCCAGAGCAGTGACTCGGGGACTGCCTTAGGTTATATTTATTTCATATTATGTATTCGAACCTCGGCACCCAGAGCAGTGACTCGGGGACTGCCTTAGGTTATATTTATTTCATATTATGTATTCGAACCTCGGCACCCAGAGCAGTGACTCGGGGACTGCCTTAGGTTATATTTATTTCATATTATGTATTCGAACCTCGGCACCCAGAGCAGTGACTCGGGGACTGCCATATGTTATATTATTTCGTTCGCGTTATGTGCTTGAACCTTGGCACCCAGAGCAGTGACTCGGGGACTGCCGTATGTTGTATTTCTTTCATGTTACGAATATAAACCTCGGCGCCCAGAGCAGTGACTCGGGGACTATCATATGATATATCAATTTCGTATTGATACCTAAACCTCGGCATCTAAAGCAGCGACTCGGGGACTACCGTATGCTACCTCAAATTTATGCTGAACGCACTCAATTTTATAATACCTCCGAAATCTGATTTATATATGGAAGTTTCGGACAGTAAACAACGATCCAGCGATTGTTACATACTTCCACAACGAAGTAGTTAACTCATGTTCAGAACAGATCAATATCATAGGTATTCAGCGCTCATGCCTGATAAGATCATAAAAAATGACGGCAAAGTTAAGCCCTAGAAGGTCAAGAAATTAAGGGCCAACGAAGCAAGAATTCGGATGAGCATCCACTTAACCAAATGTCACAACAGTACATGGCAAAAGGAATTCAAATCATACGGAGAGGTGACAAAGTTTGCGCCTACATCATACGCCCGGCATACCAGGGATCGGAAATAACTTAGGCATTGTTCGTTGGAGAGGCAGCTACTTGCTCAGGTGCGGGGCACCCCGAGGTAGGAGGAACCTCGACTGAGGTCGCCTCGCCCTCCGCCGACCCAGGTGCAACTTCGGAGGTCCGGGGTTGTTCGGGAGTGTCAGTCCGTGCAGTAGAATGCCCGGTACCTTTGGAAGAGGACCGCGCATCGCCGTTACTGTCCGAGCTTGAGCTAGAGCTATCAGACGCGGCCGAATCATTTTCACCTTCCCCCTGCTCAGCTGAATCATCATCCGAGAGACCCTCAGCCACAACCTCTTGATCCGGGTCTGGGAGAAAACTCGGCCCTTCATTCCAAGTGTGCACGTCGGCGTACTCGACGAGTTGGAACGCCCGAGCTTGCCGAAGAGCAACAAAAGTGGGATCTTCAACCCAGCGGGAGCCAGTGCGCAAATTTCTCAGGATGTCAAGAGAGATGTCTTCATACCATGACATGATTACAGTAAGGGCCATGTCGGCACCAGCACGCCCAGCGGATTCTCTCCAAAGACTCAACTGCTTCTCAGATGCCATTAGCCTTGTCACCAGTAACTCGACTTCGTTGATATCAGGAGTCCCCGAGGTATTCGGCCAGAGTACGTGGTAAGCTCGGATAGCGGCCTGCACCAAGTCCCGGCCCATAATTTTCATCGGGCCAACTGCGGCACCAACGGCAACCAAGTAGTCCTCCATTGAATATTCTGAATCAACGGTAACAGGTTCACCTCGGCGCGCGCGAGCTGCAAGGACCGCTTTAGAACTCACGGGCTTGGCCTCGGGGAAATGATCTGCGCAAAGCATGAACGTGTCAAAGGATAGCAGAGACAAAAAAGAAAAATATAATTCGGCCATGCCAAGTAGCTTACGATGAATGTAGCTCATCATTATCTGAAGATCTTTGGCCCAATCAGCCTTGCTTTTCTCAAAACGAGCAATTTCCTCGCTCAAACCCCGGGTTTTAAGTTCGGCAGCTTCAAGGAGTTCTTTGTTCTTCTGCAGATCCAGAGTCAGCCGATTCTTTTCCTCGGAAAATTCTTGGTCGACCTTCTCTAGTTCGGATTTCTGAGAGAGCTTAAGGGTATCCACTTCGGATCGCAGGCGAGCTATCTCATCGTCTTTTTCTTGCAGTTGCGCCGAATGAACTGCATTTTGTTCTAAAAAATGCAGCATCACGTCAGGCATGGGCACGCAATCTTGATGTGACACTGCGAAGTCTCGCAGCTCGGCTTTACCACAGCCGAGCGCAATAAGGAACCTTAGCATATATATTAAGAAGGAGAAGGAGTAAAATAGAAAGGAAACTAACCTTCCAGGATCTTGATCTTCTTTTGAAGGCGAATATTGAGGTTATTAATATTACCTGTTCAACAAGAAGTAAGCCGGCATTCCGTAGACGAATACATGAGAAAGTTGGGAATAAGGAAAAGGAACTATCGACATACCAGCCTTCTTCGCCACGGGCAGAACTTTCTCGTACTTCTCTTCCAGTTTGCGGTGCGAAAAAAGCAACCTCTGGAACTCGGCAGTTCGCCGGTCATGTGCAACCTAAGTAATGAGGCACAATGTTAAATCAACGAGTAAAAGTTAAACCAGATCCGAGTCAAGCAGAACTTAACTCAGATCTAGGTGGCTGGATATTCAAAGCTAAATTGGATCCAAATCAAGCAAAGCTTAATTCGGCTCTAGGTGGCTGGATATTCAAAGCTAAATTAGATCCAAATCAAGCAAAGCTTAATTCGGCTCTAGGTGGCTGGATATTCAAAGCTAAACCAGATCCGACTCAAGCAGGACCTAACTCAGATCTAGGTGGCTGGATATTCAAAGCTAAATTAGATCCGAATCAAGCAAAGCTTAATTCGGCTCTAGGTGGCTGGATATTCAAAGCGAAACCAGATCCGGGTCAAGCAGGACTAAACTCGGATCTAGATGGCTGGATATTCAAAGCTAAACTAGGTTCGAGTAAAACACAACTAAACTCGGATCTAAACGGCCGGATTAACGAACCTTAGAAATAAAGTTAAGTCAAACTTCCAAGTATACAACAAGTTATTTCCTTGCAAGTTTCGAGGACTAGAGCATATGATAACATCTGAAGAATAATTTAAGACTCAGAGAAAAAATAATTACCTCATTCATCTTGTTGGTATCAATGATGAACTGGGCAGCATGGTCAAAACGGCCGCTGATGTCAGAAAGCTGAAAGGGCTGATTGGTTGGATTACCCTCAAACTGATCAGTAGCATTCCAGTTGTTGGCGTATTCAACCAGCGCTCCAAGGCTGTTCCCACTTGCTGTCCGAGTTAAAACTTTACCCCGGGCAGGCGGTCCGACCACGGCAGTCGCAGGGCTCTTATGAAGAGCAAGCTGGCTGCCGGAGGCCGAGGTAACAAGGACTTTAGGCGCAGCTCCCTTACGCAGCACGTCAGCGATACTCGGTTGAGAAGAGCCGGCAAGACCTTTCTGAGAAGAAGAAGTCTTGACGGCAATAGCCTTTTCCGCCTTAGAAGAGGCATCAGCAGGAAGTGGCGCCTCGGAAGTAGGGACGGAGTCCTTAGGAACAGCGGAGGATAAGGTCGCAGAGGGCGCCGGGATAACAACCTTTTCGGCCGAGGTCGGGATGACCGTAGAAACTGCCGAAGTAGATGGAGGCTCAGTAGCGGCGCTGAGGCCCATAGAAGGGGCGGCGGGCTCGATGAAAACTTCGGAGGGCCGGTTCGAATCCAGGGCAATGGAAGGGGTCTCAGGGACATCGTGACGGACAGGCGAAGTATTCGGAGCTAGAGGAGAAGCAGGACGAATAGGACTAGGAACCCTGGTATCATCAGCGGGAGGAGGAGATGGCGGCCGAATCGGACGGCTAGTCATACTAGGACCGCCGGGTTTAACAGAAAGAGGAGCACTGCAAAAATAAGAAATAAGATTCGTCAGTATGAGAAATAGAGAGAGAAACAAGAAATATAGGCAAAAGAACTTACCCGGCGACCCCAGGCATAGTCCTGCGCCTGGGAGGGTTCGGAGCGGATGTCTTCGTTCGCTTCTTAGGAACCGCCTCCGAGGCACTAGCAGGAGCCCCGCGTTTCCCCGAGGTAACGGGAGGCCGGGAAGCAATAGGCTCGGCGTCGTGGACCTGATCGGCCGGATTAGCTGGGAAGGTAGAAGCCGGAAATGCATAAGAAATAGGCATGGCGGCAACTACCTCAAGAATTTGGACCTCGTCCGAATCACCTTCCTCCTCATGCGCTGAAGTTTTGCCGCGAACTCGAGCCGGAGCAGGATCTGACTTAGGGACGAACTCCTCAGAGTCCGGCTCACCAGTATCCGGGATACTCCTGTCCGCGGGCCAAGGGAGCTGCAGAACTTCGGCGTCCTCGTTTTTCTGCTCTGCGAACCTCTGCAAGACGAGGAGAAAGAGAATTAAATAAACCAGTTTCTAAAAATAGTGGAATAACAGAGCAATGCTGATTAAGCTTACCTCGGGAGGCGGACGATCGCGGGTGAATGGTTTTAATCCCCAGGACCAATCCTCAGGCATCTCGGTCTTGAAGATAGCTCGGATGCGCTTATAAATAAGGTAGTTATCCAGCTCCACGGTCGAGACTCGGTTAGGGTCAAGGGGACCGCTCATATAGCACAGTTTGTGGGTCCGCTGCTGGAAGGGGCAGATCCAGCTACTAATGAAAGTTGCCATCAGGTCTTCGCTGCATAACCCGGCCCGAATCAACTCTTTAAGCCGAATCTCGAAGGCCTCGGCCAAGGCGTGAGTTTTCCTCGGATTATAGAGCCAGTTCACTTTAGAAGGTGGGCCAATGGAGAATGGAGGGAGCCGAATCTTGTCTTCCGCCCCTCTGTTCTTGACGTAGAAAAATGACTTGTGCCACTTCTTGCACGACTCCAACCCAGTGACACGAGGGAACACGGATTTCCTCCGAGGTGTTATAGACGCCGCCCCACATTGGGTGAGCAACTTCTCGGAAGGGTGCAGAGATTTGTCAGGGACAACGTTTGAGCGGATCTGGAAGAACTTCGACCAGACATGTACTGACGGCCACAGGCCGAAGTAACCCTCCGAAGCGGAGATGAAAGCAGAAAGAGAAGCTATGGCGTTCGCAGGAAGATGATGCGACTGAAGGCCGAAGTAATCGAGGAATTCTCTAGCGAAATCGCTAAGAGGGAGACCGAAGCCGTGGGCGAAGTGAGACATGAAAACCACATACTCGCCCTCTCTGATGTCTGGAGAGGATTCGCTGCCGGGTAAACGGCAAGAAACCTCGGCGGGAATCCTTCGAGTCCGGATGAGCCATTCAATCTCACGGCGCGTGACTGAAGAGCCCTGCCACGAGCCTCGCTCGGGCCCGGAGCCAGCGTCGTCGTCCTTGACAAGAGCGCCGCTAAACGAACTAGACATACGTGCGCCGGAAAGATCGCCGGAGGAAAGACTGGCGGCGGAGGGGAGTTTAGAGCTGCAAGGCCCCGTCGGAACTTTGCGCGAAAACAATGGCGAAGGAACGGAGGAACCGTCGCCCGAGCACGAAAACGGAGCAGATGAATCTAGGGAAAGAACAGGGCAAGACGGCCAGAGAGGACTCACCGGCGACGGAGTCAAAGCCGCGGAGCGCGGGCAAGAAGAGTAGAACGGCGCGGCGGAATCTCCGCCGATGGAGGCTCTGGCTGGCGAGCGGCGGCGGAACCGCAAGAAAACGCGCCGGCGAAAGGAAGAAGGAGAACGGAGGCGAGCGATAAGGGGAAAGGTGAATCCCGCAAACGCGGTTCCCCTCTTTATAGTCAAGCCATGAACAGGGAAGTGGGATCGTGGGTGTGGCAGTTATCCGTGTAGATCGTGGGTACAGCACGAACGCGCGACGGTGAGCGGAGCCACACCAACGGCCACACACGAAGAGGGGTCGTTACAATCCCCAAGGGGAACAGCACCCGAGGCGTCGCAGCAACGGCGCTGCAGGTGCAGAATTCACTGTAGACTTGTCAGTAAGCACTGTGGAGGGACCTAAAAACTAGAAGAACAATGATGGGATGACACGTAGGACATGGCGTACCAGGGAAGGAACGAGGAGACCTCGGACGAGGACATAACTCGGAAACAAGACTAAAGAATATAATGAAGCTGATATAACCCGGCCAAAGCTATTGACAGGGCCACACCAGCTTCGGGGACTAATGTCGGGGGGTTAACCTCGGGTAGGTCAGAGACGGGGAAAGACAGAGGTACTATCCCCGTCTAGTTTCCGAGTTACAGTCTAAATCGGCCGAATCATGTATATGTCGGCCGATGAACGGAGGCAAGAAGCCCACGTATATGTATCAAGTAGTTACCCGGCCGAGTTATTGAGAGAATCGGCCGGGTTACCCAAGTGATCTTGATGCAGGTGAAGAACGAGCCGAGTAACACAAGGTAAGGCCGAGTGATACGAAGCTTGTAGGAGAAGGAGAAGCCCAAGGTCAAACTATAGCTGCAGGCTAGAAGGAATCAGAGCAGAGCCAAGCACAAGAGACAAGGATGCACATCGTCAGAGGGGCAGAAGGAGGTCACGAAGGTGACAGTCCTGGAGCCCGAGGCACGCAGAAGGGGGCCACTGGAGCCTTGCCGTCGTTAGAAGGGCGACAGGAAAAGGAGGCCGCCGAACTACTATTTTTGGGACAAGCATATTCGTCGAATATGCTTGCCTCGTCAGCCCTAAGGGCACCCAAGGGACTCCTTTATAAGGGGAGGCTTGGACCCCGAGGGGAGGATCGACTCTTTGAGCACCGTTAGGCTGGGGAGATTCTTCTTGTCCCCCTGTATACAGCTCAAGGAGCATTTGTAACCCGTCAAGAGAGAAATAAAGATCATCACTTTGGCAGCTTGAGTGTAGACACAGTTGTATCTTCCCTCCCCAGATCCCACTAGCATCCATTGGCCCCATACTTTAGCCTACCCATGGCATCTGCCGTGCCAAAACCACGACATAGATACATGTAAACCTCGATAAATTTAAGTCACTTATTTCAAGACGGAGCGAGTACAACAATTTACATTAATTAAATTTAGCCTCTCGGCTGTTGTGACTAATCTGGCATATTTTTATATAGAACTTCATATTTTATGCATTTTATATCTATCCATTTACATAATCAATTTATTAAAGAGAGGTGCCTTTTAATTTAATAAAAAAAAAGACCAGGCTTCCATGTTGCCAAAACACCGTTAGACATGTTTGGTCAAAGTATCGCTAACACGACACCAGCAAACCAAAGGTTACACTAAAAAAAAATCTGTAACGGCAATGGGGCTACCGCATGTTAGCAGCAGAGTTCAGCTCTGAACTTATGCTTCGCCGTTGTCCAGTGTCTGACGTCCACGTACGATGGCGATGCCGGTCAAAATGCGAGGTCCGGCACGACGACCTCCCCTGTCTCCACCTCGGCGTTCGTGAGCGTGAGCGCCCGCTGCAGCTTCTTCCCGCAGAATACCTCCACCTCCGCCGCGTAGGTGGCCGCCACCGGCATGTGGTCCGACAGCCCCAGCTCCGACCTCCCGTAGCTCAGCAGCCTCAGGCCCTTCCCGAACGAGAGCACCCGGTCGCACCACGCCGGCGTCCTCCTGCCGCCCCTCTGGTCGTCGCCGATGTACTTCCCGGACCCGATCTCGTACTTGTACGTCGGCGCGAACTCCAGCACCCCCTCGCTCCACCCGTCGAACGCCCGCCCCTTTCTCAGCTCCCGCTTCAGCTGAAGACAAGATAAAAAAAACACTCTAATTCAGATGCAGATTCATCTACCAGATCAAGAAGAAGAAGAATATTGCATAATGAAGTACCTGATCTTTCTCGGCTAGCTGAGACCAATCCATGGCCGCGACCAGTCCGTGCGCTCTGTGGTACGGCACGTCGATCCGGTAGTTCAGATCGCCAAGCCAGAAAATCCTCCTGAAAATGAGAACATGTTCGTCAGATCACTGTGACGCATCGATCAATGCAATGCGTGAGTACTCACTCGTGGTCGTAGATGTCTCGGGGCAGCTCGAGGCCGCCGGGGCCGGCGAAGCGCGTCCGGCGGTGGATCTCCTGCACGTCGGCGTTCCGCTTGAGGAGGTCGGCGGGCCGATCGCCGGCCGACAGATGGCTGCACACGAAGCAGAACATGGTCTGGTAGACCGACATGCTCGCCGACACCGCGCCCTTGTTGCCGATGTACCCCATGGCGCCGACGCCGACAGTCGACACCTTGAGGTTCTGGACGCACCTCCGCAGGCCACGCCGCACCCAGATGGTCAGGAAGACGCCCACCATCTGCTTGCTCACGATCCTCACGAACGGGGACCTGCTGCCGTTCTTCTTGCCCAGCAACGCGGCGTCGAGGTCGGCGAGCATCGCCTGACCGTCGTCCCGCGGCTCGTCGTCCATCTGCGCATTCCTGAACGACCTGTGCTTGCCGAACGATCTCGACGACTTGAACGACGATGATGACAGCGTGGACGGCGCGGTGGACATTGCCAGCAGGTCCAGCGGCTGCTCCGGCCAGGCGAGCCCGATCCTGTCCGTCTTGCTCGTCGTCTTCAGCAGCGTCCTCTGCTGCTGCTGCTCGTCTTGGTCGGTCTGTGAATCCTCCATGACCCCGAGTGGCCTGGGGGTGGAGGCGACGTAGTCCTCGGCCTGCGCGGGGAAGCTGAAGGGCGCGTCCTCGTCGGTCTCGGTGTCCGTTCCGCCGGGGAACAGGTCGTCGGCGCCGTCGCGAGTCGGCGTGGCCGGGTGGCTGCGGTACCTGTACTTGGGCTTGGAGCAGGAGGGCTGGGTCCGCGTGAGCGTGTCGCGGATGAGCTCCTCCCACGCCAGCGCCGGCCCGCCGTCCTCGGCGCCGAACACGTTGCCGGCGTTCAGCGGCACCACCTCCTGGAACCCGAGCACGTACATGTCGGCCTGCTCGCCGCCGGTGCCGAGGCCGAGCCACTCCGCGATGTCCAGGCCGTCCGTCGGTGCCTTGCCGGCCGCGTTGTACGTGCCGATGCAGATCCTGCAAGGACGCCAAGAATCTATGTCAGCAGCATTACAAGAAACTCGAGAAAACAAATGTGCCGCGGTCGTCCTGAAACATTCAAGCACACAGTGCTGCCTATGCATCCCTCGTACTACCTGAGCTCCTTGGTGTCGATGTACTGCGCGCGCATCGTCTCGGACTTCCGCCGCCGCAGCCTGTACGGCGCGGCCTCCACCTGGCTGTCGTCTGAAACAATACAGACGACAGAGCGGTTCATCAGAAACAAAATTAAGCTGATCACAAGTGTTTGATCGACAGAAGCGACGCAGATCAGTGTGAAATGTACAGGTCAAACGGCATCAATGGCCATGGAACCGTTTTTGACCTCAGAAATATGGTATCAAGAGTCTTTCCCCAAAAGGGGCGAACAGTCCAAACCTGCACTTTTCCCCCCTTCCAGAGGATCGGATAAGAAGAACTCACACGCCTAGGAGTGACGTCAATCCATCAACCCAAGAAAGAGGTAAAACGGAAACAGAATCGATTCTTACCGACGGTCTCCACGCCGCCGTTCGCCTCGCCGGCGCCGTCGCAGCCGCAGTTGTTTTCTTCTGTACAAGAGGTCCGAAAATATCTTAACAAGGCAAGTGGTGATCTCTGGCCAACAGAACACACAAATCCAAAGGCAGGCTTGATGCTCGGCGAGCCTACCTACCTTGGTCGTCGTCGTCCTCGTCGGCGTTGAACCTGTAGTCCTTGCTCCGTAGGTTGAGCCACTTCTTGAGCACCACCTTGGGCCAGAACACCTGCACCCACCCACCACACACACCCAAATCAATCACACAGAAACACATCACAGGTCCTAGGAACGCATGATCGGCGATGGGGGGTCCGTCTTCCCTACCTGATCCCCTGGCTTCCTCTGGCTCTGAGTCTGAGCCACCATCTCGCCAAAATTTCAGGACAATTCGAAGAGAAATCCACGCAGTCCTGCTTCTTCTTCTTCTTCTTCAGTGGCCTGAGCTGAGCTGAGCTGAGCTGGTTGCGAACTGAATCTGGATTCTGCTACTGTATGATGTGGTGGTATGGTATGGTACGGGCTCTATGTTTAGACAGGACAAGAGCACATGGTGATGGTGGTCGGGTGGCGCCAAGCCAGAGCCATGGAGTATATATATAAGAAAAATCAAATGGAGACGAGGGGTGTTCAATCTGGGCCACGCGGCCGTGTGGCGGACTTTGTTTTTTCCGCGACAACGACAACGACGCCTTTGCCGCGCAGTTACGCTGACGCCTCATCGGCCTAATTAGCCCAACCATGTCTTTTTGTGCGAATCATTAGCCTAACCATGTTGACATTCCAACATTAGTTCCTTCACATTAGCCTAACCAAATTGGGTGTCATTCATTGGAAGGTAACCTCGACTCTTTGATCTGCTTCTTAATAGTAATAGCTAGGCCTCCGATCCGGCCGGCCATTCGAGACTTCTTCACTATCCGCGCCGGCCATGACATGGCTATATATCCGCCCTATTCGTGTGGCGGTGTCTGATCATATAGAATAGAGCTGATCTATATGGACCGGAACGGGCTCAACAATGATGAAGCGATGTCGAATTGTTAGACCATTACGTGTCGAGTCGTTGACAGACGACACCTGTTTAATTTCTTTAGAGATTTCTTCTTCTCTTTCCTGTACTCGGCGTGTTCGAAGTATACATCTTTGTCTGTTAGAAATTGGGGACAGCATGCATGTTCTATGTGCTCGGTGGTTGCCAACAGCCACAATCTATGCCCTCATGATCAAGGGAATCAAGTAGGTCACACCTCGTCGTAATGACCTTAGAGCCTAAGTGAATCATGTCGTATGCGTGCGACTCCACCGTCTGCTTTTCTTGCACCGGTCTTAGCAAATTCCATGTAAAAACCATGTGGAAGCGTCGCAGATTCTTGTTCTGCGTTCCAAACGTGTCTAACCGTGGTCATCATATCACCGAGTGACATAGACACCCTTCGAAATCACGACCACGATCTGTATCTCCAACATGTCGCCGTAATCGTTGCGCGTGCAATTAATTTAAGGTTTCTTTTTTCTTTTGCTTCTTGATTGTATTTTTTATTGAGAATGCTTCTTGAATGTTCTTAACGTCACTTTCTCCCTTGCTTCATCTCTGTTAGGTGACAACTCGTAAGGGCATCTCTAACCAATCCCTTAAAAACGGTTAGAAAAGTAAAAGATGTCATTTTACTTCTCTAACCGTAAATAACCGAATCCCAATCGGTGCTAACGGAGCAAATTTTTTAGAATTCGGATCGGTCGACTCCTATTTTTACTCCTCGCCGCTCGGAGGAGTAAAAGATTCCTCCCCCTCTCATGCGTTCACACTCGTCTCTCCTCGGTTTCTCCTCCACCTTTGGCGAGCATCCTCTCTGATTGCCACCACCGCAGCCCAAAATGGTTGGATCTTCTCGCCGACCATCCCCACCGCCACTATAGCCCCGCGTCGCTCTCGCTCCCTGCCACCATTCCCCTCATCGATTGGCGCCACCCAAGCGCCGGCGGTCCACTAACACCCTTGACTTGTCGGTGCCGCCGACGCCGGTCTACCACGGTGTGTGGCAGTGATCGTGGGGGCGTGGGTCGCTGAAATCATCGACCACAACACCCACCCGAAGGTTTGGATTGGCAGATGCCAGTCGCCAATGATGAAGCAATGTTAAATTTTTAGACCATTATTACGCTGTCGAGTCATTGACAGACACCTCTTGCGCTCAGGGTTTTCTTGGAGATTTTTTTATGTTTCAAGTGGCCCGGCCGTGTGTTTGTTAGTTACATTACCTGCTAGGTGATTGGGACAACATGCATGTTTGTGCTTGGTGGTTACTGCCAACCACAGTCTACGCCTCGTGATGAAGGGAATCAAGAACATCTCCAGCCACCACCTCGTAATGACAAGTGGGCTTGCGCCACATGCCGAGCAGTACTATCCCGGCTGGGGCAACCAACACAACGTCTCATCCCCGATAAGCCTATCGCCGTCCTCTTTGGCGCTGTTCCACGAGAGTCACGACCATGGCACGCCCCTACCCCGAAGGCGCCTTCTACCTTGGTGGAAGAAGATATTGTCATTTGATTTCACGGCTATGTAATATTGCGATTGCCGAACAGCGGTTTTTTTTTTTATTGCTGAGACTGTAAACTTGCGGTGAGAAGGGTGATTTTTAGTAGCGGAAAACGAACCTTTAAATATATTGTCGGTTTGCGTAGTAGTCCTTTCGAATATATCGCCGGTTTGTGTCATAGGCTGGGGTAGATACTTAGAACATCTCTAACAGATACCGTATATCGCCAGCCCGTAATTTTTTACGCCGATATGCGGTATCTAGGTCAAAAAAATGGCCTTCTCAGATACCGTACAAGGCCGAAAACTGCAAAAACAATTGTGGTATCCCGGATCGAGTCCCATCCGTGAAAAAAGCCACTTTGGGCATATTCCAACAGAATTTTATTGCCTGGACTTAGCCTGCTTCCCGCATATGTTCGGTGCACGGGGAGTGGATGTGGGATACCGCATCTTTTCCCCTTCCTCTTCCGCACAGAAACCCTCTCCGCCGCCCGTCCCCATCTCCGATTCCGGCCACCTTAGCCATGAAAAATCACATCACCGAGGCCCACCTTCGTGTCGACCCCCCATCTACCCATGGTTGGCCAATCGTGCCGCAATTTGAGCGGACACGACCGCGCTTCTCCACTCCGCGACGGGAGCTCCGGCTTGCAAGCTCGCCCGCCGCTGCCGTCGGAGGAGGAGGTATGTCGGCGCTGCACCGAGCAGGAACACGGCGCGGCGCCCTCGCGCGCACCCGCGTGACCTCGCCTGCATGGGCGAGGCTACCGTTTGGAACTGTCGCGAACGATGTCGAGGCGGGTAGCTCGCACGCGCCGGTGGACGCTGAACCGTAACTCCGTGTGGCCACACCAGTCGTCTGCAGGCCCGCTCCCGCACCCGCGCCCGCTCTTGCTAACAATCACAACTTGGACGACGAGAGCGAGGATCTTTGTGAACGAGCCGAAGTTCAACTCCATCTACACTGTGCTCACCGACATCGTGGACCGCGCGAAGCGCAGCTGCCTCGCGCGAGTGTGATCTTCGTCGTGTCATCCGTTGCTCTGCTTGTGAGCACCAGTTCGGCTCGGCTTCCTCATCGTCGACTATACCGACAACGACACCACCGACTTCGACGACGAGTAAGCGCGCGCCACAGCCGCCGTAGATGCTCTGGTGAGTAGGTACCGTCGGTGGAGCTCCGTAGATGCTAGGTCTCGTCTAAATGCAGAGCGCGGCATCAATTTTTGATGTACATATATCGATATCAATGATCAAAACGTCCATATGTATGAATTTGATGCTAATATATGATATTTTTTAAATATGCAATTCGAATTTAGTGTATTTGTTTAAACGAGCATTTTTTATACCGCAAACATGATTTATGGTATATTGCATCCACATTTTGCAGTACCGGATACGACAGGCAAACAGCTGGGAACCCCATGAAAACAAATATCGCCGGCAAAACCCCAAATGGCCAACGCCCGACGAGCTCGGGCCAAAAGGCTAGAGATTATGTTAGAGCATATCCACTCATGTTCACATAACGTCGATTTCAGGGCGTTTTTTTGGTCCAGACGCTGAAAGTCGGACAATCGTGTTCCCATGAACCTCTTTTCGTCTAGACTTCCGAGGCCATTTTCAGGATCCCAGGAACGCCCTGGTAATGCCGGACAAAGAGAAAATGGGCGTGGGCCAGCTCTATCGGCGAGACAGTCGCATCCCCCCCCCAATCCACTCGCCCAGACTGTGGCGAAGAGCTCCCAGCGCCTCTGTCGCCATGACTTCGCCGGCGGAGCTCCTCCATGCCAAGACATGCCCACCCCTCTAGATAGGCTCGCCATAGTCCCCGCCCGCTTCGCCACCCATTTCGTCACCTCTTTCGCCGTCCAAACTTCGCTGTAGCTCGGCTTCGCTGCGAGCTCCCACCACCACGCCCGCCAAGCGTTCGGCATTTGTCCGGTTTGGTCACGGACTCCGACGACGAGGCGATACTCGCCGTATTGCTGGAGGAGGAGAATGCCGAGGACGCCGAAGATGCAGAGAACATGCAGACCCTCGCCTCCCTCGCCCAGCTGTACCTGCATACGGCGAAGCCGAAGCGCGGAGGTTCGGTGAAGGGTCGCTGGAAGTGCAAGATGAGGCAAATGATAGAGAGCTACTGCTTGTTGTAAGCCGACTACTTCGCCGACGAGCCGCTCCATGGAGAGGCCGTGTTTCGATGTCGTTTCAAGATGAGACGGAAGCTCTTCCTCAAGATCGTGCATGCCATCCGGGAGTTTGACCTATTTCGTTTGCAAGAAGGACTGCACCGACATGGTTAGGTTTTCCTCACTACAGAAGTGCACAGTGGCGATGAGGTTGCTTGCATATGGAGCGTCGGGTGACAGTGCCGATGATTATCTCTGCATGACCGAGTCCACCGCCATCGATTGCTTGTACAGGTTCTGTAGGGCAGTGATTGCAGTATTTGGGAAACAGTACTTGAGAACATCCACCGCTGAAGACACTGCTCGGATCCTCGCAGTCAATGAAAGTGGAGGATTTCCTGGATGCTTGGAAGCATAGACTGCATGCATTGACAGTGTAAGAACTATCCATTTGCATGGCAGAAAATGTACAAAGGCCACAAAGGAGGTTGCACTTTGATACTCGAGGCAGTTGCTACACATGATCTTTGGATCTGACACTTCTTCTTTGGCATGGCTGGATCGAACAACGCCATCGCCGTCCTCAACTCCTCAAATGTCTTTGCCAAGCTTGTTGAGGATCATGCTTTCCCTGTGGATTTGAGATCAACAGGCACCACTACAACAAGGGATACTATCTAGCAGATGTCATCTATCAAAGATGTCCAATATTTGTGAAGACTATCTCAAACCCAATGTTCCCCAAGCATTCTTAGTTTGCCAAGGAGCAGGAAGCTTGCAGGAAAGACGTGGAGCGGTCATTTGGTGTGCTTCAACAGAGGTTTGCAGTTGTCCAGTTCCCTGCTATGACCTGGTTGAAAGATCAGATGTGGGAAGCGATGGACTGTTGTGTGGTCTTGCATAACATGATCATTGAGGATGAGAGGACGGACCCAGTGAGCCTGGTCGAGCAGAACGAGCCATACTACAGACAGGAACCTCTTGCCGAGCCTGATCATCGGTACCTTCAACTTGGGCTGCCTTCATCGCTATGCGCCAGGAGATCCGAGATCCAGCAGTGCATCAACAGCTGCAGGATGATCTGGTTGAGCACATATGGATACGCAGGGGCAACACGTAGATGCCGAGCATGAACTGGCCGAACTAGGTCGAAATATTCTGTATTTTCATTGTACGTCGAACTATTTTTAAATTTACGTCAAACTATGGTCTATTTTATGCAAACTAGGCGAACTATGATTTATATTCATATTATGCCGAACTATGCCGAAAACTGAACAAATTTAAGCCAAATCTGAGCAGAAAAGGACGTCCGCGAACTCGGCATGGGAACACGAGTGGAAAATTTAGCGTTTACAGGACAAAAACGGGTTTCATCTGGCCATATTTTGATCCGGATTTCGGCCCGAGATTGCCCAAGGAATGAAGATGCTTTTAACTGTTAGTGAATCATGCGGATGTGTGTACTCCACTATCTCTTTTTGTTGTTGCAAATTCCATGTGGAAGCGTCTCCGATGCCCTTTTTTCTGGCTTTTATTTAAACGTCTCACCGCGCGTGGTCATCGTGTCACCGGGTGAAATGGACCGCTTTAAATTCACGAGACCACGATAAGTAATGACGTTGGAGTCGTAATCGTTGCGCATGGTTCTAACTATGGCTTGACAAAGGCAATAATCAAAGGTTTTTTTCCTTTTTTTTTTGAACTTTTTTTTTTGCGGGGAGATTCTTGGTTGTGATTCGCGTAACTTTCTTGCCTGCTTCAGCTCTGTTTTCAGGCAGAATGGACAAAAATAACCCAAATTCGAAAGGATTTCACGAAATAACCCATCTGGAAAACTATTTTACTGGACTAACCCTTTTTGTAGCGCCTAACAGCAAGGCGCTACACTCTACAGTGTAGCGCCTTTCAGCTAGGCGCTATGCCCCCTGCCTGCGTGGCACCGCCTGGCCCCTCCCTGGCCCCACCCCGCCGTGTGACACCCAGGCGCTACGCCTGGGGAGAGTAACGCCCATGCGCTATGCCTCAGGTGTAGCGCCTATCTGATAGGCGCTACACATTAAAGTGTAGCGCCTAGCAGATAGGCGCTACACCTGAGGCTTAACCTGCAGCCCGCAGCCCCCCTCCCCACCCCTCCCCATTCAGTACCAGGCAGACAGAAGAACAGATAGAGGAGGCCGGCGGTTCCTCCTCCCCTCCCTCTCAAATCCCCACCTCAAATCCAACAGATCTGAGGGATTTCACCGTGGATTTGCTTCCCCATCCCTCCCTCAAGGTAATCCCCTCATTTTCCCTCTCTTTCATCCAATAAATCTTGCACATTATCCTCAAACCCTAGGTCTAGTTGGATTCATAATATGACCTATTTGTGTATGTTTTTGGTTATTTGGAAGTTATGTATTAGTTGTATTTGATGGGGAATGGAAGTGTGTTGTTGATTTGCATTGTGTATAATGGTTTTATATGGATTTGTATGGATGTGTGAATAATATGCTCCCATATTCTTTGTAGTTTATTGTATAAATTGAAACAATGGCCACATACCACACACATTTTATTGATATTTGGAATATATATGTAGGATGGTGTGGCTACTTGAGGATTACTATGATCATCAACACCGGGCATACTTGATGGCGGAGAAGCATATGGTAATAAAACCATGGTTGAACTTCTTTGCTTTTATTTTTCTATTGATTCAATTGTGTTGGAAAAAGCATAATGTTCGATCTTGTATGTATGCAGAGGCTTCGTCCCCTCAAGATTCGGTCTCATGGCGCGTCTTCGAATGACATGCCGTACGACGAGCGGTACACCGAGTACATCAAGCGGCTAGGCCTCCTCCCTTTCATCACGCTTGTGAGCCGGTCGACGCCAAACCTCAACGCGGCTGCTATCACCGCACTTGTCGACCGGTGGAGGCCGGAGACGCACACTTTCCACCTCCGGACCGGCGAGATCACTCCTACTCTTCAGGATGTTTCCATGATCTTTGGACTTCCTATCGCGGGGGAGCCTCTCTGTATGAGCACACCTTTGAGCAACTTGTTGAAGGCCTCTGCCATGTTGCTTGTCATTTGACCGTACCTCCGGCCACCGTCATCGAATGCCCGTCCCCACTTTGTTCTTTCTCCAATGCTCCTATCGAGAAACTCTCGACCACCCGCATCGAGCTCTTTGTTGAAGAGCAATTTGTTGTACAAGTTTGAGAAACGACGTTCCGTGAAAGCGAGGCAACAATCTTGTAGATCATCGGCCAAATCCTTGCTCTTGCATGCCCTATAGAAGTTTGAACAAAAGTGTCTCATGCACCAACGATGGTGCAACGGAGCATGCCCGAGAATATGTTGGTCCACCGCTTTAAGAATTCCTTGATGACGGTCCGAGATGACACATATTTCCCTATGAGGGGTTAATATTTTGGTTCTTAAAAGATGGAAGAACCACTCCCAATTATCATTGTTTTCCACCTCTACCAAAGCAAAGGCCAAAGGAATCAACCGGTTGTTGGCATCATTGGCTATTGCAATCAAGATAGTGCCCTTGAATTGACCGGTCAAAAAGGTGCCATCAACGGAGATGACCGGCCTACAATGTTCAAATGCCTGAACACATTGCTCGAAAGCCCAAAATGCACGGCCAAAAACTCGAACGGTTCTTCCGTTTACAATCCTTGTCTTGTTCCCCAAAGGTTCAACCACATGAACCATGCCCGGGTTAGCATCGGCCATCGCTCCCAACAACCTTGGGATTCGGTTATAAGATCCCTCCCAATCACCGTACAACATCTTGAATGCGGCTTGCGTAGCCTTCCATGCCTTCCCGTACTTCACCTCATAGTTAAAGAGGGCTTTCACAAACTCCATGACCTGCTTGATGCTCATTATTGGAAACGACGCGATGTCATTGGAAAGCCTATAAGCGAGGAACTCGGAGGTGAGTTGTCGGTGCTCATGCTTTGCATCCTTGCCATCCACCATCGGGCCTCGGCACATGTGAGTTGATACGCAACTAGATATGTGCCAATCGGGACCTCCCTTGAATGGTCTAGCACGCACAATCCAAGGACATCCTTCCGCCTCACACTTCACCGTGTAACGCTTCTTGATATCCGAGTGCACGACCGTGTAAGGACGATGATGCTTCACCGAGAAGTCCTTTATCCATTGCTTAAATTCCAACAAGGTCTTAAACCTTGATCCTTTGCAAAAGCCATTATTCACTTCATTGCCATCCCGGTAAGAACTTGTCCTTGGTCCAAGCACTATGCCTTTGCCACCATCAACCGTGGCTTCATCCGTGAGACTAAGATCACGAAACAAAGGCACCCGATGGTCCCGCCCCAATACGGTATGGTGGATTTCGGCCTCTCTAGCCGTGAACCCCTCCTCGTCAACTTCTTCTTCGGGACCATCATCATCCGAGTCCGAAGCATAGCCTCGAGAATACGGGAGTTCACGGTCCATGTCATGTTGAGTGATATATTTCTCCAAATCACCAACATTGTTGTCATGGAGTTCAACATCATCATCATCTTCACCCTCACAATCATCATTGTCCTCTTCCAACACTTCGTCTTGGTGTCTTGAAATCGGGCTCAATGTTTGGCTCAAAGGAGGTTCAATCCATAGCTCTTGCTCCACGGGTGGAGGACTCCTACTATCCAATGGGGAAGCACGGCGGTTCAAGTCCAAAGGCAATGAACTATCAACCTTCTTGGTAGCAAATAGCTCAAGAGCCTTGTCTAGTGATTCGGCCACCACCTCCTTGTATGCAAGCCAACGAGCCTCGGAGAAGATACGCATGGTCTTCCAACGAATATGCATTCCAAAACCCACATTATGTCTTCCCTCCAACTCAACAACATCACATGGGTCCATCCATTTCAATTCAATCCTCACTTGCTCCAAGACCTCGGCATAGGTGGGACTACGCTCAAACACAATATCTAGCTCATCCGGGTCCGGTTCTATGTTGCCTTTCAAAAAGGCATCCTTGTCCACATGATGAACATGAACAATTCTTGCCATCCCTAACACATAGGAGAATATGTTCATTAACTAACCATGACAAGATAAACAAAACTATACTAGACACATTACCAAACCATAAAGCTAACAAGAACACCCTCTCTTACATAAGCAAACCCTAACCCTAACCCTAGCCATAACATTCCAATATACCAAACAATGTCATTTCAACAACCCTAAACCTAACTAAATGCTTCATACACATCTTTATAACCAACATTGGCCAATGAATCTAACAAATTTCCAAACATTTCTCTCCAAATCAAATTTCTAGGGTTTCAAGCCAAGTCCAACCAAAATGAAAGATTTCCAAAGGTCAAAACGAAGGGGAATGAGGGAGGGTACCTCTAGCAGCTGGGGAGAGGCACAAATCCACCAAATAAAGCTTCCAATGTGAGAGATTTGAGGGGGGGGAGAAGGGGGCGCCTCCTTGCTGTTCTCCTTCCTTGGGTCGAGCTGGGAGTGAATGGGGAGGGGTGGGGAGGGGGGCTGCGGGCTGCAGGTTAAGTCTCAAAGTGTAGCGCCTATCCACCTGAGGCATAGCGCCTGGGCGTTACTCTCCCCAGGCGTAGCGCCTGGGCGTCATACGGCGGGGTGGGGCCAGGCGGTGCCACGCTGGCAGGGGGCATAGCGCCTAGCTGAAAGGCGCTACACTGTAGAGTGTAGCGCCTTGCTGTTAGGCGCTACAAAAAGGGTTAGTGCCAGTGAAATAGTTTTCCAGATGGGTCATTTCGTGAAATCCTTTCGAATTTGGGTTATTTTTGTCCATTCTGCCCTGTTTTCACCCTGCAGCCGTGTGGCTGTTGCTCTGTAGCGCTCGGCCGCACGGACATCAGCGGATATGACTGTCACACAGATGCGGGCCAGTGCCACGTGGACATCTTCCGGCTGCCCTATGCATGGCCGTGTAAGTCGTTCCAAATACCACCTAGTGTTGCACAGTCAAACTAACCCATAGACACGTAAGAGCAACTCTAAGGACTCGTTTGGCTTCTATCATTTGGGAACAAAAACATATAATCCATTTGACAAATCCACGATAGACCTGTTTGGTTGTCTCGGGATTGAATTCGTCATTTCAATCAGATATTCTAGAGAGTGGGCATTCGGAATTCAATCGAGATTCCATATAAAATGTGTGCGTTTTACTATTGATACCATCATTTTAATTAGAAATTTTAGTAAATGTGTATGATATGTTAAGTCAAACTTCTTTTTTCTAACGTGGTCATTTGTCTAAAAATCATTTCATTTCATAATTCCGTGCATCTGCGAAACATGATTCTCAGATTGGAATTTCAAATTGGGCAAATGAAACTATGACAACAATGTGCCTTCGACCAATTGACCCCTGTGACAATGTGCCTTCGACCGATGTGCAAATGGTTTCAAAACAAGCCCTAATAGATTTGCTAAAAAACGCCCACCCGAGGGCTGCCGATTGACCTCTGTGCCTTTGAACGGTGAAATGTAAGCTGGTCTCTAGCATGTGGTTTGTCTGGTTGAACATTGTAAAAACTGGTTGGTTTTACTAATTTAAAGTCATACAGGAATGCTTTTTATTTAAAATATAGAGAAAAAACCCTAAGTAGTATTTCTATCTCTAACATTCGATCGTCGGTGGTGGAGGCTCATCATTCTATTTTGCAGCCAATGGCATGCTTTTATTAGTATGGTGGTGTGTTTTAAAACTGGATTTTAACTTATTTGAAATGTTAGTGAATTGTGTAATTTTCAAAACGCGGAAAGTTTCAGTTACACATAGATAGAAAATTGGAGTTGAAACGGGCTTCATATATATACACACATAGTAGAAGAAATAGGAGAGAGAAAATATTAGAAAGGTTATGATTTTAGGTAATCTGAAATAGCACAGGGCTCCAAAACCTCTAAAATAGTTTTGAAGGGCCCTCTAAAATGTGTGCACTCCACACCACACTATCTCTTTTTCTTGCACTAGTCTTAGTAAATTCCATGTAAAAACTGTGTGGAAGTGTTGCAGGGTTTTTTTTTCCTGCATGCATTTTAAACGTGTACGTCTCGCTGTGGTCATCGACGACTCATCATATCACCGAGTGACAATCTCGAAGTAATGATGGAGGGATGTCGTAATCGTTGCGCACGATTCTAACTATGACTTGACAAAGCTTCTTAACTATTCTCCACGTCGCTTTCTCGCTTGATTGACCTATATTATTAATTAATCAATCAGAGATCCAGGATCAACAAAGAGGTTACTATGAAATAGCCGGTCAAGCTGAGCTACGATTATTCTCCTTATAATTCGCTTTCACTAGCTCGGACGAATTTCGCCTTGAGACAAGCCCTGCACTTGTGTGTGGTCGTTAAACTGGTTAGCGCCCAGCCACACAGACAAGACAGTTGTGGCTGTCGCACAGATGCGAACTGGTGCCAATGGATATCTTGTGTTATGTCAAAGACCCAAAAATTGGGGGCTCTTGGTGCAAATGAATTTCGTAGCAACTTTGGAGGATCCTATTCCTAGAAAAGCTTCACAGAGATTACAAATAATAGATTTGTGCCTCATGTAAATGATCCTTTGTTTTCGATGCAACTATATCACGCGCCATTTTTTCACACGAATTCTTGTTTATTTATTTTCTACATGACGCAACCAAACAACTTCTATTGTAGATTTACGTGTTCTGTTTTTAAAGAGGATTCATTACGAACATAACATTCTAATAGAGTACTACATTATTTTTCACATTGTTTCTAATAGAACTCACCGTTGTTGCCGGTCTAGGGAGGTGGAGGAGTGGCTCCGGCGCATGTAGATTAGGTCGCTCGCCGTAGGTGTCGTAGGATTAGGTTTAGGGTTTCTTGTGTCTGCCCATGTGGCGTATGGCGAGATGCCGCTCGGCATGTCCCCCCCTGGCGTTCTTGCACGACGACGGACGGTCGTCTTCGCTCAGGCCTGGACAACTCCTATGGTGGGAGCTTGCTAGGGTTTGGGCTGTGGGCGGAGGCCTCTCTAATAAGTGCTTTGGCTGTAGCTGGATCTGGCAAACCTGCGGCACTCTTCTCCCTCTGGCCGGCCTTGGTGGCGTGGGGTGGGGGGATGATGACACGAGGATTTTTGGGTGTATGCGGTGTCCTAGAAGCTTGGTGTGGGCTCAATCGGACCCAAACCTACATCTGCTGGAGGTGAAGGATCCCGCTAGGATGCTCCGATGGACGGAGACGGGCGCAGGGGTTTTCTTCATCTCCGGCGGCTTCCTCCATAAGGTCAGTGCACCTGGCTGGCTGCTACTTTCTACGCGTCTTCGTCGATCTTCTCTGGCTGGCCTTGGTGGCGAGGGGAGAAGTGGTGGCGTCGACGGGCGGCGGTCTGAAGAGGATCCAAGCCTGCAGCATCAACGAGCTCATCACGCGACGGGTAAGAGCGCCCTCGCGATCTTCGGCCGATTTGATGGCCTTCTCGGACGCACGAGATGCGTCTACTCAACCTCCAGGACGGAGGCTACTCATCGAGCTTAGCAACGACGTTCTGCGCTCTCTCGAAGCCAAGTGGTTCGCCCCCGGCAGCGGAAGGGTGGCCAGAGCTGGAGTCTTATCGTCGGTGGAGGATGACATGGGCTTGATTGCTTTTTTATTTTTTTTCCTAGGGTCCTCTTTGTAAAAGCGCAGCCCTATGAAATGTGTAAGGGCCTGCGTGTAAAATTATACCCACGGCTTTGATAATAAAAGCTACATCGGGATCTTTTCAGACCCCTCTATCGTTAAAAAAAAGCTAGTGTTGGACAATCGGAGATTTCACACCTAATCTGCTCGCTAGCATGGGCTGGCATCCTATGAGGCCATGACCCGATTGGTGCTATCTTTGTCTCTACCTCTCGTGAGTCCCCAAAATGTGTTTTTATCTTTGCGCAGATTTTCGCTAGACTTATATTTGTCCCAATAAGCAAACACGTACGCTTATAAGCTTGTAGAAAAGAAGACACATCTTGTCAGTATGTGTAACTTCCTTAATTAACATCCCGCTTCATTTTCCATATTCTCGTACTTTTGTCGAATTTTATTATAGCTGTGAAAACAATTTCACAACAGCTTTTTGGACTTACTGTAATTAATAAAAGTACGCTAAAAAAATAATAGGAAAATGTTAGTCTTTGGTGTTTACCGGTATCCCTGACATACACATTTTCTGGGTCACACACATGGAATATCTAGCCCTCTCTTTCGCCACCAAGATTCCTTCTAGTTCTGCGCCATCTGGGCGTCCCCTTTCGTCTCCCCAATCGGCTCCCTTCCAAATTAAACCACACACTCGCTTGGTCTCAATCGTACACAGCTCAAGCGTCTTCACGCCGATGGCTACGCACCACGTGCCAATTGGCCGAGACTGGACCATGCATAACCAACAGATCGGATTCCGTCCGGTCCATGGATCAGATCCCCACATGCATGCAGACACTAGAGGAAAAAGGGTCATCCGTTCGCCACCCCTGGAAGCATTAGTCCCGGTTGCGCCACCAACCGGGACTAATGCTGGCACGCGTCCCGGTTGGAGCGGGCACGGGGCCAGGGGGCATGGGTCCCGGTTGGTAAGGGGGCATGCGTCCCGGTTGGAGCCACCAACCGGGACTAAAGGTTTGGCCACAGCCACGTGGCGTGGCACGCACCTTTAGTCCCGGTTGCTGGCTCCAACCGGGACTAAAGACCCCTTGCCCTCTATAAATGCAACGCCCCAGCCCCCTCTGCCTCCACTCTGTTTTTTCGAATGGTGTAAGGTGTGAGGGTGTGTGCTAGTTTTTTCTCATGCATGCATTGAAGGTGTTTGTTGAAATGTTTGAGTGAAAAATCCAGTTGTAGAACAAAAATATAGAAGGTGTCCGAGACGCACTTGAGCTTTCTCCTCTTTATTTCCCTCGATCGAGGTTAGCAATCCTATCTTTTCTAGGTCATTGATACAATTCATGTGTCGGTGTGAATTGGTTATTTCACTATTTATGATGTCCTGTTTTTTGATAAACTTACTTATATGATGCAGATGAACGGTCGGGAATGGATGTACGGTGATCGGCGGGTAGCCGGGTATATCAAAGGCGTGGATAAATTTATCGATGTGGCTACGGCAAACAAAGAGAATGGATTTATACGTTGTCCATGTGTTCAATGTCGGAACAACAAGGAGTACTCTTCCTCGAAAATCATTCGCGGCCACCTGATTATGAAAGGTTTCATGCCCAACTATAATTGCTGGACCAAGCACGGGGAAAGAGGGGTTATGATGGAAGATGGTGAAGAAGAAGATGATGATAACAACTATCATCATATGTTTCCTGAATACGGTGATACTGCTATGGAAGACAATGGAGAGGAAAAAGGTGAAGAACGGGCATCAGATGAGCCGGCTGATGAACTTGGTAGGGTCATTTCTGATACAAAGCGAGACTGTGAAACAGAAAATGAGAAGTTGAAGTTAGAGGGCATGTTAGAAGATCACAAGAAATTGTTGTACCCAAATTGTGAAGATGGCAGCACAAAGCTCGGTACCACACTGGAATTGTTGCGATGGAAGGCAGAGTGTGGTCTAACTGACTCCTCATTTGAAAAGATGCTGAAAATAATGAAGCCGAAGTTTCCAAAACATAACGAACTTCCCGAGAGTACCTACGAAGCAAAGAAGACTCTCTGTCCTCTGGGATTAGATGTGCAAAAGATACATGCATGCATTAATGACTGCATCCTCTACCGCGGTAAGGAGTATGAGAATTTAGATAAATGCCCGGTATGCAACGCGTTGCGGTATAAGATCAGACGAGATGACCCTGGTGATGTTGAGGGAGAGCCCCTCCGGAAGAGGGTTCCTGCTAAGGTTATGTGGTATGCTCCTATAATACCAAGGTTGAAACGCATGTTCAGAAACAAAGAGCATGCCAGGTTGTTGCGATGGCACAAAGAAGACCGTAAGAAAGACGGGGAGTTGAGACACCCTGCTGATGGGTCACAGTGGAGAAAAATCGAGAGAGACTTCCCAGACTTTGCAGGTGACGCAAGGAACTTATGGTTTGGTCTAAGTACGGATGGCATGAATCCTTTTGGGGAGCAGAGCTGCAGTCACAGCACCTGGCCCGTGACTCTATGTATCTACAACCTGCCTCCTTGGTTGTGCATGAAGCGTAAGTTCATTATGATGCCAGTGCTCATCCAAGGCCCGAAGCAACCGGGCAACGACATTGATGTGTACCTTAGGCCATTAGTTGAAGAACTCTTACAGTTGTGGGGCAAACCAGGTGTACGTGCGTGGGATGAGAACAAACAGGAGCCATTTAATCTACGAGGGTTGTTATTCGTAACCATCAATGATTGGCCTGCTCTTAGTAACCTTTCAGGACAGACAAACAAAGGATATAAGGCATGCACCCACTGTTTAGATAAGACCGAAGGTACATATTTGCATAAATGCAAGAAGGTTGTGTACCTAGCGAATCGACGATTTCTTCCGACCAATCATCCCGTAAGAAAGAAAGGCAAGCATTTTAAAGGTGAGGCAGATCACCGGAAGAAGCCTGAACTCCCTGCTGGTGATGATGTATTTGGTATGGTCAAGGACATAGAAGTAATCTTTGGAAAGGGTCCCGGCGGTCAATCAGTTCCGAACGACGTCGCTACAGGACACGCACCCATGTGGAAGAAGAAATCTATATTTTGGGAGCTGCCATATTAGAAAGTCCTGCGTGTCCGCTCTTCAATCGACGTGATGCACGTGACGAAGAATCTCTGCGTGAACCTGCTAGGATTCCTAGGCGTGTATGGTAAGACAAAAGATACACCTGAAGCACGGGAGGACCAACAAATTATGAAAGACCCAAAGAACATGCATACAGATAACAAGATGGATAAAGGGCGTCACTTAAGTCGTGCCAGCTATGCTCTTACCAAAGCAGAGAAGGAAATCTTTTTTGAAGTCCTTTACAGTATCAAGGTGCCGTCGGGCTTCTCATCTAATATAAAGGGGATAATAAATATGGCAGAGAAAAAGTTCCAAAACCTGAAGTCTCATGACTGTCACGTGATTATGACGCAGTTGCTTCCGATTGCATTGAGGGGGCTTCTACCGGAAAATGTTCGAGTACCCATTGTGAAGCTGTGTGCATTCCTCAATGCAATATCTCAGAAGGTAATCAATCCAGATATTCTGCCAAGGTTACAGAAGGATGTGGTACAATGTCTTGTTAGTTTTGAATTGGTGTTCCCACCATCCTTCTTCAATATTATGACGCATCTCCTGGTTCATCTAGTGGAAGAGATTGCCATTCTCGGTCCGGTATTTCTGCACAATATGTTCCCCTTTGAGAGGTTCATGGGAGTCTTAAAGAAATATGTTCATAACCGTGCTAGACCAGAAGGAAGCATCTCCAAGGGATATGGAACAGAGGAGGTCATTGAGTTTTGTGTTGACTTTATTCCTGACCTTAAGCCGATTGGTGTTTCTGACTCGCGGCATGAGGGAAGACTAAGTGGAAAAGGCACGCTGGGAAAGAAAGCAATGATATGTAGGGACGGGGATTCTTTCACTAAAGCACACTACACAGTTCTACATAATTCCACCTTGGCAGCTCCGTATATCGAGGAACACAAGAATATTGTACGCTCCAAAAACCCGGGGAAGCCTGAATCATGGATTACAGATGAACACATGAAGTCTTTCGGTGGTTGGATGCGGACACATCTCTTGAATGACACCACTGTTGGAGATCAGCTATACTTGTTGGCCGCGTCACCATCTTCTACTGTATTGAATTTCCAAGGGTACGAAATAAATGGGAATACATTCTACACGATCGCCCAAGATAAAAAGAGCACCAACCAAAATAGTGGTGTCCGCTTTGATGCAATAGACGAGAATGGACAAAAGGACACATATTATGGTTACATAGAGGAGATATGGGAACTAGACTATGGAGTCTCTTTTAAGGTCCCTTTGTTTCGCTGCAAATGGGTCAACCTGAATGGGGAAGGGGTAAAGATAGACCAGTTGTACGGAATGACAACAGTGGATCTCAACAATCTTGGTTATAGAGATGAACCATTCGTCCTAGCCAATGATGTGTCTCAGGTTTTCTATGTGAAGGACATGTCCTCCAAACCGAAAAAAAGAAAAAATATGCAAACGAATACATCATATGATGAGCCAAAGCGTCACATAGTTCTTTCAGGGAAAAGAAACATCGTGGGAATCGAGGACAAGACAGACATGTCAGAAGATTATAATAAGTTTGATGAAATTCCGCCCTTCACAGTGAAAACTGACCCAAGCATTCCGTTAAGTAAAGAAGATGCTCCATGGTTACGTCTGAAGCGGTCATAAGGAATGACATATGCCAAGAAGTTCATGCTCATATTATGTAACTCTAGTTCATGTCTTTCGCGGTTTGTGGCTTGACCGAAGGATATCTTTCGCGGTTTGTGGCCTTTAGTCCCGGTTTTGTAGTCTCAGTTTTTAAATATTAATAAATGTCTTGAGTGTTAGTCCCATTTTGTGGCTGGAGCGGGAGTGCCTCTATGACCAGTTTCTCGGAGATGCCGGAGGACTGGGCTCCGTCGGCATCTCCCTGAAACTGGCCACAGTGGTGTCCCTGCTCTCGAAAACCATCTTGCAGCTTGTAACTTCACTAACTAGATCAATACGCCTCGGAGCTAACTAATTTCACATATTAGGGATTGCCTCTATGACCAGTTTCTCGGAGATGCCGGAGGACTGGGCTCCGTCGGCATCTCCCTGAAACTGGCCGCAGTGGTGTCCCTGCTCTCGAAAACCATCTTGCAGCTTGTAACTTCACTAACTAGATCAATACGCCTCGGAGCTAACTAATTTCACATATTAGGGAGTGCCTCTATGACCAGTTTCTCGGAGATGCCGGAGGACTGGGCTCCGTCGGCATCTCCCTGAAACTGGCCGCAGTGGTGTCCCTGCTCTCGAAAACCATCTTGCAGCTTGTAACTTCACTAACTAGATCAATACGCCTAGGAGCTAACTAATTTCACATATTAGGGAGTGCCTCTATGACCAGTTTCTCGGAGATGCCGGAGGACTGGGCTCCGTCGGCATCTCCCTGAAACTGGCCGCAGTGGTGTCCCTGCTCTCGAAAACCATCTTGGAGATGCCTCAAACTGGCTGGAGGACTGGACTCACAAGGATGCATATTTATAGTACAAGCAGCTCGGCATAATGTCGACACTCACGACATAATGTCGACACTCACCCCTATTATTAGTGCTGACTCATCTTTAGTCCCGGTTGGTGTCTCCAACCGGGACTAAAGGTTCATCTTTAGTCCCGGTTGGTGACACCATCCGGGACAAGGTACAAGCCGCACGACATAATGTCGACACTCACCCCTATTATTAGTGTTGTCTGGCCCACTCTGCCGCAATCCCTTTAGTCCCGGTTTGTGACTACATCCGGGACTAAATGTGTGCTGAACAATGATCATGTTTCGCAAAATACCAGACTTGGTATATTGATCATGTTTCGAAAAAACCTTCACAAAATGACCTATCATGTTCGAGGTTTCATGGCTTTCGGTCCAAATGACCGATGTTATGTGCTGAATCACGGCATAGTTTGTGATGTTGTGCCCATATTATGCATGTGTGTGGACATTGGTATGTAGAACAATGTTGCAGGAGGAAGTTTTCCTTTTTGTCGCACGGAAAATCCCTTTTCCATTTTCCGAGCGCAAAAAACGGGTCGTTTTGTGAAGTAACCACCAAAATGCCGTTTCAGAATGCTACCGTCCTATTTTCCTAAAATACTAGACCACCTTACATGGACTATATCCCAACCGGTACATCTCAAACCTTTTCGTCCATCCCGGGTAAAAAGGACAAATGTCTGCCGAATCGGCAGGAAGTGGGTCCGGTTTGTACTACAGGTACATGATCTATCGCCCGTGATTTTTTGAAAAAATCATTTTTAGACTCGCAATATGTGGTTTCTTCAGAGATCCAATGCAAGTTCTAACGATGCCCGTCCCCTATCTTCATGCACACCGGTTCGACCATAGTTAGAAATTCAGATAATTCAAAACAGGCATAATAAATTCAAAAAAAACCCGAACAATGAAAATCCTTCGCGTGGTGTCATATTATGTTACATAGTTGAAAGGAAAAATACCAGACTTGGTATATTGATCATGTTTCGAAAAAACCTTCACAAAATGACCTATCATGTTCGAGGTTTCATGGCTTTCGGTCCAAATGACCGATGTTATGTGCTGAATCACGGCATAGTTTGTGATGTTGTGCCCATATTATGCATGTGTGTGGACATTGGTATGTAGAACAATGTTGCAGGAGGAAGTTTTCCTTTTTGTCGCACGGAAAATCCCTTTTCCATTTTCCGAGCGCAAAAAACGGGTCGTTTTGTGAAGTAACCACCAAAATGCCGTTTCAGAATGCTACCGTCCTATTTTCCTAAAATACTAGACCACCTTACATGGACTATATCCCAACCGGTACATCTCAAACCTTTTCGTCCATCCCGGGTAAAAAGGACAAATGTCTGCCGAATCGGTAGGAAGTGGGTCCGGTTTGTACTACAGGTACATGATCTATCGCCCGTGATTTTTTGAAAAAATCATTTTTAGACTCGCAATATGTGGTTTCTTTAGAGATCCAATGCAAGTTCTAACGATGCCCGTCCCCTATATTCATGCACACCGGTTCGACCATAGTTAGAAATTCAAATAATTCAAAACGGGCATAATAAATTCAAAAAAAACCCGAACAATGAAAATCCTTCGCGTGGTGTCATATTATGTTACATAGTTGAAAGGAAAAATACCAGACTTGGTATATTGATCATGTTTCGAAAAAACCTTCACAAAATGACCTATCATGTTCGAGGTTTCATGGCTTTTGGTCCAAATGACCGATGTTATGTGCTGAATCACGGCATAGTTTGTGATGTTGTGCCCATATTATGCATGTGTGTGGACATTGGTATGTAGAACAATGTTGCAGGAGGAAGTTTTCCTTTTTGTCGCACGGAAAATCCCTTTTCCATTTTCCGAGCGCAAAAAACGGGTCGTTTTGTGAAGTAACCACCAAAATGCCGTTTCAGAATGCTACCGTCCTATTTTCCTAAAATACTAGACCACCTTACATGGACTATATCCCAACCGGTACATCTCAAACCTTTTCGTCCATCCCGGGTAAAAAGGACAAATGTCTGCCGAATCGGTAGGAAGTGGGTCCGGTTTGTACTACAGGTACATGATCTATCGCCCGTGATTTTTTGAAAAAATCATTTTTAGACTCGCAATATGTGGTTTCTTCAGAGATCCAATGCAAGTTCTAACGATGCCCGTCCCCTATCTTCATGCACACCGGTTCGACCATAGTTAGAAATTCAGATAATTCAAAACGGGCATAATAAATTCAAAAAAACCCGAACAATGAAAATCCTTCACGTGGTGTCATATTATGTTACATAGTTGAAAGGAAAAATACCAGACTTGGTATATTGATCATGTTTCGAAAAAACCTTCACAAAATGACCTATCATGTTCGAGGTTTCATGGCTTTCGGTCCAAATGACCGATGTTATGTGCTGAATCACGGCATAGTTTGTGATGTTGTGCCCATATTATGCATGTGTGTGGAAATTGGTATGTAGAACAATGTTGCAGGAGGAAGTTTTCCTTTTTGTCGCACGGAAAATCCCTTTTCCATTTTCCGAGCGCAAAAAACGGGTCGTTTTGTGAAGTAACCACCAAAATGCCGTTTCAGAATGCTACCGTCCTATTTTCCTAAAATACTAGACCATCTTACATGGACTATATCCCAACCGGTACATCTCAAACCTTTTCGTCCATCCCGGGTAAAAAGGACAAATGTCTGCCGAATCGGTAGGAAGTGGGTCCGGTTTGTACTACAGGTACATGATCTATCGCCCGTGATTTTTTGAAAAAATCATTTTTAGACTCGCAATATGTGGTTTCTTCAGAGATCCAATGCAAGTTCTAACGATGCCCGTCCCCTATCTTCATGCACACCGGTTCGACCATAGTTAGAAATTCAGATAATTCAAAACGGGCATAATAAATTCAAAAAAAACCGGCATATAAGTTCAAAATCCAAACACTTCTTATGTTTAAAGTTTTTCTAAATTCCAAATTGATATTAAAAAAATATAAGTTAATTCATTTTTAATTGTAAATGGTTCATATTTTAAATGGTTACATTAATTATTTTTTAAAACAGAAAATGTTTTTGAATTATTTATTTAAATCCAAACACTTTTTATGTTTAAATTTTTTCTAAATTCCAAATTAATATTCAAAAATATAAGTTAATTCATTTTAAAAGGTTACATTAATTATTTTTTAAAAATAGAATATGTTTTTGAATTATTTATTCAAATCCATACACTTCTTATATTTAAAGTTTTTCTAAATTCCAAATTAATATTCAAAAATATAAGTTAATTCATTTTAAAAGGTTACATTAATTATTTTTTAAAAATAGAATATGTTTTTGAATTATTTATTCAAATCCATACACTTCTTATATTTAAAGTTTTTCTAAATTCCAAATTAATATTCAAAAATATAAGTTAATTCATTTTAAAAGGTTACATTAATTATTTTTTAAAAATAGAATATGTTTTTGAATTATTTATTCAAATCCATACACTTCTTATATTTAAAGTTTTTCTAAATTCCAAATTGATATTAAAAAAATATAAGTTAATTCATTTTTAATTGTAAATGGTTCATATTTTAAATGGTTACATTAATTATTTTTCAAAACAGAAAATGGTTTCGAATTATTTATTCAAATCCAAACACTTTTTATGTTTAAAGTTTTTCTAAATTCCAAATTAATTATCATTTAAAAAACATTACAAATTTAAACCCCAAAATAAAAAATAAGGCGGGAACAGAGAGAAAATAACTGAAAAAAATTGAAAACAGGGGAATACGTCCCGGTTGGAGCCACCAACCGGGACGGAAGAGCCCCCTGCGCGCGCGCCCCTTCACCTGCTGAAAATTGGACTATAGGTCCCGGTTGGTGGCTCCAACCGGGACGTATGCACCTTTAGTCCCGGTTGGAGCCACGAACCGGGACTAAAGGCCCTTTAGTTATAACCGTGCCTCCTCTTCTTCTTCCCTTCCCCACTCACTTCTCTGCCTCTGCCCGCGCCCTCGCCGACGACGACGCCGCCAGGCTGCCCCCGCCACCGCCGCGCGCTCCCCGTAGCGGCTCCGTCGTCAACGCCTCCGCCTCCGGCCGCCGCCCGCGTCTCTTCCCGCGCGCCGACGACCGCGCCGCCCGCGCGTCTCCTTCCCCCGACGACCGCCGGCCGCGCCCGCGTCTCTGCTTCCCGTCGACGACGCGCCCACCGCCGCGCGTCTCCTTCCCCCACCGCCGCGCGTCAGGTACGGCGCCGCCCCTCCCTGCCTCTCTGTCCTCCCCCTCCCTCTGCTGCTGGTGGCAAAACAGAGCACCCGAATTAGATTGATTTTTTTTTGAACGGATTACGGGTGCAGAGCACCCGAAATATATTGCTGCAATAATGTCGCTGGAGTACAGGAGGCCTAAGAAATAAAAATTACACAGAGGCCCAGAAAATAAGCACCGAGGACCCTAAAAGAAACTTGAAAAAGCAATCAAGTCCACCATCTTCTTCCTCCTCCAGATCGACGAAGAAGCTCCGGTATCGGCCCGCACCTTGCCACAGGGGACGACCGACACACAGGGTGAAGCAGCGAAGGAGCGGCAGCCCTACTGCCCTTGAGTCCGACGTGTTGACGAAGCATCAGCCGCCAAGAAGCCGCCGGAGAGAAGCTCCCGGATCGAAACCGCCGCGACAGGAAGCCAACACCTACACACCACAAGCCACCACCATGGTCGCTTGGTTCCGGAGTTCCTTGAGTTAGGGTTTGCGCCCCTCGGAACCCCGATTAACTTGTCGAGCATGCTTTAGGGTTACATTCCAATGCACATTAACTTGTCGTATCATCATCATTGCTTGAGCATTGCATCGATTCCATGTGTTGATTGTTTCCCTTTCTTTCCGGTGATTTGGTTCTTCTCGGTAGAATACGATATCGAGATCGAGATCGAAGACCGAGATCAAGACCATAGATAGATCTAATTAAATCACAAGTTTAATTAGAACACCCTAGTAACCCTAACAGGTGATTTCGGAGTTCCTTGAGTTAGGGTTTGCGCCCCTCGGAACCCCGATTAACTTGTCGAGAATGCTTTAGGGTTACATTCCAATGCACATTAACTTGTCGTATCATCATCATTGCTTGAGCATTGCATCGATGCCATGTGTTGATTGTTTCCCTTTCTTTCCGGTGATTTGGTTCTTCTCGGTAGAATACGATATCGAGATTGAGATTGAAGACCGAGATCAAGACCATAGATAGATCGAAGACCTTTTGTAGCCTTATACTCATGTTCCCCTCTCATAGCCTTAGGGTTTAGGGTTTCTCTTCATTTTTATTATTGTGTATGTATATATTAGGGTTTCACCTTCGATCCGGAAAATATTCGTTAGCCGCTTTGACTTATTCGTAACTTTCTCCTTTAGCCGCTTTGACTTATTCGTTTTTCCACCTATGCAGAAAATATGGACCCACACGTCAGAGACGAAGAAAAGGAAGAGTTGATCCAAGGTGTGATCCGTGGGGAAGATAATTTAGACGTATCAACGTTTCTGAACAACTCCGGTGAGGGTGATCCTCTTTTTACCGGAGTAGATAACTTGTTTGAGGTTGAAGGTGTTGCCTTCCGCGAGGGAGAAGGCGATGCCTTGTGTAATCGAGAAGACGACCGCTCCGGCGAGGTGCATGTAATATAAATCAATTCATTAATTAATCATCTGCTATCTATATAGGAATAGTAACGACGATCTTTCTTCTTTTAGCCCTCCGGATCGAAGGAATCTACTGAAAAGAGCAGACGAGGCCCAACCAAAAAGTTGCAAGACCATGAGAGGTTTAGGATCGAAGATGTCGCTGAAGACGGCAGACCGACAGCTCCCGAAGTTGTCGCAACCAAATTTGTGGCACAATGCGGAGTAATCGTTAGGGACTTAATCCCGATCACCATTAGAAATTGGAATAGGCCTGCTAAAGCGGATGAAGAGGGAACATGTTTATTTGTCCCTAACCACGCCAAAGATTTACTGTGGAAGAGGCTCATGGTTAATTTCAAACTACCGAAGATAGAGCTGGATCCAAATGCGGAGGATCCAGTTGAGGACGCCTTACAACATGGGAGAGCCATGGAGGCTAAGGTCAGGGAGTGGGCTTTGAAGAAGATGGCCCAGTGTTTCACCAACTGGAAGAAAAGATTGCACCTTGACTATGTCGTGAAAGAGAAGACTCCGGATTTCAAGAAGACTCAGTTTCAGAAGATAAAACCATTCTGGGCTGAGTTTGTGGAATACAAGACATTGGAAAAAGCTAAGGAAATGTCTGCAAAGAATAAGCTGAATGCTGCTAACAAGAAGTATCACCATACTATGGGGCAAGGTGGCTACAGGGCTGGCATTCCTAAGTGGGAGAAACTTGAGGAAGAACTGCGTGCTAAAAAGATCACTCCAGAGACAGACGATTGGGTAGAACGTGCAAGGAATTGGTTTTACGGGCATGGGGGCACGTTGGACTCGGAAGGGAGGTGTATATATAACATACGACATAAAGAAGACCCCTTGCCAATCGAGAGGATGAGAAAAGCAGTAAAGGCTGTTAAAGATGGGGACTTCATTCCCGATAGAGAGAATGATGAGCTCACACTCGCCCTTGGAAATAAGGAACATGATGGACGAACACGAGGCACAATAGGCTCCCAATCATGGAGGACTGGGTTTCCCGAAGAGAGGAAGAAATATCCTGATAGAAGCCGTCAGAGGAGTAAGGACAGGGCGGCAGTTGAAGCAGAAAGTCAGAAAGAGCGAATGCGTTTAATTGAAGAACGATTAAAGCAACAACAAGATGAAATTAACTCACTTAAAGAGCAAAGTACTACCGGCCCATCTCAGCAGCACACTGCATTCGATGCTACCGGCCTATCGAATAATCGAAAAAGTAGTGTGGCTTCCACCGAGGTCCCGGGTGATGACAATGGCGATGCCGATGATGCACCGACGATGGCTCCTGTTGGCTACCCAGTGGATGATATCACAGAGATGACACACTGCGAGCTACATGTCAAAGTTGTGAACATATCAATGAAGGTGGCGGTCGGCTATGCCTTACCAATTGGACCCACACCAACTTACCACAGTCGTCCGGTTCCAGAGGGCTACGCTGTTGTCGGCGTGGATGAAATCATGCCCACCTTTGAGGTTTTGGATCTTCACTACCCTGCTGGTGAAGGGGATGTGACTGTGCTGGGTGACGCAAAAAACGTCACCATTCTATGGCCGAAGGATTGTATCGTGCTTCGAAATCACACGCCAAGGCCATCTTCGCCGCCGCCTCACCCGTCTCCAGCGAGGTCGTCGCCGCCGCGGCAGCCGTCTTCGTCGCCTCACCCGGCTCCGTCGCCTCACCCGTCTCCGGTGCAGCCATCGCCGCGGGAGCCATCGCCGACGCCTCAGGATAAAAAGCGTAAGCGTACCGCTACTGTGCGTCGTAAGCGATCGCCGAAACGTAAACAAGAGCCTCTTCCAAAAGTACCAACGGTTCCTCCCAAGAGAGCTTATGACTGTACTGAAGAGGAGACTGCGGCGATCGTTGATGCGGAAACGACAACGTTTTTTGCTAAGCTGAGGCGGCCGAAAGAGCCAGAGTTCCCGAGCACCAAAGAAGAAAAAGCCAAAGTGTTGAAAATGCTAAAGACTCTTCATCAACCCGAGCCAAAGCTGTCATCAGACTATGAGCGTTCTATTCTCAAGTCACATGCGGCACAAAAAGCCTCGAAGAGCAGTACTGATGCAAGCGGGAAATCTGTTGCCCAGCTCGGAGAACAAGCAAAACAGACTTGCGCCCCTCTCAAGGTGATTTCTCAAACCAATGTGGGGTCGAGCAAATATGGGGCCGAAGAGCAGTATGATCCAGAGGTAGTTGCACAATACGGAGAAGCTGCCGCTGCTCAAGGTATGAGTATTGCCCAGTACTTATCCCAGTTAGAGTTCTTCCCCGTGAGTGAAGTAGCATACCAATACCAGTACGGAAAACCTCTCGTCAAACCTGAGGAGGTAAACAATCTTCCAACAAAAATGCGAAGATTGCATAACTGGTACTTGCATGCCACAAAGGCCGGGGCTAACTGGATAGTGCTGAGGGTTACAAAAAAGCATCATGGGAAAGAAAGGGATGACATGATATCCATTGAATTTGATGAACTATTTCAATTATTTAATCAAGACGCCTTGGACAAATCGATCATGAGTGCCTATTGTCTGTAAGTACTAATTCTGTAATTAACTTAGTCTCCATCTATATTATTTTGTTTATTGCATGTATATAATCATACTTTAATATGCAGAATGAAGATTCTCGAATGCAGCAGAGGACAAATCTATGACATTGGCTTCATTGACCCATATTGGGTTCATGAAGCTAATCTCAAAATAAGCCCCCAGGATAGTATGGATAATATAGTACACGCGTTAAGGTTTCAAGAAACCAAAAGGGAAATACTATTTCCTTACAACTTCCAGTGAGTGTTATTGTCTTGTATACACTTTCTATTTCGCTTACTCGATGTTAAGTATATAATTGATTAGTTCTGCATTCGCAGGTACCACTATATTCTGTTAATCATTCAACTTGACAAAGGGCGTGTACTAGTCATTGACTCGAAACATAAACCCCTTGAGACGTGGAAGGACATGCAGATACTTCTCCAGCGGTAATTCTAATCATTACGACACTATATCGGCAACGTTCGTGAATTTTATGATATCAAGTACTTAATAACTTATTTTATTCGTTTTCTACGCCGGGCAGCGCTTGGAAACGGTTCACCAAGAAGGCTAGGGGTGTTTGGAAAGAGGAGCTTATATTTCAACCACTAGATGTAAGCACCACTAGCTATATCCGCGCATCTCTTTGATTCTAGTTTTGATACAGTTATTATCATGCTTGATTATTATTTTGATTGAACTCTGTTGTCGTAAAGTGCCTGACGCAGGGACCAGGTAACAATCTATGTGGATACTATGTATGCGAGTTCATCCGGCAGACGTGCGATGAGAAGGGCAGAAATTTAGAGCAACTCCACGTATGTAAACAATTTCTATAGTTTTTAATTACAATCAAATTGTGTTTAGTTTTATATTCATATAGGCTGACTCTTTTTTTAAATCAGATCGAACGTCTACGGGACGGTCTTCTGCCAAAGGATCGCATACGAGCAATACAGGAGGAATTGGCGGGATTCTTGGATGCAGAAGTCCTAGACCCAAAAGGAGAATACTATTCGGCTGTGTATAGACAATAGGGATTGTAAAAATAGCAACTTTCAAGGAATTGGCCGGTAGCATCGAATAGCAACTTTTGTATGTGGTGCATGAACTCGATCCGTGTATTGAATGTAAAATGTTGTCATGATGATCTTGTGTAATATAAGGTTCCTTCATTGATAAGTGCAAAACACTAAATAAACAATAAAACAACCTAAATGTATTCTCTGCCGCGGCACAAAAAGTGGCGAAAATGCTGCCGCGGCAACAAAATGTGTCAAAATGAATTCTCTGCCGCGGCAGAGAAATGGGCCAAATCTCTGCCGTGGCAGCAGGTTATTAGTCCCGGTTCGTGTTACGAACCGGGACTAAAGCTCCACCCCCCCTCGCGCTCTGATGCCGCCACGTGTGCCCCCATTTGTCCCGGTTGAACCGGGACAAATGCTCCACCCCCCCTCGCGCTCTGATGCCGCCACGTGTGCCCCCATTTGTCCCGGTTGGTGGGGCAACCGGGACTAAAGGTTAGAGCTTTAGTCCCGATTGCCCCGTCCCGGTTGGGCAACCGGGACTAATGGCCCTTACCAACCGGGACGCATGGGGCGTTCTCTACCAGTGAGAGCCGCACAAGCCTCCATCACGAACGGACGCATCGTCTGCCGATCGAGCAGGGACAGTAGGCATGGTAATAACAGAGACGTGGGATTTAATTTGGATCGTACTACGTGCCAGAATCAAAGCACGGAATAACCATGTGGTTTAACCAATCCCATCTCGAAAGCACCTGATGAAGTGTACTATTATTGAGTCTTGCTGACAAAGGCTAGATGCCGATAGATCAACGGCATGAAAATGACCAGACGCTGCAGATTGTATATATGTGTGCAGAACTTGATCTGGGAGCTAGTGAAAGCTCTCGACTTAGTTGGAAAACAAAGAAAGCACATTGCAAGAGAGCAAGAGCATACGTCAGTCCTGTGTTGAAATATAGGATGGGCTTAACAATTTCAGAAAAATCTGTAAAGACCATTCATGGCAAAAGGAGTGGAGAAAGTTTAGTCTCATACGGCTAGTTGGGAGAGATTTTCACCAACATATAAGGTGAGCTCTTCTTCCACTGGTATGACTTGGTGTGAAGAGAAGAGAGGCGTTCTACACACGTGCTCCTTCTCCGCCGTCCGCCTTGACTACGTTTTCAGTAATTTATTATGGGCATTTCTAGTAATTAATTACGGTTGTGCCTATATCTTGGAGAGTTCTCTCCTCTTTAGATACATAAGAGAACCACTGCCAAGAGAGTTCTCTCCTCTCTAGATACAAAAGAGCGGGTGATCTCATTCCGTCCACCGTGTACACGACTGGCGGAAGAGCAGGCCTCCGAAATCCCGCCTCTCCAGATCCTGTACGGGAGAGGTGCGATTAGGTTTTTAGAGAGCGTCTTCGACGCGACTGCTCGCCTTCGATCCACTACTTCCACACATTCTTCATCACTATGGCTACTGAAGCCAAACAGGCCGCCGCTGTGTCCAAGAGGGCGGCCAATGAGGCTGTCGCCACCGTTGCTGCTACGGCCAATTGGCATACTGGAGTGTACCATATGCTAATCTCTATCTTACTTATTTCTGTATGTCTAGAACTAGTAATGTTCGTAGAAAACTCTTCAATTAATTATATATTTAATTTCATGTTGAATTTTTACGAATCATATTCGTTAAATTTTGTTTCCTAACTGTTGTGGCCAATGTTTTAATCTTTCATATTTCAGTTAAACAAATTTATGTCAAAGAAATCTTATATTCTTAAGTTGGGCGAGGAGGGGGCAATTGCCCCCCTCCACCCGTGACTTTCCGTACCAAAAATGTGGACCGTCCGATTTCCCGTGGATTATATGCTTATATTTTTATTTATTGGCGGTACATATTTTGCATATTACAAATTCATCGGATATTTCTGCAGCAACGAGATATGTTCTCAACGCGGCGATCCTACCGGTAGCGGTATATGCCGCCGGTGTTGCATCGCCCGCACAACGCTGATTTTAGATTCGCATCTTCCATTTGCCCGTTTTCTTTCCGTTCCATATGCGTTAGATGAGATTCCCGCATGATTAGGTAGGCCCCACCCACGTGCGTGCATAAGTCTCGTTGGTAACTTGCCCTAAGGCCTTTTACAATGGGTGTATCTTAGCTCTATATCCTAGGCAATTTGCTTATGTGGCACCATAGTTAATGAAGAAAGAGAGTGATGTTGTATCTTAGCTAAGCTACACCTCCCGCACGTAACCATAGGCAAAAAAAACTTGGCTAGTCCAATCATACATATGCATGAGCACAAAATCATTAAATACAACATCTCTAAGAAACCCATCACCCCATTGTGATGATTGTTTCTTAAATTTAATATCTCCTATGAAAACATGCTAAGATACACCCCACTGGAAAAGACCTAAGAAAACAATTGTCTACTCGTTTAGCGTGAATCACGTATGCATGCGTCATGATCACAACTCCTGGCTTCTCTCCTCCAATTCTTTTCTTGCTAGCTATAAGGTTGGTCATAGTGATAAGTAACTTAGTCTAGCTATAAGCAGTAACATTTATATTTTACTAATTAATGTTACTATTTTTATAGTGGAAAGTAACATGTGTGGTGTCATGCAAGAACTAATTAATTAAATTGTAAATTTATATGGTCTTGGTATGTGTGATGTTATGGTAACTAGCTAAATTACTATCTCTCTCTTTTTCTTCATTAATTACCATGCCATGTCACCAATTTACTTACTTGGCATTATATGTACATGCATGTTACTAGATAAGTTACTACCACTATGACTAGCCTAACTGTCTCGCGATTTTTTATTAGGACTTAATTAATAGGATGGAGGGGAGAAGGTTAGCTAATTTTACACACCTACGCCTTAAGTTGTGGAAGATTTTGAGAAGTGTTTTTACGACTAAGCTACACTTACGGATGTATGCTATGGAATTGTTTGACGGACGCGTCGGGGGTTAGGTGATTGGAAAGAGGGAAGGCAGATGCTCTGAGAAAATCTCTCACAGTTGCCGTATGGTTGACATGCTCGTCTGTAATAGAATTTTGTAAGCATCTTTTCGTAAGTCTAGGTGTCGTCGGATTATCGACAAGTACACCATAGGGGGTTCTGAAGGCGTTGAGAAGATGGGTGTCAGACGTCGGATGTTTCAGAAACGGTGAACACAATTTTACCCAGGTACATATTCGACTGCGGTGATCAGATCCTACTTCTGCTAGCAACCCAGTAATATATCGGCGAGAACCGAATGTTACAGTGGATTACAAGAGAGACTCTCTTGTGTGAGTTGTGATTGTGGTTATTGTAGGGTTCGCAACATAGAAAACAAAAAAATTCCTACGATGAGAACAACTATATACCAAGATCTATCTACTAGATACAAACAACAGGTGGATATACATGCATAGAATATATACCCTCGAAGACCGAATATCGTTAATGAGTTTGTACTCGTGGATGATGTAGTCGAACACTTGCCGATTTTAAGATCGTGATGAAGTCCATCTGGTCTAGCCGGTCTAGCACCATCAAGTCCAGAACCGCAAAGCAGTGGTGCATCCGTGCTCGCACACACGTTCGGGTACCCCCGACAACCTCCACGCCCTCTCTCCTGCGAAGCAGTGGAAGCAACAAAACCACCGGGAACATGTATCTCGCTGATCTGAGACCATGGGAAAATACTAAAGGGGAGAGAGATCCTTCACGAGGAGGTGTGTTACGAGAGGAGGAGAGGGAGGCCTTTTATAGGGAGAGGAGGGTACCCAAGGGGCATGGCGCCTAGACATGGTGGATGCCCCCACCTCTTCCACATTCATGTGGGTGGAGCTCCCACTCAAAATGAAAAGCCTCCACTCACATAAACATGCCTTCACTCAAAAATCCACTCACATGCATTAAATTTCCACCAAATTTAATGCAAGATCTCATTTAAATAAAACTCTTTTATTTATTTATTTAGAATTTTGTTAATTACTCTAATCAACAAACATTCACATAGAACCCCTCATTTCACATGCAGAACCAGTTTCAGCAATTTCAACTGAAACACTTTCGGTGTCTAGTGAAATAAATTCCCGCGGTTTCCTTTTTCTTTCTCTGACATATTATTTGCTCCAAATGGTGTCGGTATCCCTTAAGTGTGTCACCCTACGGTTCACGAATAATGTAGACATGATCAAGACCCTCTCCGATCAAAAATCAACAACGGGACCTAGAGATCTGTACTGACTCCCACATATTCAACGATGACTTCTGTGATCGTGTGAACCTTATACGCATGCAACTCAATCCCTTTGTCTCGCGATATATTACATGTCCGAGTTTCGATCATCGATATCTCCATACCTAGTTTGATCTCGTTACCGACATGTACTCTTTTCTCGTTCCCGTGATATAACATTCTAGTGATCAAATCACTTGCTTGCAAGCTAACTAATGTGATATCACCGAGAGGGCCCAAAGTATATATCTCCGTCACCAGGATGGACAAATTCCACTCTTGATCCATGAGCCTCAACATAACACCTTTGTAGCACCGAACCCATCTTTATAGTCACCCTATTACGGTGTGACATTTGATGTTATCAAGATACTCTTCCGATGTTAGTGATTGACATGATCTCATGGTCTAAGGATTAAGATTACTTTGTATGATGTTATAGAAATATAAACACAATAACCTTGATCGTAATGCTATACTTTGGATGAATGTTCATGTAACATCCCAAATTTCATCAAACGCAAAACCATGTATTGCATTCATATCATCATAGCATATTTGTCTTCCACAAAAAAATTCAAACCAAAACCCTAAATAAAACCATATTTAACCCCTCTTTATATATATCATATGGGGCATGGTTTTATTTTTATTTTCAAAATACCAAAGGGTTTTTGAGTGAACAGGTGTGTTTGACGTACTTTTGAATGCTAGGATCACAGTACAAAAATTTGGAAAAGATTTGAATTCAAACAAATTTGAATTTGGATTTCAAAACCTTTCCTAAAAATCAAAACATAAAAGAAAAAGGAGAAGGAAAAATAAAAATTGGCGCTGCCTTTTCAGCCCAGCACCACATCTGGCCCAACAAGCCCACCCTGGGTTCTCTCCCTCTCCTCCCTCTCTCACCCGCGTGAACCTGACCCCGCACTCGCTGCCACTGGGCCCAATGCCACGTCGTCATCGTCCCCAAACCCCGCACCCATAGACCACGTCGTCGCCGCTGTTTCCTCCTTCACTTCCGCGATTGAAAATCGAGTAAATGGTGATGAATGCTCGTGTAATCCCCGCCCCCGACGCCTGCTACTTAACCACCTCTGCCTCACGCCCATTTCCCCTCAAACTCTAATGCCCAAGCGCCCCCAGGCTGCCCACAATCAAGCTTGCACCGCCGCAGACCCGAGCATCTCCGGCGAGTGATTCAGGTGAGCTCCGTCCACCCCGTGCCTTCTGGTTCACCCTATCATGCTCGCCACCCTCTTGCGCTGCTTCTCATGCTTTCTGTTTGCCTCCTTGTGACCCAGAATGTCGGCCCTGTCAACCCCTGCGAGCACCCGATGCCGACCACAACTCCGGCGAGCAATTCTGGTAAAACCTACACGCCCCTTGCCTTCTAGATCAAACTATCTTGTGCGCCATGTATTTGCGCAGCCACTGATGCCACTCATTTTCCCTATGGTGACCTAGGTCGTCACCATCATCTCCGCCAACACACCCGACGCCAGTGAGGTTTCCGACGAGCTTTCACGGCCGCTACAGCACGCCCCTGTCAAAACCAAGACCACCTTGAGCATCCTCGTGTTCACGCGAGTCAGGTAGACCTTGCCATCACCCCTAGCCCCCTCTGGATTCGCTGGAGCGTCGCCGGCAGAAGCGCCGCCGCCAGTGCCATTTGCGCCGCTCACTTTTGGTTGCTTGATCCAGGGCCGTTAGATCTGGATCGTGCGCCGTAGATTAGATCGTTAGTGAACTGGTAAGTTTAGATCTGGCGCATTGGATTTGAATTGATCCAACGGCACGGAAGCGTGATCCGCGTGAAACGGTATCAACCAATCAGATGCGTCCACGTGTCTGGCTGTTTGATTTAAAATCTGTTTTGCATCTATTAGTTGATTTAACTTGTAAAATTCATAAGTTTAGTTCTGTTTGTCCAAAATGTGCAGATAATATATCAATGGATTCAGAAAATTAAGCCCTACGCTTCTGTAGCCTTGAATTAGTATTGTGCTTCTGAAAAAATAGGATTATTTGCAGAACCAATTATAGGCTTATTTTGACTATATAAAATGTTTAGAAAATTGTTTTAGAGTAAAACTTGTTTTATCTGAACTTTAGAAAGTTTACCTTGTGATCAGTACTGTTTAGTTTGACTTGTTAGTGTAGAAAAGTCATTTCATTGCATTTGCATGCATTCATATGTATTTTTGTTTCAATAATGAAATGTGAATTTGGTGTTATGTTTTTATGTGTAGATTTTGGTGATTGTGGTGATTGTGAGTGTGAGGACTGTTGCTACTCTCCCAACTATCAAGGTAAGTGGTGCTTCATATATCTTGTCCTATTATTTTGACTATGCATTAGCTATATTTTGAGTAGGACTTGCATGGTGATTTTTGCTAAGTGAATACCACTGTTCAAAAAATAGGCCGAATCAGCGATTAATAGGCCGATTAATCGCTACTAGGGACCTGACCGTGTCGATTATCACTAATCCTTTGTGTTAATCATTTAGCCCGATTAATAGGTCTAACACTCCGATTACTAGGTATGTTCCCGATTAACCACTACACTTGGTCAAAAAAGTTGCAATATTATCAAAACATATCGCCCATACATCCGCTAGCCCGCCCCAATGAAGTAGGTTTTGCAAAGATCCCGTTCGATCCCTGCCTCCAGGAGCTTGATTTCAGCCATCACCAACTAGTTCCTTGTCGTTGTTGACCAGTTCCTCGTAGTTGCCGACCAGACCTCAAATACAATAGCTCAAGCGCCTTGAGTATCTCATCCGGGAGCTTAAGGCTGAGGATTCATATGTGTTTTAGGTGCTAATTTTTGTAGGCTGCACCGATTAATAGCCAACCGATTAAATCAGTTAATCGTCCGAATTCCGATTAATCGCTACTTCCAAGCCAACCGAGCAGCTAACGATTACCGATTTCCTTAACATTGGTAAATACTATGCTATGCCTTGGGAGATCCTAGTAGTTGTAGTCTTAGTAGATTTTCCCGAAGTTAAGAAAACTTGTTATGTTATCATGCTTAGGATAGATAATAGAAAACAAGGGTGGAATATTCATGATATGAAATTTTTCTAAGTCTATGACTTGTGTTTGGATTAATAAAACAACTATATGAATGAATCACCTGGGTGGAATGGTATGGTTGGTTTATGTTGAGTGGTTACACAAGGCCCATGTCTATGGTTTACCTTGTGTATCACACTTGTGGATTGCCACCCGGGGACAAAGGGATTTGAGATGTTTAGTGTTGAGAAGCTTCTAGTGCAACCACATGGCATCTGGGCTCTGCCTTGACCAAATAGGTTGCAAGAACTTAGCCAGATGGACAGTTGGTGGTAGGGTGATAGGATGGAACGTGTCCATGGTGGTCTAAGGGAATGCTTCTGAAAAGTCTCGTCTCAATACATGTCGAGTCTTGTGGGGAAAGTGCACCACCTCTCGAGAGGGTAAAACCTAAGTACTTAGTCATGTCCCCGGCAACGGACAATTTGAGCATCGAAGACATTGAAGCAAACAAGGATCTCCTCATCCCAATTTCTAAGTTAAAAACATATGGTTGAACCAGGGTAAAGGTTCACCAATGTCTATTGGAGGTTCCTTGGGTGATTTGATAAACAAAAACTTAGTGTTTTCAACTAATAAGAAAAACTCTATTTTGAGCAAAGCAAGACTAAGCTATACTTAGCCAAATTCATATAGATGCTAGATACTACTATTCTACTAAGGTATCACTTGCCAATACAATTACAAATGTATTGACCCACTGTGGCTGTAACTTATGATGTTGCAGGTTACTCTGATGGAGATTAGGGTTGTGAGTCTACACTCAACATGCTTGCTTGTGGCACATGAAGATGAAGACTTATAGTTATTTACTTTATGTTATGGACTCTATGTATTAGCCTTGGGCTATTGAGTTGTAAAGACTATGTTATATCTGGAATGACGATGTAATAACGGCCTTTGTATCTGTGTACTTGATCTTAAACATTGGATGCTAGCTTTTGATCCAGGGACTAGCATTGCAATCACAGGGACCTTTAACTAAAAATGTGGGGTCTTATAGTTCATAACATCATTCCAACAATGTTTTGACCTTGTTATTAACAACATCCAATGTCCATGATTAGGAACCTTTGATCGTCTTGTTAATCAACGAGCTAGTTTATAAGAGAGGCATAACTAGGAACTTTCTTTTTGTTTATTAAACACACATGTATTAACGTTTCCATATTAATACAATTATAGCATGGAAAATAAACATTTATCATAAATAAGGAATACTATAATAACCACTTTATTATTGCCTCTCGGGCATATTCCCTTCAGTCTCCCACTTGTACTAGAGATAATAATCTAGTTTAGAAACTTTGTGTATTGAAAACATATGGCTTTCTGGTGTTCCATATACGTGATTGAAAGTGGTTAACATAATCTACAGATCTAACGCTTTCAGATTCGTGTGTATTTGCATGTCTTTGCATCTTCACGCATCACTCATTCTCTAATGAGATGGCATTGTACAAATTTGGTCTTTTGGTGAGACCTTTAGTTCCTTGGGTTAAACATATTGATATAATTGTCGTACAATATATCTCCACAACAAACTATGCGCTTGATGCCAATATCCTTGGCTACACGTAGTCCGTGAATAAGTGCTTCATACTCCGCCATGTTGTTTGTAGCCTCGAAGTGGATCTGCAGAACGTAGTGTAGCTTGTCTCCTGTTGGTGACTGTAGCAATACACCAGCCCCCGAGCCGTTGAGCAGCTTTGATCCGTCAAAGTGCATCACCCAGTACTCTGGATCTAGCAACGGAGTAGCATCTGGCATCTCCGTCCAATCTGGAACAAAATCCGCCAAGGCTTGTGACTTGATAGTGTCGCGTCTCTTGTAGGTGATCTCGAAGGCGGCGAGTTCAATGCCCCACTTCGCGACCCTTCCTGTAGCGTCGTTGTTATTGATAATGTCGGATAGTGGAGTCTTGCTCACCACTGTAATTGGGTGCTCCTGAAAGTAATGCCTCAGCTTCCGAGAAGCAAGGAATACTCCATAAGCTATCTTTTGGTAGTGCGGGTAACGCTGCTTGGACTCCGTCAAGACCTTGCTCACATAGTAATCTGGTCGTTGAACTCCATGCTCATAGCCTGGTTCCTTCCGCTCTACCACGACGACGATGCTGATAACCCGGTTGGTTGCCACCATGTAAATTAACAGGGGCTCTCCGGGCTCGGGGTGCTGCAAGGATGGGCGCTGAGGAAAGAATCTCAATGAGATGCTTCAATGCTGCATCTGCTTCATCCGTCCACGTGAATTTGTCCGCCTTCTTTAGCAACTTGTATAGCGGCAGAGCCTTCTCTCCAAGTCGGCTGACGAACCGACTAACTGCTGCAACACAACCTGCTAGGCGTTGAATGTCTTTTAGGCATGTCGGACGGTTTATGTTTAAGATGGACTTGATTTTCTCTGGGTTGTCCTCGATTCCATGTTGGGAAACGATGAAACCCAACAATTTGCCGGATGGAACTCCGAAGACGCACTTCTTAGGGTTAAGCTGAAGGGAATATGCCCTGAGAGGCACTAATAAAATGTTTATTATGTGTATTCCAAGTATATGATAGATGTTTATTTTGCATGCTATAATTGTATTAATACGGAAACGTTAATACATGTGTGTTTAATAAACAAACAGAAAGTTCCTAGTTATGCCTCTCTCATAAACTAGTTCGTTGATTAACAAGATGATCACGGTTTCCTGATCATAGACATTGGATGTTGTTAATAACGAGATCACAACATTAGTGTAATGGTGTGATGAACATTCATCCGAAGTATAGCATTACGATCAAAGTCATTGAGTTTATATTGCTATAAACAAACTACGAAGTAGTCCTAATCCTTAGACCATGAGATCATGCCAATCACTAACACCGGAAGAGTTTCTTGTTGACATCAAACGTCACTCCGTAACTGGGTAATTATAAAGATGGCTTCAAAGCTACTAAAGTGTTATGTTGAGAATCATGGATCAAGAGTGGAATTTGTTCATCCCGATGACGGATAGATATGCTCTGGGCCCTCTCGGTGATATCACATTGGTTAACTTGCAAACAATTGATTTGATCACTAGAATGTTATATCACGGGAACGAGAAAAGAGTGCATGTCAGTAACGAGATCAAACTAGGTATGGAGATACCGATGATCGAATCTCGGACATGTAATATATCGTGAAACAAAGGGATTAAGATACAAGCGTAGAAGGTTCCGACGATCATAGGAAAAGTCACCGTTGAATGTGTGGGAGTCAGTATGGATCCAGGTCCCGCTACTGATTATTGATCGGAGAAGGGTCTCGATCATGTCCGCATTATTCGCGAACCGTAGGGTGACACACTTAAGGGACACTGGCATCCAATTGGAGCAAATGTTTCATGCCGAAAGAATAAACAAGCATAGGAATTTATTTCACTAGATACCGAAACAGGTTTTCGGGTGAAATTGCATAAAGTGGTTATGCATGTGAAATGGAATTCTAGCAAGGGGTTATTTGTGAATGTTTGTCATTAAAGTAATTGACAAAATTCTGAATAAAATAAAAGAGTTTTATTTAATGAGAGTTTGCATTAAATTTGGTGGAAATTTAATGGGAATTTGAGTGGACTTTTGAGTGGAGAAAATTGAAGGGACATTTTGTGAGTGGAGTGTCCACCCACATGAATGAAGGAGGGGAGGGGCAGCCCCCATGGCCGGCGGCCACCCCCTTGGGTGCCCCCCTCCTCCTATGAAAGGATCCCCTCCTCTCACTTGTCTCTCACACCTCCTCGTGAAGGATCTCTCTCCCCCTCTAGAATTTATCCCCCATGGTCTCAGACTAGCGAGATACATGTTCCCGGTGGCTATTCGGCAAGAAAGGGTTGTGCTTCCGCTGCATCGCTGGAGCGAGGATGCGGAGGTTGCCCGGTGTCTTGTACGTGTGTGCGAGCATGGATGCGCTGCTGCTTTGCGGCGCTAGGGCTTCCTCTCGATCTTGAGATCGGCAAGAGATCGCCTAAATCAACCACGAGTTGAACTCATTAAGCTTTGTCGGTCTTCAAGGGTATGTTCTCTACGGATATACATCCGCCCGTTGTTTGTATCTAGTAGATAGATCGGGTGATCGCCGCCACTTGCCCACCGTACCCTTTGACGACAAGGGCGGGCTCCAAAGGAACCCCTAATGGGCTCACTTCGGTAATTTCCTCCCTGACCGTGCCGACCGTGTTCGGGCGCCGGTCCTTCGGCTTCTTCTTCTTCTTCTTCTTAGGAGGGTTGCTACCACTCCCTGTGCCCTCGCCGCCATCAGTGGTTTCATCGTCCGCCGTTCCTTCGGCTTCTTCCTCCACGTCTTCCATCTCATCATCCTCGCTCTCCGAAGGATGGTATTCTTCATCGTCTTCTAGCCGTTGGGCCGCCTCCCAGAATGTCAATTGTTTATTTGGAGGTCTGAGTTCTCCTTCAGCGCTGATGCGCTTAGAACATCCAGCCTCGTCGTTGTCACACATCTTTGCACTAATAAAAAACAAATAATTGGTTAATATGCACGGAAAAATCTGGCATGACCTTTGCTAATTTTCTTAAACTAGGAGTGCCCGATTTCTGCCGAAACGGAAGTTAATCAACATTCCGGCAAGAATCGGGGCTCATTTCATACAAGAACCTGCATACATGACATAATAAAGTAGCTCCTGTATATCACATCAATCAAGAAATACTTCTGCAAATGCTGGACATTCCTGTGTCAGCACTAGCACATTCTTGTGTCTGAATTTAACTTCTATAGGCACTAGCACTAGCACTAGCACTAGGTACTGGTACTAGCACTAGCACTAGTCAGCACTAGCACTAGCAAAGTTTTACAACTTTAGGTACTGGTACTTCTGTGTCTGAATATCTGTGTTGTATTTTTACACAAGATATTTTTCACAAGATATTTTTACACAAGATATCTGTGTTGTATTTTTACACAAGATACCTGTAAAAAATAAAAAATCTGTGTTGTATAGATGCATCCCAAAGACAACAGAACAATTGGATGTTGGATCTGCATGATCGCCTCTCGGACACTGCAGAACATCAACTAACACAGTTCCTAGCCTTTCTCGATTCATCACAGTATAACACAAATGTTGAGCCTGATAAGAGAGAAACAAACACATCTATAAACACCTACCATATTTATATGATATAGGAATAACCAGGAGGAGGAGCTATAGTTCCAGGAGTTCCAGGGCAAGGTCAAGGAGGAATAACCAGCAACTGCAGACACTAGGGTAGCAGGCAACAACAACACAAGGCAACAGCAACACAAGGTAAACCTCCAATCTTTTGATCCAACACTTGATCACATACATGTATATACAATAGTTGTTGGGAAATATCCTCAGTAATCATGCAAGAGACATGGTCTGCACATCATAGGATCTTTAAGAAAAGGGGCAGTAAAATAGCACTTGTTCAAACTTCAGCCTAGGTCTCAGACTGTGCATCACTGGCCCAAGTTGATACTTTATAGTTTTTAAACTAGATACCAGCCATTACAAAAAATGGTTTTCTATTGGGCACATCCCAAATTTTGGGTAGCACCTCACTAGAAATTAAGATAAAAATCATCTGTCTATCATTAATCCATCTTATGAAAGTCACCATAAGCCAAATACATTAGTCACTTTCCTTAAAAATTCATTTAGGAGCCAATTTTTTCTCTCTAAGATCATTGCAGCAAATGCTCACAGAGTATTGCTTATATATTTCCAATTCTAGTTTTTGTGTACCATCAAGATAAAATCCTGAATGAAACTTCTTCCACATTTTCCCTTTACTCAAATTCTGTTATAGGAAAGGCAAACAGTCATGCTTGTTAATAATAAATTTGGTTATGCCATTTTATACAAAAGCAAACCTCTCCTATGAATACAGGGTATCGATCACTGTATCTGGCACAAGAAAACTTGCATAAAAACAGAATTATTTGAGGTCTTTTACACACTAATTATGATGTTTGGGCACGTAAATGGAGGCTTCACTGCTAACTGAATCTTGAATGCTAACTGGCACAAGATTTAATCCACACGAAATATATCTTGACTGCTATCTGGCACAAGATTTGATCCACACGAAATATATCAAGCAAATGGAGGCTTCACTGAATCTTGACTGCTAACTAAATTCACTGAATCTACGACACTATGCAAATGGACACTAATTATGATGTTTCAGGAACAACCGAGTATTGACTGCTAACTGAATCTTGAAGCAGAGAGGGAGAGAGGGAGAGAGGGAGAGACAGGGGATGGAGAGAGGGAGAGAGGGAGGGGCTACCTCTGACGGGCGGACGACGGGCGGACGACGACGAGCGGCGGCGCGATCCTCCTCCTCCACAAGCGGCGGGCCTCCTCCTCCTCCATGGATCGGCAGCGGCCTCCTCCTCCACAAGAGCGGGCCTCCTCCTCCTCGAGAGCACAACGCGGTGGCGGGCCTCCTCCTCCTCCTCGAGAGCGCAGCGCAGCGCGGCGGTGGCGGCGGTGGCGGCGGCGGTGGCGGTGTGGCTTCGAGAGCAGATTGTGGATGCAGCGGTGCGTGTGGTGTCTGTGAGATGGAGCGGCGCGGTTGACTAGCGTCCAACACACATAGGCGTAGCGCACCCTGGCCAAGTGCACTACGGATAACCGTAGCGCACTTGGCCAGCGTGCGCTACGCCTATGTATGTTGGACTACCAGATAAGAGGGCGGCCACCCCTTCTGTTAGCACTAGTACTGTCATAGCCCACTGGTTCTGCCCCTTAGCTCTATTCTAAACTATGAGCACCCAGGTTTGAATCCTGGTGCTCCACTTTTTTATTTTTATTTTAAAAATACTTTTAAATGTTCCAAAAAATGTCCAAAAGTGGTGATTTATGCCATACAAGTTTTGTTTTGTTTTTAAAATACTTTTAAATATTCCAAAAATGCCCAAAAGTAGTGATATATGTCATAAAAGTGTTACAAATATGATTCAAAGTATAACTAAATTTCATAATACTTTGTCCATGAATATTACAATCTTTTTCGACCACGCGTTTACAATATTTTTTGAGCTAGCGTTTTACAATCTTTTTTCCCTTACTTGTCGCGGTTGAATAATTTAGCCCCGACACTTTAATGTTTCTTCTTTCGAACGGGCTACCTTTTTTGGGTAGGGTTGTCCTTTTTCTTCTTGTGATGTATGTTGCTGCATCGTAGTCGTCGTCATCTTCAATCTTTGGATCGCCGTACTGGTCGAAGTCTTGCTCGTTGGCGACTCCATCCATTCCGATGATGTTTCTTTTTCCCCTCCTCACGATAACACGGCTAGGCTTTGTCGGGTCGGTAATGAAAAAACATTGGTCCACTTTGGTAGCCAGTACCCACGGTTCATTTTTCGCGGCCATGTTTGCACCGGCGGCCTTGGATTTGGCTGCTTCGGGTATAACCATGGTTGTGAAATACCGGTCTTCTCTTTCGACGCTCTTTGCCCATCTGACACGGAACATCGGCACCTTTTCTCCACAGTAGTCGAGCTCCCAGATCTCCTCGATTCTTCCGTAGAATCTTTCCTTCACGTTGTCATCGGTGTAGAATTCCGACGTTACGCCTGAGTTCTGATAATCATGAAGGGAATATGCCCTGAGAGGCAATAATAAAGTGTTTATTATTTGTATTCCAAGTATATGATAGATGTTTATTTTGCATGCTTGTATTAGTACGGAAACATTAATACATGTGTGTTTAATAAACAAACAGAAAGTTCCTAGTTATGCCTCTCTCATAAACTAGCTCGTTGATTAACAAGATGATCAAGGTTTCCTGATCATGGACATTGGATGTTGTTAATAACGGGATCACAACATTAGTGTAATGGTGTGATGAACATTCATCCGAAGTATAGCATTACGATCAAAGTCATTGAGTTTATATTGCTATAACAACTTACAAAGTGATCCTAATCCTTAGACCATGAGATCATGTCAATCACTAACACCGGAAGAGTTTCTTGATAACATCAAACGTCACACCGTAACAGGGTGATTATAAAGATGGATTCAGAACTAATAAAGTGTTATGTTGAGGCTCATGGATCGAGAGTGTAATTTGTTCATCCCGATGACGGATAGATATACTCTGGGCCCTCTCGGTGATATCACATTTATTAGCTTGCAAGCAAGTGATTTGATCACTAGAATGTTATATCACAGGAACGAGAAAAGAGTGCATGTCGGTAACGAGATCAAACTAGGTATGGAGATACCGATGATCGAATCTCGGACATGTAATATATCGTGAAACAAAGGGATTAAGATACTAGCGTAAAAGGTTCCGACGATCACAAGAAAGTCATCGTTGAATGTGTGGGAGTCAGTATGGGTCTCCAGATCCCGCTTCTGATTATTGATCCGAGAGGGGTCTCGATCATGTCCGCATTATTCATGAACCGTAGGGTGACACACTTAAGAGACACCGACATCCAATTGGAGCAAATGTTTCATGCTGAAAGAATGAACAAGCGCAGAAATTTATTTCACTAGATACCGAAACAGGTTTTCGGGTGAAATTGCATAAAGTGGTTATGCATGTGAAATAGAATTCTAGCAAGGGGTTATTTGTGAATGTTTTTCATTAAAATAATTGACAAAATTCTGAATAAAATAAAAGAGTTTTATTTAATGAGAGTTTGCATTAAATTTGGTGGAAATTTAATGGGAATTTGAGTGGACTTTTGAGTGGAGGGAATTTAAAGGAGATTTGTGAGTGGAGTGTCCACCCACATGAAGAGGGGAGGGCAAGGGGGCAGCCCCATGCGCCGGCCACCCCCTTGGGGTTCCCCCTCCTCCTATAAAAGGAGCCCCCCTCCTCACTTGTCTCTCACACCTCCTCGTGAAGGATCTCTCTCCCCCTCTAGAATTTATCCCCCATGGTCTCGGACTAGCGAGATACATGTTCCCGGTGGCTATTCGGCAAGAAAGAGTTGTGCTTCCGCTGCATCGCTGGAGCGAGGAGGCGGAGGTTGCTCGGTGCCTCGAACGTGTGTGCGAGCACGGATGCGCTGCTGATTTGCGGCGCTAGGACTTCCTCTCGATCTTGAGATCGGCAAGAGATCGTATACATCAACCACGAGTTGAACTCGTTAAGCTTTGTCGGTCTTCAAGGGTATGTTATCTACGGATATACATCCGCCCGTTGTTTGTATCTAGTAGATAGATCTTGGTATATATTTCACATCGTAGGAAAATTTTTGTTTTCTATGCTGCGAACCCTACAGTGGTATCAGAGCCGGATCTATGCGTAGATACTTTACACGGGTAGTACACATATGAGTATGTGGGCGATGATGATCATGTTGTTGCTCCTTTGTTGTAATTTTGGATATTGGTGGCATAGTGGGATGAAGCGGCCCGGACAAACTTTACATGTCCTCGCACATGAGACCTGTTCCACGCTTGACATGCAACTAGTTTGCATAAGTGGCTAGCGGGTGTCTGTCTCTCCTACTATAGTCAATATCTATTTTGCAAGCGAGTTGTCAACAATTTGATTATCCTCGTTGTGGTTCATGTTCGTAGGTAAGAACGGTTCTATCTCGAAAGCCCTAAGCCACGTAAAACTTGCAATGGATAAATTAGAGGCGTCTAGTTTAGATTGTTGCTGGGCTAGTGTAATGATATGGTAGTGTTGTAAGTAGAAGTATGAGATGATACTCTTACAACACACATAGCGTGTAAACTTCATAGACCTTGGATTTACACATATAGGTATGATAGTGATCATACCACGATGCACATGATAGAGATCATCTGCGGGAACCATATCATTTCACTAATAAACATGTGATGTTTGATAGCATCTTATATTGCTTGTTTAGCACTTTGTTAGCATAATAAGATGATCCCTCATTTAAATATCAAGATAAGAATGTGTTCTTCCTTTAGTATGCACCGATTATGTTTTCGTCGCTCCAAGACATCACGTGATGATCAGGTGTTCTTGGATCCACGACCATATTTCGGGTGTAAAACAGTTACACACGCGAATACTAAGGTTCTAACTTGGCGAGCCTAGCATGTACAGACATGGCCTCGGAACACGGACCAAAAGGTTAAGCATGAGTCATATAGTTGATATGATTCCCATTTGATGCTCGCCTTTGAAGCTACACCGACTCACGTGATGATCGGACTTGGTGTAGTGGATTTGGTTCATTTATCACCAAAAAGGCACGAGGGATGTCGTTTTTGAGTGGGAGTTCACTCGTAATATGGATTAGTTGAACTCAATCTATCATACACTTAGTCTAAACTTTACAAATTCTGTTGTAGATGGCACCACCTGCTTTTAGTTTCAATGTGTTCATGGAGAAAGAGAAACTTGCAACGAACGGTAGCAACTTTACTGAATGGGCCATGAATTTGAGGATTCTCCTCTCTGCTGCACAAAAGCAATAGGTGCTAGAAGCGCCGTTAGGCCCCCCACCTTTAGATGATGCCCCTGACGAGGAGAAGAATGTCTATCAGACTCGTCAGGAGGACCACAACTTAGTTCATTGCGGCATATTGTATGGGCTAGAGCCGGAACTTCGAAAGCGTTTCGAAAATGGAAATGCTTTTGATACAATGGGTGAGTTGAAAATGATTTTCGACACACATGCTGCTGTAGAGAGCTACAACGCTTCAGAAAAGTTCTTTAGCTGCATGATGGAAGAGCACAGCTCCATTAGTGAGCATGTACTCAAGATGTCGGGTTACGCCGATAAGCTTGTGTCCTTGGGAATATCGATTCCCATTGACTCAGGCATCCATCGTGTTCTACAGTCTCTGCCACCTAGCTATAAGAGCTTCGTGATGAACTATAATATGCAAGGCATGAAGAAGTCTCTCCCCGAGCTTCTGTCAATGCTTAAAACTGCAGAAGTGGAGATCAAAAAGGAACATCAAGTGTTGATGATCAATAGGAACACTGGTTTCAAGAAAGACAAGAAGGGAAAACGGAAGGGAAGTAAGGGCGGCAACCTGTTGCCGTGCCTGAAAAGAAACCCCGAGTTGGACCCAAGTCTGATACGGAGTGCTACTATTGTAAGGGGACTGGCCACTGGAAGCGCAACTGCCCCAAGTATTTGGCAGACAAGAAAGCCGGCAAGGCAAACAAAGGTATATATGATATACATGTTATTGATGTGTACTTGACTAGTGCTCGCAGTAGCACCTGGGTATTTGATACCGGTTCAGTTGCTAATATTTGTAACTCGAATCAGGGGCTGCGGAACAAGCGACCGCTAGCAAGGGGTGAGGTCAAGATGCGTGTCGGCAATGGATCAAGCGTTGATGTGATCGCCGTTGGAACGCTGCCTCTCCACTTGCCGTCGGGATTAGTTATAAACTTGAATAATTGTTATCTGGTGCCTGCACTGAGCATGAACATTGTATCTGGATCGTGTTTGATGCGAAGTGGTTATTCATTTAAATCCGAGAACAATGGTTGTTCCATTTATATGAATGAAATCTTTTATGGTCATGCACCGATGATGAATGGTTTATTTCTTTTGGATCTCGATAATAATGTTACACATATTCATAATGTTGATGCTAAAAGGATTAAACTAAATGATGATATATCCGCATATATGTGGCACTGCCGTCTAGGTCATATTGGCGTTAAACGCATGAAGAAACTCCATTCGGATGGACTTTTGGAATCACTTGATTATGAATCATTTGATACATGTGAGCCATGCCTTATGGGCAAGATGACTAGAACGCCGTTTTCCGGTTCAATGGAACGGGCGACAGATTTATTGGAAATCATACATTCTGATGTATGTGGTCCAATGAGTGTGTCGGCGCGAGGTGGATATCGTTATTTTGTTACTTTCACGGATGATTTGAGTAGATACGGTTATATCTACTTGATGAAACACAAGTCTGAAACCTTTGAAAAGTTCAAGGAATTTCAGAATGAAGTGGAAAATCATCGTAATAGAAAGATCAAATTTCTACGGTCCGACCGTGGAGGTGAGTATCTAAGTTACTAGTTTAGCACTCACATGAAAGAGTGTGGAATTGTTTCACAACTCACACCTGCCGGAACACCACGGCGAAATGGTGTGTCGGAACGTCGTAATCGTACTTTATTAGATATGGTTCGATCTATGATGTCTCTGACGGACTTGCCATTGTCATTTTGGGGCTATGCACTAGAAACTGCTGCATTCACTTTAAATCGGGCACCATCTAAATCCGTTGAAAATACACCGTATGAATTGTGGTTTGGAAACAAACCTAAGCTGTCATTTCTTAAAGTTTGGGGATGTGATGTTTATGTGAAGAAACTTCAACCGGATAAACTCGAACCCAAAGCGGAAAAATGCGTCTTCATTGGATACCCTAAGGAAACTATTGGGTATTCCTTCTATCACAGATCCGAGGGCAAGGTTTTTGTTGCCAAGAATGGATCCTTTCTAGAGGAAGAGTTTCTCGCGAAAGGTGTGAGTAGTCGGAAGGTAGAACTCGAAGAGGTTATTGAACCTTCTCTTCAAAGTATGGCGAGTAGCGCAGCGCCGGAAGTTGTTCCGGAGTTGGCTCCACCTATTGAAGAGGGAACTAATGATAATGATCATGAAACTCCGAAAGAGAGTACTAGCGAACCTCGCAGGTCAAGCAGGACGCGTGCAGCTCCCGAGCTGTACGGAAATCCTGTCATGAATTTCATGGTTGATGAAAATGATGACCCTGCGACGTATGAAGAAGCGATGATGAGCCCGGATTCCAACAAATGGTTAGAAGCCATGAAATCCGAGATGGAATCCATGTATGAAAATCAAGTTTGGAACTTGGTGGAATTACCTCACGACCGAAAGGCCGTGGAGAACAAATGGATTTTCAAAAGGAAAACTGATGCTGATGGTAATGTGACCGTCTATAAAGCTTGACTTGTCGCAAAGGGGTTTCGACAAATTCAAGGAGTTGACTACGATGAGACATTTTCTCCCGTAGCGATGCTAAAGTCAGTTAGGATTATGTTAGCAATTGCTGCATATTTCGATTATGAGATATGGCAGATGGATGTCAAAACCGCGTTTCTCAATGGTAATATTGAAGAAGAGTTGTATATGATACAACCAAAGGGTTTTGTCGATCCTAAGGATGCTAACAAGGTGTGCAAGCTTCAGCGATCCATCTATGGATTGAAGCAAGCATCACGAAGTTGGAATCTCCGCTTTGATGAGGTGATCAAAGAGTTTGGATTAGTCCAAACTTATTGAGAAGCTTGTATTTACAAGAAAGTGAGTGGGAGCAATGTGGCATTTCTGATATTATATGTGGATGACATATTATTGATCGGAAATGATATAGATCTTTTAAACAGTGTTAAAAGTTATCTAAACAACAAATTTTCAATGAAGGACCTAGGTGAAGCGTCATACATATTAGGCATAAAGATCTATAGAGATAGATCTAGGCGCCTAATAGGGCTATCGCAAAGTACATACCTTGATAAGATTTTAAAGAAGTTTAAAATGGAAAATAGTAAGAAGGGGTTCTTACCTATCACACAAGGCACGACATTGAGTAAGACTCAAAGTCCGGCTTCGGCGGAAGAAAGAGAGATAATGGACAAGGTCCCCTATGCTTCAGCCATAGGCTCTATAATGTACGCCATGCTATGTACAAGACCGGATGTGGCACATGCTATTAGTTTGACTAGTAGGTACCAATAGGATCCAGGTTCAGAACACTGGAAAGCGGTCAAGAATATCCTTAAGTACTTGCGAATAACTAAGGATATGTTTCTTGTATACGGAGCTGAAGAAGAGCTCGTCGCTAAGTGTTATGTCGACGCTAGCTTTGACACCGATCCGGATGACTCTAAGTCTCAATCCGGATACGTATTTCTCATGAATGGCGGAGCGGTTAGTTGGAGGAGCTCCAAACAACCTGTGGTGGCGGAATCAACAACGGAGGCCGAATATGTTGCTGCTTCAGAAGCGGCTCAGGAAGCAGTTTGGATGAAGGAGTTCATATCCGAACTAGGTGTGGTTGCAAACGCGTTGGACCCAATGGTGATCTATTGTGATAACAATGGTGCCATTGCCAATGCCAAAGATCCAAGGTCTCACAAGCATTCCAAGCATATTAAGCGCCGGTTTCACTCCATCCGCGAGCATGTCAAGGATGGAGATATAAAGATTTGTAAAGTACATACGGATCTCAATGTAGCGGATCCGTTGACTAAAACTCTCCCTAGAGCAAAACATGATCTACACCAGAACTCCATGGGTGTTAGATACATCACAATGTAACTAGATTATTGTCTCTAGTGCAAGTGGGAGACTGAAGGGAATATGCCCTGAGAGGCAATAATAAAATGTTTATTATGTGTATTCCAAGTATATGATAGATGTTTATTTTGCATGCTATAATTATATTAATACAGAAACATTAATACATGTGTGTTTAATAAACAAACAGAAAGTTCCTAGTTATGCCTCTCTCATAAACTAGTTCGTTGATTAACAAGATGATCACGGTTTCCTGATCATAGACATTGGATGTTGTTAATAACGAGATCACAACATTAGTGTAATGGTGTGATGAACATTCATCCGAAGTATAGCATTACGATCAAAGTCATTGAGTTTATATTGCTATAAACAAACTACGAAGTAGTCCTAATCCTTAGACCATGAGATCATGCCAATCACTAACACCGGAAGAGTTTCTTGTTGACATCAAACGTCACTCCGTAACTGGGTAATTATAAAGATGGCTTCAAAGCTACTAAAGTGTTATGTTGAGAATCATGGATCAAGAGTGGAATTTGTTCATCCCGATGACGGATAGATATGCTCTGGGCCCTCTCGGTGATATCACATTGGTTAACTTGCAAACAATTGATTTGATCACTAGAATGTTATATCACGGGAACGAGAAAAGAGTGCATGTCAGTAACGAGATCAAACTAGGTATGGAGATACCGATGATCGAATCTCGGACATGTAATATATTGTGAAACAAAGGGATTAAGATACAAGCGTAGAAGGTTCTGACGATCATAGGAAAAGTCATCGTTGAATGTGTGGGAGTCAGTATGGATCTCCAGGTCCCGCTACTGATTATTGATCGGAGAAGGGTCTCGATCATGTCTGCATTATTCGCGAACCGTAGGGTGACACACTTAAGGGACACTGGCATCCAGTTGGAGCAAATGTTTCATGCCGAAAGAATAAACAAGCATAGGAATTTATTTCACTAGATACCGAAACAGGTTTTCGGGTGAAATTGCATAAAGTGGTTATGCATGTGAAATGGAACTCTAGCAAGGGGTTATTTGTGAATGTTTGTCATTAAAGTAATTGACAAAATTCTGAATAAAATAAAAGAGTTTTATTTAATGAGAGTTTGCATTAAATTTGGTGGAAATTTAATGGGAATTTGAGTGGACTTTTGAGTGGAGAAAATTGAAGGGACATTTTGTGAGTGGAGTGTCCACCCACATGAATGAAGGAGGGAAGGGGGCAGCCCCCATGGCCGGCGGCCACCCCCTTGGGTGCCCCCTCCTTCCCTCCTCTCACATGTCTCTCACACCTCCTCGTGAAGGATCTCTCTCCCCCTCTAGAATTTATCCCCCATGGTCTCGGACTAGCGAGATACATGTTCCCGGTGGCTATTCGGCAAGAAAGGGTTGTGCTTCCGCTGCATCGCTGGAGCGAGGAGGCGGAGGTTTCCCGGTGTCTTGTACGTGTGTGCGAGCACGGATGCGCTGCTGCTTTGCGGCGCTAGGACTTCCTCTCGATCTTGAGATCGGCAAGAGATCGTCTACATCAACCACGAGTTGAACTCGTTAAGCTTTGTTGGTCTTCAAGGGTATGTTCTCTACGGATATACATCCGCCTGTTGTTTGTATCTAGTAGATAGATCTTGGTACATAGTTCCCATCGTAGGAAATTTTTTGTTTTCTATGTTGCGAACCCTACATAAGCATCATGTTGTATTTCCGGAGATTATCAAAGGTTTCTTTTAAGTCGGAGATTAAGTCATTGCACTTTTTAGACATCACCGCGATATCGTCCACATAAGCGTGAACGTTCCGACCAATTTGGTCGTGGAGGCAATGTTGCCTTGTCCGCTGGTACGTAGCACCTGCGTTTTTCAGCCCAAAGGGCATCGCGACATAGCAAAACATGCCGTAAGGGGTAGTGAACAAAGTGGCCAATTGGTCCGACTTCCTCATATTGATCTGGTGGTATCCTGAGTATGCATCGAGAAAACACAAAATCTCTGAGCTAGCCGTCGAGTCAATGACTTGGTCAATGCGAGGCAAAGCAAACGGATCTTTGGGGCATGCTTTGTTCAAGCTGGTGTAATCAACGCACATTCTTAATTCATTGGTTCCCTTTTTGGGGACAAGTACAGGATTGGCCACCCATTGGGTGTGAAGGACTTCTCGGATAAATCTAGCCTTAAGTAACCTAGCTATCTCTTTGCCAATGGCGCGTCTCTTCTCATCTCCAAAGCGTCGTAGAGGTTGTTTCACTGGTTTACATTTTGGATCAATGTTTAAGTTGTGCCCGGCAAGTTCCCTAGGTACACCTTTCATGTCGGCAGGTTGCCAGGCAAAGATGTCCCTATTCTCACGGAGGAACTCGACGAGCGCGCTTTCCTATTTGGGATCCAGATTCGTCCCAATGGCGGTGACCTTGGAGGCATCGCCTACCACAAGTTCCACCGGCTTGGTCTCGATGGCGGCCTTGAACGAAGGAGCGGAGTCGGAGATCTGCTTCTTCGATGCGGGCATCTCTGAGTCATTGACCGTGCTCTGGATCTCTTTGAATTCTTTGCTGTAGAGGACAACTTCTGCAACGGCTGCTTCATTGATCTTCCAGTCCCTTGCCTTGGTAAAGCTTCCGGATACGATGATGACACCGTTTGGTCCGGGTATCTTGAGTTTGTTGTAGACGAAGCATGTCTTGGCCATGAACGTGTGGAATATGTCGCGGCCGAATATGACGTGGTATACGCTCTTGAAGGAGACCACCTCGAAGGTCATGCGCTCTTGGCGGTAATTGTTAACGTCGCCAAAGGCAACCTGAAGTGTAATGCACCCAAGGGACCGAGCCTCCCGACCAGGAACTACGCCGTGGAAGATGGTGTTGGTCCGCCTTAGGTTTGCCTCCGTCAAGTTCATCTTCTGCAGTGTATCCAGGTACATGATGTTGATGCTGCTTCCACTATCCACCATACACTTGGTGAACTCCACGTCGTCAATCAAGGGGTTGATGACCATGGCGTACTGGTTCTCCGTTGGTACGAGGTCTGGGTGGTCTGTCCTGTCCCAAGTTATTGGAACCTCCGACCAGCACAGGTACTGGGGAACTGGGGGGAGAGTGGCCATCAGGATCCTCCGAGAGGTCTTCTGTTGTCAGACGGTGGGGGTGCCAAGGAAAGTGTGGTAGACTGGAACCTTCTTTGCGAAGGGGTTCTTGCCCTTGTCGTCGCTCTTGGCGGCGTGCTTGGGGTAAATGTCTTCGTCCATATCACTTGAATCCTTGGACTCCTCCTCCTTCTTCTTCCCCTTTCCCTTGTCGCACGGTATGTTCTTCCGACTTCGTTTGTAGCCGGACTCCGGGTATTCCTTGAGGTCGTTGACGAACTTGCAGTGTCGATTGGTATGGGTTGCTTTGCCGTTGGCATCGAGGTGTATGAGGCACGGCATATCGCGGTACTCCTCGTAGGTGGCGGTGGGTTAGCCTTCTTGCTGTTACCCTCCTACGACGCATCACGCCTGTCACGGTTGCTTGTCGGACACGGAGGGTCATGGCGTGACCTGCTCTTGTGTCCTTGGTTGCGTTCTCCATCATGACGGGTCTGCTCCATGTTATCGCGGATGACGATGCCGCACTGCTTTGGTAGGGGAATATCCGAACGATGGTGAGTCTTGTAATCTTCGCGATGTCGGGGGGATCGGGGCGGTGGCGATGGGCGACGAGGTCGAGCCTTTTTTCTGTGGTCGGAAGATATGTGGATAGCATCCTTACTGTTGTGCGCATCCCTCCATCTTCGTTCTGATGAACCCGTCTGGGACCCGACATCAAGAGGAGATCTGTCCCTTGGTGGCTTGTACTGGCTAGATTGGCAGAGCGCTGGGTTAGACTCAAGCCTCTGAGAGGTGTCCTTTTCCTGCTGCTTTACCGCCTTGGCCACTAGGTCGTAGACCTGTTCCACTGCCTCAGGTGATCTATCCCGCTCTAGAAGGGTCTTGGAAATGGCGAGGTTAAGGAGTGGGGTGGGCATCACCTGCTTGCCTTCACTGTCAATGTATGGCTTGGCCTGTGTCGGCTTCGAGGGAGCCCATCCTAGGTTACGCCGTACACCAGGATCGTTGATGACGTGAGCCGGAGCTTTCATGTCCTTCTGCTGCTGCAGTAAAGTCTTGTACTTAGCCTCCATTGCTCTAGCTTTATCTATGGACTTCTGCGCGTTGACCAGATCTCGATCTAGCTTAGCGCCTTGCTCCGCGATGGCCTGTGCTTCCTCCAACAGCTGCTGGCGCTTCTCGTCAAGCTGGGTCACATTCCGGATATGAGCAACGGTCAGTGGCTCGACGAGGAGATTGCCGTACATCACTCTATCAGCTGGAGTAACTTGGGCTGCTGCAGACGTAGATGCTGGAGGCGGCAAGTTTGCGGTGTTGTTGTTGCTCGGGTCGGTGCCGAGTTCCTGCGGCTGTTGCACTGGGTTAGGCGGAGGAGGCATGACTTTTGCGTGATCATCGTCGGTAGCAATAAGTGGTCCCTTCCCCTTTTCCAGTGCCGTAGGCGGAGCTCGTCCAGGTTGATCTTCATCCATCACCGTCCCAATGGTGACAAACACCCCTCGAGACGTGACGACATTTTTGGCTTGCTCGTCGCGCGAGTACTCCTCCTCCATCTCCTACATAGCGGAGTCTAGCTCTTCTGGACTGAAGTCTCTCTCCTCTGAATCTGCACTGAAATCAGCATAAAGTGCATCAATGACAGAGTCAGAGGGTGCCAGGACTTCCTTGATGACGGGCGGTGGAGGTGCAACGGCCTCGACGATGACTAGAGGTGGTGGTGCTGTAGCGACGATGGCGGCGGGAGGCGGTGGCGGTGGTTGCTAAATCAGAGGTTCTCTGTCTCTGAGCGCAAGCTCCATCTGGGCTGCTCCGTCAGCTTCCGCGTAGTTGTTGACGGTGCTCACCATCTCTTCGACCGTAAGGCGTCCTATTGCCTGCTGCCGTCTTAAAGAATGTCGGAGAAGCGTGCCACGGTCCAGTCCTTCCACAAAGTGATACAAAGCGTTATCATCGGGGTAGTGAGCTAGATAGGCTCGTATACGGAGCCACCTGGTCAGGTAATCGTGGGGGTTTTTGCCTTCTCTCTAAACGCAGCGTGCCAGATAAAAGATGGTAACCACGCCGACGAAATTGGATCTCTGTTGTCCAGACGCACGGGCGAAGCCGGCGGATTTGCAGTGATCTTCCACCTTTATGTCCTGCACAGGGGCGGTTTGGGTGGGCCTTGATTTTTTCCGATCTTTGCCGACAAACGAGGAGAGATCCGACATCGATCCTTCCGCGAACGTATCCTGCCCGTAGGCGGTCCGCGCGGGCCTTGATGCTTTCCGATCTTTGCCGGAAAAATCCCAAGAGAGATCCGACATCAATCCTTCCGCAAACGTATCCTACCCGTAGGCGGTCCGTGCAGGTCTTGAAGCTCCTCCGACTCCCAAGGAACTAGTGCCCAATTCGGTTTCGCCGATGAAGAGGTGGATGTCTCCGATAGGAACGATTGAACAACGCATAGGGTTCGTCTTCGCCGGGATCCAGAACTCGTCAGGAGGGATGATCGGAATGTTGCCGAAGAAGAGAACACGACCGATGGCTACGGTTTCGCCGATTCCCGTGAAGATCTTGGTGTCGCCCGCTGAAGAGCCTGAAGCGCCTCTTGCCCCACGGTGGGCGCCAACTGTCGTGGTATTGCCGACGAGTACGCCATGGAGAGGTCCTCACAGTGCGTGTTTAGAGACGTGGGGTAAGGCGGACGGTTGACGGGTACGAGGTAATACAACTTACCCAGGTTCAGATCCCACAACGGTGGCGGAATCCTACTCCTGCTATAAATCACTATAAGGGCAATACGCCGAGTTACAGAGATAGGTTCGCTATGCGAGGTTGTATGAATCGATGCCCTAAAGGCTCCCATAGGCCCGACTTATATAGTCGCCAGATCCTAGGGTTACAGGGAAAAGTCCTAGCCGGATAGGTTACAGAGTCCTACACCGTCTATTACTAGTCTTGTGTATCTTGCACTCCAAGGCTCCGGGTACGCTGGTGACTCCACCGTAGCCTTCTTTTATCCGGCATGGGCCTCCCTTCTGGATCCATCTAACTGGGCCGCCCAGCAGGACATAGGCCATGCTACCGACTATGGGCCACCCGGGTTATCCGGATAAGTGACATGCTATGAGGATACCCATATAGCATATCCCCAACAGTGGAGATTGATGGAGTTGGCTCCGGGAGCACTTCCCCGTCCCAGCAGGGTGCCAGAACAGAGACTTTTTGTCCCTTGAATCTCACCTTCGGTGGCGGCGGCGCTATGGAACTTTTCGTGGCTTTCTGTTCGATTATTTAGGGTTTCTGAGTCGAGGGATTCTTATAGGCGAAGGAGGCAAGGTCGATGGAGGGCCAGGGGGGCACACCCTTGTGGGTGCGGCCAGGGTGGGACCCGCTCCCACCTAGGGTGTGGACACCCTGGTGTCCTCCTCTGTCTTGTCTTTGATTTTCCGTATTGTTCAGGGAAAAATATGAAATTTGGCTTTTGTCCCGTCCAATTCCAAGAATATTCATTTCTTAGCTTTCTGAAACCAAAAACAGCAGAAAACAGGCAACTGGCACTGTGGCATCTTGTCAATAGGTTAGCTCTAGAAAGTGTATAAAAATACCTCAAAGTGTAGAGAAAACATAGCAAAGTGGATACTAAACAAGCATGGAACATCAAAAATTATAGATACATTTATGACGTATCACTCACCAAGTGTCAAAGCACTTGAATTTTTTTTCAATTCTTTTCCTATTCGGCAAGAACCTTTTCTCGTTGTTTCCATATTGAACTCCTTCAATATCTCATATATGTACGTTTGGCACAACCATATTAGCGTCACATTCTATCCATGTAGACATTCATGCTAAATATTTGGATTTTGCCTAAGTCTTTCATCGAAATGAAATTCTCAATCTTTGTCAATAAAATATACACCATTTCCAATCAACAAGATGTCCTCCACATAATGTATTAGAAATATATCTCAGCACTCCCACTTAATTTCTTGCAAATACAAGCATCTTCATCGTCTCCTGATGAAAACTCCTTTAACTGTAGGGTTCGCAGCATAGAAAACAAAAAAAATCCTACGATGGGAACAACTATGTACCGAGATCTATCTACTATATACAAGCAACAGGCAGATATATATTCCTAGAGAACATACCCTTAAAGATCGACAAAGCTTAACGAGGTTAACTCGTGGTTGATGTAGACGATCTCTTGCCTATCTCAAGATCGAGAGGAAGTCCTAGCGCCGCAAATCAGCGGCACATCCGTGCTCGCACACACGTCCGAGGCACCGAGCAACCTCCGCCTCCTCGCTCCAGCGATGCAGCGGAAGCACAACTCTTTCTTGTTGAATAGCCACCGGGAACATGTATCTCGCTAGTCCGAGACCATGGGGGATAAATACTAGAGGGCAGAGAGATCCTTCATGAGGAGGTGTGAGTTAGAAGAGAGGAGGGGGGCTCCTTTTATAGGAGGAGGGGGGCTCCTTTTATAATAGGAGGGGGCACCCAAGGGGGTGTGATGACCCACAAGTGTAGGGGATCGCAATAGTCTTCGCGAGTAGTATTACCCAATTTATTGATTCAACACAAGGGGAGCCAAAGAATACTTGCAAGCCTTAACAACTGAGTTGTCAATTCAGCTGCACCTGGAAATAGTTCTTGCTCACAGAAGTTTATCAGTAGCAACAGTTTGTAGTAGCAACAGCAAAGCAACAACAGTGGAACATGAGCAATAGTAACAGTAACAGTAACAGTGGGATTCGAGTGCGGTAGGCATAGGGATGGATGGACGGGTGTTGCATGGACAAGTCTAAACATGTAACTTCAAGATCTAGGGCATTGCAGATAAATAATAACAAGCATCCAAGTACTAAACAATCCTAGGCATGTGCTCCATATATAGTCATACGTGATCGCAATGAGAACTTGCACAATCATGACCCACAAGTATAGGGGATCGCATCAGTCTTCGCGGGTAGTATTACCCAATTTATTGATTCAACACAAGGGGAGCCAAAGAATACTTGCAACCCTGAACAGCTGAGTTGTCAGTTCAGCTGCACCTGGAAATAGTTCTTTCTCACAGAAGTTTATCAGTAGCAACAGTTTGTAGTAGCAACAACAGTGAAACAGTAGCAATAGTAACAGTAACAGTAAACAGTGGGATTCGAGTGCGGTAGGTATAGGTATGGATGGACGGGCGTTGCATGGACGAGTCTAAACATGTAACTTCAAGATCTAGGGCATTGCAGATAAATAATAACAAGCATCCAAGTACTAACCAATCCTAGGCATGTGCTCCAAATATATTCATACGTGCTCGCAATGAGAACTTGCACAACATCTTCTGTCCAGCCAGCCCGTGGCAGCGAGGCCTCTAGGGAACTACTGGAAATTAAGGTGCTCCTTTTAATAGAGCACTGGAGCAAAGCATTAACACTCCGTGGACACATATGATCCTCACACCACAGCCATCCCCTCCGATTGTCCCAATTATTGTCATTTTGGGGCCTTTGGATCCGAACAATGATATGTGTACACAACTTGTAGATAACATCACAAACAATACTATCATAATGATTCAATAATAAGTTCAGATCTGAGAACATGGCACTCGGGCCCTAGTGACAAGCATTAAGCACAACAAGTTGCAACAAAGTCAAATAGCACTAATAGAGATACTAGACACTATGCCCTAATAATCATATTCTATTGCATGATAGAACTCATCCAATCCCTACCATCCCCAGGCTTACAGCGGGGGATTACTCACTCATGGATGAGGGAAACATCGGTGGTTGATGGAGATGCGTTGGTGATTACGATGGCGATGATCCTCTCCAAATTCCCCATCCCGGCAGAGTGCCAAAACGGAGTTTCTAGATCCGAATCTTGGTTTCTGGTGGCGGTGGCGGAGCGGAACTCTTTCTAGAAAACTATTGAACCCCCCTCGGTTTTTAGGTCGAAAGGAAACCTATAGGTGTAGAGGGAGGCCGAGGTGCTGCCTGGGGTGGCCAAACCCCCACCAGGCGCGGGGTCAGGTGGGCTCGCGCCTGGGGTGGTCTGGGCCCACCAGGCCCCCTCTCTGTCTCCCCTTCTGGCTCCGTGGATCTTCTGGTGAAAAATAGTTTTTGGCATATTTTCTGGGATTTTTCCTGATAGTTCATTTTCTGCACAAAAACATGACACCAAGGTAATTCTGCTGAAAACAGCGTCAGTCCGTGTTAGTTGTATCCAAATCACACAAGTTTAAAGAAGAAACAATAGCAAAGTGTTCGAGAAAGTAGATACGTTTTGGACGTATCAACTCCCCCAAGCTTAGCTTATTGCTTGTCCTCAAGCAATTCAGTTGAAAACTGAGTGCGATAAAAGAACTTTCACGAACACTTTGCTTCATATGATGTAAATATTCTCAGCACAAGAGTAGATGCTTAGACAACTCATAGTAAGGAGTATGCAACTAAGTCTACTCAATAGTCATTGCAAGCTATGAAGAGAACCCAACTTAATAATAATAAGTAGCATGAAACATAAACATAAGCAACATTGCAATGCTCATAATAAGGTATGATAGAGTGGTATCTCACTTTCCTTTGTTTGAAGAGCACAATAAATGCCAATGCACCTCTGAAGTTCACATGAAGACTAGAAGTAAAGATATCAGATATACAAGCATCAAAGTCATGACATAATTAACCAAGTTTTGGAACAAACACAAGAATGACAACTATGCTCTCAAGAAGGTGCTCATAGAGTAAGTGGTGAATCAACAAGGTTGTGAAAACGGTTTTGTGAAGGTTTGAAAGGCTTCCAAATGCTGAAAGGAAGGTACTCATTAGCTTTGAGCTCTCATTGCCCCTATCATAGGCATCTTCATGTGGTTAAGGTGAAAGTGAGGTCCACTCTGAATCATATGCTTGATAGACCATAGACTGGAAATCCCAAGTCCCTTGAGTACGAGGGTCGCTCCGCATGCTACTCAACTTTGATCACCTGAAAGTTCTTGTCATTGTAAATACATGCATATCATCGAGAACCACCAATGGGGTACCCCTTGCACATGGTACAGGAGCTTTCCCATAACCAAAATGATAAGGCAAGCAGACAATGAGCATCTCAACAATCTTTTTATTTACCATATGCATAGCTTTTTATTGAGGACGCTTCATAGATGCTCATTATAGTGATGCTGCAAGTTTCCACCATGATTAGGCATGGCTTAGGCTAGCGGCCCAGGCGTTTCTCTAACACAATGTATAAACTCCATGAACTAACAACTTCCCCTTTTATTTCACATCGTCGACATCCATAAACAAAAGAGCAAGAAATCAACTAGATGAGATATCCAAAAAGTGTTGAAAGCGTTCCCCATGACAGCACGGTTCTGCTGACTCCCAATATATAATTAGCAAGCATATAACTTTCATGGACTAGTCACAATGGTTCAAGATTATTAAGCGCAAGGAATAAAGTGTGCCATCAAGTTCGTGAGAGCTTTACTAACTAACTTTCTCAAAACAGACAAACATTTTATTTTGGAAGAAAACACGGCATATATAAAATATGCACTGAAATAGTAAATGATGCTAATAGGTAGGTATGGTGGACACATCTAGCAATAATGGTGTTTGGGAGTTGGAAGCACAGGTAGAGCACATACTTAGTGCAAGTGAAGGCTAGCAATAGAGAGAGAGCGACAAACGAGAGAGAAATAGCTGTCATAATCATGCTTGCAACAAAACATGACTAATTATGGCATGAAAGTGATACAAGAACTTTGAGGTAAAATAAATCATCGAGGCTTACTGACTATTGATTAGTCATATGCATGTGTGAGCATGTGCCAAGTCAATTCACTTGAACAGTCAGAGGAGGATACCACAATATCATACCAAAGTATGAATAAAACAATGCAAGCAAACAGTCATATGACATGCTACAAACTATTAGCAAGCTGGAGCTAATCATAGACAAGCAAGAACTACTAAGCATCCATTAGTAACATACACCTTACAATGAACAGACTAAGCATGCTCACAATGATGAGTATATGTATAAAAATGAAAACAAATAGAGTTCGTTACCAGCCTCTTACCACATCTCGAGTTGTGTTAATCTTCATTATTGCCCTTCACTTGTGTGACTTGAATAATAACATGAAACCAAAATCCACTAAGGATGGCTGAACCCTGCAAAGAACTCACAAAACCAGAGAAGAACAACAAATATTTTTGGTGTTTTCGATTTTTTTTAAAACAAGCCAACAAAGCAAAAACAAACCAAGCAAATAAAAATAAAACCAAAAAAAAACTAAGACGCTCCAAGAATAATACAACTATGCATGAAACAATAAAAATGAAATGTCTAGAAAGACCTAAGATTTTTATTGATGAAGAAGGGGATGCCTTGGGCACCCCCAAGCTTTGATGCTTGTACCTCTTGAATATTTCTTAGGGTGACATGGGGTGGCTCCCCCAAGCTTGAGCTTTTGTCCATTCTTCATCTCATTACATCATTCTTTCCTTACACCTGAAAATTTTCCTTCATACAAAACTTCACACAATCTTCATTAGCAACATTAGTGCATTCAAAAGATAATAGACCTTTGGGGTTTAGTTTTAAAACAGAAAAACTGTCACTAAAGACACAAGCTACTGTATCAATTCCCTCAAAAATCTCAATTTCCCAAAAAGAACCCGAAAAGGAATCAATAAGAAGCAAATGCAAATAATGGCAGAAATCTGTCAAAATAGACCACCAGGTAGAAACCGATTTTTTTGAAAAACAATTGTTGCTCAAATCAAAAAGTGTTCAACTAACGAAAGTTAGCTAACATACTGGGGGATTTATTCGTTAATTTTCAGCTCAATCCGACTTACATAGACTCCTCACAAATATTTATGGTGAAGGACAGAAATCTGTTTCGGGACAGCAACTCCCCAAATCTTACTTCCCTCTCATTAGAGGTCATTCTTGGCACAAAAAGCAAACAAAAAGGATAAGGAGAGGTCATTACTGAAGTAATATCTTCCAAGACTCAAGGAAACTCTTAGGTTATCTCCCAACAAGTACTTTTCTTTAACACCTTTAAGTTAGGCACGACGAAGAGCAAAGATTGGAAAGGAGAAAAATAAAAGCGAGCAAGTATAACCACTATGAAAACATTATTTTATTCATTAAAATCATTTTGTTAACAAGGTTGATCAAGTCTTGTTACCAAAACAATCTTATATGAAACAAAATTTTGTATTCCACAAGGTGATTATGTTACCTCAAACGTAATAGCAATGGTCCCAATCATAATAGTTTCAAAATTTTCTTGTGGAATGGGACAATATATTTCTCCAACCTTGATGCTCTCAATATTTTCAATGGAATTCAGGCAATAGCTCTTAACAACCTTCTTGGGGAAATAATCAGCATGCTCTTTGTCATCAATATTGAATGTTACTTTTCCTTGATTACAGTTAATGACAGCACCTGCAGTATTAAGAAAAGGTCTCCCAAGAATAATAGACATATTATCATCTTCAGGAATTTCAAGCACAACAAAATCAGTCAAAACCAAGAAATTATGAGCCACTTGAACAGGAACATCCTCACATATACCAACAGGAATAGTAGTTGACTTATCAGCCATTTGCAAACATATATCAGTTGGTATCAACTTTTCTAGCTGGAGTCTCTTGTAGAGAGAAAAAAGCATAACACTAACCCCAGCTCCCAAATCACATAAAGCAGTTCTAACATAATTATTCTTAATAGAGCAAGGAATAGTTGGTATACCTGGATCACCAAGTTTCTTTGGAACCTTACCATTTAAGGAGTAATTAGCAAGCAAAGTAGAAATCTCCTCATTAGGAATCTTCCTTTTATTAGAGACAATATCCTTCATATACTTTGAATAAGGAGGCAACTTAATAGCATCAGTCAAAGGAATTTGCAAAAATAAAGGTTTCATCCACTCACAAAACTTGTTGTAGTGTTCTTCCTCCTTTGACTTGTGTTTCTTACCTGGAAAAGGTATAGGTTTCTGCACCCAAGGTTCTCTCTCTTTACCATGTTTATTAGCAATAAAATCTTCCTTTGTGTACCTAGTGTTCTTAGTGTGCTTCTTAGGTTCTTACTCACCTTCCTCCTTATCAGGAGCATCATTTTTATCATTACCACTCTTAGTTTCAGCATCAGAGACAGATATACTATTAGGATCTACAACAGGTTCAAGGGGTTCCTCAACTATTTTGTGTTTCTTTTTCTTTCTCTTATGAGGACTGCCACTATTCTCACATTATTGAGAATCCTGCTTAATTCTTTTAGGGTGTCCTTCAGGATATAAAGGATCTTGAGTAGCTATACCACTCATAGTTCTAATTCCATAAGCATGTTTATCTCCTGAGGCATTAACTAGCATATCCTTTTGTACCTTAGCAAGTTGATCAAGTTGGGTTTGAACCATTTGAAAGTGTTTACAAAGCATTTTAATATCATTAGAAGTTCTTTCCACAATATCTTTAACTCATGGATAGCTCTAGAGTTTTCCAATAAATGGTTCTGAACTTGTTTATTAAAATTACCTTGTTTAACAATAAAAATGTCAAGTTCCTCTAAACATTGATTAGGAGGCTTACCATAAGGAATATCACCTTCATCAAAGTGTTGGAGAGAGTGTACCTCAATAGTGGATGAGTGGGGAATTGGCTTACATAATTCTTCTATAGCAGGTAGATTCTTCACATCTTCAGCTCTAATACCTTTCTCCTTTAGACACTTCTTAGCTTCCTTCATCACTTCATCATTTAATGCAATAACTCCTCTCTTCTTTGGTGTTGGTATTGGATCTAGTTCATGCAAAACTGGTACAGAAGTAATAGGCTCAGGTGCATTTAGCTCAGTTGAAATCCAATCATCATAATTCTTGCTTATCTTAGCCATTAATTCTTTAGCATCTGTAGGAGTTATTTTCCTAAAAACACAATCAGCAAAGCTATCTAGGTATGTCCTAGAATCATCAGTTATTCCATTATAATAAATATCAAGAAGCTCATTCTTAGGCAATGGACATCCAGGATGTGCATGAATCAAGGCACAGAACCTTGTCCATGACTCAGGCAATTTCTCTTCTTCTCCCTGTTTAAAATCAAAAAGTCTCTGCAAAAAAGCATGTCTAGCACTGGGAGGAAAATATTTCTGGAAGAAAGAAGCAATCAAGCAATCAGGGCTATCAATGGAACCAGGAGGTAATCTATTAAACCAATCCCTAGCTTCTCCTTTTAGTGAAAAAGGGAAGATCTTAGTAACAAAGTACTTGCGCATCTTAAAATCATCAGAGAACAAAGCACTCATAGTAGAAAGCTCAGTCATATGAGCCACAACACTCTCATTTTCAGTCCCACAAAAGGTTCTTTCTCAACAATATCTAAATAGGATAAATCAAGAGAGAAATCATAATCTTTATCTTTAATATCTATGGGAGAGGTGGCAAAATTAGGATCAGAGGATAGTTTAGGCATAATAGTACTTTCTAGCAAGGAGACTCTTAATAGCACTAGTACCATGTGTCTTTCGGCACTCTTCGTCAAATTCATCAATGAACTCAATGTAACCATCATTAATATCATAACTCTCACTAGACTCAGGTGAGCTTATAGGTGTAATAGTGTCTTCACTAGGAGTTTTGGTATTTCCTAGACTAGCCATAGTAGCATCTAGGAAAGGACCTAATGAACCACTCGCATCAAGCACAGTAGAAGTAACACCATGAGCATCAAAAGCAGTTTTAGACTCAGCAGTAGTAGCAGTGTGTATAGCATGAGTATGTGGTGGTGGTGTGACAAGCTTACTTATAACAGATGGTGAATCAAGAGCAACAGAGGTGTTTAGGACTGTACCTCTTCTTGTAGTGGATGGTAAAATAGGAAACTTTCCATCACGAGACTTCCCCATGATGAAAGGAGTAGCAGTGAACAATAATAGATCCAAGTGAACTTACAAATAAAGCTATGCTCCCCGACAGCGGCGCTAGAAAATAGTCTTGATGACCCACAAGTGTAGGGGATCGCAACAGTCTTCGCGGGTAGTATTACACAATTTATTGATTCCACACAAGGGGAGCCAAAGAATACTTGCAAGCCTTAACAACTGAGTTGTCAATTCAGCTGCACCTGGAAATAGTTCTTGCTCATAGAAGTTTGTCAGTAGCAACAGTTTGTAGTAGCAACATCAAAGCAACAGCAACAGTGGAACATGAGCAATAGTAACAGTAACGGTAACACTGGGATTCGAGTGCGGTAGGCATAGGGATGGATGTACGAGCGTTCCATGGACGAGTCTAAACATGTAACTTCAAGATCTAGGGCATTGCAGATAAAAATAACAAGCATCCAAGTACTAAACAATCCTAGGCATGTGCTCCATATATAGTCATACGTGCTTGCAATGATAACTTGCACAACATCTTCTGGTCCAGCCAGCCCGTGGCAGCGGGGCCTATAGGGAACTACTAGCAATTAAGGTGCTCCTTCTAATAGAGCACCCGAGCAAAGCATTAACACTCCATGAACACATGTGATCCTCACACCATAGCCATCCCCTCCGGTTGTCCCAATTATTATCACTTTGGGGCCTTTGGATCCAGACAATGATATGTGTACACAACTTGCAGATAACATCACAAACAATACTATCATAATGATTCAATAATAAGTTCAGATCTGAGATCATGGCACTCGGGCCCTAGTAACAAGAATTAAGCACAACAAGTTGCAACAAAGTAAAATAGCACTAAAAGAGATACTAGGCACTATGCCCTAACAATCATATTTGATTGCATGACAGAACTCATCAAATCCCTACAATCCCTAGGCTTACAGTGGGTGATTACTAGCTCATGGATGAGGGAAACATCGGTGGTTGATGGAGATGCGTTGGTGATGACTATGGCAATGATCCTCTCCAAATTCCCCGTCCCGGCAGGGTGCCAGAACGGAGTTTCTGGATCCGAATCTTGGTTTCTGGTGGCGGCGGTGGAGCGGAACTCTTTCTGGAAAACTATCGAACCCCCCTCGGTTTTTAGGTCGAGAGGCAACTTATAGGCGCAGAGGGAGGCTGTAACATCCCAGCATTTAGAAACTAACGAAGGGTAGAATTAGGAATATGGAATGATGCATGCATTCATTTGTGAAAATGTGGGTAAAATTTTCGCCAAATAAAACCTTAAGTGATCAATGTTTATTTCTTACTTTGAGATTAGGTTTAGTCTTGAAGGAGGATTGTTATAAACTTTGATATGATCTTTAAGGAATTATGTGTGTTTTGAACTGAGTTTGAATTTTAAAACTGGAGTGTTTGAATTATAATTCAAATGAATTAGATATAAGTTTGAATCTTAATTTAATTAAGAGATAAATATTACCACTTAAATTCTATCCAAAGAAAAACAATAATGAATATGAAACTTATTTCATATTATCAATATATAAACAAGTTACAAAGAATGTAACTTACTGAAACTATTTTCAAACTTCACAATTTACAAAAGAATAAAGAATAAGAATATTCTTTCTTAATAATAATATAATCTTTATTACAATTGAAGAAAATGAAAACTTACAAAATAATAAAATGAAGAAATTACAAAAGAATAAGAAAATTACATTTGACTATTCTTTAACTATCCTATAACTAAACCTAAACTAAATCTTCATCCATATATCTGTACCTGCAAGACAAAAACTAAATAAAAATAAAAGAAGGTTAGTGTTAGTATTATTTCTCTCAGATATGTCCGTGAAATGCACTTGACAAATTCATCATTGAGAAATTTATATAAAAGGGGCAAGTTTCACCAATATGAAAGAACCCATCTTTCATAAATTTAAAGACAGAAGTCAAATGACAGCCAAGAGGGACAAATTCACCAGCCAGGTGAAAGTAACCTGGTAAGGGTAAGTTGCAAAAATTCTGAACATATCCACAAGTGCACAACAGGAACACAAGCAGGACACACACCAACATGCATGTGGTGTGTTGTCAACCTCACAGCACAGTCCCAACGTCACAAAACCAGCAGCACAGCCGTGGAGGAGCACACTAGTGCATCTCTCCATTGCACACACACAAGAACAGCCAATCTAGATAGCAGCTTACCAAGAACAGCAGCCAAACCAAACCACCCTAGATCAACCAAACATCACCAGAATGGTGACATAAGGAGGGGGAAGAATCGGGTGGACATCAAGGCCAAGCCTAGGAGCTAGGAGGAGCAGTCTAGCTCAAGAGCAAGCATAGGAATCCAGCAGATCAAGATCAAGATCATCACCAATTACTCCACAAACATCAGAGTCGGTGGTGAGTTTCATAAAACCTTCACATGATCTAATCATATCATCCAGAGAGAAGCATGGGTTGTTTTATAAAACAAACCCTCAGAAATCACCCAAGTGGGGTGAATCAATCATAGGGATTTCTGAAACTCTAAAGGCAAACAGTAAAATACCAGGATCCAGCCAGGCTCATAGCAACATCATTGCTCTGGTGGTCAAACTATATTTTAAAATTCAATCATACATATATCTATGATCTATTCTAGGCACATCCCTAAAGGAAGGGTTGCACCTTAGAAACAAATCTTTGGGATCCATAGATTGATCAAGCTCACTATCATTTTTTTCCAAGCTTTGATCCAATAAAGAATAGCTGGTACCACTACCAGGACTATCTATAAGAATCAACTAGATAAGGTCTGAATCTCTAAGCCTTAGACCAACATCACTGGTCTTAGGGAATTCAGATAAGAGCATCACTATTTATCTTTCAAAGCCAATATTGTCTTAAGCATAAACTAACCAAATCCATGGTTTAGAATCAAACTTGTGTGCCAGACCATGATGGTGTCACAAGAACAATCCAATATGAATCATGAAAGACAATAAATCATCATAGATTCATACAATCAACTAACTAATCATTTTCATGTTAATACAGGAATCATAACTAGGATATTCCTATGATACACTTCACTATTTGAGATCATGATGATCTTAAACCATACACTAGCTCTAAGCCAACAACACCAGGACAATGATTTCCTCATGTCATAATCATGATCATAAATCAAATGACAGTGAAAACTTACTGACTTAATCAAGCATGGTTCCCAAGCAATTATATCATCTAAATCAGATGCAATCCAAGCATCAAATCATCTAGTAAGCCACCAGAAACAGTATAGATCATCTTAAGCAACAAGCCTCAGGCCAATAATCATTTAGCATGTGTACAGACCATACAAACATGATTCAATTCATCCAATACATGATCAATCACATAACAGGAACCCTAAATGGATAATAATCCCAATCTAAATCAGGCAGAAGCCAGAGAGAACAATGCCAACGTCTAGCATCGAACCAGCAAACACAGAGAGCACCAGGGGAAAAGAATCAAACTATAACATCCCTAAAATCATGTTTCAAACTCATGCATATCATCCATGCATCCATGATCACATATAGAGTTCATTCCAAACAAATCAATTCAAAAACAGGAGCATATGAGCTCATTATTTTATGTGATCAACATTTGAATCAAATGCTACTCTCCAATAAGGGATTGTTGTTCATGAAACCAAACTTTGTTGTCTTATTGCTCTCAGGTTGTATTGCTAGATTACTAAGATTTAAACCAAAGTTTCAAAACAAATATGATTTGAAAACCAATTTCAAAACCTATTCAAACTAGTGCTATGCCACTGCTTATTTTATTTTATTCCAAGTGACCAAGCCAATTCAAAGTGACCACTTGGTTTTATGCCCAGAAATGTGATTGTTGCACACTGCAAAAATCCTGAAAAGATTTGAATTCAAATAGGTTTTGAAATCATCTGAATTTGATTCCTGAAATTGAAAACAGAAAAAGAAAAGGAGAAAAGAATTGGAAAAGGGCCTGCGCCACCTATCTAGCCCAACGACGGATTCAGCCCACTAAGCCCACCCGGGTTCCCTCTCTCTCTCTCTCACTCGCAGACACACCCACCGAGTGACTGACGCCAGGACCCCACCCCCTCTCTGTTTCTCTCGCTGACAACTGGGCCTCACTGCCGCGTCACCCTTCGTCCCCAAATCACGCCCACGACCACGTCGCCGGCCGTTGCCTCCGCCATTCACTGCCGCGTTGATTCCGCGCTTAATTGCCATTGATACCGCGCGAGATCCTTGCCCTCGCTCTGGCTATAAGACCACCTCCCCCTCGCGGCCATTTCCCCCAACAAAGCCAGACAGAAACGCCCCCAGGCTGCCCGCAATCGCTCCTGCCCCTCCGCAGACAGAGCTCACTCCGGCGACCAATTCCGGTGAGCCCCGTGCGCCCCTTCTTCTCTAGTTCTTGCAGACAGCCTCGCAACTTCCTTGCGCACCTTCTGACACCATTGGTTCCTCCTATACCGCCCCAGGTCGTCGTCTTCGTCAAGCACAGCAAGGTTCCGACGACGTCCTCAACTCCGGCGAATAAATTCGGTGAGCCCCTTGTTCCCCTTCGCCTCTGATTCACACGATCGTGTTCGCCGTACTCTTGCGCATCTCCTAATGCCTTTTATTCATGCTAGGGTGACCAGGAGCGTCGCCAACGTCGTCGTCCACCCGAGCCCGACGCTGTCAGCAACTCCGACGAGCCCGTGCAGCCGTGTCCGTGCGCCCCTTGCCAAGCCGTCGCCAGGTTGAGCATCAGTGCATCGCTACGAACCTGGTAAGCGCCTCCGACGACCCCAGAACCCCCTGTAGCACCGCGCCGCCATAGACAGAGCTCGCCGCTGCCAGATGCCACCGCCAGCGCCGCCCATCTATGGTTGCTTGGTCGATGACCGTTGGATCTAGATCCAGCGCGTGTAAATAGATCACTTATCGAAACGTTATGAGTAGATCTGGACCGTGCAGGATAAGTTAGATCTAACGGCTTGTGAGCGCGATCCTGAGCGAACCGGTACGCACCAATAAGGTTATGACGCGTGGCTAGAGTTTAGGTTTAGAAACAGGATTTGAATCTATTAGATGTTTGAATTTGTTTTAGCCATACCTTTTGATTTCCACATTCAAATTTGACAAATTTTATATCAATGGAATCAGGAGAACAAGCCCTTTCCAATTATGTAATGTGTTTAATGTTTTGTTTCTGTTAAAATGGTTTTATTTACAGAAACATGTGTAGGCCTATTTTGTGTATATAAATTATTTGAGAAATGTTTTAAGGGTTAAATAAATGTTGTTTGGCAAGTTTTGAACTTGTTTATGAACCAGTACTATACACTTGTCTTGTTGAGTTTTAAAAAAATCATCACATATCATGTTGCATGCATCCATATATTTTTGCTTGTATCTATTTGTATGTGATTTGTTGCTATGATTTTATGTGTAGATTTTGGTGCCAATAGTGATTGTGATTGTGAGGAGTGTAGCTACTCTCCAAACTACCAAGGCAAGTGGTGCTTCATGATATTTTATCCCTATGTTTTCTACTAAGCATTAGAAATATTTTGCTAGTCTTGCATGTTATAATTTGCTTATATGCCATGTTGGGAAATCCTAGTAGTGTAGAATTGCTAGGAAATTTCTAAGTTAAGATGCTTATCTATGCCATGCTTAGCCTAGCTAGTAGCAACCAAGGGTGGTGAAATATACATGCTATGATGAAAATATTTCTAAGTCTTTGGACTTGTGTTTTGCCTAATAAAACAACTAAGTGAATGAAACACCTGGGTGGAATGGAAGGAATGGTTTATGTTGAGTGGTTACACAAGGCCCATTTCTATGGTTTACCTTGTGTATCTCACTTGTGGAAAGCCACCCAGGAACAAAGAGATTTTAGAGGACAAGTGTTAAGAAGCTTCTAGTGCAGCCACTTGGCAATATGGGCTCTGCCTGAATCACATAGGTTGCTAGAACTTAGCCATTTGGACAGTTGGTGGTAGTGGGATGATAGGTTGGAACGCGTCCATTTGGTCTAAGGGAAGGCTTCTGAAAGGTCCTGTCTTGGTGAAAATCAAGTCTGGTGGGGAAAGTGCACAACCTATGCAGATGGAAGAATCTAAGTACTTAGCCATGTCCCTGGAAAAGGACAACTTGAGCATCAAGACATGGAAGCTATCAAGAATCTCCTCATCCCAATTTCTAAGTAAAACTTGTGGGTGAACAAGGGTGAAGGACCTCAATGTCTATTGGTGGTTGAAAGTACCGACTTGATACGACTAGAGGGGGGGTGAATAGGCGTCTACCCAATTTTAATTTGTTTGTCACTTTTAGGCTCAACAAGAAAGGAAGTTATCTAGAGATGCAACTAAGTGAACAACCTAAATGCAAGAAAACAAACACCAACAACAAAAACAGTAAATAGCAAGGAGTAAAGGAAGGGAACGAAGTAACCGGCGAGGGGACATGGAGATGTAATTCCCGTAGTTCACTCCCAAGGAGCTACGTCTACGTTGGAGAGGTGTCGGGGCCACACAAGGTCACACGAGTGCCACAAAGGCCTCACCTTCTTCTCCGGTGAGCTCCCCCACAAAGGAGGCCTCACAATCCACTAACTGGTGACCTTGAAGGCGCCAACCGAAACCTTTACACCAAGGTTGAGGGGGAGGCTCCACAACTCAATTAGAGGCCCTCAACGACACCTCGAAGCTTTACAACACACGCCTCAGGTCCGAGGATGCCCTACACCGTCTAGGGTTCCAAGAAACCCAAGAGCAACAAGATCCACAAAGGATGGGTGGGGGAAATCAATTCTTCTTTGGTGGAAGTGTAGATCTAGGTCACCTCCCTCACCTCTCAAAAGATCAAGTCATTTGAGTGGCTAGAGAGAGAGATCTAGTGAGGTGAAGCTCAAGCATTAACGGAGGAGAGAGAAAAATTCGAGAGAGAGTGGGGGGAAGAAGAGGGGTGCCTTAAATATGCCCCCCACGCTGAACCGTTACAGCCTCCCCGCGACCTCACCGGAAGTTCCAGTGAGGGGCCGGAAGTTCGGCCCAGCCTGGCTCCAACGGTCATCAGACCGTTGACGCCCGCTCCAGAAGTGCAACCGGAAGTTCCGGTCAAAACAGACCGGAAGTTCCGGTGAACTTCCGAGCAAGTTCCGACCAAGTTCCGGCAAATAGCACGCTTCAAAACAGAAGGTTACTGAGCCTTCACCGGAACTTGGGGCGGAACAAGGGGCGGAACTTTTGGGTCGCGAAGCGAGTCTGACCGGAAGTTCCGGCCTTCAGGCGGAAGTTCCGCTCAAGAAATTTTGGCAGGACAAGTTCCGATGCAAGTTCCGGCCAAGTTCCGGCAAATAGCACACTTCAAAACAGAAGGTTACTGAACCGCCACCAGAACTTGGGCGGAACTAGCGTCGGAACAAACTGTAGAACAGCCCGCAGAAAAAGTTTGAGCGGAACTTCCGGCCTATGACCGGAAGTTCCGGTGAGACACAAAAGGCCCCAACAGAGCAGGAACACGCTCTCTCTCTCATGGGATAATAGGATGGTTGTGGCAGTGCATATAGGTTTGTGCAAGAACAAGTGATTTCCCATAGCCTTCCAACATGGACCCCCTCTTAATAGTACGGTGACCTAAAAACAACAACCGGAAAGAAACTAGTAGAAGACTAAAAGGCCACCTTCTTCAAAAGATCTCAAGAGAGCACCCATCACAATAGAATGAGACAACAACGACGTTTCCCCTGAAACTCAAGAGCACAGTTAAAAACACGGTTGGGATTTTCATTTTAACACCAAAAACATCATGGGAAGATATGGTCCTTTCAATCTCCCCATTTTTGGTGTTAGATGACAATCCCACAGATTTGCATAGAAACAAAGGAATCTTTGCAATGGACGGGGCAAGCTCCCCCTGTATGTGTGCAAGGTAGAGAGAAGACCTCTAAGGACAGGACTAGCACACATACACGGAGGCTCCCCCTAACAATTGCAAAGATAGCACAAGTGCAAGGTACAAAGAGGGATAGAGATCATACCAGAACCAACTAAATGTGGTGGAGACAAACGGAGTAATAATAACAGTAAGAGCAATGAGGCTCCACCACCATAGCAACAGCTCAAGAGATGACAACAAGATACCACACACACGGCAAAGTATAAGATACCACAAAGATACCACATAGTCTCAAACATAACATACCACATGGTCCACAAGCACACATAAGTTCACGGACATAAAACCACAAGCACACACAAATAAACTAGAGAGTTCGCGAGTAAGAAAAGATCAAAGGCAAGAACAGGCTCGCGACTCATCCCATGCAAATCCCGTAGACAACCTAATAGACATCTTTCTCCCCCTTTGGCATCGAGACACCAAAAAGGAAGAAGAGATCAATCTACTCATCCCAGCCATGAGAAGGGTGAAAGTACCGACTTGATACGACTAGAGGGGGGGTGAATAGGCGTCTACCAATTTTAATTTGTTTCTCACTTTTAGGCTCAACAAGAAGGAAGTTATCTAGAGATGCAACTAAGTGAACAAACTAAATGCAAGAAAACAAGCACCAACCACAAAAACAGTAAATAGCAAGGAGTAAAGGAGGGGAACGAAGTAACCGGCGAGGGGACACGGAGATGTAATTCCCGTAGTTCACTCCCAAGGAGCTACGTCTATGTTGGAGAGGTGTCGGGGCCACACAAGGTCACCCGAGCGCCACAAAGGCCTCACCTTCTTCTCCGGTGAGCTCCCCCACAAAGGAGGCCTCACAATCCACTAACCGGTGACCTTGAAGGCGCCAACCGGAACCTTTACACCAAGGTTGAGGGGAGGCTCCACAACTCAATTGGAGGCCCTCAACGACACCTCGAAGCTTTACAACACATGCCTCAGCTCCGGGGATGCCCTACACCGTCTAGGGTTCCAAGAAACCCAAGAGCAACAAGATCCACTAAGGATGGGTGGGGGAAATCAATTCTTCTTTGGTGGAAGTGTAGATCTAGGTCACCTCCCTCACCTCTCAAAATATCAGGTCATTTGAGTGGCTAGAGAGAGAGATCTAGTGAGGTGAAGCTCAAGCATTAATGGAGGAGATAGAAAAATTTGAGAGAGAGTGGGAGGAAGAAGAGGGGTGCCTTAAATAGGCCCCCCACGCTGAACCGTTACAGCCTCCCCACGACCTCACCGGAAGTTCCGGTGAGGGGCCGGAAGTTCTGCCCAGCCTGGCTCCAACGGTCATCAGACCGTTGACGCCCGCTCCAGAAGCGCAACCGGAAGTTCCGGTCAAAACGAACCGGAAGTTCCGGTGAACTTTCGACAAAGTTCCGATCAAGTTCCGGCTAAATAGCACACTTCTAAACAGAAGGTTACTGAGCCTTCACCGGAACTTGGGGCGGAACAAGGGGCGGAACTTTTGGGTCGCGAAGCGAGTCTGACCGGAAGTTCCGGCCTTCAGGAGGAAGTTCTGCTCAAGAACTTTTGCCAGGACAAGTTCCGATGCAAGTTCCGGCCAAGTTTCGGCCAAGTTCCGGCAAATAGCACACTTCAAAACAGAAGGTTACTAAACCGCCACCGGAACTTGGGCGGAACTAGCGTCGGAACAAACTGTAGAACAGCCCGCAGAAAAAGGTTTGAGCGGAACTTCCGGTCTATGACCGGAAGTTCCGTTGAGACACAAAAGGCCCCAGCAGAACAAGAAAACTCTCTCTCTCACGGAATAATGGGATGGCTGTGGCAGTGCATATAGGTTTGTGCAAGAACAAGTGATTTCCCACAGCCTTCCAACATGGACCCCCTCTTAATAGTACGGTGACCTAAAAACAACAACCGTAAAGAAACTAGGAGAAGACTAAAAGGCCACCGTCTTCAAAAGATCACAAGAGAGCATCCATCACAATAAAAAGAAACCTCAACGACGTTTCCCCTGAAACTCAAGAGCACAGTTAAAACACGGTTGGGATTGTCATTTAACACCAAAAACATCATGGGAAGATATAGTCCTTTCAATCTCCCCCTTTTTGGTGTTAGATGACAATCCCACAGATTTGCATGGAAACAAAGCAATCTTTGCAATGGACGGGGCAATCTCCCCCTGTATGTGTGCAAGGTAGAGAGAAGACCTCTAAGGATAGGACTAGCACACATACACGGAGGCTCCCCCTAACAATTGCAAAGATAGCACAAGAGCAAGGTACAAAAAGGGATAGAGATCATACCAGTACCAACTAAAAGTGGTGGAGACAAACGGAGTAATAATGACAATAAGAGCAATGAGGCTCCACCACCATAGCAACAGCTCAAAAGATGACAAAAAGATACCACACTCATGGCAAAGTATAAGATAACACATAGTAGATACCACATAGTCTCAAACATAACATACCACAAGGTCCACAAGCACACATAAGTTCACGGACATAAAACCACAAGCACACAAATAAACTAAAGAGTTCGCGAGTAAGAAAAGATCAAAGACAAGAACAGGCTCGCGACTCATCCCATGCAAATCCCGTAGACAACCTAATAGACATCTTTCTCCCCCTTTGGCATCGAGACACCAAAAAGGAAGAAGAGATCAATCTACTCGTCCCAGCCACGAGAAGGGGGAGGAGGAGAAGACTCAGGCGGACCAGTGACCTCCTCCTCAGACTCATCTTCGGACCAGTTGCAGTTGTTGCGAACCCAATCCTCCTTGGGAGCAGTGACAGAGCTAGAGACCGGTGAGCAAGGAATGTTGAGGGCTTCCATGATGGCCTTCTGGCGCTGAACATTGTGACGCTGATCAACATAAGCCTGATACTCGCGGTCCTGCAGAAAGCAGAAAGTTTTCTTCACTTTCCCAAGCAGCTTCTTTGCCCAAGATGGCTGCCTCTAGAGAGAAGGACCACCAGCACTAGAGCCACTAGGAGCAAAGGAGGGACCACTAGCAACATATTGAGTCTTCTTGAGAGCAGCTTCCTTTTCTTCCTGAGTACGAGGCTTATGGTGCTTACTCACTCGGAACTTCTTCTTTTCATGAACGGTGATGTTGTCTTGAGGGAAGGGGTTGCCAGTCTTCTCGAGCCACTTGTGATTGATGAGAGTCTGAATGTAGGGAGCATAGATGCAGGAGCGCTTTTCAATGAGAGCCGCCCACATCTCTGAGTAGATGAAGTGAATAACATCCATTGACCTGTCAGTGTCTCGACGAAGATGAGTCTGATGCATGAGGTCAACCTGATATCCATGAAACTGATCAAAGTTGCCAGCCTTGGGAGAGATGGTGTTCAAGTACACCCTGCGCATGATGTCATAGACTGGCAGCAGATGATTCACAAACCCAACAGACCCCCACCCTTCAATGTAGAGAGGCTCCAGGACCTCAGGATCAGCAGCTATAGGACCATGAACACGTCAACCATTTGCCCCGCGGCCAGGCTGAATGGGATAGCCAAGAAGCTCAGCAAACTCAGCCCAAGTAGCGGTAAGAAGCATGTCTCTGGTCATCCACTTCATCTCACCTTCAGTAGAGGACTGCATGTGAAGATACAGAGTAGAGTAGAACTGAGCAATAGCAGTCACATCAAAGTTCTGACGGTGCTCCATGAGGGGAATCAGCCCAAACTTCTTGCAGATATCAAGAGCCTCTCCAAAGTTAACTTGCTTCTCTTCCATGTGAGGCACATTGATGTACTTCTGAGGAGCAACCACGAACTTCTTCTTTGATGCATAAATTTCCTCATAAATTTGTTCCTGACGGCAGGTGTGAAAATGAGGGTCCAAGCAAAGACGATCACGAGGCACGAGGTAGGGATCCGTAGCCCTGAATGCAGAGTAAGCCTTCTGAGACCACTTGGAAATCTTGGCTTTGGTCATGTCTGGCCCAGCAGCAGTGGCCTTCTGAGCAAGAGCAGGCCTCTTCCCTGCAGCAGCAGCAGCACGGCGAGCAGCAGCAGCCTTCTGGCGAGAAGTCTGAGCGGTTGGACGCACAACCTCAGCATCATCCTCATCAATCTCAGGAGGAATGTCAGCGGATGGTCGGCGGGCACGCTTGCCTTGGCGAGTCTCTCCTTCCCCTGAGAAGAAAGCACAAGAATAGGGAGGGAAGGTGGGATAAGTGCACAAGTTCGAAAGAGGAAACAAAAGAATTAGATTGGAAAAATACAAACAGGAAGAAAATTGCATTCTAGCCGGAACTTCCGCTGAAATGTCGGAACTTCCGGTGAAAAATGGTCCACCGGAAGTTCCGGTCGTGGCTCACCGGAAGTTCTGGTGAGGCCACGAACTAACAGTTTCAACAGGAGTTCCCTAGATCTAGATCTAAAGACCACAAATGCACAAATTTTTCCAAGGATGTATTGAACCAATATACTCTAGCATGATACCCTAGGCCTACCAAGATCTCCCAACAAGTTCTAGCCAAAGAACTAGCCTAGACAAGGTGTGCCCTAACTCAAGCCATGGTGAGAGCAAGATCTCCATGAATGGAGGGAGTTAAGGGCAAATACCGGAGTCCATGGCGGGAGATCGAGGTGGGGAAGGATCCCACGGAGCAGATCTGCGGAGGAGCTATTGGAGAAGAAGGGGGCCGGAGCACCTTCTTGGAGAAGTCCTGGCCGGCGGCGCTCCAAATAGAAGATGGGTCTTGGGGGAAAAAGGAAGAAGATCCCGTTTTCCCCCAGGGCCCACCTTATATAGGACAGGGAGCACCACCGGAAGTTCCGGTCAGGGACCGGAAGTTCCGGTGGACCGGAACTTCTGGGTCAGACTGACCGGAAGTTCCGCTGACGCCAGGAGGACCAACTCAGGATAGGATAACAAGGAAGAACTTGTGCAGGGAATAGAGAGGGCTTGAGGTAAGGAAAGGCTTAGGATAGATAGCTCAAACTGTGAAGAACCAAAAACAACAAAAACCAAGAAAAACAAAAGGGTCAAAGAACCAAATACAAACGAGTCGGTGGCCGAAGCCACCTTATATAAGAGTAAATGGCTTGACACCGCGAAGATATATCTTGGGTTCATTACCAACACTCATCATGAAGCTCAAATGATCTCCTTTAGAGACTATAGAGTATGAAAACTTTAATGTGCGCATAATAGGGATAGTGTTTGTTCATAAGAGGAACTACACTCCCCCTAAATCCATGCCTACATCCAAACAAGATACACATTGAGAAACGGGTAGGTGTGCAAGAGCTCAAGCAACATTGCTCGAATCAATGATATTTAGCTCATGCCTTAACTCTCAAAACCTTGCTTCATCAAGAGGCTTCGTGAAAAGATCCGCAAGATTTGCCTTGGTGGGAACATACTCCAAAGAAATGTATCCTCTAGCAACATGGTCCCGAATGAAATGATGACGAATCTCAATGTGCTTGGTCCGGTTGTGTTGCACGGGATTGTGAGCAATAGCAATTGCACTCTCATTGTCGCAAATAAGAGGCACCTTGTCAAAAGATAGTCCAAGATCCTTCAAGGTTTGCTTCATACATAGCAATTGAGCACAACAGCTTGCGGCAGAGATATACTCAGCTTCGGCAGTAGACATAGACACATAGTTTTGCTTCTTCGAGGACCAACAAACCAAAGATCTTCCGAGAAACTGACAAGCTCCGGAGGTTGACTTTCTTCCCACTTTGTCACCAGCACAGTCCGAGTCCGTGTAACCAATGAGATCAAAGCTGGCTCCCTTGGGGTACCACAACCCAAAGTTTGGGGTATGAACTAAATATCGAAAGATCCTCTTGACAGCCACCATGTGACTTTCCTTTGGTGCGGCTTGAAATCTTGCACACATACCCACACTCAACATAATATCCGGCCGGGATGCACAAAGATAGAGAAAAGAACCAATCAACGAACGATAGATTTTTTGATCCACCTCCTTACCCTTGGGATCGAGATCAAGATTAACCTTAGTTGGCATGGGAGTCTTGGCACCTTTGACTTGATCAAACTTGAACTTCTTGAGCATGTCTTGGATGTACTTGGCTTGGTTGATGAAAGTCCCTTTCCTCAATTGTTTGACTTCAAATCCAAGGAAAAACTTCAACTCCCCCATCATGGACATCTCGAAGCGGTCGGTCATGAGCTTGGCAAAATCCTCATTAAAAGTTTTGTTAATAGACCCAAAGATAATGTCATCAACATAGATTTGGCATACGAACAAGTGGCCTCCAACTTTCTTAGTAAAAAGAGTGGGATCAATGAGGCCCACTTCGAAGCCACAGTCTAACAAGAGCTCCCTAAGGCAATCATACCACGCACGTGGGGCTTGCTTGAGGCCATAGAGTGCCTTATTGAGCTTGTAGACATGGTTCGGAAAAAGTGGATCCTCAAAACCCGGAGGTTGCTTGACGTATACCAACTCTTTCAAAGGACCATTAAGAAAAGCACTCTTAACATCCATTTGATGCAATTTAAAGTTATGATGGGTAGCGAAGGCAAGAAGCATACGAATGGATTCAAGGCGAGCAACGGGGGCGTAAGTCTCACCGTAGTCGATGCCCTCAACTTGTGAGTATCCTTGGGCAACTAACCTTGCCTTGTTGCGCACGACAATTCCATTCGCATCGAACTTGTTCTTGAAGACCCACTTGGTTCCAATGACGTTTTGACAGTCTTTAGGCCGCTCAACCAATGTCCAAACATTGTTCCTCTTGAAGTTGTGAAGTTCCTCGTTCATAGCATCAAGACAATCATCATCTTCAAGAGCTTCGAAGACTTTCTGTGGTTCCACAACAGAGATAAACGCATGGTGAGAGCAAAAGGAAGCTAGTTGCCTCCTAGTAGTGGAACCTTTGTTGAAATCTCCATAGACATTATCAAGGATATGGCCATCTCGAACAAGCTTGGCGAGACGATAGGCTTGACGACGGGCTTGTGCTTCAATTCGAGATTATTGAGCTACCACTTGGTCATTTCCACCAATTGAGCCGCCCCCTTGACTATAAGCACGAACGCGAGGGTCATCTTCATCAATTTCCACTTCGGGGGAGTCATCACTTGGAGAGGATCCTTGAGGATCATTGACTTGCTCTTGATCTCGACGAGCTTGACCTTGGGGAGAAACGTGACCTTGAGGAGGAGCCCCATCTTGGGGAGGTTGATGAGGTTGATGAAGAGCTTGTCCGTGGGAGGTGCCTTGAGGAGGAGCCCCATCGTGGGGAGGTTGATGTTGTTGATGAAGAGCTTGTTCTTTAGAGCTTGTAGAGTCATGAGCATGGGAAGCTTCGGAAGAGCTTGAGGGAGCTTGTGCCAAGAAAGTAGGTCCTTGAGGTGCAAGATGATCTTGTCAGAGTGAGGGCTCCACTTGAGTAGAGCTTGGTCCTTCTCCTTCGTCCATAAGGGGATCCTCAATGGGGAGGTGGAAACCCACACCCATTCTTCCTATGGCCTTGGGAGGAATTTCATCACTTGGATCACAAACACCATCTTGCCTACCAAGAGACTCATGATTTTCATCAAACTTCACGTTGCTCGTCTCTTCAACTCTTCCATTGGCTTTGTTGTAGACTCTATAAGAATGGGACTGATTTGAGTAACCAACGAAAATTCCTTCTTGAGCCTTGGATTCAAACTTTGACAACCGAACTCCTTTCTTGAGTATGTAGCACTTGCACCCAAACACCCGAAAGTAGCTAACATTAGGCTTTTTCCCGGTGAGAAGTTCATAGGGGGTCTTGTTCTTATTCTTGCGGAGATAAAGCCGGTTGGTTGCATGGCAAGCGGTGGAGATGGCCTCGGCCCAAAAGTTGTATGGAGACTTGAACTCAGCTAGCATAGACCGAGCCGCATCCATAAAAGTGTGATTCTTCCTTTCGGCAACTCCGTTTTGTTGAGGGGTGTAGGGAGTGGAGTATTGATGCTTGATTCCTTCATCACTGAGAAACTCATCCAAGGTATAGTTTTTGAACTCGGTGCCATTGTCACTTCAAATTGAGAGAATAGTTGCATTGTGATTCCGTTGAACCTCATTAGCAAAGTCAATGACGGTTTGTTGAGTCTCACTCTTGTACTTGAAAAAGAACACCCAAGTGTATCTTGAGAAATCATCCACAATAACCAAGCAATACTTATTGCCTCCAAGGCTATCATGAGAGGGAGGACCAAAGAGATCCATATGCAAGAGCTCCAAACATCTCTCGGTAGTGATTTGATTGAGCGCTTTGTGAGGAGTTTCATGCATCTTCCCTTCAATACAAGCCCTGCAAACACGATCTTTGGCGAAAGAAACATCGTTAATTCCAAGGATGTGGCCCTCGGAGTGAAGTCTTTGCAAAGTTCTCATGTTAACATGGGCTAGGCGGCGATGCCACAACCAGCCCTTGTCGGCTTTAGCATAGAGACATAGAGCATGAGGAGTAGTGGTCCCTGAAAAGTCCACCACGTACAAGTCATGTTCTACATATCCTACAAAAGCCACCTTGAGAGACTTGCTCCACATGAGGACCACGGAGTGAGAATTAAAGAAAGAAGAAAGACCCATAAGAGCAAGAGCACGAACTAAGAGTAAGTTGTAACCAAGAGTTTTGACAAGCATGACGTCAACCAAGGATACATCCGGGGTTACCACCACTTTGCCAAAACCCAAAACCTGAGAGCTTGTTTTGTCACCGTAGGAGACCATGGTGTTGGCAATATTGGGTCTCAATTCGGTCATGATAGACTTGCTTCCGGTCATATGACTCGTGGCACCACTATCAAGCACCCATTTTGATCCGCCGGAAGCATAGTCCTACAAGAAAATCAAGCCTTGGTTTTAGGTACCCATTTTGCAATGGGTCCCCTTTTGTTAGTGACAAGAACCTTTGGCACCCAAATGGCCCAATGATAATCATGCGTGTAAGATTTCCCCACATATCTAGCATATACATGACCATCATAAGATTTGCAAAGAATATAAGAGGGATTGTTCTTTCCGGCAAAGTTGTCACTTTGCAAGAGGGTTAGGCCATTTGGTACTCCTTGGGCCATGCCCTTGTTCTTTTTCTTTTTCTTCTTCTTGTTCTTCTTCTTCTTAGTCTTGGCAAGTTGATCCTTCAAAACCTTGACCTCCTCTATGAGATGCTCATGCTTGCAACAAGGGTTAGGAGAGCTAGACAAGTCTATAATTTGCACAACGGAAGACTTAGAAAGATCACAAGTTAATTGAGTTTGAAGCTGTTCATGAGCCTCAAAAAGACTTGAGAATTTACTCTCCAAGGCTTTGTGTTCCTCTTTGAGTTTCTCAAGATCCTTTTGAGTCCTATCATGACCACCCACAAACTCAGCATTTTCTTTCTTGAGAACCTTAATCAAAGCAAGAGCATGGTCACGTTCTTTAATTGTAGAGGTCAAAGTGTTGTTATGATCATCTACAAGCTTAGACACATTTTCTTCGAGATTAATTCTCATATTTTGTTCATCCTCAAGACTTTGAGTGAGAGAGGCAATTTCATCGGCGGCATCTCTTTCATTTTTACTTAGCAAGTCAAGAAGTTCTTCCTTTTCATCTAAGGCATCTCTAGCATTTTCAAGTTGTGCAAGTAAGGACTCAAAGCAGTTTTTAGTTTCTTCATCTAAGGTAGCAACAAATTCACACATGTCAATCATCTCTTTCTTCACCTCTAGACCGACAAGATCAAGAGAGGAAGGCTCACTAGAGATAGGTTGAGGAGTGGGTTTCGGTGATACCTCGGTGGCCTTGGCCATGAAGCACTTTTGGTTGGAGGAGATGACATTTTCATTTGGCGAGTCGAAGAGGGATAGACGTGGAGTTGAGGTAGTGGCAATAGCAGCAACCCCCACAATCTCTCCACCATGCACTTCATCATCATCATCTTCATCCGTGCCTGAAAGATATTCTTCATGGACCACAATTGCTCGTTCCTTGTTAGTGGCGTTCTTGACGGTGTAGTTCTTGTTTAAGGGATGAGGAGGTCTTGACTTGACCTTGCGAATGAGACGACCACCATTGTCTTCACGGTTCTCAAAGGGACACTTGGCCACAAAGTGACTCTTGTCGTTGCAATTATAGCATGACCTTACTTTGGGAGACTTGTTGGGTGAGTTGAATCTTGCGTTGTCCCTTGACCTTGACTTGAATCCGGACTTGTTCCAAAAGGCCCTTGAAGCGAGAGCAAGATGTTCGTTGAAGGCACATTTGAGATCTTCTTGAGACCACTCACTTGATGTATCATCATCATCAACTTCAAAGCCTTGGCCTTCAAAGCAAGGTTCACTTTTGTTGATCCAATGGCTCTAGCTCGAGCGGACTCCGCATTCTTCTTAGCAATAGTCATGGCAATTACTTCACTCAAGACTTCTTGGGAGGTCATTAAGTGAAAGTTGGTTCTTCCCTTGATAGAGTTGAGCTTTTGTTCTTCAAATGGGAGAAGAGCTTGAATGAACTTCCTCTTCATAAACTTGTCATCAACATAGTGAGCCCCAAGGTCCCTCATAGTGGAACAAAGGACCTTAAGGCACCTATACATGTCTTCAGGGGTCTCATCATCTTGCATTGCGAAACCATCGCACTCGTTGTTGATCTCATCAAACTTGGAGCTTTGGATGCTAGCATTCCCAACAAAGAGCTCGGTGAGTTGATCCCAACATCCCTTGGCAGTGTCAAATTGGCGAATGTGAGCGAAATCCTTTGGAGTCAAGGCCTTTTGAATCATTCCCAAAGCTGTAGCATTGATTTGCTTGTCCACCACTTCACCTCGTGTCAATTCTTTGGGTCAAATGGAGAGAATCCATCCTCCACAATCCTCATTAACTCAATGGATGAGCTGGAAATATGTGAGCGCATTAGATATTGCCAATTGGCGAAATTTGACGTATCTAGCATGGGTGGTGCTCCTTGAGGTATAATGTGTGGCATGGGAATGGGTGGATCCGGAGTGTACTTCAGCGGTAGGGGTACCGCCGAGTAGTCCTTTCCTCCATTCTCCCCTTTTGAAGTTGGGTTCTCGGGTTCCTCAATGTTCTCACTTGGAACCTTGGTAGAGGTTTGAGCAACAAAACCAAGTCCCAAGTGAGTGGTGGCAGCCGCGGGAGTTACCCCGGGGGCGGACACCGTAACGGTGGGAGGAACCTCGTTGGGTTGGGGTGTGTCAATAGCAACCATGGGGTTTGGCTTGAGAGACTGCAAGAGAGTCATCATTTCCTCGAACTTGGACATCATGGATGACTCCAATTGCTTGAGGTCATCCATAGTGGCCAAGTTCTTGGCTTTTTCAGTTTCACTACCCCCTTCGTCGGCCATAGTCTCTTAGGCGGTAAAGCCCGAAGTAAGAGCCTTGGCTCTGATACCAATTGAAAGTACCGACTTGATACGACTAGACGGGGGTGAATAGGCGTCTACCCAATTTTAATTTGTTTCACACTTTTAGGCTCAACAAGAAAGGAAGTTATCTAGAGATGCAACTAAGTGAACAACCTAAATGCAAGAAAACAAACACCAACAACAAAAACAGTAAATAGCAAGGAGTAAAGGAAGGGAACGAAGTAACCGGCGAGGGGACACGGAGATGTAATTCCCGTAGTTCACTCCCAAGGAGCTACGTCTACGTTGGAGAGGTGTCGGGGCCACACAAGGTCACCCGAGCGCCACAAAGGCCTCACCTTCTTCTCCGGTGAGCTCCCCCACAAAGGAGGCCTCACAATCCACTAACCGGTGACCTTGAAGGCGCCAACTGAAACCTTTACACCAAGGTTAAGGGGGAGGCTCCACAACTCAATTGGAGGCCCTCAACGACACCTCAAAGCTTTACAACACACGCCTCAGATCCGAGGATGCCCTACACCGTCTAGGGTTCCAAGAAACCCAAGAGCAACAAGATCCACAAAGGATGGGTGGGGAAAATCAATTCTTCTTTGGTGGAAGTGTAGATCTAGGTCACCTCCCTCACCTCTCAAAAGATCAAGTCATTTGAGTGGCTAGAGAGAGAGATCTAGTGAGGTGAAGCTCAAGCATTAATGGAGGAGAGAGAAAAATTCGAGAGAGAGTGGGGGGAAGAAGAGGGGTGCCTTAAATAGGCCCCCCACGCTGAACCGTTACAGCCTCCCCGCGACCTCACCGGAAGTTCCGGTGAGGGGCCGGAAGTTCCGCCCAGCCTGGCTCCAACGGTCATCAGACCGTTGACGCCCGCTCCAGAAGTGCAACCGGAAGTTCCGGTCAAAACGGACCGGAAGTTCCGGTGAACTTCCGAGCAAGTTCCGACCAAGTTCCGGCAAATAGCACGCTTCAAAACAGAAGGTTACTGAGCCTTCACCGGAACTTGGGGCGGAACAAGGGGCGGAACTTTTGGGTCGCGAAGCGAGTCTGATCGGAAGTTCCGGCCTTCAGGCGGAAGTTCCGCTCAAGAACTTTTGGCAGGACAAGTCCCGATGCAAGTTCCGGCCAAGTTCCGGCCAAGTTCCGGCAAATAGCACACTTCAAAACAGAAGGTTACTGAACCGCCACCGGAACTTGGGCGGAACTAGCGTCGGAACAAACTATAGAACAGCCCGCAGAAAAAGTTTGAGCGGAACTTCCGGCCTATGACCGGAAGTTCTGGTGAGACACAAAAGGCCCCAACAGAGCAGGAACACGCTCTCTCTCACGGGATAATAGGATGGCTGTGGCGGTGCATATAGGTTTGTGCAAGAACAAGTGATTTCCCACAGCCTTCCAACATGGACCCCCTCTTAATAGTACGGTGACCTAAAAACAACAACCGGAAAGAAACTAGGAGAAGACAAAAGGCCACCGTCTTCAAAAGATCTCAAGAGAGCACCCATCACAATAGAATGAGACAACAACGACGTTTCCCCTGAAACTCAAGAGCACAGTTAAAAACACGGTTGGGATTGTCATTTTAACACCAAAAACATCATGGGAAGATATGGTCCTTTCAGTGGTTCCTTGGGAAAAGTTTTGTTAAAGAAAAACTTAGTGATTTCAACTAATAGGCAAAACCTATTTTGAGCAAAGCAAGCCTAAGCTACACTTAGCCAAATTTGCATATAGTATCTATTCCACCAAAATTATACTAAGGTATCAGTTGCCAATACTATTCCAATGTATTGACCCACTGTGGCTGTAACTTGTGATGTTGCAGGTTACTCTGATGAGGATTAGGAGTCATGAGTCTACACTCAACATGTTTGCCTGTGGCACATGAAGATGAAGACTTTTATCTATTTACTTATTTAAACTCTTGTACTAGGCCTGTGGCCTTGGAGTTGCAAAGACTATGTTGTCTCTGGAATGACTGTAATAATGACCTTTGTTTCTGTGTACTTCATCGTAAACTGTGGATGCTAGCATTGATCCAGGGACTAGCATTGCAATCACAGGGATCCTTTTCCTTTATAAAGGAGGGATCTTACAGATGGTATCAGAGCACTGTGTTGCCTGTAGGATTATGACCCTAGGATTGGAAACCAAAGGAAAAAAATTTCAATAACTTCTACACTTGTCTATTCTTCTCGTAAACTTTTCTAATCTTCTTTCTCATCTCTATTTGTAGATGAACTCCATCAACGAAGCCGTAAGGAAGGAACACTCATGACAATGACTTTGGAGTGTGAGACAGAATTCCCCAAGGCTCTCAAGGACCTCATGGTTGCAATGGAAATACATGGTGCAGCTGTGTACAAAGGCTTTCCTGTGATGGATGAAGGAGTTGAGTACTGGTGGGTGCAACTTCACTTGTATAAAAACAAGGAAGACAACCACAAGGAATCAGGATTCTGCATGTTCACCAATTCAGTGATGCACCCTACATTCTTTGATTCAGCAAGGGATGCAGCTTGGAAGACCATCAAAGAACTTGGTGATAGAGTCAAGTGCAGAATGTTCAACATCCAAAATAGCCTAAAAGAAGAGAAGAAACATACCCAAGAGTTGGAGGCTACCAACCAAACCTTAAGAGGAGACATTATAGACTTAGTAATGGAGTCATGTGCTCAAGATAGAGTGATTGCTTCTAGAAATATTGTGTTAGCCAACATATCTAGTGAGTTGGGATTGTAACTTACTTTGTTAGTTGGACCACCACTTATCACCTTATTTTCCAAATGTTGTATGCCATGACTTGTGTGTTTTGATTTCCAAAGATATGTATGTGATGCTTTGCCTTGTGTTTTATCTTAAATTGTGTTGTTTATAAATTTTTCTATCTTATAAATAGATGCCTAATGTTACCATCAGCACTGTTGAGGAGTTCCAGGGAACCCGCTTTGGCCCTCGTATTATTGAGCTCACTACTTTGCTCAATCTCCCTCTTCCTACCATCATGGTGCTTCCCCTCACCAAGTTTGAGAGGAAAGACCTTTGGGGTTTCAAGGTCAATCAGCCCGGATGCCAGACTGAGCCTACCACGGAGGCTATCATCTTCAAGCTCATGCACGATGACAAGGAGAGAGAGGCCTAGAGGTAGTCATGCGGGACTTGATTGGATGTCTGTTAGGAAGACACTCTCGACAGGTTAGAGGTACTCACTTCCACGTCTTCGGTAGACGTGATGAGGATGGAGAGGCCATCGACTTTGAGGACACTTCGAGGGATACAACTGAGCCGATTCGCCTATACCTCCAGGACTTAGAGGTTCTTCTTAGGCACGTGGACACTCATAGGACCAACGTCATGCTTAGCAATGACGAACTCCAGGTGCAGCTTCGTGAGAAGGACAAGCTCTTCGCGGAGCAAGATGAGATAGTCAAGGAGATGGAGGCAAAGTTCAAGAGCCAGGACAGAAAGTTCAAGAGTCAAGAGAAGCGAGTCCAAGATAGGAACAAGAGGATTCGGGACATGACTGAAGAACTACAGGCCAAGGACTTCGAGCTCGAGCATCAGCAGACTGTGATTGAGAGGCTTCGTTCTCAGAAGAGGGCTCTCAAAGCCAAAGTAGAGACCTTGACCACCAATGTCGAGGAATACAAGACCGCTATGGAGAATGCAGGTCTTACCTTTGTTGAGGAGGAGGTTGATGCCGAGGAGTAGTGATGACTACTCATTTATCATTTATCTATCATACTTTATTTGAGTCACAATGACCATCCAACATGTGGATGGCTTGTTATTGGTGTGTTTACTTTGCAAACTTGTCGTTTTTGTTGTTGAACTATTTTTTTTATTGTGATGCATGCTTGGTGATTGTTTTATGTGATGTATTGTGCATGAAAGCATCTATGGGTATCTCATTCTTATCTCTATTGAACAAACCACAGATGCCTCCCCGTCGTGCCAATCCCAACCCCAATAACAACAACATCACTCCTGAGATGCAGCAAATGATGACAGCTCAGACTCAGCTGATGCAAATGATGACTACGTTCATCCAGAACCAGAACAACAACAACAATAACAACAATAATAACAACAACAACAATAACAACAACAACAACCCACCGGGTTTCGACATGCTTACCCGAGTCTTGAGATTGAGGCCAGCAAAGTTCTCAGGAACAACTGATCCCATGGTAGCCAATGATTGGCTACGCTCTGTGAACAAGGACTTGGTAACAGTTGGCTGTACTGATGAAGAGAAAGTCAGGTTTGCAGCTCACTTGTTGGAAGGACCAGCAGCCACTTGGTGGGATAACTTCCAAATCACCACTCCCATTGCAGATGTGACATGGGCTATCTTTGAAGATGGCTTTCGTACCGCTCACATCTCATCCGGAGTGATGAGTTTGAAGAAGAAAGAGTTCCATAATCTGAAGCAGCGCCACCGCAGCGTGGCTGAGTATATTGAGGAGTTCAACAATCTGGCGCGTTATGCACCGGATGAAGTTGACACTGATGCTAAGAGGAAGGAAAAATTCCTTGAAGGGTTGAATGATGAACTAAACCTGCAGCTATCAGTGGCCTATGTTCCCACATACCAGTATCTTTGTGATAAGGCTGCTATTTTGGAGAACAAAATGAAGCAAGTTGAGAGTAGGAAGAGAAAGCACTCGGACAAGCACAGCTCGGGATCGTCTCACAAGCGTTCCCATTATGATGATAGTGGAAGCTCAGGATCCCACAAGCATGGAAATTCAACAAGCACCACAACCACAACCGTCATCATGACAACAAGCATCACCGTAGTCATGACAATGACAAGTACAAGAACCACAAGGGTGGATATAAGAGCCACCACAGTGGTAGTGGAAGTGGCAGTGGAAGCCAGCCTGTCAAGAAGGATATTAGTCAGGTTGAGTGTTTCAAGTGCAAGAAGATGGGGAATTATGCTAATGAATGCCCAGAAAAGAAGGTTGAAGGACCCAACAAGCCCAACCCTTTTCAAAAGGGACAAGTGAACCACATCAATGTAGAAGAAATCTATGAGGAGCCTGATGTTGTTGCTGGTAAGTTCAAACTCAATTCCGTTCCAGCATTTGTTCTCTTTGATACTGATGCATCTCATTCATTCATATCAAGAGCATTTGTTGAAAGAAATGAACTGCCGGTAGAAACTATTGGGTGTCCTATAAAAGTAAGTTCTCCTGGTGGAGAAATGATAGTGAATTCAGGATGTCATGATCTAGTCATAGAGTTTGGGAAGTATAAGTTTCCCGTTAACTTGATAATCCTAAATTCCCAAGGATTGGATGTTATTTTGGGAATGGACTGGATGACTAAGCACAAGGGAATGATAGATTGTGCCAACCATACTGTATCACTCACAAACCCAGAAAATAAAAGGATCAGGTTCAAGACCAACTTTGAAGCAAAAAGGGGTATGCTAAATTATCTTAAGGGGGTTAGCATAGACAGTGTGCCGATTGTGAGATAATATCCGGATGTGTTTCCGGAAGAATTACCTAGAATGCCACCAGATAGAGATGTGGAGTTTCTTATTGATTTGCTACCAGGATCTGGACCAATAGCAAAAAGACCGTACAAGATGTCAGTGGATGAACTGAAAGAACTCAAGAAACAACTTGGAGAACAGTTACAGAAAGGATTTATTCAACCAAGTTCTTCATCTTGGGGAGCCCCAGTCTTGTTTGTAGAAAAGAAAGATAGAAGTCAAAGGTTATGCATAGATTACCGTTCACTCAATGAGGTGACTATCAAGAACAAATACCCTTTGCCTAGAATCAATGACTTGTTTGATCAGTTAGAAGGAGCTTGTGTGTTCTCAAAGATTGATCTCCGGTCAGGTTATTTCCAACTCAAGATAAGGGAACAAGACATACCTAAGACAGCTTTCACCACAAGGTATGGATTGTATGAGTATACCGTGATGCCATTTGGTTTGACCAATGCTCCAGCATACTTCATGAATATGATGAACAAGGTGTACATGGAATTCCTTGATAAGTTTGTTGTCGTTTTCATCGATGACATTTTAATCTACTCCAAGAGCAAAGAAGAGCATGAAGGACATTTGCATTTGATACTTGAGAAGCTTAGAGAGCATAAACTATATGCCAAATTCAGCAAGTGTGAATTCTGGTTGAATGAAGTTGGATTTCTTGGACACGTTGTGTCAGGAGATGGTGTAGCAGTTGATCCTGCTAAAGTTTCAGCTGTAACTGAATGGGAATCTCCCAAGTCAGTGACAGAAGTTCGTAGTTTCCTTGGCTTAGCAGGTTACTACAGAAGGTTCATTGAGAATTTCTCCAAGATAGAAAAACCTATGACAGAATTGCTAAAGAAAGACAAGAAATTTGCTTGGTCTAAGGGATGTGAACTCAGCTTTCAAGAATTGAAGAAGAGACTTGTGACAGCACCAGTCTTGTGTTTGCCAGATTTGGAAAAAGATTTCCAAGTGTATTGTGATGCATCCCATCATGGATTAGGTGCAGTACTTATGCAAGAAGGGAAAGTTGTGGCTTATGCCTTGAGACAACTCAAAACTCATGAAGTGAACTATCCTACTCATGATTTGGAGTTAGCCTCTGTTGTCCATGCACTCAAAACATGGAGACATTATCTTTTGGGAAAGCGTTGTGAAGTGTTCACAGATCACAAGAGTTTGAAGTATATCTTCACCCAGAAAGAAATTAACATGAGACAAAGAAGATGGCTAGAACTCATCAAGGACTATGACTTAAGTTTGCAATACCACCCTGGTAAAGCAAATGTTGTAGCGGATGCTCTAAGCCGTAAGGTTTTTGTGAATGGCCTCACTAAGGGAGAACTGCCAGATGATCTGTGTGCCCAATTTAGAGACCTCGGAATGGAGATTGTGCCTGAAGGACATCTCATGTCTTTGGATGTTCAACCTACTTTGTTGGACAAAATCAAAGAAGCCTAGAAGACTGATAAATAAATTGAAGAGATCAAGGAAAATATTGTCAAGGGAAAAGCCAAAGGATTCCATGAAGACGAACAGGGTACTTTATGGCATGGAAAACGTATCTGTGTTCCACAAGATCCGGAGCTTCGGAAACTGATTTTGCAAGAAGCACACAACTCACCATATTCCATTCACCCGGGTAACACCAATATGTACATGGATATGAAAGAAAGATTTTGGTGGAATAATCTCAAAAAAGACATCGCTGAACATATTGCTTTGTGTGATGTATGTAGCAGAGTGAAGGCAGAACACCAAAAACCAGCAGGTTTGCTTCAACCACTACCTATTCCTGATTGGAAGTGGGACAAGATTGGTATGGATTTCATTACCGGATTGCCAAGGACCCGGTCAGGATATGATTCTATTTGGGTAGTAGTGGATCGCCTAACTAAAGTGGCTCATTTCATACCCGTGAAGACAACCTACACTAGTGCTAAGTTAGCCAAGATATATATGAGTAGAATTGTATGTCTACATGGTGTACCCAAGAGTATTGTGTCAGATAGAGGAACCCAATTCACTTCCCATTTTTGGAGGAAATTACATGAGTCATTGGGAACGAGGTTGGAATTCAGCACTGCTTTTCATCCTCAAACTGATGGACATACAGAAAGGACTAATCAGATTCTTGAAGACATGTTGAGGGCATGTGCCCTAGACTATGGAGCCAGTTGGGATGAAAGTCTGCCTTACGCAGAATTTTCTTATAACAACAGCTATCAAGCCAGCATTGAGATGGCACCATTTGAGTTTCTCTATGGGAGAAAATGTACCACCCCATTACTATGGAATGGTGTGGGAGAAATAAGTTTTTTCGGACCAGAACTTATCAAAGAAGCTGAAGAGAAGGTCAAGTTGGTTAAGGACAGATTAAAGATAGCACAGTCCCGACAGAAAATCTACGCAGATCCTAAGCGTAGAGAAGTCACCTATGAAGTTGGTGATAGAGCTTATCTTAGAGTGTCACCACTTCGTGGAGTGAAGAGGTTTGGAGTCAAAGGGAAGTTGGCCCCAAGATATGTTGGACCATTCAAGATTCTGAGTCGTAAAGGAGAAGTTGCTTATGAAATTGAATTGCCAAAGTCTTTGTCAGCTGTTCATAATGTGTTTCATGTGAGTCAGCTTAAGAGATGTCATCCAGAAATGGAAGAAACTTCTTTGAAGGATACTATACCTTTGGAAGAGGTTCAATTGGAAAGTGATCTCACTTATGAAGATAAACCTATCAAGATTCTTGAGACTGCAGAAAGAGTCACACGGACTAAGACTATCAAGTTCTGGAAAGTTCAATGGAACCATCATTCCGAAGAAGAAGCAACATGGGAAAGAGAAGATGATCTTCGGAAAGACCACCCTCACCTATTTGCTAGCCAATCCGAATCTCGAGGACGAGATTCACCTTAAGGGGGTTAGATTTGTAACATCCCTAAAATCATGTTTCAAACTCATGCATATCATCCATGCATCCATGATCACATATAGAGTTCATTCCAAACAAATCAATTCAAAAACAGGAGCATATGAGCTCATTATTTTATGTGATCAGCATTTGAATCAAATGCTACTCTCCAATAAGGGATTGTTGTTCATGAAACCAAACTTTGTTGTCTTATTGCTCTCAGGTTGTATTGCTAGATTACTAAGATTTAAACCAAAGTTTCAAAACAAATATGATTTGAAAACCAATTTCAAAACCTATTCAAACTAGTGCTATGCCACTGCTTATTTTATTTTATTCCAAGTGACCAAGCCAATTCAAAGTGACCACTTGGTTTTATGCCCAGAAATGTGATTGTTGCACACTGCAAAATCCTGAAAAGATTTGAATTCAAATAGGTTTTGAAATCATTTGAATTTGATTCCTGAAATTGAAAATAGAAAAAGAAAAGGAGAAAAGAATTAGAAAAGGGCCTGGGCCACCTGTAAGGTTTGCAGCATAGAAAACAAAAAATTTCCTACGATGGGAACAACTAAGTACCAAGATCTATCTACTAGATACAAGCAACGGGTGGATATACATCCATAGAATACATACCCTCGAAGACCGAATAGTGTTAACGAGGTTGTACTCGTGGATGATGTAGACGAACGCTTGCCGATCTCAAGATCGTGATGAAGTCCATCTGGTCCAGCCGGTCCAGCACGATCAAGTCCAGCACCTCAAAGCAGTGGTGCATCCGTGATCGCACACACGTACGGGTACCCCGACAACCTCCGCGCCCTCGCTCCAGCGAAGCAGCGGAAGCAACAAATCCTTCTAGAAAAATCCACCGGGAACATGTATCTCGCTGATCCGATACCATGGGGAAATTCTAAAGGGGGGAGAGAGATCCTTCGCGAGGAGGTGTACTTTGAGAGGAGGAGAGGGGGGCCTTTTATAGGGGAGAGGGGGGCACCCAAGGGGCATGGCGCCTAGCCATGGGGGCTGCCCCCACCTCTTCCACATTCATGTGGGTGGATCTCCCACTCAAAATGAAAAGCCTCCACTCCCATTAAAAAGCCTCCACTCAAAAATCCACTCACATGCATTAAATTTCCACCAAATTTAATGCAAGCTCTCATTTAAATAAAACTCTTTTATTTATTTATTCTGAATTTTGTTAATTACTTTAATTAACAAACATTCACATAAAACCCCTTACAACATTTCAATTTCACATGCAGAACCAGTTTCATCAATTTCAACCGAAACATTTTCGGTGTCTAGTGAAATAAATTCCTGCGCTTTCCTTTTTCTTTCTCTGGCATATCATTTGCTCCGAATGGTGTCGGTATCCCTTAAGTGTGTCACCCTACGGTTCGCGAATAATGCGGACATGATTGAGACCCTTCTCCGATCAATAATCAGTAGCGGGACCTGGAGATCCATACTGACTCCCACACATTCAACGATGACTTTTGTGATCGTGTGAACCTTTTACGCTGGTATCTTAATACCTTTGTTTCACGATATATTACATGTCCGAGATTCGATCATCGGTATCTCCATACCTAGTTTGATATCGTTACCGACATGTACTCTTTTCTCGTTCCCGTGATATAACATTCTAGTGATCAAATCACTTGCTTGCAAGCTAATCAATGTGATATCACCGAGAGGGCCCAGAGCATATCTATCCGTCATCGGGATGAACAAATTCCACTCTCGATCCATGGGTCTCAACATAACACTTTAGTAGTTCTGAAGCCATCTTTATAATCACCCAGTTACGGTGTGACGTTTGATGTCATCGCGAAACTCTTCCGGTGTTAGTGATTGACATGATCTCATGGTCTAAGGATTAGGATCACTTCGTAAGTTGTTATAGCAATATAAACTCAATGACTTTGATCGTAATGCTATACTTCGGATGAATGTTCATCACATCATTACACTAATGTTGTGACCTCGTTATTAACAACATCCAATGTCCATGATTAGGAAACTTTGATCATCATGTTAATTAACGAGCTAGTTTATAAGAGAGGCATAACTAGGAACTTCCTTTTTGTTTATTAAACACACATGTATTAACGTTTCCGTATTAATACAATTATATCATGCAAAATAAACATTTATCATAAATAAGGAATACGAGAATAACCACTTTATTATTGCCTCTCGGGCATATTCCCTTCAGTCTCCCACTTGCACTAGAGACAATAATCTAGTTTGAAAACTTTGTGTATTGAACACCTATGGATTTTTGGTGTTCCAAATACGCAACTGCAAGTGGTTAACATAATCTACGGATCTGACACTTTCAGGTCCGTGTGTATTTGCATGTCTTTGCGTCTTCACGCATCACTCATTCTTCAATGAGATGGCATTGTATAAATTTGGTATTTTGGTGAGACCTTTAGTTCCTTGGGGTTAAAACATGTCGATACTATTGTCATACAATATATCTTTAGTGTTAGCCCGTTGTGAACCACACCTTAGTTTGATAACAAACTACTTGACACAAATTCCCTCCTTTGCTGCTACTATAGCAGTCATATACTTAGCCCTTTTGTTGTAGTATTCGTCACAATGTCTTAACTATGGATTTCATCCAAATCCATCATGGAAACTTTCTTTCCATTTCATTGTGCCACTCATAGTTTAAATTGAGATAAACTTAATTTGTATCTTGTGACAAAACTAGTATCAATGTAACTCTTTACAATGAACTATTTGTAATTGTTTGTCACCTCTACACAAATATATTCTTAGTTCTTCCAAAAGATCATAAGAATATCCTTACTATCGTCCAATGATCATTTTATGATTCATTCTGGTATATGCTCATAACACTTAGAGCATAGGACATATCTGGGTGTGTACATATCATGGTATGATTGATCAAAACATTCTCGTGATTTCACTCATCAAGTGTCAAAGCACTTGACTCTTGTTTCACTTATCAAGTGTCGATACACTTGAATCTTGATTCAGTTCCTTTTCCATGCGACAAGAACCGTTTCTTGTTGTGTCTATATTGAACTCCTTCAATATCTCATATATGTACGTTTGGCACAACTATATTAGCGTCACAGTCTATCCACTATAGACATTCATGCTAAATATTCGGGTTTTGCCTAAGTATTTCATCGAAATGAAATTCTTAACCTTTGTCAATAAAAGATACATCATTTCTAATCAACAAGATGTCCTCCACAAAATGTATTAGAAATATGTCTTAGCGCTCCCACTTAATTTCTTGCAAATGCAAGCATCTTCATCGTCTCCTGATGAAAACTCTTTTTCATCACGGTGAAGATTCCAACTCCGCGATGCTTACTTCAACCATTGAAGTTTGCATGCCCTTTTAGCATCCTTTGAATTTAACAAAACCCTTTGGACTGTGTCTTGTACACGTCCTAGGTAACCATTCTATTAGAAGAATTTTGTTTTGTTTATTCATCTACCATATACCAAATTATATGTAGTGGTTGCTACTTTAATCCATCCAGACTAAATATCGCTATGAAAGATCAAATCTTGTCATAGTCAACTCCTTGAACATTGTCATAAAATACTTTACCGACATGTCGACTATTTCATAGATGTGAAACATCCATGTCTGTTTCTTTATAGATCCAAATACGACCGATAGGTTTTTACACCTTTCCGGAGGGTCTTCCAAGTTCAAAACTTGATTTTTCGTGTATGGAACTATCACGGATTTTATGGCTTCAAGCCATTTGACGGAGTCAGGGCCCATCATCGCTTCTTTGCATATAGTCGGTTCATCATTGTCAAACAATAATGATTTACTCTCAAATCTCATTATTTGATTGTTTATTCGACCGACTTGGTTCAATAAGAACTTAGATCTCCGTGACCACAACCTTTGAGGCATATAATCTATGAGCATTATGGCAGCCTCCGGAATGATTTCCGGCGCTGCACAACTCAGCACATTTAGCTAAGGTTCGTTAACCTTATCAAAGTTCTATTGTCCTCCCACTTAACTTTTATGAAAAATTCCTTCTTCAAGAAACTTCACATTTCAAGCGACAAACCCTTTTGTCCTTGGTGTTATGGAGGAATAGCCAATTGTTATTCGAAATAACCTACAAAGACATGCTTATCCGACTTCGGTTGTAAACAACTTACTTATGTTTAGCATACCAAAATTTAAGAAATGACAACTTGGGTTTTACCCTAAACCATAACTCATATGGTGTCATTTCAACGGATCAAGATGGAGCTCTTTTCAGTGTAAAAGCGGTAGTCTCTAAAGCATCTTTTTAAAACATAATGGTAGTTTTATCAATAACACCTTTGATCCAACCATGTCAAACAAGGTTTCATTACAAATCTCAAACACTCCATATTCCTAAGGTGTTTCGGGATATGTAAATCTAGGTGTTTTGCTAAACTTGAACTCAAATAAATCCCTTTATGAAAAAATCATAATTCATTTATTTTCTTGTTACACTTGTAACTCAAACAAATCCCTTATGATAAAATCATAAACCATTTATTTTCTTGTTACAATGATTTTCCACTTCATCTTGAAAGTCTTTGAAACATTTTCAAATATTTCATACTTCATTCTCACTAAGTGAACATTCACTCAAATTTCAGGAGAAAGTATATGAAGTTGAAACCTATCGCTTACGACTACACATAATGGACTACATACATCGATATGTATAAATTCCAATATTTTAGTCGTTCGTTCTTCTTTGGCCTTTGAACGAAGTTTTAATTATCCCGAGGAAAGTCTCACAAGCGTCACTTGATCAAATCAAAGACTCCAAAAATCCATAAATATGGAGATTCTTCATGTTTTCTTTCCAATATAATTTAAACGGCGATGTCACTTTGTAAGTGATCTTCCAATCATTTGTCTTGCGACATTTTAGCATTAGGTTTTATGGATGTGATCTCTCCAACTAGATTTGTAGATCATCCATCTTATATGGAATACGGTAATTATTTGAACAACCTTTGTTCTCATAATACCTGATTTAAATAACAATTATTAAAACAAATCTTGAAGTCAAGCTTTGATGTCAATGAGAAATACAAACAACGGTTTATTTGTTTTCGATGAACATCATCACATATTCTCTTGCTAGTTACTTAGGCCATTGTGGTTCATGAATTGCGTCGTTCCATATGAAATTTCATACCAACCAATTCGGTATCCAATACCCAAGAACCACATTGTTCAACAAGCAAAGAATACAACCATAACATGTATATGATCCATATACCTAAATTGGATATTTCCAATCTTTTCTTTTCTGCCAAGTATATTTTATAGATTCTCTTCCAGCATTTCCTTTTCCTTTTAAAAGAATCTATCAACATCAACAGTGGCGCCATATATATGACACATAGTCCAAAGCGTGTATATTCTAATAATAATACCTTTGGACTTGCACTTTGAAGTAGATCACCATCATCAAAATGATCGGTATTCTTTCAAAATCCATCCTTTAGTAATCTTTTAGTGTAGTAAACATTTACATACATATTCTATTCACCCTTATCATGACAACTTTCATGATCAAGCTAGTGTAGCTTATAAAGGTGAATCGTGAGTATAACATTACTTTCCAAAACCCTTTTGGATGATTAGGATGTTTATCATCTCCAACCTTCGTAAATTCTCATCCAATATGAGAACACATATTATACTCTATCATATTGTAACCAAAACATTGTTTCAGATATCGTTATATCTGCCACACATGATGGTTTCTGAAACAATTCTTTCAGCTCCTAGATAAACTTGATATTAAAATAATCAAGAATCATGGAGGCAAACATGATACTTAAGATACTAACACTGGAATTGTTACTCACGATTTAATACCAACTATTAAATTTCACGGAGTAAATAGAATTTTGCTGAAAGTTTGCAATAGGACTTTAAACTTTAGATTGACACTCAACATAATACGATACCAGTTCGTAAAGTATATATCCAGAATTCTATAGTTCTATTATCTCAAGTACAACTATGCATAAGATGGTGAACGAATGCCAATGACTACAACAAATTATGCAAATTCACTTTTATTTAATTTATGATAAATTGAGTTCTACTAATCCAAATTAGAAATGAACTCCCACTCAAAAACGACATCCCTCGTGTCTTTTTGGTGATTACATGAACCAAATCCACTACACCAAGTCCGATCATCACGTGAGTCGGTGTAGCTTCAAAGGCGAGCATCCATATGGTCATCATATCAAAACATATGACTCATGCTTAACCTTTCGGTCCGTGTTCCGAGGCCATGTCTGTACATGCTAGGCTCGCCAAGTAAGAACCTTAGTATTCGCGTGTGTAACTGTCTTACACGCGAGATATGCTCATGGATTCAAGTACACCCGATCATCACGTGATGTCTTGAAGCGACGAAACATTGTTGGTGCATACTTAAGGAAGAACACATTCTTATCTTGATATTTAAATGAGGGATCATCTTATTATGCTAATAAAACGCCAAACAAGCAATATAAGATGCTATCAAACATCACATGTTTATTAGTGGAATGATATGGTTCCCGCATATGATCTCTATCATGTGCACCGTGGTATGATCACTATCATACCTTTATGTGTAAGTCCAAGGTCTATGGAGATTACACGTTATGTATGTTGTAAGAGTATCATCTCATACTTCTACTTACAACATCACCATATCATAACACTAGCCCAGCAACAATCTAAACTAGACGCCTCTAATTTATCCATTGCAAATTTTACGTGGCTTAGGGCTTTCGAGATAGAACCGTTCTTACCTACGAACATGAACCACAACGAGGATAACCAAATTGTTGACAACTCGTTGAAAATTATATATTGACTATAGTAGGAGAGACAGACACCCGCTAGCCACTTATGCAAACTAGTTGCATGTCAAGCGTGGAACAGGTCTCATGTGCGAGGACATGTAAAGTTTGTCCGGGCCACTTCATCCCACTATGCCACCAATATCCAAAGTACAACTAAGAAGCAATAAAATTATCATCATCGCCCACATACTCATATGTGTACTACCCGTGCAAAGCATCTACGCATAGATCCGGCTCTGATGCCACTTTAAGGTTCGCAGCATAGAAAACAAAAAAATTCCTACGATGGGAACAACTAAGTACCAAGATCTATCTACTAGATACAAGCAACGGGTGGATATACATCCATAGAATACATACCCTCGAAGACCGAATAGTGTTAACGAGGTTGTACTCGTGGATGATGTAGACGAACGCTTGTCGATCTCAAGATCGTGATGAAGTCCATCTGGTCCAGCCGGTCCAGCACGATCAAGTCCAACACCTCAAAGCAGTGGTGCATCCGTGATCGCACACACGTACGGGTACCCCGACAACCTCCGCGCCCTCACTCCAGCGAAGCAGCGGAAGCAACAAATCCTTCCAGAAAAATCCACCAGGAACATGTATCTCGCTGATCCAAGACCATGGGGAAATTCTAAAGGGGGGAGAGAGATCCTTCTCGAGGAGGTGTACTTTGAGAGGAGGAGAGGGGGGCCTTTTATAGGGGAGAGGGGGCACCCAAGGAGCATGGCGCCCAGCCATGGGGGCTGCCCCCACCTCTTCCACATTCATGTGGGTGGAGCTCCCACTCAAAATGAAAAGCCTCCACTCCCATTAAAAAGCCTCCACTCAAAAATCCACTCACATGCATTAAATTTCCACCAAATTTAATGCAAGCTCTCATTTAAATAAAAACTCTTTTATTTATTTATTCAGAATTTTGTTAATTACTTTAATTAACAAACATTCACATAAAACCCCTTACAACATTTCAATTTCACATGCAGAACCAGTTTCAGCAATTTCAACCGAAACAGTTTCGGTGTCTAGTGAAATAAATTCCTGCGCTTTCCTTTTTCTTTCTCTGGCATATCATTTGCTCCGAATGGTGTCGGTATACCTTAAGTGTGTCACCCTACGGTTCGTGAATAATGCGGACATGATCGAGACCCTTCTCCGATCAATAATCAGTAGCGGGACCTGGAGATCCATACTGACTCCCACACATTCAACGATGACTTCTGTGATCGTGTGAACCTTTTACGCTAGTATCTTAATCCCTTTGTTTCACGATACATTACATGTTCGAGATTCGATCATCGGTATCTCCATACCTAGTTTGATCTCGTTACCGACATGTACTCTTTTCTTGTTCCCGTGATATAACATTCTAGTGATCAAATCACTTGCTTGCAAGCTAATCATGTGATATCACCGAGAGGGACTAGAGCATATCTATCCGTCATCGGGATGAACAAATTCCACTCTCGATCCATGGGTCTAAACATAACACTTTAGTAGTTCTGAAGCCATCTTTATAATCACCCAGTTACGGTGTGACGTTTGATGTCATCGAGAAACTCTTCCGGTGTTAATGATTGACATGATCTCATGGTCTAAGGATTAGGATCACTTCGTAAGTTGTTATAGCAATATAAACTCAATGACTTTGATCGTAATGCTATACTTCGGATGAATGTTCATCACATCATTACACTAATGTTGTGACCTCGTTATTAACAACATCCAATATCCATGATCAGGAAACTTTGATCATCATGTTAATCAACGAGCTAGTTTATAAGAGAGGCATAACTAGGAACTTCTTTTTTGTTTATTAAACACACATGTATTAACGTTTCTGTATCAATACAATTATAGCATGCAAAATAAACATTTATCATAAATAAGGAATATGATAATAACCACTTTATTATTGCCTCTCGGGCATATTCCCTTCACCACCTATCTAGCCCAACGACGGATTCAGCCCACTAAGCCCACCTGGGTTCCCTCTCTCTCTCTCTCTCACTCGCAGACGCACCCACCGAGTGACTGACGCCAGGACCCCACCCCCTCTCTATTTCTCTCGCTGACAGTTGGGCCTCACTGCCGCGTCACCCTTCGTCCCCAAATCGCGCCCACGACCACGTCGCCGGCCGTTCCCTCCGCCATTCACTGCCGCGTTGATTTCGCGCTTAATTGCCATTGATACCGCGCGAGATCCTCGCCCCCGCTCTGGCTATAAGACCACCTACCCCTCGCGGCCATTTCCCCCAATAAAGCCAGACAGAAATGCCCCCAGGCTGCCCGTAATCGCTCCTGCCCCGCCGCAGACAGAGCTCACTCCGGCGACCAATTCCGGTGAGCCCCGTGCGCCCCTTATTCTCTAGTTCTTCCAGACAGCCTTGCAACTTCCTTCCGCACCTTATGACACCATTGGTTCCTCCTATACCGCCCCGGGTCGTCGTCTTCGTCAAGCATAGCAAGGTTCCGACGACGTCCTCAACTCTGGCGATTAAATTCGGTGAGCCCCTTGTTCCCCTTTGCCTTTAATTCACACGATCGTGTTCGCCGTACTCTTGCGCATATCCTGATGCCTTTTATTCATGCTAGGGTGACCAGGAGCGTCGCCAACGTCGTCGTCCACCCGAGCCCGACGCTGCCAGCAACTCCGACGAGCCCGTGCAGCCGTGTCCGTGCGCTCCTTGCCAAGCCGTCGCCAGGTTGAGCATCAGTGCATCGCTACGAACCTGGTAAGCGCCTCCGACGACCCCAGAACCCCCTGTAGAGCCGTGCCGCCGTAGACAGAGCTCACCGCCGCCAGATGCCACCGCCAGCGCCGCCCATCTATGGTTGCTTGGTCGATGACCGTTGGATCTAGATCCAGCGCGTGTAAATAGATCACTTATCGAAACGTTATGAGTAGATCTGGACCGTGCAGGATAAGTTAGATCTAACAGCTTGTGAGCGTGATCCTGAGCGAACCAGTACGCACCAATCAGGTTATGACGCGTGGCTAGAGTTTAGGTTTAGAAACAGGATTTGAATCTATTAGATGTTTGAATTTGTTTTAGCCATAACTTTTGATTTCCACGTTCAAATTTGACAAATTTTATATCAATGGAATCAGGAGAACAAGCCCTTTCCAATTATGCAATGTGTTTAATGTTTTGTTTCTGTTAAAATGGTTTTATTATAGAAACATGTGTAGGCCTATTTTGTGTATATAAATTATTTGAGAATGTTTTAAGGGTTAAATAAATGTTGTTTGGCAAGTTTTGTACTTGTTTATGAACCAGTACTATACACTTGTCTTGTTGAGTTTTAAAAAAATCATCACATATCATGTTGCATGCATCCATATATTTTTGCTTGTATCTATTTGTATGTGATTTGTTGCTATGATTCTATGTGTAGATTTTCGTGCCAATAGTGATTGTGATTGTGAGGAGTGTAGCTACTCTCCAAACTAACAAGGCAAGTGGTGCTTCATGATATTTTATCCCTATGTTTTCTACTAAGCATTAGAAATATTTTGCTAGTCTTACATGTTATAATTTGCTTATATGCCATGTTGGGAAATCCTAGTAGTGTAGAATTGCTAGGAAATTTCTAAGTTAAGATGCTTATCTATGCCATGCTTATCCTAGCTAGTAGCAACCAAGGGTGGTGAAATATACATGCTATGATGAAAATATTTCTAAGTCTTTGGACTTGTGTTTTGCCTAATAAAACAACTAAGTGAATGAAACACCTGGGTGGAATGGAAGGAATGGTTTATGTTGAGTGGTTACACAAGGACCATTTCTATGGTTTACCTTGTGTATCTCACTTGTGGAAAGCCACCCAGGAACAAAGAGATTTTAGAGGACAAGGGTTAAGAAGCTTCTAGTGCAGCCACTTGGCAATATGGGCTCTGCCTGGATCACATAGGTTGCTAGAACTTATCCATTTGGACAGTTGGTGGTAGTGGGATGATAGGTTGGAACGCGTCCATTTGGTCTAAGGGAAGGCTTCTGAAGGGTCCTGTCTTGGTGAAAATCAAGTCTGGTGGGGAAAGTGCACAACCTCTGCAGATGGAAGAATCTAAGTACTTAGCCATGTCCCTGGAAAAGGACAACTTGAGCATCAAGACATGGAAGCTATCAAGAATCTCCTCATCCCAATTTCTAAGTAAAACTTGTGGGTGAACAAGGGTGAAGGACCTCAATGTCTATTGTGGTTCGTTGGGAAAAGTTTTGATAAAGAAAAACTTAGTGATTTCAACTAATAGGCAAAACCTATTTTGAGCAAAGCAAGCCTAAGCTACACTTAGCCAAATTTGCATATAGTATCTAGTCCACCAAAATTATACTAAGGTATCACTTGCCAATACTATTCCAATGTATTGACCCACTGTGGCTGTAACTTATGATGTTGTAGGTTACTCTGATGAGGATTAGGAGTCATGAGTCTACACTCAACATGTTTGCCTGTGGCACATGAAGATGAAGACTTTTATCTATTTACTTATTTAAACTCTTGTACTAGGCCTGTGGCCTTGGAGTTGTAAAGACTATGTTGTCTCTGGAATGACTGTAATAATGACCTTTGTTTCTGTGTACTTCATATTAAACTGTGGATGCTAGCATTGATCCAGGGACTAGCATTGGAATCGCAGGGATCCTTTTCCTTTATAAATGAGGGATCTTACACAAACTCACCATAGGTCCTCGTTGAAGATCAGAAGAGGAAGCAGAAGGGCTGACGACCATGGCGGCACGGGGAGCACCACAGAGGGGGCGCTGCAACCCGCACGGCGCCATGGCAGCGACCTTGATCACGCCTGGAGGTGCAGAGCATCACCTCGACGCACGACGACCACGGCAGCACCTGAATCCGTGCCAATACCCAAACCCTAGGGTTAGGGACGGCATCGATCCATCGCAAGAGAGCCCTAGGCTCGAATCCAATTGGATAGAACGAACGAGCATCGTCGACAACCCCCAATTGCACCATGGCGGCGACCAGAACGGCCTACGACGGCGGGAATCGCTGGTGGCGGCATCGCCGGCCACGGGGTCGGGTTAGAGGAGGAGAGGATGAACTCGAGGGAGAGAGAGTGACAGTGAGGAGTGGGCCGAGCAGGGCCAACCCCTTCGGGGTAGCTCTTTTATCTGTAACTGATGGGCCACTAGGGCCCAATAAACTAAAACAGCCCAGAAATTCTTTCAGGCCTATTTTAATAAAAAGTAAAAGACCAAAATACCCCTAGAATTAATAAAATTCTAGAAATTAAAATAAAAGTCCAAAAATTATAAATAAAATATTATTGGATTCACAAAAATCCAAACTACCCAAGTAAATTAAAATATAAAATTATATACATTTAAAGTTTATTAGGAATTTTGTAAATTATATATTCCTTATGGAATTTTACAAAATTATTGAAAGGTGATAAAATTAATTAAAATTCACTTTCATTATGTATTAATATTTTAGTATTTTTGAAAAATACTAAATAAATATTTAATCACAATTTTTAAATGTTTAATTAATAATTCCTAAAAGAATTATTAAATCAATAAAAATCAAATAAAGTGAAATAAAATAAAATAATTCAATATATATTAAAATATAATATTTATAAATCCTTTATTACTAAAAAGGGAACTTTTGGGGGTAAATGCATATAAAATTAAATAATGCATTACATTATTTGCATAATCATTTTGCTTCTTTAAATATTGTCCTTACCGGGCAATAATGATGTTTTTGTAGAACTAGAAGCTCAAGGTCCAGTGCAAGCATCAGACTTCACTACCTTGCAATCACAAGGCAAGTTCATCACTTGCTCATGTCCTTTGAAGAGTCTTTATCAAAGTATTTGCAAATTGTGTGTTATCATATATGCTATAAAAGAAAGAAAATATTATTTTCACAAATAAAGAAATCATAGATATCATCCTAAGTGTTGATATAATGGAGCAATAGAACTTAGAGTTCTAATTGCAACAATGATGATCAAGTAGGGACTTAATAACCCCTGACATCAGTGATTCTAGCGTCGTATATTACGCGCTAGCCATGAGATTTGGAATGGGACAGAGAAGTCAGATGTATCTTCTTCCTCTCGCATGAAGCCAGATGTGCAGGCCGTGGCTGTTATCCTCGTAGCATACATATTAATTGGTAATTCGTAGAGGATATGCAACATATGGATGGGAACCCTCATCGTCCCACGATAGTTCTGGCATCTACCGGTTTGTACAAACCATTGACGTAATTCATTATGTGGGCATGGTGTACACCAAGGAGGCATGCAGGGTCGCGAAGGGGCAGTGATTGGCTTGGACCAACTACTGGGCCCCACAACATGGAATTGTGGACTGGAAAGTACGCCCGGTTGTGCAACAAGGAGTTGATCTCTCATGGGTAAAGTAACGCACCTCTGCAGAGTGTAAGAATTGTAACTTGTTACTCCCTGTTCCGAGAAGGAGCTGCGAACGCGGTAGGAAAGGAACTCCATGAAAGTTCTGGTTAACTTGTGAAGGCTGTTTGTCATAGTCTTTCAGAATAAAATCAATCTTTGAAGAAAGATTTACAAAAACTGCATAGTGCCAAGGAGTTATAATCCGAGGTGGTAGTTAGAGCATCAAACTTCCCACCTTGCATATAATGAACTTGTTGGGTAACGTTGTTACTCATTCTTTCCTTTGATCCCTTGCTTAGACTCTGAGGATCCCTAAGACGTGCCAATATATGCAACCGAATGCCAAGAATATGTATTCTACGAGGAACTTGATCTGTCTGAAAGAGTTGAAGGAGTGGATTACGAGATCCGCTACGGTGTCGATGAGAACAAGTCCAACTAAGTACCTAGTTAGTAGTAACTAACGGAGCCGAGCAGCATGAACTCTATAGAATAAGCTGCTGAGCTCAACTCCTAGTTGGAGTTGCTACTTTTAAATTCCGCTGAACACTTTATATTTTTGGTTTGTAAGTTGGATCTTTTGGAAGTCTTGAACTTCCGGTATCGTAATAATAATAATGTGTGTACTTTTGTAATATGGACCCGCAATGTTTCTGTTGTACCTCTCCGAGGGATGTGATATTTACGGAACGGTGTTCTGTGATGTCATGTCAATGACTATAGTGTACTACACATGCAGTGGTATGTTGGGTCACCGCAGTTGGTATCAGAGCAAATTGCTTTGACCTTAGGTTGGAAACCTAGTAAAGGGTATTACCTATAGGAAAATTTAGCAACGATAAAGAATTCTCTAAAAGTAATATAATGGATATTCAAATGAGAATATTCCGTAATATATTTTAGTGCGATAATTCTTTGTTATGATGCAATATATTATTTGATACTAATAAAAATTATTTTTTCTGATATACAGAGATATGGCACCAAATTTTCCAAAACAGAATTTGGTAAGGAAAGAGGAGACTCTTGATGATTATCAAGGATCATTCATAGACCAACTTCGTCAACTTTTAAAGCTCTTTAGTTGTCCAACTAGAATTCTAGTAAACACTATCACTTACCTTGATGGTCGAATGTTATCCAAGTATCGTGTGAGTATCCAACTTCCAGAGAAGCTTGGATTATATCACGATCTACCTATAGGAGAGGGTAGGAGTCATTTAGTAGCCTATCATGTTGCTATTGTGGAGGCGATAGCTAATATCCGGGAGCAGAAAACTAAGGAGTTAGAAGGTAGCACATTTTCTGTGATACCTCATGATTCTATAGACTTGGAGCCTATACCGGATCATCTTACTTTGGTTAAGATGTAGGGTTCGCAGCATAGAAAACAAAAAATTTCCTACGATGTGAACTATGTACCAAGATCTATCTACTAGATACAAACAATGGGCGGATGTATATCCGTAGAGAACATACCCTTGAAGACCGACAAAGCTTAACGAGTTCAACTCGTGGTTGATGTATACGATCTCTTGCCGATCTCAAGATTGAGAGGAAGTCCTAGCACCGCAAATCAGCAGCGCATCCGTGCTCGCACACACGTTCGAGGCACCGAGCAACCTCCGCCTCCTCGCTCCAGCGATGCAGCGGAAGCACAACTCTTTCTTGCCGAATAGCCACCGGGAACATGTATCTCGCTAGTCCGAGACCATGGGGATAAATTCTAGACGGGGAGAGAGATCCTTCACGAGGAGGTGTGAGAGACAAGTGAGGAGGGGGGCTCCTTTTATAGGAGGAGGGGGGCACCCAAGGGGGTGGCCGCCGGCCATGGGGGATGCCCCCTCCCCTCCTTCATTCATGTGGGTGGACACTCCACTCACAAAATGCCCTTTAAAATCCCTCCACTCAAAAGTCCACTCAAATTCCCATTAAATTTCCACCAAATTTAATGCAAACTCTCATTAAATAAAATTCTTTTATTTTATTCAGAATTTTGTCAATTACTTTAATGACAAACATTCACAAATAACCCCTTGCTAGAATTCTATTTCACATGCATAACCACTTTATGCAATTTCACCCGAAAACCTGTTTCGGTATCTAGTGAAATAAATTCCTGCGCTTGTTCATTCTTTCGGCATGAAACATTTGCTCCAATTGGATGTCGGTGTCTCTTAAGTGTGTCACCCTACGGTTCGTGAATAATGCGGACACGATCGAGACCCCTCTCGGATCAATAATCAGAAGCGGGATCTGGAGACCCATACTGACTCCCACACATTCAACGATGACTTTCTTGTGATCGTCGGAACCTTTTACGCTAGTATCTTAATCCCTTTGTTTCACGATATATTACATGTCCGAGATTCGATCATCGATATCTCCATACCTAGTTTGATCTCGTTACCGACATGCACTCTTTTCTCGTTCCTGTGATATAACATTCTAGTGATCAAATCACTTGCTTGCAAGCTAATCAATGTGATATCACCGAGAGGGCCCAGAGTATATCTATCCATCATCGGGATGAACAAATTCCACTCTCGATCCATGAGCCTCAACATAACACTTTATTAGTTCTGAATCCATCTTTATAATCACCCTGTTACGGTGTGACGTTTGATGTTATCAAGAAACTCTTCCGGTGTTAGTGTTTGACATGATCTCATGGTCTAAGGATTAGGATCACTTCGTAAGTTGTTATAGCAATATAAACTCAATGACTTTGATCGTAATGCTATACTTCGGATGAATGTTCATCACACCATTACACTAATGTTGTGATCCCGTTATTAACAACATCCAATGTCCATGATCAGGAAACCTTGATCATCTTGTTAATCAACGAGCTAGTTTATGAGAGAGGCATAACTAGGAACTTTCTGTTTGTTTATTAAACCCACATGTATTAACGTTTCCGTATTAATACAATTATAGCATGCAAAATAAACATCTATCATATATTTGGAATACACATAATAAACACTTTATTATTGCCTCTCAGGGCATATTCCCTTCATAAGAAGCATCCTAAGTTAGCTTCCAAGTTTATGGATAGATACCGAACACTCGTTGCGTCTTTTTATAAGACCCATCAAGTGATTGTTGAAGACAAAAATGACATGTTAGAGGATCTAACTAATCCGGAAAGAAGGAAGCACTTAGCATTCCAGCTAGAGAAGGAAGCAAGTAGTAGTGCAACACCTATCTTTAAGGATATACCTATAGATCCTGAATCTTTTATACCATATCCTTATTCACCAAGACCAGAACCTATACATGATCCTACTATGGATATGCGGTATGCAGTACCACAGGGCTCAGAGGATGGTTCTGACTCAGAACTTCCTATTGAGAATTCAGATGGTTGGAGAGTGGGACCATATAATGGATCTCATGAACACTAGATGTCCACAGATGGTTCCGACAGAAACGTTGGACAATCTAGTGGGATGGGTCTAAGGATGAACCCTAATAACAGTAGTAGAAATACCATGTCAGTAGATAATCAGGAAGAAGAAGAAGATCCTGAAGAGATAGTGTTTGAATCGTCAACATCTTCTCAAAACCCAGGGAATATACATTATCCAGTGTTTAATTATCTTGCTCACGAGAGCGCCTGGGAAGCCGCAGGATCTGCGTATCCTGTTGACAACTCAAGAAATGAAGCTCAGGAGATGCAGGCTGGAGATAATGTTGAATATGTTTCTGAAGACTTTTCAGCTGAGCTGGAGGGAGTCAATGCGCTCAGGTTGAGTAATGTCTCAAGTTCTGACACTTCAGATACAGAGTATGTTCCTTCTGGAAGGCCATATGTTCCACAAACTATGCGACGAACAACACGTCATCACGGTTGGACATCAGGCATGTACGATGCGCGTAGTTACTACTAGAAGGAGACAGTTAGCTAGTAGTATCAAGTACCGTGTATTGTACCCCAAGTGATAAGGTAGTTTTGTGATTATACCTATATGGTATATGTTTTAATGACTTTGTATCATTATAATATTATGTAAAATATGTGAAATGCATATTTGGATTTTCTTTGGATCTTCATTGTGTGACTAGTTCTGTGCGTAAATTCGAGCTCAGAACACATGTGCATGATGTAATTATGAGTATTCGCTTTATGTTGTAGGACTAGAGGGTCATGGATACGTGTGTAGGAATGGAAACTGAGCAGCAGCGGATGGAGCGAGAGGCCAAGGCAAAGGCCGATGCAGATACAGCAAATCAAGGAGCATTACCACCACCACCAATGAGGTCGTTAATGGAGCAGAACTTTATGCAATGCATGCAAATGATGCAAGAGACCCAGAACAAGTTCATGGAAGATTTGCTGGGGCGAGAAAATCAGAGGGAACCTGAAGGTGGAGGAGTGAGTCTATCTGATTTCCATAATGCAAGACCATTACCTTTTGCATCAGCTCCTGAACCAATCGATGCAGAAGACTGGCTAGCAGATACTGAAAGGAAGCTGAAAACTGTAGGTTGCAATGATGAGGAGAAATTGAGGTATGCAACTCATCTTTTGACTGGACCTGCAGCATCATGGTGGGAGAATCAGTTAGCCATGCAACAACCAGGAAGAGAGTTTACCTGGGAAGAATTCAAGTAGAGATTCCGTGAATATCATATTCTGGGAAGTGTTATGGAGTTGAAGCGGAGAGAATTTGAGGAGCTTCAGCAAGGATATACTAGTGTCATGAAGTACATCCGGGAGTTTAGTCAACTGTCTTGCTATGCTCAGGAGGATGTTAACACTGAAGAGAAGCGGAAGAAGCGTTTTCTGCATGGATTAAATCCATTTGTGAGGATGCAGCTAAGGTTAGCCAATAAGCAAACATATCAGCAGTTGTTGGATGCAGCCATTACTTTTGAAGATGACTACAAGAATGTCCAAGAGGACCAGAGGAAGAGAGCCAAGAAGGAAACCAAGAGAATTCAGGCAAGCAAACCTAAACCCAACCTGGAGTTCAAACCTTGGAATGGGAATTATGGCAACAATGACAATAACAGTAACAATAACAAGGCAGTTGTGGAAATCAATCCAATCCGAGAAGGAATGTTATTTGTAACAATTATGGAATTCCAAGGCATTTCCAGAGGGAATGCAAAAAGCCTGTAGTGATCTGTTACAGTTGTGGTCAGAAGGGGCATATCAAGCCAGATTGTCCAAGCAAACCACCTAGAGGATGGCCTACCAAGGGAGGAGGACAAGCCAGTGGAGGAAATGGACACCCCAATAAAGGAGAAATAATGGCAAGAACAACAATGGCAAGAGGAACCGACCTACCGGGAAACTGAACTGTGCAACCCTCGAGGAGGTGGATAATTCGGAGCACGCAGTGATAGGTACGCTCAATATCCTTACCAATCCCGGCAAAGTTCTATTTGATACTGGTGCAACTACTTCATTCATTTCTGAAGAATTTTGTGCTAAGTTCGGGATTAGAAGGGCAACGTTAAAAAGTCCTATGACTGTAGTTACGGCAGGAGGGAATGTGATTGTATGCCACATAAAACAAGATCAGGTTATCTCGATCTGTGGTTGTACATATTTCGCAGACCTTTATGTGATTTCTTTGAAGGGAATTGCAGTAGTGCTGGGAATGGATTGGATGATGGAACACGGAGATCGGATAAATTGTGAGGAGACAACTGTCTCAATCAAAACTCCAAGTGTAGCAAGGATAGTTTACCAAGCAGATAAACACAGTCATATCATGGTGGATCTACAGTTGAATTAAATGAAAGAAGTTAAATTGGAAGAGATTCCTATAGTTAATGAATTCCAAGATGTTTTTCCAACAGAGTTACCAGGAATGCCACCAGACCGGGAAATAGAGTTCAACATTGACCTAATTCCTGGTACAACGCCAATAGCTCAAGCACCATATAAAATGGGACCCAAAGAGTTGAAAGAACTCAAGGAGCAAATTGATGAGTTAGCCAGAAAAGGATTTATTCAGGAAAGTGTATCTCCATGGGGAACACCACTAATCTTTGTGGATAAGAGGGATGGTGGAAAACGGATGTGTGGTGATTATAGAAATCTAAACAACGTGACTATCAAGAATAAGTATCCTTTACCAAGAATTCAAGATTTGTTTGATCAAGTGAAAGGAGATGGAGTATTTTCAAAGATCGATTTAAGATCTGGATACCATCAAATAAAAATCAAGCCGGAATATGTTCCAAAAACAACATTTGTCTCAAGATATGGACACCATGAGTATCTGGTAGTACCATTTGGTTTGACCAATACACTGGCAATATTTATGAATTTGATGAACAAGATCTTCATGCCATATTTGGACAAGTTCGTCATAGTCTTTATTGATGATATTTTGATATATTCCAAGGATAAGGAAGAGCATGCTGATCATTTGAGAGTAGCATTGCAGACTTTAAGAGAACATAAGCTTTATGCTAAGTTCAGTAAATGTGAATTTTGGCTTGATGAGGTAGAATTTCTCGGTCAAGTGATCAGTAAGGATGGAATTTCTATGAATCCATCTAAGGTTCGGTCAGTACTAGAGTGGACTGCACCGACCAATGTGAAGCAAATTCGAGGTTTCCAAGGAATGGCTGGTTATTATCGGAGATTCATTCAAGGTTTCTCCAAAATAGTCGGACCAATGACCAAATTATTAAGAAAGAATACACCATTCAAGTGGGATGAGAAATGTGAAGCAAGTTTCCAAGAGTTGAAGACCAGATTAACCACAGCTCCAATCTTAGCAGTTCCTGAAATAGGGAAGGACTTCACCGTATACTGTTATGCGTCTAAGGAAGGTTTGGGTTGTGTATTAATGCAGGATCGGAAAGTGATTGCTTATGGTTCAAGACAACTGAAACCACATGAAGTCAATTATCCAACTCATGATTTAGAGTTAGCAGCAGTAGTTTTTGCACTAAAAGGATGGAGGCATTTTCTTTATGGAGCCAGATGTGAGTTATACACTGACCATAAAAGTCTCAAATATTCCTTCACTCAAAAGGAATTGAACATGAGACATAAGCGTTGGTTGGAACTAATCAAGGATTATGATTTAACAATCAACTACACCCCAGGGAAAGCGAATGTTGTAGCAGATGCTTTAAGCAGAAAAAGTGCAGATACTCAGCCTAGCAATAGCGAGCTACCAAAAGAGTTACAAATGGACTTGGAAAGATTAGAACTTCAATTCATAGAACAGAGGTTCTTGGAAGATTAGCTACTATGCAGGTAGTTGCAGAACAGGACAGTAATCTTAAGCAAGAAATTTTTGGACATCAAGAAGAAGATCCTTTTATTGCCGAGGAAATTCGGAGGATATCTCAAGGGCAAAAATCAGTTTTTCGCCTTGGAGATTATGGTTCTTTATGGTTTCAAGACCGTCTTTGTGTTCCAGATGTGACGGAGATTAGAAATGTCATACTCAACGAGGCACATGATACACCATATTCTATACATCCAGGGAGTACTAAGATGTATATGTATTTGAAAGAACTATTCTGGTGGAATAACATGAAAAGAGATATTGCCAAATATGTATCGGAATGCCATACTTGTCAAAGGGTGAAAGCTGAACATCAAATTCCAGCAGGACCATTACAACCCTTAGAAATTCCTGAATGGAAGTGGGAGGAAATAGGTATGGACTTCATTACAGGATTGCCTATGACATCAAAAAGGAAGGATATGATATGGGTCATTGTGGACAGACTCACTGAGAGTGCACATTTTATTCCGGTGAATCAAAAGGATAATGCCGAGAAGTTAGGTGAAGTATATGTCAAAGAGATAGTAAGTAAGCATGGAGTACCCAAAAAGATCGTAACTGATAGGGGATCAGTGTTTACTTCAGCATTTTGAAAGCAATTGCATGAAGCACTTAGTTCAAAGTTAGATTTCAGCACGGCATATCATCCTGAGACAGGAGGTCAAACTGAAAGAACAAATCAAATACTAGAAGACATGCTAAGAGCTTGTGCATTAGATTTTGGAGGAACATGGGAAGATCACCTACCATTGGCAGAATTTTCTTATAATAATAGCTATCAGAGTAGTCTGAAGGCAGCTCCATATCAAGTTCTATATGGAAGAAAGTGTAGATCACCAATATGTTGGTATGAACCTAGAAGCAGCAAAGATTTTGCGCCAGATTATATCAAGGAAAGACAAGACATCATTGATAAGATCAGGGATAGACTGAAAATAGCCCAGAGCAGGCAGAAAAGTTATGCGGATCAAAGTCGAAGATCATGGCATCCAGAAGTAGGAGATATGGTCTATCTGAAAGTAAGTCCAATGAAAGGAGTGAAAAGGTTTGGAGTTAAAGGAAAATTGAGTCCAAGATATATCGGACCATTCAAGATACTGAGTCAAAACAGAACTATAGCTTATGCTTTAGAGTTACCATCAAGATTGGCTCAAGTGCATAATGTTTTCCATGTGTCACAACTTCGTAAATGTTTAAAAGTTCCAGATGATGCAATCACACATCAAGAGATAGAACTACAAATAGACCTGGCCTATATTGAAAAGCCTTGTAAGATTTTGGAAGAAAACTGGAAAAGATTAAGGAACAGAGCAATCAAACATTGCAAGGTACAGTGGGAACATCACCCTGAGAGGGAAGCCACCTGGGAGAAGGAAGAGGATTTAAGAAAAGCTTATCCAGAACTATTCAGGTACATCTCCACAAACTTCAGGACGAAGTTTAATTTAAGGGGGGAAGTCTGTAACATCCCAGCAATTAGAAACTAACGAAGGGTAGAATTAGGAATATGGAATGATGCATGCATTCATTTGTGAAAATGTGGGTAAAATTTTCGCCAAATAAAACCTTAAGTGATCAATGTTTATTTCTTACTTTGAGATTAGGTTTAGACTTAAAGGAGGATTGTTATAAACTTTGATATGATCTTTAAGGAATTATTATGTGTGTTTTGAACAGAGTTTGAATTTTAAAACTGGAGTGTTTGAATTATAATTCAAATGAATTAGATATAAGTTTGAATCTTAATTTAATTAAGAGATAAACATTACCACTTAAATTCTATCCAAAGAAAAACAATAATGAATATGAAACTTATTTCATATTATCAATATATAAACAAGTTACAGAGAATGTAACTTACTGAATAAATTTTCAAACTTCACAATTTATAAAATAATAAAGAATAATAATATTCTTTCTTAATAATAATATAATATTTATTACAATTGAAGAAAATGAAAACTTACAAAATAATAAAATGAAAAAATTACAAAAGAATAAGAAAATTACATTGGATTATTATTTAACTATCCTATAACTAAACCTAAACTAAATCTTCATCCTTATATCTGTACCTGCAAGACAAAAACTAAATAAAAACAAAAGAAGGTTAGTGTTAGTATTATTTCTCTCAGATATGTCCGTGAAATGCACTTGACAAATTCATCATTGAGAAATTTATATAAAAGGGGCAAGTTTCACCAATATGAAAGAATCCATCTTTCATAAATTTAAAGACAGAAGTCAAATGACAGCCAAGAGGGAAAAATTCACCAGCCAGGTGAAAGTAACCTGGTAAGGGTAAGTTGCAAAAATTCTGAACATATCCACAAGTGCACAGCAGGCACACAAGCAGGACACACACCAACATGCATGTGGTGTGTTGTCAACCTCACAGCACAGTCCCAACTTCACAAAACCAGCAGCACAGCCGTGGAGGAGCACACTAGTGCATATCTCCACTGCTGTAACATCCCTAAATTCATATTCCAAAACTCATTCATATCACCCTTGCATTCATCATCATTTAGGGCTTTTCTCAAAATCATCTCAGAAAACAGGAGCAATTATGGCTCATTATTTTATGTATGAGAACCCTAGCCTTTGTGCTACATGCCATTGAGAAAGATGTTGTTATTCATTCAGGATGATTTGAATTCAAACTTAAGTGGTGTCAAAAACTTAAGCAAAATATCAAAGCAAAATATGAAATTTAAACAAATTATATGCCTAATATCATTGAGGCATAGTGTTAATTTGTTTTTTTTTTCAAAAGACCCAAGTGTTCAGAAGTGTTTAGATGTGTTTAACACTTATTTAAGAGCAAGATTTATTGTACAAAAGTCTTGTAAAACTTTGGATTCAAACAGATTTGAATTTGAGTTTTAAAAACCATTTCTAGAAATTCAATCAGAAAAAGAAAAGGAATAAAGAAGAAAAAATAGCCAAACCAGCCAATCTGGCCGGCCTAGCCCAACACGGCCCAGACTAGCCCAGTAGTGCACACCCCGCGAATCGTTTTCTTTACCCACTCTCGCACCCACCAGCTCACTGACAGAAGGGACCCGCTTCCACTCCCCTCTCTCGCTGACAACCGCAGCCCACTCGAGCATCGTCGTCTCCATCCGTACGACCAGTTCATCCCCAAATCAGCGCGGCCGTTTCCTGTTTGATTCGCGGCTTCAATTCGTATCAATGCCCGAGTAATTCTCGCTCACGACCAAGCTATTTAAACCCCCTCTGCCCCCTCTCTCTTCTCCCCCGAACCCCAAGCACAGAGCGCCCCCAGGCTGCACAAATTGCTCTCTGCAACCCCGCCGTCTCCGACGAGCTGCCGCAGCAATTCCGGCCACCTCCGACCACCCCTCTGCCTCTGCTTCACACAAACAGACTCCACTTGATCTCGCGCATCTCCTAACACTCCTGGTTTGGCCGCGGGTGACCCAGAACGTCGGCTACGCAAACGACTGACCGCCACCGTCTCCAGCTTCAACTCCGGCAAGCTCCAGCGGTAAGTCCAGACCGCCCCGAACCTTGTCTTTCACGCACGCATCTTCGCCGTGGTCTTCTGCATCTGACCACATCCTCCGTTTGCCTCCTAGTGATTTACAACGTCGCCTTCGACCTCGAGCAGATCCACCGTTGCCAGATCCAACTCCGGCGAGGAATCCACCGCAACCCTGAGCGCCCCTTGCCGAGCTGTCCACAAGTTGAGCATCCCCACGTCCTTGCGGTCTCGGTGAGTACCTTCCCTATCCTCCTAGTGACCGGTATCGCCGGCGCCGCCACCGTCTGGTCGTCGCCGCCGCGCGCAGCCGCTAAGCGCCGCCAGATTTTGGCTTGGTGATTTAGACCGTTGGATCTGTATCGTAGGGCTAGGATAGAATTTTAAACGAAGGGGTAGGCGCGCATCTGAGCCGCCAGATCCCACTTAGATCCTGCGGTCCGCAGAGCGCGATCCAACCGAATCGGTATGCGCCAGTGAGGTTGCGACACGTGTCTAGGGTGAATTCAAAAACAAAAATTCGAATCAGATTTAGATCCAAACTTCAAACTGCTATAACTTTTGAATGCCACGTTAGAATTTTACAAACTTTATACCGTTGGATTCAGTGAATCAAGGCCTTTCTGTTTATGCAAAGTGTTTAACAAATAGTAACAGTTAAAATGACTTTATTTGTAGAAACATGTTTAAGGCTATTTTAAATATGGATTTATTTTGTAAATTGTATTAAGTGCCAAATAAGTTTAGTTGGTAAACTTGTGACTTGATAAGTTTCTGTGAACATGTGCATGTTTGGTAGAGTTTTCAAAAATCACCACTTAGTAAATTCTTGCATGCATGCATTCATATTATTTTTGGTTGTATATAATTGTGTGTAATTGTATGCTATAATTTTTTGTGTAGATTTTGCTAGTGATTGTGATTGTGAAGAGTGCTACTCTCCCCACTACCAAGGCAAGTGATATTTTCATGAATATTTCTATCCTATGTTTTATACTAGCATTAGATATTTTGCTAAGTCTTGCATACTATTTTGCCTAATGCTAAGTTGGGAAATCCTAAGTAGTGTAGAATTGTAGAATTGCTAGGGAATTTTCCTAAGTTAAGATATCATGCCATGCTTAGCCTAGCTATTTAGCAAACAAGGGTTGGTGAGAATCTATACTTAGTATGATGAAAATATTTCTAAGTCATGAGACTTATGCTTTCCTAATAAAAACAACTAAGTCAAATGAACCTCCTGGGTGGAATGGAAGGATTGGGTTATGTTGAGTGGTTACACAAGGCCATGGACTTGGGTTGTGTATATCACTTGTGGTATGCCACCCAGGCACAAAGGGATTTGGAGGCCAAGTGTTGAGAAAGCTTACAGTGCAACCACTTGGCAATATGGGCTCTGCCTTGATCATATAGGTTGCTAGAACTTAGTCATATGGACAGTTGGTGGTAGAAGGGATGATAGGTTGGAACGCGTCCATTTGACTAAGGAAAGGCTTCTGAAAGGTCCTGTCTTGGGAAACCAAGTCTGGAGGGGAAAGTGCACAACCTCTGCAGATGGAAAATCTAAGTACTTAGCCTAGTCCAAGGCAATGGACAATTTGAGCATCAAGACATGGAAGCTACAAGAATCTCATCACTCCAACTTCTAAGTAAAATTTGGTGGGTGAACAAGGGTGAAGGACCCCAATGTCTATTGGTGGGTTCTTGGGAATGTTTTGACAAAGAAAAACTTAGTGATTTCAACTAATAGGTAAAACCTATTTTCAAGCAAAGCAAGCCAAGCTACACTTAGCCAAATGCATATAGTAATATAGACCACTAAATATATATAAAGGTATCACTTGCCAATACTATTCCAAAGTATTGACCCTCTGTGGCTGTAACTTGTGATGTTGCAGGTTACTCCGATGATGAATAGGAGTCATGAGTCTACACTCAACATGCTTGCCTGTGGCACATGAAGATGAAGACTTATGTTTATTTACTTATTCCTTAAACTCTTGTATTAGGCCTATGGCCCTGAGTTGTAAAAGACTATGTTTTATCTCTGGAATGAATGTAATAAACGACCTTTGTATCTGTGTACTTCATCTAAAACTGTGGATGCTAGCATTGATCCAGGGACTAGCATTGCAATCACAGGGATCCTTTCCTTTAAAAAGAGGGGTCTAACAACTGCACACACACAAGAACAACCAATCTAGATAGCAGCTTACCAAGAACAGCAGCCAAACCAAACCACCCCAGATCAACCAAACATCACCAGAATGGTGACATAAGGAGGGGGGAGAATCGGGTGGACAGCAAGGCCAAGCCCAGGAGCTAGGAGGACCAGTCTAGCTCAAGAGCAAGCACAGGAATCCAGCAGATCAAGATCAAGATCATCACCAATTACTCCACAAACATCACAGTCAGTGGTGAGTTTCATAAAACCTTCACATGATCTAATCATATCATCCAGAGAGAAGCATGTGTTGTTTTATAAAACAAACCCTCAGAAATCACCCAAGTGGGGTGAATCAATCATAGGGATTTCTGAAACTCTAAAGGCAAACAGTAAAATACCAGGATCCAACCAGAGCTCAGAGCAACATCATTGCTCTGGTGGTCAAACTATATTTTACAAATCAATCATACATATATCTATGATCTATTCTAGGCATATCCCAAAAGGAAGGGTAGCACCTTAGAAACAAATCTTTGGGATCCATAGATTGATCAAGCTCACTATCATTTTTTCCAAGCTTTGATCCAATAAAGAATGGTTGGTACCACTACCAGGACTATCTATAAGAATGAACTAGATAAGGTCTGAATCTCTAAGCCTCAGACCAACATCACTGGTCTTAGGGAATTCAGATAAGAGCATCACTATTTATCTTTCAAAGCCAATATTGTCTTAAGCATAAACTAACCAAATCCATGGTTTATAATCAAACTTGTGTGCCATACCATGATGGTGCGACAAGAACAATCCAATATGAATCAGGAAAGACAGTAAATCATCATAGATAGACAATCAACTAGCTAATCATTTTCCTGTTAATACAGGAATCATAACTAGGATATTCCTATGATACACTTCACTGTTTGAGATCATGACCATACACTAGCTCTAAGCCAACAACACCAGGACAATGATTTCCTCATATCATAATCATGATCATAAATCAAATGACAGTGAAAACTTACTAACTTAATCAAGCATGGTTCCCAAGCAATTATATCATCTAAATCAGATGCAATCCAAGCATCAAATCATCTAGTAAGCCACCAGAAACAGTATAGATCATCTTAAGCAACAAGCCTCAGGCCAATAATCATTTAGCATGTGTACAGACCATACAAACATGATTCAATTCATCCAATACATGATCAATCACATAACAGGAACCCTAAATGGATAATAATCCCAATCTTAATCAGGCAGAAGCCAGAGAGAACATTGCCAGCGTCTAGCATCGAACCAGCAAACACAGAGAGCACCAGGGGAAAAGAATCAAACTCACCATAGGTCCTCGTTGAAGATCAGAAGAGGAAGCAGAAGGGCCGACGACCATGGCGGCACGGGGAGCACCCCAGAGGGGGCGCTGCAACCAGCACGGCGCCACAGCAGCAACCTTGATCACGCCTGGAGGTGCAGAGCATCACCTCGACGCACGACTACCACGGCAGCACCTGAATCCGTGCCAATCCCCAAACCCTAGGGTTCATGACGGCATCGATCCATCGCAGGAGAGCCCTAGGCTCGAATCCAATTGGATAGAACGAACGAGCGTCGTTGACAACCCCAAATTGCACCACGGCGGCAACCAGAATGGCCTACGGCGGCGGGAATCGCCGGTGGCGGCATCGCCGGCCACGGGGTCGGGTCAGAGGAGGAGAGGATGAACTCGAGCGAGAGAGAGAGAGGTAGTGAGGAGTGGGCCGAGCAGGGCCAACCCCTTCAGGGTGGCTCTTTTGTCTGTAACTAATGGGCCACTAGGGCCCAATAAGCTAAAACAGCCCAGAAATTCTTTCAGGCCTATTTTAATAAAAAGTAAAAGACCAAAATACCCCTAGAATTAATAAAATTCTAGAAATTAAAATAAAAGTCCAAAAATTATAAATAAAATATTTTTGGATTCACAAAAATCCAAACTACCCAAGTAAATTAAAATATAAAATTATAGACATTTAAAATTTATTAGGAATTTTGTAAATTATATATTCCTTATGGAATTTTACAAAATTATAGAAAGGTGATAAAATTAATTAAAATTCACTTTCATTATGTATTAATATTGTAGTATTTTTGGAAAATACTAAATAAATATTTAATCACAATTTTTAAATGTTTAATTAATAATTCCTAAAAGAATTATTAAATCAATAAAAATCAAATAAAGTGAAATAAAATAATTCAATATATATTATAAATATTAAAAGATAATATTTATAAATCCTTTATTACTAAAAAGGGAACTTTTTGGGGTAAATGCATATAAAATTAAATAATGCATTACATTATTTGCATAATCATTTTGCTTCTTTAAATATTGTCCTTACCGGGCAATAGTGATGTTTTTGTAGAACTAGAAGCTCAAGGTCCAGTGCAAGCCTCAGACTTCACTACCTTGTAATCACAAGGCAAGTTCATCACTTGCTCATGTCCTTTGAAGAGTCTTTATCAAAGTATTTGCAAATTGTGTGTTATCATATATGCTATAAAAGAAAGAAAATATTATTTTCACAAATAAAGAAATCATAGATATCATCCTAAGTGTTGATATAATGGAGCAATAGAACTTAGAGTTCTAATTGCAACAATGATGATCAAGTAGGGACTTAATAACCCCTGACATCAGTGATTCTAGTGCCGTATATTACACGTTAGCCATGAGATTTGGAATGGGACAAAGAAGTCAGCTGTATCTTCTTCCTCTCGCATGAAGCCGGATGTGCAGGTCGTGGCTGTTATCCTCGTAGCGTGCATATTAATTGGTAATTCGTAGAGGATATGTAGCATATGGGTGGAAACCCTCATCGCCCCACGATAGTTTTGGCATCTAACATTTTGTACAAACCATTGTCGTAATTCATTATGTGGGCATGGTGTACACCAAGGAGGCATGTGGGGTCGCGAAGGGGCAGTGATTGGCTTGGACCAACTATTGGGCCCCACATCATGGAATTGTGGACTAGAAAGTACGTCCAGTTGTGCAACAAGGAGTTGATCTCTCATGGGTAAAGTAACGCACCTCTGCAGAGTGTAAGAATTGTAACTTGTTACTCCCTGTTCCGAAAGGAGCTGCGAACGCGGCAGCAAAGGAACTCCATGAAAGTTCTGGTTAACCTGTGAAGGCTGATTGTCATAGTCTTTCAGAATAAAATCAATCTTTGAAGAAAGATTTACAAAAACTGCATAGTGCCAAGGATTTATAATCCGAGGTGGTAGTTAGAGCATAAAACTTCCCACCTTGCATATGATGAACTTGTTGGGTAACGTTGTTACTCATTCTTTCCTTTGATCCCTTGCTTAGACTCTAAGGATCCGGAAGACGTGCCAATGTATGCGGCCGAATGCCAAGAAGATGTATTCTACAAGGAACCTGATCTGTCCGCAGGAGTTGAAAGAGTGGATTATGAGATCCGCTATGGTGTCGATGAGAACGAGTCCAACTAAGTACCTAGTTAGTAGTAACTAGCAGAGCCGAGCAGCATGAACTCTATAGAATAAGTTCTTGAGCTCAACTCCTAGTCGGACTTGCTACTTTTAAATTCCACTGAATACTTTATATTTTGGTTTGTAAGTTGGATCTTTTGGAAGTCTTGAACTTCCGGTATTGTAATAGTAATAATGTGTGTACTTTTGTAATATGGACCCGCAATGTTTCTGTTGTACCACTCTGAGGGATGTGATATTTACAGAACGGTGTTCTATGGATGTCATGTCAACCACTGTAGTGTACTACACATGCAGTGGTATGCTTGGTCACCACAGAGGCCAAGAGGGTGCCTGTGGTGGTTGCACCCCCTAGGCGCGGCCAGAGGTGGGCCCGCACATGGCAGGGGTGTGGGCCCCCCAGGCCCCTTATCCGTCTCGTCTTCTGGCTCCGTGGATCTTCTGGTGAAATATAATTTTTGCATATTTTCCGGGATTTTCCTGATAGTTGATTTTCTGCACAAAAACAAGACACCAAGGTAATTCTGCTGAAAACAGCATCAGTCTGTGTTAGTTGTATCCAAATCACACAAGTTTAGAGGAAAAACAATAGCATAAGTGTTCGGGAAAGTAGATACGTTTTGGACATATCAGGGTGGCCTCCGGCCATGGGGTTTGCCCCCTCCCCTCCTTCATTCATGTGGGTGGACACTCCACTCACAAAAAATGCCCTTCAATTTTTTCCACTCAAAAACCCACTCAAATTCCCAATAAATTTTCACCAAATTTAATGCAAACTCTCATTAAATAAAACTCCTTTTTATTTATTCAGAATTTTGTCAATTACTTTAAGATCAAACATTCACATATAACCCCTTGCTAGTATTTCATTTCACATGAAAAAGCACTTTCTGCAATTTCATCCGAAAACCAGTTTCGGTATCTAGTGAAATAAATTCCTGCGCTTGTTATTCTTTTCAGCATGAAACTTTTGCTCCAAATGGTGTAGGTGTATCTTAAGTGTGTCACCCTACGGTTCACGAATAATGCGGACATGACCGAGACCCCTCTCTGATCAATAATCAGAAGCGGGACCTGGAGATCCATACTTACTTCCACACATTCAACGATGACTTTCTTGTGATCACGAGAACCTTTTATGCTAGTATCTTAATCCTTTTGTTTCGCGATATATTACATGTCCGAGATTCGATCATCGATATCTCCATGCCTAGTTTGATCTCGTTACTGACGCGTACTCTTTTCTCGTTCCCGTGATATAACATTCTAGTGATCAAATCACTTGCTTGCAAGCTAATCAATGTGATATCACCGAGAGGGCCTAGAGCATATCTATCTGTCATCAGGATGAACAAATTCCACCCTCGATGCATGGGCCTCAACATAACACTTTAGTAGCACTGAACCCATCTTTATAATCACCCATGTTACGGTGTGAGGTTTGATGTTATCAAGATACTCTTCCAGTGTTGGTGATTGACATGATCTCATGGTCTAAGGATTAGGATCACTTTGTATGATGTTAGAGCAATATAAACTCAATGACTTTGATCGTAATGCTATACTTTGGATGAATGTTCATCACACCATTCCAAAAAAGTTGTGACCTCATTATTAACAACATCCAATGTCCATGATCAGGAAACCTTGATCATCTTGTTAATCAACGAGCTAGTTTATGAGAGAGGCATAACTAGGAACTTTCTGTTTGTTTATTAAACACACATGTATTAACGTTTCTGTATTAATACAATTATAGCATGCAAAATAAACATATATAATATACTTGGAATATACATAATAACCACTTTATTATTGCCTCTCAGGGCATATTCCCTTTACTCTCCCACTTGCACTAGAGACAATAATCTAGTTACATAGTGATAAATCTAACACCCATGGAGTTCTGGTGTTGATCATGTTTTGCTCTAGGGAGAGTTTTAGTCAACGGATCTGCTACATTGAGATCCGTGTGTACTTTACAAATCTTTATATCTCCATCCTTGACATGCTAGCGGATGGAGTGAAACCGGCGCTTAATATGCTTGGAATTCTTGTGAGACCTTGGTTCTTTGGCATTGGCAATGGCACCATTGTTGTCACAATAGATCACCATTGGGTCCAACGCGCTCGCAACCACACCTAGTTCGGATATGAACTCCTTCATCTAAACCGCTTCCTGAGCCGCTTCCGAAGCAGCAACATATTTGGCCTCCGTTGTTGATCCCGCCACCACAGGTTGTTTGGAACTCCTCCAACTAACCGCTCCGCCATTCATGAGAAATACGTATCTGGATTGAGACTTAGAGTCATCCAGATCGGTGTCAAAGCTAGCATCGACATAACACTTAGCGACGAGCTCTTCTTCACCCCCGTACATAAGAAACATATCCTTAGTTCTTCGCAAGTACTTAAGGATATTCTTGACCGCTATCCAGTGTTCCGATCCTGGATCAGATTGGTACCTACTAGTCAAACTAATAGCATGTGCCACATCCGGTCTTGTACATAGCATGGCGTATGTTATAGAGCCTATGGCCGAAGCATAGGGGACTTTGTCCATTATCTCTCTTTCTTCCGCCGTAGCTGGACTTTGAGTCTTACTCAATGTCTTGCCTTGCAACATAGGTAAGAACCCCTTCTTACTTCCGTCCATTTTAAACTTCTTTAAAATCTTATCAAGGTATGTACTTTGTGATACCCTATTAGGCGCCTAGATCTATCTCTATAGATCTTTATGCCTAATATTTATGACGCTTCACCTAGGTACTTCATTGAAAATTTGTTGTTTAGATAACTTTTAACACTATTTAAAAGATTTACATCATTTCTGATCAATAATATGTCATCCACATATAATATCAGAAATTCCACATTGCTCCCACTCACTTTCTTGTAAATACAAGCCTCTCCATAAGTTTGGACAAATACAAACTCTTTGATCAACTTATCAAAGTGGAGATTCCAACTCCGGGATGCTTGCTTCAGTCCATAGATGGATCGCTGAAGCTTGCACCTTGTCAGCATCCGTAGGATCAACAAAACCCTTTGGTTGTGTCATATACAACTCTTCTTCAATATTGCCATTGAGGAACGCAGTTTTGACATCCATCTGCCATATCTCATAGTCAAAATATGCAACAATTGCTAACATAATCCTAACTGACTTTAGCATCGCTATGGGAGAGAAAGTCTCATCGTAGTCAACTCCTTGAATTTGTCGAAACCCCTTTGCGACAAGTCGATCTTTATAGACGGTTACATTAGCATCAGCATCAGTTTTCCTTTTGAAAATGCATTTATTATCCACGGCCTTTCGGTCGTGAGGTAAGTCCACCAAGGTCCAAACCTGGTTTTCGTACATGGATTCCATCTCGGATTTCATGGCTTCTAACCATTTTTTGGAATTCGGGCTCATCATCGCTTCTTCATACGTCGCGGGGTCATCAATTTCATCAACCATGAAATTCATAACAGGGTTTCCATACAGCTCGGGAGCTGCACGCGTCCTGCTAGACCTGCGAGGTTCGGTAGTATTCTCTTTCGGAGCTTCATGATCATTATCATTAGTTCCCTCTTCAATTGGTGAAGCCAACTCCGGAATGACTTCCGGCGATGCGCTACTCGCCATACTATGTAGAGAAGGTTCTACAACATCTTCGAGTTCTACCTTCCTACTACTCACGCCTTTCGCGAGAAACTCTTTCTCTAGAAAGGATCCATTCTTGGCAACAAAAACCTGTAGGGTTCGCAACATAGAAAAAAATTCCTACGATGGGAACTATGTACCAAGATCTATCTACTAGATACAAACAACGGGCGGATGTATATCCGGAGAGAACATACCCTTGAAGACCGACAAACCTTAATGAGTTCAACTCGTGGTTGATGTAGACGATCTCCTGCCTATCTCAAGATCGAGAGGAAGTCCTAGCGCCGCAAAGCAGCAGCGCATCCGTGCTCGCACACACGTACAAGACACCGGGCAACCTCCGCCTCCTCGCTCCAGCGATGCAGCGGAAGCACAACCCTTTCTTGCCGAATAGCCACCGGGAACATGTATCTCGCTAGTCCGAGACCATGGGGGATAAATTCTAGAGGGGGAGAGAGATCCTTCACGAGGAGGTGTGAGAGACAAGTGAGAGGAGGGGCTCCTTTTATAGGAGGAGGGGGCACCCAAGGGAGTGGCCGCCGGCCATGGGGGCTGCCGCCTCCCCTCCTTCATTCATGTGGGTGGACACTCCACTCACAAAATGTCCTTTAAATTCCCTCCACTCAAAAGTCCACTCAAATTCCCATTAAATTTCCACCAAATTTAATGCAAACTCTCATTAAATAAAACTCTTTTATTTTTATTCAGAATTTTTTCAATTACTTTAATGACAAACATTCACAAATAACCCCTTGCTAGAATTCCATTTCACATGCATAACCACTTTATGCAATTTCACCTGAAAACCTGTTTCGGTATCTAGTGAAATAAATTCCTGCGCTTGTCTATTCTTTTGGCATGAAACATTTGCTCCAACTGGATGCCAGTGTCCCTTAAGTGTGTCACCCTACGGTTCGCGAATAATGCGGACATGATCGATACCCTTCTCCGATCAATAATCAGTAGCGGGACCTGGAGATCCATACTGACTCCCACACATTCAACGATGACTTTTCCTGTGATCGTCGGAACCTTTTACGCTTGTATCTTAATCCCTTTGTTTCACGATATATTACATGTCCGAGATTCGATCATTGGTATCTACATACCTAGTTTGATCTCGTTACTGACATGCACTCTTTTCTTGTTCCCGTGATATAACATTCTAGTGATCAAATCACTTGCTTGCAAGCTAACCAATGTGATATCACCGAGAGGGCCCAGAGCATATCTATCCGTCATCGGGATGAACAAATTCCACTCTTGATCCATGATTCTCAACATAACACTTTAGTAGCTTTGAAGCCATCTTTATAATCACCCAGTTACGGAGTGACGTTTGATGTCAACAAGAAACTCTTCCGGTGTTAGTGATTGGCATGATCTCATGGTCTAAGGATTAGGACTACTTTGTAGTTTGTTTATAGCAATATAAACTCAATGACTTTGATCGTAATGCTATACTTCGGATGAATGTTCATCACACCATTACACTAATGTTGTGATCTCGTTATTAACAACATCCAATGTCTATGATCAGGAAACAGTGATCATCTTGTTAATCAACGAACTAGTTTATGAGAGAGGCATAACTAGGAACTTTCTATTTGTTTATTAAACACACATGTATTAACGTTTCCGTATTAATAAAATTATAGCATGCAAAATAAACATCTATCATATACTTGGAATACACATAATAAACATTTTATTATTGCCTCTCAGGGCATATTCCCTTCAGTCTCCCACTTGCACTAGAGACAATAATCTAGTTACATTGTGATGTATCTAACACCCATGGAGTTCTAGTGTAGATCATGTTTTGCTCTAGGGAGAGTTTTAGTCAACGGATCTGCTACATTGAGATCCGTATGTACTTTACAAATCTTTATATCTCCATCCTTGACATGCTCGCGGATGGAGTGAAACCGGCGCTTAATATGCTTGGAATGCTTGTGAGACCTTGGCTCTTTGGCATTGTCAATGGCACCATTGTTGTCATAATAGATCACCATTGGGTCCAACGCGTTTGCAACCACACCTAGTTCGGATATGAACTCCTTCATCCAAACTGCTTCCTGAGCCGCTTCTGAAGCAACAACATATTCGGCCTCCGTTGTTGATCCCGCCACCACAGGTTGTTTGGAGCTCCTCCAACTAACCGCTCCGCCATTCATGAGAAATACGTATCTGGATTGAGACTTAGAGTCATCCGGATCGGTGTCAAAGCTAGCGTCGACATAACACTTAGCGACGAGCTCTTCTTCACCTCCGTATACAAGAAACATATCCTTAGTTCTTCGCAAGTACTTAAGGATATTCTTGACCGCTTTCCAGTGTTCTGAACCTGGATCCGATTGGTACCTACTAGTCAAACTAATAGCATGTGCCACATCCGGTCTTGTACATAGCATGGCGTACATTATAGAGCCTATGGCTGAAGCATAGGGGACCTTGTCCATTATCTCTCTTTCTTCCACCGAAGCCGGACTTTGAGTCTTCCTCAATGTCGTGCCTTGTGTCATAGGTAAGAACCCCTTCTTACTATTTTCCATTTTAAACTTCTTTAAAATCTTATCAAGGTATGTACTTTGCGATAGCCCTATTAGGCGCCTAGATCTATCTCTATAGATCTTTATGCCTAATATGTATGACGCTTCACCTAGGTCCTTCATTGAAAATTTGCTGTTTAGATAACTTTTAACACTGTTTAAAAGATCTATATCATTTCCGATCAATAATATGTCATCCACATATAATATCAGAAATGCCACATTGATCCCACTCACTTTCTTGTAAATACAAGCTTCTCCATAAGTTTGGACAAATCCAAACTCTTTGATCACCTCATCAAAGCGGAGATTCCAACTTCGTGATGCTTGCTTCAATCCATAGATGGATCGCTGAAGCTTGCACACCTTGTTAGCATCCTTAGGATCGACAAAACCCTTTGGTTGTATCATATACAACTCTTCTTCAATATTACCATTGAGAAACGCGGTTTTGACATCCATCTGCCATATCTTATAATCGAAATATGCGGCAATTGCTAACATAATCCTAACTGACTTTAGCATCGTTACGGGAGAGAATGTCTCATCGTAGTCAACTCCTTGAATTTGTCGAAACCCCTTTGCGACAAGTCGAGCTTTATATACGGTTACATTACCATCAGCATTAGTTTTCCTTTTGAAAATCCATTTGTTCTCCACGGCCTTTCGGTCGTGAGGTAAGTCCACCAAGTTCCAAACTTGATTTTCATACATGGATTCCATCTCGGATTTCATGGCTTCTAACCATTTGTTGGAATCCGGGCTCATCATCGCTTCTTCATACGTCGGAGGGTCATCATTTTCATCAACCATGAAATTCATGACAGGATTTCCGTACAGCTCGGGAGCTGCACGCGTCCTGCTTGACCTGCGAGGTTCGGTAGTACTCTCTTTTGGAGTTTCATGATCATTATCATTAGTTCCCTCTTCAACAGGTGGAGCCAACTCCGGAATAACTTCCGGCGATGCGCTACTCGCCATACTTTGAAGAGAAGGTTCAATAACCTCTTCGAGTTCTACCTTCCGACTACTCACACCTTTCGCGAGAAACTCTTTCTCTAGAAAGGATCCATTCTTGGCAACAAAAACCTTGCCCTCAGATCTGTGATAGAAGGAATACCCAATAGTTTCCTTAGGGTATCCAATGAAGACGCATTTTTCCGCTTTGGGTTCGAGTTTATCCGGTTGAAGTTTCTTCACATAAACATCACATCCCCAAACTTTAAGAAATGACAGCTTAGGTTTGTTTCCAAACCACAATTCATACGGTGTCTTTTCAACGGATTTAGATGGTGCCCGATTTAAAGTGAATGCAGCAGTTTCTAGTGCATAGCCCCAAAATGACAATGGCAAGTCCGTCAGAGACATCATAGATTGAACCATATCTAATAAAGTACGATTACGACGTTCCGACACACCATTTCGTTGTGGTGTTCCGGCAGGTGTGAGTTGTGAAACAATTCCACACTCTTTCATGTGAGTGCTAAACTCGTAACTTAGATACTCACCTCCATGGTCGGACCGTAGAAATTTGATCTTTCTATTACGATGATTTTCCACTTCATTCTGAAATTCCTTGAACTTTTCAAAGGTTTCAGACTTGTGTTTCATCAAGTAGATATAACCGTATCTACTCAAATCATCCGTGAAAGTAACAAAATAACGATACCCACCTCGCGCCGACACACTCATTGTACCACATACATCAGAATGTATGATTTCCAATAAATCTGTCGCCCGTTCCATTGAACCGGAAAACGGCGTTCTAGTCATCTTGCCCATAAGGCATGGCTCACATGTATCAAATGATTCATAATCAAGTGATTCCAAAAGTCCATCCGAATGGAGCTTCTTCATGCGTTTAACGCCAATATGACCTAGACGGCAGTGCCACATATATGCGGATATATCATCATTAAGTTTAATCCTTTTAGCATCAACATTATGAATATGTGTAACATTATCATCGAGATCTAATAGAAATAAACCATTCATCATCGGTGCATGACCATAAAAGATTTCATTCATATAAATGGAACAACCATTGTTCTCGGATTTAAATGAATAACCACTTCGCATCAAACACGATCCAGATACAATGTTCATGCTCAGTGCAGGCACCAGATAACATTTATTCAAGTTTATAACTAATCCCGACGGCAAGTGGAGAGGCAGCGTTCCGACGGCGATCACATCAACGCTTGATCCATTGCCGACACGCATCTTGACCTCACCCCTTGCTAGCGGTCGCTTGCTCCGCAACCCCTGATTCGAGTTACAAATATTAGCAACTGAACCGGTATCAAATACCCAAGTGCTACTGCGAGCACTAGTCAAGTACACATCAATAACATGTATATCATATATACCTTTGTTTTCCTTGCCGGCTTTCTTGTCTGCCAAATACTTGGGGTAGTTGCGCTTCCAGTGGCCAGTCCTCTTACAATAGTAGCACTCGGTATTAGACTTGGGTCCAACTCGGGGTTTCTTTTCAGGCACGGCAACAGGCTTGCTGCCCTTACTTCCCTTCCGTTTTCCCTTCTTGTCTTTCTTGAAACCAGTGTTCCTATTGATCATCAACAATTGATGTTCCTTTTTTATCTCCACTTATGCAGTTTTAAGCATTGACAGAAGCTCGGGGAGAGACTTCTTCATGCCTTGCATATTATAGTTCATCACGAAGCTCTTATAGCTAGGTGGCAGAGACTGCAGAACACGATGGATGCCTAAGTCAATGGGAATCAATATTCCCAAGGACACAAGCTTATCGGTGTAACCTGACATCTTGAGTACATGCTCACTAACGGAGTTGTGCTCTTCCATCATGCAGCTAAAGAACTTTTCTGAAGCGTTGTAGCTCTCTACAGCAGCATGTGTGTCGAAAATCATTTTTAACTCACCCATTGTATCAAAAGCATTGCCATTTTCGAAACGCTTTCGAAGTTCCGGCTCTAGCCCATACAATATGCCGCAATGAACTAAGTTGTGGTCCTCCTAATGAGTCTGATAGACATTCTTCTCCTCGTCAGGGGCATCATATAAAGGTGGGGGGCCTAACGGCGCTTCTAGCACATATTGCTTTTGTGCAGCAGAGAGGAGAATCCTCAAATTCATGGCCCATTCGGTAAAGTTGCTACCGTTCGTTGCAAGTTTCTCTTTCTCCATGAACACATTGAAATTAAAAGCAGGTGGTGCCATCTACAATAGAATTTGTAAAGTTTAGACTAAGTGTATGATAGATTGAGTTCAACTAATCCATATTACGAATGAACTCCCACTCAAAAACGACATCCCTCATGCCTTTTGGTGATTACATGAACCAAATCCACTACACCGAGTCCGATCATCACGTGAGTCGGTGTAGCTTCAAAGGCGAGCATCAAATGGGCATCATATCAAATATATGAATCATGCTTAACCTTTCGGTCCGTGTTCCGAGGCCATGTCTGTACATGCTAGGCTCGCCAAGTTAGAACCTTAGTATTCGCGTGTGTAACTGTTTTACACCCGAAATATGGTCGTGGATCCAAGAACACCCGATCATCATGTGATGTCTTGGAGCGACGAAAACATAATCGGTGCATACTAAAGGAAGAACACATTCTTATCTTGATATTTAAATGAGGGATCATCTTATTATGCTAACAAAGCGCTAAACAAGAAATATAAGATGCTATCAAACATGACATGTTTATTAGTGAAATGATATGGTTCCCGCATATGATCTCTATCATGTGCACCGTGGTATGATCACTATCATACCTATATGTGTAAATACAAGGTCTATGGAGTTTACACGCTATGTGTGTTGTAAGAGTATCATCTCATACTTCTACTTACAACATTACCATATCATAACACTAGCCCAGCAACAATCTAAACTAGACGCCTCTAATTTATCCATTGCAAGTTTTACGTGGCTTAGGGCTTTCGAGATAGAACCGTTCTTACCTACGAACATGAACCACAACAAGGATAACCAAATTGTTGACAACTCGTTTGCAAAATAGATATTGACTATAGTAGGAGAGACAGACACCCGCTAGCCACTTATGCAAACTAGTTGCATGTCAAGCGTGGAACAGGTCTCATGTGCGAGGACATGTAAAGTTTGTCCGGGCCGCTTCATCCCACTATGCACCAATATCCAAAATTACAACAAAGGAACAACAACATGATCATCATCGCCCACATACTCATATGTGTACTACCCGTGTAAAGTATCTACGCATAGATCCGTCTCTGATACCACTGTAGGGTTCGCAGCATAGAAAACAAAAATTTTCCTACGATGGGAACTGTGTACCAAGATCTATCTGTTAGATACAAACAACGGGCGGATGTATATCCGTAGAGAACATACCCTTGAAGACCGACAAAGCTTAAGAGTTCAACTCGTGGTTGATGTAGACGATCTCTTGCCGATCTCAAGATCGAGAGGAAGTCCTAGCGCCGCAAAGCAGCAGCGCATCCGTGCTCGCACACACGTACAAGACACCGGGCAACCTCCGCCTCCTCGCTCCAGCGATGCAGCGGAAGAACAACCCTTTCTTGCCGAATAGCCACCGGGAACATGTATCTCGCTAGTCCGAGACCATGGGGGATAAATTCTAGAGGGGGAGAGAGATCCTTCACGAGGAGGTGTGAGAGACAAGTGAGAGGAGGGGCTCCTTTTATAGGAGGAGGGGGCACCCAAGGGAGTGGCCGCTGGCCATGGGGGCTGCCCCCTCCCCTCCTTCATTCATGTGGGTGGACACTCCACTCACAAAATGTCCTTTAAATTCCCTCCACTCAAAAGTCCACTCATATTCCCATTAAATTTCCACCAAATTTAATGCAAACTCTCATTAAATAAAACTCTTTTATTTTTATTCAGAATTTTGTCAATTACTTTAATGACAAACATTCACAAATAACCCCTTGCTAGAATTCCATTTCACATGCATAACCACTTTATGCAATTTCACCCAAAAACCTGTTTCGGTATCTAGTGAAATAAATTCCTGCGCTTGTTTATTCTTTCGGCATGAAACATTTGCTCCAACTAGATGCCAGTGTCCCTTAAGTGTGTCACCCTATGGTTCGCGAATAATGCGGACATGATCGAGACCCTTCTCCGATCAATAATCAGTAGCGGGACCTGGAGATCCATACTGACTCCCACACATTCAACGATGACTTTTCCTGTGATCATCGGAACCTTTTATGCTTGTATCTTAATCCCTTTGTTTCACGATATATTACATGTCCGAGATTCGATCATTGGTATCTCCATACCTAGTTTGATCTTGTTACTGACATGCACTCTTTTCTCGTTCCTGTGATATAACATTCTAGTGATCAAATCACTTGCTTGCAAGCTAACCAATGTGATATCACCGAGAGGGCCCAGATCATATCTATCCGTCATCGGGATGAACAAATTCCACTCTTCATCCATGATTCTCAACATAACACTTTAGTAGCTTTGAAGACATCTTTATAATCACCCAGTTACGGAGTGACGTTTGATGTCAACAAGAAACTCTTCCGGTGTTAGTGATTGGCATGATCCCATGGTCTAAGGATTAGGACTACTTCGTAGTTTGTTTATAGCAATATAAACTCAGTGACTTTGATCGTAATGCTATACTTCGGATGAATGTTCATCACACCATTACACTAATGTTGTGATCTCGTTTTTAACAACATCCAATGTCTATGATCAGGAAACCGTGATCATCTTGTTAATCAACGAACTAGTTTATGAGAGAGGCATAACTAGGAACTTTCTGTTTGTTTATTAAACACACATGTATTAACGTTTCCGTATTAATACAATTATAGCATGCAAAATAAACATCTATCATATACTTGGAATACACATAATAAACATTTTATTATTGCCTCTCAAGGCATATTCCCTTTAAAACCTTGCCCTCGGATCTGTGATAGAAGGAATACCCAATAGTTTCCTTAGGGTATCCTATGAAGACACATTTTTCTGCTTTGGGTTCGAGTTTATCCGGTTGAAGTTTCTTCACATAAACATCGCATCCCCAAACTTTAAGAAATGACAGCTTAGGTTTGTTTCCAAACCACAATTCATACGGTGTCTTTTCAACGAATTTAGATGGTGCCCGATTTAAAGTGAATGCAGCGGTTTCTAGTGCATAACCCCAAAATGACAGTGGCAAGTCCGTCAGAGACATCATAGATCGAACCATATACAATAAAGTACGATTATGACATTCTGACACACCATTTTGATGTGGTGTTCCGGCAGGTGTGAGTTGTGAAACTATTCCACACTCTTTCATATGAGTGCTAAACTTGTAACTTAGATAATCACCTCCACGGTCGGGCCGTAGAAATTTAATATTTCTATTACGATGATATTCCACTTCACTCTGAAACTCCTTGAATTTCTCAAAGGTCTCAGACTTGCGTTTCATCAAGTAGATATACCATATCCACTCAAATCATCAGTGAAAGATATAAAATAACGATATCCACCTCGCGCCGACACACTCATTGGACCACACACATCAGAATGTATGATTTCCAATAAATCTCTCGCCCGTTCCATTGAACCGAAAAACGCCGTTCTAGTCATTTTGCCCATAAGGCATGGCTCACATGTATCAAATGATTTAAAATCAAGTGATTCCAAAACTCCATCCGAATGGAGCTTCTTCATGTGTTTAACGCCAATATGACCTAGACGGCAGTGCCACATATATGCGGATATATCATCATTACGTTTAATCCTTTTAGCATCAACATTATGAATATGTGTAACATTATTATCGAGATCCAATAGAAATAAACCATTCATCATCGGTGCATGACCATAAAAGATTTCATTCATATAAATAGAACAGCCATTTTTCTCGGATTTAAATGAATAACCACTTCACATCAAACATGATCCGGATACAATGTTCATGCTTACTGCTGGCACCAGATAACAATTATTCAAGTTTATAACTAATCCTGATTATAAGTGGAAAGGTAGCGTTCCGACGGCGATCACATCAACGCTTGATCCATTGCCGACACACACCTTGACCTCACCCCTTGCTAGCGGTCGCTTGTTCCGCAGCCCCTGATTCGAGTTACAAATGTTAGCAACGTAACCGGTATCAAATACCCAGGTGCTACTGCGAGTACTAGTCAAGTACACATCAATAACATGTATATCATATATATCTTTTTTTGCCTTGTCAGCCTTCTTGTCTGCCAAATACTTGGGGCAGTTGCGCTTCAGTGGTCGGTCCCCTTGCAATAATAGCACTCAGTATCAGACTTGGGGCCAACTCGAGGTTTTTTTCAGGCAGGGCAACCGGCTTGCCGCCCTTCTTTCCCTTTTGTTTACCCTTGTATTTCTTGAAACCAGTGGTCTTATTGATCATCAACACTTGATGTTCTTTCTTGATCTCCACTTCTGCAGTTTTAAGCATTGACGGAAGCTCGGGGAGAGACTTCTTCATGCCTTGCATATTATAGTTCATCACGAAGCTCTTATAGCTAGGTGGCAGAGACTGAAGAACACGATGGATGCCTAAGTCAATGGGAATCGTTATTCCCAAGGACACAAGCTTATCGGCGTAACCCGACATCTTAAGTACATGCTCACTTACGGAGCTATTCTCTTCCATCATGTAGCTAAAGAACTTTTCTGAAGCATTATAGCTCTCTACAGCAGCATGGGTGTCGAAAATCATTTTCAACTCACCCATTGTATCAAATGCATTGCCGTTTTCGAAACGCTTTCAAGTTATAGCTCTAGCCCATACAATATGTCGCAATGAACTAAGTTGTGGTCCTCCTGACGAGTCTGATAGACATTATTTTCCTCGTCAGGGGCATCATCAAACTGTGGGGGGCCTAGCGGTGCTTCTAGCACATATTGCTTTTGTGCAGCAGTGAGGAGAATCCTCAAATTCATGGCCCAGTCGGTAAAGTTGCTACCGTTCGTTGCAAGTTTCTCTTTCTCCATGAACACATTGAAATTAAAAGCAGGTGGTGCCATATCCAACAGAATTTGTAAAGTCTAGACTATGTTTATGATAGATTGAGTTCAACTAATCCAAATTAAGAATTAACTCCCACTCAAAAACGACATCCCTCGTGCCTTTTTGGTGATTACATGAACCAAATCAACTACACCAAGTCCGATCATCACGTGAGTCGGTGTAGCTTCAAAGGCGAGCATCAAATGGGCATCATATATTCCATATGACTCATGCTTAACCTTCCGGTCCGTGTTCCGAGGCCATGTTTGTACATGCTAGGCTCACCAAGTAAGAACCTTAGTATTCGCGTGTGTAACTGTCTTACACCCGAAATATGGTTGTGGATCCAAGAACACCCGATCATCACGTGATGTTTTGGAGCGACGAAACATAATCGGTGCATACTTAAGGAAGAACACATTATTATCTTGATATCTAAATGAGGGATCATCTTATTATGCTAATAAAATGCCAAACAAGCAATATAAGATGCAATCAAACATCACATGTTAATAAGTGAAATGATGTGGTTCTTGCACTTGATCTCCATCATATGCATCATGGTATGATCACTATCATACCTCTATGTGTAAGGCCAAGGTCTATGGAACTTACATGTTATGTGTGTTGTAAGAGTATCGACTTATACTTCTACTTACAACATCACCATATCATAACACTAGCCCAGCAACAATCTAAACTAGACGCCTCTAATTTATCCATTGCAAATTTTACGTGGCTTAGGGCTTTCAAAGGTAGAACCATTATTACCTACGAACATGAACCACAACGAGGATAACCAAATTGTTGACAACTCATTGCAAATTATATATTAACTATAGTAGGAGAGACATACACCCGCTAGCCACTTATGCAAAAATAGTTGCATGTCAAGCGTGAAACAAGTCTCATGTGCGAGGACATGTAAAGTTTGTTCGGGCCGCTTCATCCCACTATGCCACCAATATCCAAAGTACAACTAAGAAGCAATAACATGATCATCATCGCCCACATACTCATATGTGTAATACCCGTACAAAGCATCTACGCATAGATCCGGCTCAGATACCACTTTAGGGTTCGTAGCATATGTAGCACCCCGGGTAAAACCACTACTAGAAAATCGTTGTTGTTTATACTTTGTGCATTATCATAACGTCATCATGCATATGTCTAACTAAAACTATTTCCGAAAAGCCTATTTTGTCTTCTAAGATATTCCTCTCCTTATTTCAAACCAAAACCCTAGATCTGTCCCGATCTTTTAATTACCTAAAACCTATTTGTAAAGGTTTTCTAATATAAAAATAAATAAAATATTTTGTATCTGAGGAGGCAGCCGCAGGCTAGTACCGAAAGCCCAGCCCGTAGCCACCTACTACCCAATAAAACCCTAGCCCTAGATCTAGACCCAAACCCTAGACAACCGGAACCCTAACCCTTCCTCCCAGCCAACACCCACCCCTCACCCCACTCCCGCTCCCCGCCGCTTTGTAACACCCCCGGTCACTCTGGACCAACGGCTGTCACTTCTGGCAGCTCAATAGGATCTCTAGACTAACCCCACAGACCAACACTAGTATTTTCTGCGCACTTTGTCCTCACTCGTGCGCACCCGGTACTCACTTCCCGATCGGTCACCCATCCTAGAATTTCTCTAGGCCAAGCACGCTTAACCTTAGAGTTCTTTTCGAATGAGCTTCCAGAAAATAAGTTGCAACTTGTTGGTACGGGTTTCCTATCAATCCTATTGAGTCATGCGCCAGGGTCTCACATACACCCACCCTTAGAAGATCGGCGTCCTCGTCGATCAACCACAAGCCAGGAACGTCCCCTCTTGGCACACGTTTGTGCGTCCAGTGTCGGCGCATTGCCATGCCGTGTCCACTCCGGGCCACACGCACCATGATACACATGTCCGCCACTAACCTGCACACGCCCATGTAACCGCGAACTTGGCTCTGATACCACTTTGTAACACCCCCGGTCACTTTGGACCGACGGCTGTCACTTCTGGCAGCTCAATAGGATCTCTAGACTAACCCCACAGACCAACACTAGTCTTTTCTGCGCACTTTGTCCTCACTCGTGCACACCCGGTACCCACTTCCCGGTCGGTCACCCATCCTAGAAATGCTCTAGGCACGCTTAACCTTAGAGTTCTTTTCGAATGAGCTTCCGGAAAAGAAGTTGCAACTTGTTGGTATGGGTTTCCTATCAATCCTATTGAGCCATGCGCCAGGGTCTCATCACGAGTGAGGACAAAGTGCGCAGACAAGACTAGTGTTGGTCTGTGGGGTTAGTATAGAGATCCTATTGAGCTGCCAGAAGTGACAGTTGTCGGTCCGGAGTGACCGGGGGTGTTACAAAGCGGTTGGGAGTGGGAGTAGGGTGAGGGGTGGGTGTTGGCTGGGAGGAAGGGTTAGGGTTCCGGTTGTCTAGGGTTTAGGTCTAGATCTAGGGTTAGGGTTTTATCGGATAGTAGGTGGCTGCGGGCTGGGCTTTCGGGCCTAGCCTGCGGCTGCCTCCTCAGATACAAAATATTTTATTTTATTTTTATATTAGAAAACCTTTACAAATAGGTTTTAGGTAATTAAAATATTGGGACAGATCTAGGGTTTTGGTTTGAAATAAGGAGAGGAATATCTTAGAAGACAAAATAGGCTTTTCGGAAATAGTTTTAGTTAGACATGTGCATGATGACATTATGATAATGCACAAAGTATAAACAACGGCGATTTTATAGTAGTGATTTTACCCGGGGTGCTACAGGTCAGCTCGCCCCGCCCTCCCTTATATAGGCATCCCTAGTGGGCTTCTACATTAGCAGCCCATTAGTAGCCTAAGCCTGGACTAATTCGGATTCAATCCTCATTAGGCTTCCAGCCCCTTAAGTGTGTGACCCTATAGGTTCATATACGTATAGACATAACATGAATACACTTATTCTGTCAATAGTTGGTAGCGGCCTCTAGCAAGACGTGCCAACTCCTAAACGCATACAAAGATCATATCAGACGAACCATCACAAGGTTTAGTACATGACTTTCCCTTTGCCTCACGATATTTGGTCTAGCTCCAAGCTGACCTCCCTTTCTCGATACTGTGATTCGGAATCCCTTTACTAGGTTAACTCTTAACCTAATGTAGCACGGCCATGCATTTCTGGATCCGATCACTCGAGGGGCCCAGAGATATCTCTCTCAAGTAGAGAGGGGAAAATCACATCTTGATTGACCATGCCTTGCAGCATGCTTCAGGACCAACCCGAAAGCTACCTTTATAACTACCCAGTTACGGAGTAGCGTCTGATATCCCCAAAGTAGGTCGATCCACATCTCAAGTACATGCGACAATCTGAGGTCTAAGGACAAAACATACACAATGTGTAGAGAGAGTTGCAAGTCTAATTGCCAGTCTCAAGTTGGGTCAGTCCAACCCTAAACATAGTCATCATTGGTTTGACATATCCATGTCTATGACTTGCGAAACATAGTCATCAACCAATCGATGTGCTAGTCAAATATTCACGTGTGTCCTCACATGAACTCCGACTAGGGACAACTATTAAATAACCATACAAGTAAATAGTTTCACAAACAATTCACATAATTGCCAATCAATACAAGTTGCCTGATATGGATATTCAAGGAACATTGCAATAACTCATGGATACATAAGAAATATAATCATCTCTATGATTGCCTCTAGGGAATATTTCCCTCAGAACTTTAATAAGGTTAACGAACCTTAGCTATATGTGCCGAGTTGCGCAGCGCCGGAAAACGTTCCGGATACAGCCACAATGCTCATGGCTCACGTGCCTCAAAGGTTGTGGTCACGGAGATATAAGTTTCTATTGAACCAAGTAGGTCAGATAAACAATCAAATGCTGAGATTTGAGAGTAAATCATTGTTGTTTGACAATGATGAACCGACTACATGCAAAGAAGCGATGATGGGCCCTGACTCCGTCAAATGTCTTGAAGCCATAAAATCCGTGATAGTTCTATACACGAGAAATCAATTTTTTTGAACTTGGAAGACCCTCCGAAAAGGTGTAAAATCCTAGCAGTCGTATTTGAACCTATAAAGAAACAGACATGGATGTTTCACATCTATGACATAGGCGACATGTTGTAAATTATTTTACGACAATGTTCAAGGAGTTGACTATGACAAGATTTGATCTTTCATAGCAATATTTAGTCTGGACAGATTAAAGTAGCAATCACTACATATAATTTGGTATACGGTAGATGAATAAACAAAACAAAGTTCTTCTAATAGAATGGTTACCTAGGACGTGTGCATGACACGATCCAAAGGGTTTTGTTAATTCAAAGGATGCTAAAAAGGGCATGTAAACTTCAATGGTTGAAGTAAGCATCGAGGAGTTGGAATCTTCATGGTGATGAAACTGTTAATGAAGGGAATATGCTCTGAGAGGCAATAATAAAGTGATTATTATGTATATTCCAAGTATATGATAGATGTTTATTTTGCATGCTATAATTGTATTAATACGGAAACGTTAATACATGTGTGTTTAACAAACAACAGAAAGTTCCTAGTTATGCCTCTCTCATAAACTAACTCGTTGATTAACAAGATGATCAAGGTTTCCTGATCATGGACATTGGATGTTGTTAATAACAAGGTCACAGCATTATTGTACAAGTATTTCATGCTTAAAGTTTCATGCTTAAAAGAATAACAAGCGCATGAATTTATTTCACTAGATACCGAAACTGGTTTTCGGGTGAAATTGTACAAGTATTTTTGCATGTGAAATGAAATACTAGCAAGGGTTTATATGTGAATGTTTGTTATTAAAGTAATTGACAAAATTCTGAATAAATAAAAGGAGTTTTATTTAATGAGATTTTGCATTAAATTTGGTGGAAATTTAATGGGAACTTGAGTGGGTTTTTTATTGGAGAAAATTGAAGGGCATTCTTTGTGAGTGGAGTGTCCACCCACATGAATGAAGGAGGGTAGGAAGCAGACCCCATGGCCAGCGGCCACCCTCTTGGGTGCCCCCTCCTCCTTTAAAAGGAGCTCCCCTCCTCTTTTCTCACTCACACCTCCTCGTGAAGGATATCTCTCCCCCTCTATAAAAGGAGTGACCGGGGGTGTTACATGACCAGAGTTAGACCATTCCACCCAGCCACCACTCCTCACGCCTGTGTTGCACGTGCGGACCTAGCAGTCCGGCGTCTGACGCTTCCACCCCGCACGTGTTGATACCTCAGAGGTGTTGCATCTGTGGCACTTGGACACGCCGCGCAAGGGGAGCTGCTCGTGGGACGAGGACGAGCAGGAGACGTAGAACATCTACACTGCCTTGACGCGCTTCATCAAGTTCCGCAACCGCACGTCTAGTGGTAATCCCGTGATCTATGACAATAGTAATCTTGGTTTATGCGGTAGAAAATTTTGATTTGCGCTAGTGTAGCCTACCCGTATCCCTTCAAGTTCTATTGTCCTCCCACTTAACTTTTGCGAAAAATTCCTTTTTCAAGAAACTTGAAGTTCTAAGTGACAAACGCTTTTGTCTTCAGTGTTATGGAGGAATACCCAATAGTTATTCGAAATAACCTACAAATACATGCTCATCCGACTTTGGTTGTAAACATCTTACTTATGCTTAGCATACCAAAATTTAAGAAAGGACAACTTGGGTTTTACCCCAAACCATTACATGGTGTCATTTCAACGGATCAAGATGGAGCCCTTTTAAGTGTAAAGCGGTAGTATCTAAAGCTTTAATCTTTTGAAACATAATGGCAGTTTTATAAATAACACCTTTAATCCAACCATGTCAAACAAGGTTTCGTTACAAATCTCAAACACTCCATATTCCTATGCTATTTCGGGAGATGCAAATCTAGGTGTTTTGCTAAACTTGCAACTCAAATAAATCCGTTTATGATAAAATCATAAATTATTTATTTTCTTGTTATAATGATTTTCCACTTCATCTTGAAAGTCTTTGAACATATTCAAATATTTCATACTTTTTTCTCATTAAGTGAATATTCACTCAAATTTCCGGAGAAAGCATATGAAGTTGAAATCCATCGCTTACGACTACACATAATGGACTACATACATCGATATGTATAAATTCCAATAATTTAGTCGTTTGTTCTTCTTTAGCCTTTGAACAAAGTTTTATTTATCCCGAAAAAAGTCTCACAAGCGTCATTTGATCAAATCAAAGACTCCAAAAATCCATGAAAATGGAGTTTCTTCATGTTTTCTTTCCAATATAATTTAAATGGCGATGTCACTTCGTAAGTGATCTTTCAAACATTTATCTTGCGACATTTTAGCATTTGGTTTTATGGATGTGATTTCTCCAACTAGATTTGTAAATCATCCATATTATATGGAATACGGTAATTATTTGAACAATCTTTGTTCTCATAATACCTGATTTAAATAACTGTTATTAAAACAAATCTTGAAGGCAAACTTTGATGTCAACGAGAAATACAAACAACGGTTTGTTTGCTTTTGATGAACATCATCACATATTCTCTTGCTAGTTACTTAGGCCATTGTGGTTCATGAATTGCGGCGTTCTGTATGAAATTTCATACCAACCAATTCAGTATTCAATACCCAAGAACCACATTGTTTAACAAGCAAAGAATACAACCATAACATGTATATCATCTATATACCTAAACTGGATATTTTCAATCTTTTCTTTTCTGCCAAATATATTTTATAGATTCTCTTTCAGCATTTCCTTTCCTTTTAAAATAATCTATCAACATCAAAAGTGGCGTCATATACATGAGACATAGTCCAAAGCATGTATATTTAAATACTGATAAATTCGGAAATGCACTTTGAAGTAGATCACCATTATTAAATGATTAGCGTTCTTTCAAAATCCATTATTTAGTAATATTTTAGTGTAGTAAACACTTTACATACATCTTCTGTTCATCCTTATCATGACGACTTTCATGATCAAGCTAATGTAGCTTATGAAGGCGGATCGTGAGTATAATGTTACTTTCCAAAAACTTTTTTGGATGATTAGGATGTCTAGCATCTCCAACCTTTGCAAATTCTCATCCAATATGAGAACATATATTATACTCTATCATATTGCAACCAAAACATTGTTTTAGATATTGTTATATCTGCCACACATGGTGGTTTCTGAAACAATTCTTTCGACTCCTAGATAACCTTGATATTTAAAAACAATCAAGAATCATGGAGGCAAACATGATACTTAAGATACTAACACTGGAATTGTTACTCTCGATTTAATACAAATTATTAAATTTCACAGAGTGAACAGAGTTTGCTGAAAGTTTGCAATAGGAGTTTAAACTTTAAATTGACAGTCAACACAATACGATATCAGTTCGTAAAGTAAATATCCAGAATTCTATAGTTCTATTATCTCAATTACAACTAATCATAAGGTGGTGAACGAATGCCAATGACTACAACAAATTATACAAATTCACTTTGATTTAATTTATGATAAATTGAGTTCTACTAATCCAAATTAGAAATGAACTTCCACTCAAAACGACATCCCGCGTGTCTTTTTGGTGATTACATGAACCAAATCCACTACATCAAGTCTGTCATCACGTGAGTCGGTGTAGCTTCAAAGGCGAGCATCTATATGGTCATCATATCAAGCATATGACTCATGCTTAACCTTTTGGTCCGTGTTCTGAGGCCATGTCTGTACATGCTAGGCTCGCCAAGTAAGAACCTTAGTATTCGCGTGTGTAAATCTGTCTTACACCCGACATATGCTCGTGGGTTCAAGTACACCCGATCATCACGTGATGTCTTGAAGCGGCGAAACATTGTCGGTGCATACTTAAGGAAGAACACATTTTTATCTTGATATCTAAATGAGGGATCATCTTATTATGCCAATAAAACACCAAACTAGCAATATAAGATGCAACAAACATCTTATGTAAAAAGTGAAATGATATGGTCCTTGCACTTGATCGTTATCATGTGCATCGTGGTATGATCTTCATCATTCCTTTATGTGTAAGGCCAAGGTCTATGAAACTTACATGTTATGTGTGTTGTAATAGTATCGATTTATACTTTTACTTACAACATCACCATATCATGGCACTAGCCCAGCAACAATCTAAACTATACGCTTCTAATTTATCCATTGCAAGTTTTACGTGGCTTAGGGCTTTCGAAGATAGAACCGTTCTTACCTACGAACATGGAACCACAAAGATGATAATAAAATTATTGACAACTCGTTGTAAATCAGATATTGACTATAGTAGGAGAGACAAACACCCGCAAGCCACTTATGCAAAACTAGTTGCATGTCAAGCGTGGAACAGGTCTCATGTGCGAGGACATGTAAAGTTTGTCCGGACCGCTTAATCCCACTATGCCACCAATATCCAAAGTACAAGGAATAAGTAATAACATGACCATCAGCGCCCACATACTCATATGTGTACTACCCGTGCAAAGCATCTACACATAGATCTGGCTCTGATACCACTGTAGGGTTCACAACATAGAAAACAAAAAAAATCTACGATGGGAACAACCATGTACCAAGATCTATCTACTAGATACAAGCAATGGGTGGATATACATCCATAGAATACATACCCTCGAAGACCGAATAGCGTTAACAAGGTTGTACTCGTGGATGATGTAGTCGAACGCTTGTCGATCTCAATATCATGATGAAGTCTATCTGGTTCAGCCGGTCCAGCACCATCAAGTCCAGCACCGCAAAGCAGTGGTGCATCCGTGATCGCGCACACATTCGGGTACCCCGACAACCTCCACACCCTCGCTCCAGCGAATCAGCGGAAGCAACAAAACCACCGGGAACATGTATCTTGCTGATCCGAGACCATGGGGAAATTCTAAAGGGGGAGAGAGATCCTTCACGAGGAGGTGTGTTATGAGAGGAGGAGAGGAAGGCCTTCTATAGGTAGAGGGGGCACCCAAGGGGCATGGCGCCCAGCCATGGTGGATGCCCCCACCTCTTCCACATTCATGTGGGTGGAGCTCCCACTCAAAATGAAAACCCTCCACTTACATAAACATGCCTCCACTAAAAAATCCACTCACATGCATTCCACCAAATTTAATGCAAGCTATCATTTAAATAAAACTCTTTATTTTATGTATTCAGAATTCTGTTAATTACTCTAATCAACAAACATTCACATAAAACCCCTTACAACATTTCAATTTCACATGCAAAACCAATTTTAGCAATTTCAAACAAAACACTTCTGGTGTCTAGTGAAATAAATTCCTGCGCTTTCCTTTTTCTTTCTCTGGCATATTTTTTGCTCCAAATGGTGTCGGTACCCCTTAAGTGTGTCACCCTATGATTCTTGAATAATGTAGACATGATCGAGACACTCTCCGATCAATAATCAGCAGCGGGACCTGGAGATCCGTACTGACTCCCACACATTCAATAATGACTTCTATGATCGTGTGAACCTTATACGCATGTAACTCAATCCCTTTGTCTCGCGATATATTACATGTACGAGATTCGATCATCGGTATCCCCATACCTAGTTTGATCTTATTACCGACATGTACTCTTTTCTCATTCCCGTGATATAACATTTTAGTGATCAAATCACTTGCTTGCAAGCTAACTAATGTGATATCACCGAGAGGGCCCAAAGTATATCTCTCCATCATCGGGATGGACAAATTCCACTCTTGATCCATGAGCCTCAACATAACACCTTCTTAGCACTGAACCCATCTTTATAGTCATCCTGTTAAGGTGTGACGTTTGATGTTATCAAGATAAACTTCTGGTGTTAGTGATTGACATGATCTCATGGTCTAAGGATTAAGATTACTTCGTATGATGTTATAGAAATATAAACATAATGACCTTGATCGTAATGCTATACTTCGGATGAATGTTTATCACATCATTCCAACAATGTTGTGGCCTCGTTATTAACAACATCCAATGTCCATGGTCAGGAAACCTTTGATCATCTTGTTAATCAACGAGCTAGTTTATAAGAGAAGCATAACTAGAAACTTTCTTTTTGTTTATTAAACACACATGTATTAACGTTTCCGTATTAATACAATTATAGCATGCAAAATAAACATTTATCATAAATAAGGAAGATGATAATAACCACTTTATTATTGCCTCTCGGGCATATTCTCTCCAGTTATTGCCCTAAAGGCTCCCATAAGGCCGGTTTATATAGTCATTGGGACCTAGGTTTACAGGAGAGACCTATCCGGCTATGTTATAGAGTCGGTAACTAGATACAGCTTAGACTACAAGTAATACTACAGGCCTAAGTCGGTAACTCTTTTGCGCCTTGTCGTAGCCGGAACTGGCTCCTTCCCTTTCTCTGACTGGGCCACCCGTGAAGCAAAGCTCTAACCCATTGGTGGGCCACCCTGGTCAGTGAGTCATATGGGCATACCCGGAAAGTATGTCCCCAATAGTAGCCCCCGGAAGTCTTCAAGATCCCCAAGTCGGATAAATCATCTAGCTTGATGGTTTCTTCGTCTTGAGAATCTTGAAGGGTTCCCAAAAACTTCTTTCAATAGTGTAGGATTCCAAATCATCTGAGTCAGATATGTTCTGCTCTGTCCTTAGTCTTTTCCTTTCTCAGTTTGAAACATGAGCCAGATTTTAAACAACGGCGTGATGTCTGATAACTGTTTAGACCAGGTCCTGTCAGGTCCGGCTGTATATTTTTTGGGGCCCTTGGGCGAAGTCGATAAACGGGCCCCTAAAGACAATATATATATGTATGTATAACTAGATATATAGATGATATATGTGTCAATTTCACTTGCAAAATATTTAAAAGCATATAACCATATGTTCATAGTCGAGATGTCTATAAATAATTGTCAAACACTAAAGCATTGTGATATTTAGATAGAAAAAATAAAAATGATAGGAAAATATAACAAGTATTTCATGCTAGTGAATACCTCAAAAATTGACGCTAGGAGCATCTTGTTCTTCCGCTATATTGTCCTTATTAATATTAACATCTGCATGACAAACAAAAGATTGTAATTTGTTATTTATTTACAATTAGAAAAATTGACGTTAGTTAGTTATTTACCATTTTCCGAGGATTGTTCATTGGCCTCAAAGTTTGCATTTAAATTATTCTCATCATCTTCTCCGAGATCAGATTCTTGCCTTTAATTATTATTGTTGACATCAACACTACTTTTTGTTAGAAAAAACTTATTTAAAGCACCTCTTTGTGAATCAATAAGCTTATTCTCTCTCTTTATTTTCTTATTTTTCGCAGCACCCGACAATTGCCTCCCCATCGTAACACCTATCAAATATTAATGTGATAAAGTTTATATCAAATTGTAATCTAAAAAATTATAACCCGAATCAAGAGTTTAATTCGAAGGATTAAATTAGGATTAGATGTAAACTTACAGTTAGAGAGGCAGGCAGTAGAAACTAGGGCGTAGGGCTAGGGCGTTGGGCACATCGACAGAGAGATTGGCAGGGCGGCACAGCGGCAGAGCAGGCGCCACCGCGCCAGGCGAGCAGCAGGGCAGCAGGGGGGCCACGTGCGAGGGCCAGGGCTAGGCGTGGCCGCGACGCCGCGTGGCTGTGGCTCCTTCGATCTTTCTTCCAGGGGCGAGCGGCCGAGCGGGCGTCTGGCCGCGTGGGCAACAGGACGTTTCGTTTTCAGGAGCGTTCGATCGATCTTCCCTGCTGTTTCGGTTCCCAAATCCCAACAGAAATTACCTGAGCTCATGTAACATTAAATTTTTTTGGGCCCCCCTCTAGCCTGGGCCCTTGGCCATGGCACAACCCTGCCATGGGTTAGATCCGGACCTGGGTCCTGTCACTGACAGGAGTCCCGCCAACACGACCGTTGGTGGGTACGTTCCCTACGGAACAGAGCATCGTTTTAATGTTCACGCGAGAATCGAGGGGACGGAGGATTCGCGAGGAAGCCACCTCCCTCTCTCCTATATGGGTGGCGTAAATCGCGCGATTGAAGCACGAATCTTGGTGCAGAGGTAAATAAAAGAGAGAGGAAACCCTTCTCCCCCAGATTCATCTCTCCACCGTTTCACTTATTGTCTCCTCGTACTCCCCGAGCCCTCCGCAAGCATTCTCATCTATGCACCATGAGAGAAAACCCTAATTGCCACTAAACCTAGCGAGATGGAAGCGCCATCTAGCTCAGGCACGGCGGCGGACAAGAGGAAACTGCGGGGCCTTTGGGTTCCCAATGCCATGGACAACACAGAGCTCCAAGTCATGGAAGACGAAGGCTACATCGTCGCCGGCGCGTGGCGAAGCGGCGCTGGAGAGGCCGTCCCCACACCACGCGAAGGCGGACGTGTCCTTTTTGGTATGCACGTCGACCGTGGCCTCAGCTTGCCACCATCGGATTTCTTCACCGAAGTTCTTCAGTACTACGGTGTGCAGCTCCATAATCTCCCTCCCAACTCTCTGCTAGAACTTAGTGCTCATGCAGCTTTGAGCGAGGGGTTTCTTGGCATTAGGCCAAGTCTCACCCTTTTCCGGTACTACTATGGTACTCGGAAGAATTCCATCAGTGTCGGTGTTCCTTACACCACTGGCACTCTTAGCTTAGTCCTTAGGAGAAACCGAGTTTATCCTAGGATTAACGATAGTGAATCTGTAAAACGTTAGGCCGGAACTTTCTTCTATCACAAGGATATTCCGGATCTTGAAAAGGCGAAAGGTCTTCCAGCCTTCATCGACGGTGCCGCTCCCCACCGGGAGTCGTGGGATACGGAGGCGCCGGAACTTTCTGAGGAGTTGATCCTTGCCAAGAGGCGGATTAAGTTCTTGATTAAGAACAAGTGACTATGTGGATCCGATTTGATCCACTGCTGGCTGGATCGCCGGATTCAGCCACTTCAGTTTCATGGAGACCGCTTGATGCACACGGTCACCGGAGACCGAAAGGACAGCCTGAAGGTCAGTCCGGCTCGCATAGCTGCGAAGGACTATAAGACCCGAATGCAGTACCTGATCAAGGAGCGGGTGGAGAATAGAATCCGCGAAGTCTCCATGAAAATGTACACATCCGACCGTCCTCTGATCCCGGTAAATATTTCGACTTGTTTTAAGCTTATTTGCTATTTTCCGCCTCGTAATCCAAATTCTCTCTTAGCAACGTTTATGTATACTTATCATCTCAAGGATCTTCCTGAGTCCGAGCTTTGCCCCCATCGAGGGTTATGACTCGGAGGCGACGGAGGACGACGAGGTGAAGGAAATTCCTGCCTCCGCTTCCAAGAAGCGCAAGGCCAATGAGGTTGTTGTCACTGCTGGCAGCCAAATGTTGCCGGTAGTTAAAAATCAAGATCTACCTAACATCTTGAAATGATTGAAAAATAGTTCTAACTAGTTCGATATGCTTTGGTACTTTTAGGTACAATCAACCCGCCGATTACTTTTCCATATTTATTGTGTGATAATATGGCATAGAGAGAATACGGTTATAACATTGATCCTATAAGCGATCGAAGAAATTTCTCGCGCAAATTGCTCGAGACACCGTCCTTCTGGTTAAGCTTTCCGTCCTTTTGTTTTGGCAATAATATAAGCCCTGCAAGAAGAAACACCGAAATGAGAGGACGTTAGACTTTTTTTTCGGTTTTGACCTTGGTTTTGGAGCAGAGACCGGAGCCAAAAGCCCCAAATACTTTCCCAGGCCCGACCCATCGGCATCTCAAAAGAAAAAAGCCCAACCCCTCCGCCTCCCTTTTCCAGCCATTGCTGAAGGTGAAGCCTCCCTCGCCCATTTGCCTTGGCGGCCATTGATGCCGCCTCCGTCCCCTTCATCCTCCTCCGAACCCGGACTCGCGGTATTCGAGCGCCGCCGCCGCCGCCGCGTGGAGGGGTGTCAGATCCCGCTAGCCGGAATCCAACGATGAACTCCCGAAGTGGAGACCCCACGATGAATTGGGGATTTCTACGGTAGCTAACCCTAGAACAGTAAGGTAAAGGAAACGAATTTAGGATTTAGTTCTTTTTTTCATAGCCCAGACCAGGTAGCCCACTGGCTTATATGTTCGGTTACAGAAGGGGATTTCAGAGCGTGTAGCTCAGCACAGGAATAATAATTCTGGGAAGATAAACAGTAAATAAAGATAATAGTGGTAACTGACGAGGTATCTCTACCGTTGATCTCCTTCATCGCTTTGGAACCATTCCTTCCTCTTCAGTGTACTGAAACGTTACCTTTGACATGTCGAACTGAACTTCGACAGTCCGTCAGGAGAAGCAGGGTTTGACATTGCCCCCTTCTGGAATCACACTTGTCCTCGAGTGTGTTCTTGTGGAAACCATGACTTGAGTGTATTGGAGTAGAATTCTGGGAATACCGTTTTGATGAGATTGGCATCCTCCCAAGACGCATCTTCTGGATCCAGATTCGCCCACTCCACGTGCCATTGGGTCACCAACACTCCATTGTGGGGTAGGGATCTTGTTTCGAGCACAGATGTAGGCTCAGTTTTGATCTTGCCATCTGAAGTTACCCATGGCAGATTCTTCTCAGGAACAACCATCTTGCCCAGGTGTTTCTTTAGTTGGCTTACATGGAAAACTGGGTGGATTTGAACTCCCTCTAGCAACTGTAATTTGTAAGCTAGGTTTCCCACCCTTTCCAAGACGCGAAATGGCCCGTAAAACTTACTTGTCAGTTTGATGGCTTGCCTTATACCAAAAGCAGACATACGGTAGGGCTGCATTTTGATGTAAACCATATCTCCCACTGCCAGTGTCCTCTCGCTGCGTTTCTTATCAGCATGTTTCTTCATACGCGCTTGTGCTTGTGTTAGGTTGGCTTTGAGCTTGGTCAGCATCTGTTGTCTGGCCTGTAACAATTCCCGAGCATCCAAATCTTCAGGGCCAGGTAGGGACACCTCATTAATCATTGGTGGTGCGAATCCATATAGAGCTTGAAATGGGGAAATCTTCAGAGCTGTGTGATAAGTGGTATTGTACCACCATTCAGCCATGGGTAGCCATGAAGCCCATTTCTTGGGATGTTGGAAACACATGCAGCGTAAGTAGGATTCTAAGCACTGGTTGACTCGTTCAGATTGACCGTCGGATTGAGGGTGGTAAGCTGTGCTTAGATTGAGCTTGATGCCCATGGACTTGAACATCTATTGCCACATCTTGCTCGTGAATATCCTATCACGATCTGTGACAATACTAAGTGGAGGTCCATGTAGCTTAAACACATTGTCCATGAAAGCTTGAGCCACTATTTGGACAGTGTAAGGATGAGCTAATGGAATGAAGTGAGCTGTCTTTGTCAATCTATCCACAACAACCAATATTACTTCCTTCCCATTAGATTTAGGCAGGCCTTCTATGAAGTCCATGGCGATATCTTGCCAAGGCATGTCTGGTGTTCGGAGAGGTTCTAGTAGTCCTGGGTAAGGACAGTGTTCTGATTTTGCTCGCTGACATGTTGGACATTCAGTTATATACTTCTCAATTTCTTTTCGCATAGCCGGCCAGTAGAATAATCTCTTTATCCGTTGATAAGTGGCAACCATACCGGAGTGGCCTCCAATGGCAGACGCATGGAGGGAATCCATCAGGTGTGTCTTGAGTACCGCATCATTGCCAATGTAAATGCGGCCCTTGTATCTCAGGATTCCAGCTTGCAAAGAAAATGGTGATGTAGGATCAGGAGTGACTGTTAATTTCTGGATTTGTTCCATACAAGTTGGGTCATTTGTGTAACTGCTCTCCACATTCTCAATCCAATTCGGAGTGATGAGAGTCATGGGCATTAGGGAGTGGTCTTGTCTGCTCAAAGCATCAGCAGCTCGGTTTTCTTTTCCCTTTTTGTAATCAACCTTGTAGTTGAACTCTAGGAATTTAAGGAGAAGCTTGTGTTGTATGCCCTCGGCCACCTTTTGCTCAGTTATGTACTTTAGGCTTTTCTGGTCTGTTTTGATGAGAAGATCGTTCCCTAGCAAGTAATGACGCCATTTCTTGAGTGATTCCAAAATGGCAAGAGCCTCCTTGTCATAAGTAGACCATTGTGCTGCTCTAGGACCCAAAGACTTGCTGAAATATGCAATGGGCCTGCCTTCTTGCATAAGCACAACACCTAATCCTTGTCCACTTGCATCAGTTTCCAATGTGAAGGGCAATTCGAAATTTGGTAGTGCCATGACCGGGGCTGATATCAATTTGGCTTTCAGTTGTTCGAATGCCTGTGTTTGGGTGTCTGTCCAGTGAAATGATTCCTTCCGAAGCATATCATGGAGTGGACGACAGATGACACCATAGTTAGGAACAAAGCGCCTATAATAACCAGCCAACCCTAGGAATCCTCTCAACTGAGTGATAGTTTTGGGAATTGGCCACTTCTGGACAGCAGCTACTTTGTTGGGGTCTGTAGCTACTCCTTCTCCTGAGATGATGTGCCCTAAGTATTCGACCTGAGGGGAGGCAAAAACACACTTGCTTAGTTTGGCAAACAGCTTGTGTTGTCTCATCTTTTGCAGCACAAGCTTGAGGTGTTGGAGGTGCTCCTTCTTAGATCTGCTGTAGATTAGTATGTCGTCAAAGAATACTAGCAGAAACTTCCTCATGTAGTCAGAGAATATATTGTTCATTAGTGCTTGAAATGTTGCTGGAGCGTTTGTGAGCCCAAATGGCATCACGAGGTACTCGAAATGGCCAAAGTATGTGCGAAAAGCTGTCTTGTGAATATCAGATGGTTTCATTCGGATTTGATGGTAACCTGAACGAAGGTCCAATTTAGTGAAGTATTGTGCACCGAATAGTTCATCCAACAAATCCTCAATAACTGGAATTGGGAACTTATCTTTTACTGTTTGGGCATTGAGTTTCCTATAGTCAATGCACAGGCGCCAAGAACCATCCTTTTTCCTTATTAATATTGCAGGACTAGCATATGGGATGTTACTTGGTCTGATTATAGTAGCTTCAAGTAGTTCTCGAATTTGCCGCTCCATCTCATCCTTTTGTTTGTGAGGCACTCGGTAAGGTCTAATCATGGGAGGTTCATTGTCTCCTTTGAGGGGAATTGCATGATCACATGGCCTCTGTGGTGGGAGTTGCTTTGGTTCCTCAAATATATCAGGGAATTCAGATAGGAGCTGTTGTACGTCCGCATCAGGCACTGGAGCTGTGTTGTCAGTTGTTGTCAGGGGAAACAAGCAATATCCTTGAGCTCCTTGCTGTAACTCTTTATGCATCTCTGCAATAGACATCAGCTGGACTCCTTTGGGGAAAGAGTTGTCCTTGAGGATTAATTTGTCTGTGCCCAGAATCTTGATTTTCAGCTCTCTTGTTTTATAGTCAAATTTGACTGGGCTATGGGCATTCAACCAGTCACCTCCAAGAACAATGTCATATTCTTTTAGTGGCAGGATTTTGAAGGAGTTGTTGAATTCTTGTCCTTGGATTGTATAATTCATGCTTGTGACTGTTGCTCCAGTTTGCAATGTACCTCCACCGGCTACCGACACCTTTTCCATGTTAGTGTTGACAGTTGAGCAGTGAATTCTGGTGGAAAATGTCATATCCATAAAGGTGTGAGTACTCCCTGTGTCTACCAATGCCAGCCCTATTTTTCCACCAATCTTTACTGGTAGGGTGAAGGTATTGTTGGAATATTTTCCACTAACAGCTTGAACTGAGATTTGCATCATTATTTGTTCTTCTGTAGTGGGGCTTGTTGCTGGTTGCTGGGCAGTGTTGTTGTCTTGCTGTTGCAGCTGTTGATCATCTGCTTCTTGTTGCTCATCTTATTCTGTGGCCATAAGGTTGAGCTTTTTATATTGTTGACAACGGTGCCCAAAGAACCATTTCTGCCCGCAGTACTTACACAGCCCAGGAGCAGTAAATTTGGTTTCTGGTTTTGCTGCAAGCTTGTCAGGTTCCTTCTTTGCAGCTGTGTTATCACTATATTGGCTTGGTTTGTTCTGTTGATAAGAACTGTAGTTGCTCTTAGAGTAATTGCTGGAAAACTGGGAATTTTTGTTGCCAAGCTGGGCAGTGGCATTAGCTGCCTTTTCCATGTCTCTAGCATATTCCACGGCCTCATACAATGTAGTGGGCTTCAGTGGTTTCATATAGTGTTTTATCTCCCCCCTGAGCCCATTGATATAACATTTAATATAATAGGCTTCCTTTACTTCTGGGTTTTCCTTTTTGTAATTGGCCATCTTGTCCTCAAATCTGTCAGTGTACGCATTTACTGAATCTTTCCCCTGTTTAATGGTGTTGAAATCCTCCAGGACATCATAAGCATTATCACCAGTAAATCGTTGTAGCAAGACCTGACAAAATTGTTTCCAGGTGAAATTTTGCTCAAGTATGCCAGAGTTCCTGAGCCACGTGTCCGCTCTGCCCGTGATGTACATCTGAGCATAATCAAATTTAGCATCCTCAGGGACATACACCATAGCATAGTATTTCTCTGTCAGGCGTAACCATTCCTGTGGATTAGAGCCATCAAACTTCGGGAAATCCATTTTAGGAGCCTTTGCAATTGATTTGTAGAATTGCTCATCTCTATCAAATCCTTGTTGCCTGTCATTTCTGTGGAGTTGTCCTCTGGCAGGCTGTTGATAGTTCCTGTCTTGTCGGTACCAATCCTGCTGGTGCTGTATGTTCGGAGCAGGTTGGGGATTTGGGTTGTGGTTTTGGTTTTGGGTTGGGTGAGGGTAGGGTTGCTGCCAGTTGGTTTGGTTGTAAGTTGGGTTGTGGTGTTGGTTTGGGTATTGGTTGGGGTGTGTATAGGGTGGGAATTGTTGGGTGTAATTTGGTTGAGGAGGGTAGGGCTGCGGAATGTAATGTGGTGGCCGGTTCATGTATGTGTTGTCATTTGGAAATGGTTGGGGTTGAAATGGTGGTTGTTGGTAGTGTTGGTATTGGGTGTCATGGTATTGGTATTGGGTATGAGGGTATGGGTACTGGTTTTCTTGCTCCATGGCATGCACTTCATAGTACGCTTGCTGGTATTCTTCTGGAGGGTGCTCCTGATCGCTGTACTGTTGATAGTGAAACTCATACCTTGGCTGTTCAGTAGCCTCGCTACGTCTGCGCCAGTGTGGTGGCTGGGAGTGGCCACGCGTTGCAGCTGCCTCGGGTGCTGGTTGTGTGCTTGCGTTGGCTGTGTTCTGCTCCATCTCAGCAGCACGACTACGGTCTTCCAGGAGCATGGATGCCAGCTTGGACATCTGTTCAGATAGTGACTGTAACTGTTCTTGGACGCTATCCATCTTGCCTCCGAGTTCTTCCGTCCTTGTGTTGACGTGCTCCATGTCAAGCCTGAGAGCTGCAAGCTCCTCTGCATCCGCGCTGTCCGTGTTTTTGGACCGCGGCATCTTGTAGCTCTGGTTCGTCGACGTCCAGGTCGCTGTTTTCTACCGCCGCCTTGCAGTCCCGCCGCCGCAGTGCACACGAACTGAGTTCGTCAGAGGGATTTTACTCCCAGAGAAATTTTCTCTGGTAACCCCGACGAAAACCAGTTTGTGCTCGAATGGTGCCGCCGCCGCCAAGCCGCCTCCGTCGACTCGCGTCACAGGGGACGTCGCCGCCTCCTTCGCCGCCGTCGACAATCACCCCCGTCGCCGCGAAACGGGAGAGGAGGGTGGGATTTTACGAGAGATCCCAACCACCCTCTCGTCCCGGATCGATTCGCCCCCACGAACTGGAGACGAGCTCTCAGATCGCGATTTGGTTGAAGAATTTCTGGCCGGAGGTCGTCTGCTCTGATACCAGTTTGTCAGATCCCGCTAGCCGGAATCCAACGATGAACTCCCGAAGTGGAGACCCCACGATGAATTGGGGATTTCTACGGTAGCTAACCCTAGAACAGTAAGGTAAAGGAAACGAATTTAGGATTTAGTTCTTTTTTCATAGCCCAGACCAGGTAGCCCACTGGCTTATATGTTCGGTTACAGAAGGGGATTTCAGAGCGTGTAGCTCAGCACAGGAATAATAATTCTGGGAAGATAAACAGTAAATAAAGATAATAGTGGTAACTGACGAGGTATCTCTACCGTTGATCTCCTTCATCGCTTTGGAACCATTCCTTCCTCTTCAGTGTAATGAAACGTTACCTTTGACATGTCGAACTGAACTTCGACAGTCCGTCAGGAGAAGCAGGGTTTGACAAGGGGCCGCGCGATGGTAAGTTTCTCTTCTTGCGCTTCTCCTCTGTACCGCGGCTGGGCTGTGTTCTTCACCCTGCGATTTCGGTCAGACCCTGCGCCCCTCTCCCATTCCTGGACCGTAGGTCGTATCTTCTTTCTTTCTTGCAGAGAAATCAGCGGTTCGGAGGAACAGATTCCGCATTTCTTGGCTGGCGCTGTTCGTTGCGTCCGTGTTTTTTTATTCATTACTCATAATGGCTGCCTTTTTCCAGAGAAAGATCCCCAGGAGGCCAGGAGTTGATTGAAAAAAGGCCCCAAAATCTCCTTTTAAAATATTTTTGTGGGTTCATTCACTACAGCGCCCTTGAGTTGTTGCTGATCTCTCCTACATACATACAGATAGTCAGGTCCGTCATGTACCTCCTACAGGCATGAAGTGCATATACATCACCAAGCTAACAGTTTCACCCCGCATCGCCTCAAAATGTGAAACCTTCATGCAGTATGAAGTCTATACTTCCAAGTAGACAGATTGGTCCTTCCTTCATCTCCTCGAAGTATGAAACAGAAGTGTGTATCTCCCAGTAGGAGTGACAATCAAGTAGGAGTAGAGTGTTATCCTTGAGACCATGTGTTGTTTCAAATTCAAAACCTGATAAAAGTTGATGATATATATAAGCATGCGACCAAAAGTACGTTCAGGTATATTCACGCATCTAGTGCCATATCTTTCCTTGTTTAAAACAGATAGCTGTTGCTGCTGCCAACAGATGCTAATATTGGATGCCAGTCTGAGCGAAAGAGTCTACACCACACTATAGACATGCCACTGGTCTTCAATCAGCTCAAGTGTGGAGTATGCAAGACACCCTCCACCAGAGGCGATCTGTTGGATGTGAGTAATAATGCTCTCTTAGTTTGCAATTTTCATCTCAGTAACCATGGATCATTTCAACTTGTAATGATTTGTTTAATAATAATATGAATATGGACAACGAATTAATCCAGGGATATTAAAAACGTGGATCTGCTTCTAATATCATTCCCACTGTTACTGCTTCCATTTTCAACTTTTTTGGATGGTTTAGTATGGAGCTCCCATTTTCATTGTTTGTTGCTCGAGTGACCTAATGATGAATGCAGCCACTCCATGACTGCAGTGGATCTGTGTTTTCCATGCGTAAGGTTAATTTATCCATATCTTGAGTTTTGATTGACCAGAAGTTATCTGGTCTCTACGAAAAATTGCTCAGGTACAACTATTCTTTCTGAAACACAGAATGGAATGTTATGGGTGTGGATAGAGTATTTTAACTTGCTTACCTTTGCTGGGCATTTGGTAAACTGTAGGGTGACTGAAAAACTTGCTTAGCCAGGGTAGATGACCTCATTGGGCAAGTGACTTTTGCCCAAAGGCAGAATTGGAACAAACAAAAGTGACCTGATGATGAATGCACCCACTCCATGACTGCAGTGGATTTGTATTTTCCATGCGTATCTATATCTTGAGTTTTGATTGACCAGATATTATCTGATATTACGAAAAATTGCTAAGCACAACTATTCTTTCTGAAACACAGAATGTTATGTTATGGGTGTGGATAGAGTATTTTAACTTGCTGAGCTATGCTGGGTATTTGGTAAACTGTAGGGTGATTGAAAAACTTGCTTAGCCAGGGTAGATGACCTCATTGGGCAAGTGACTTTTGCCCAAAGGCAGAATTGGAACAAACAAAAGTGTTATGGTCGTTATAATTTTTCCTTCGCCCCATCAGCTATCAAGCAGTACCACTGAGCATCAAACATTTTGTCTTTTATTCTGATTGTTCTTAATTGGTAAAACAGAGCAGGACTTCAGGGGGTTCTCTGGTTCCAACAGAAAAACGATCTAGATCAACTTTAAAATCAGACCCACAAGAATCTTTTGTGAATAAGCATTCACCTTATGGAAGAGGGAAAAAAAGGGAGTAGAAAATGCAGAACACATTCTGATATTATGTTTTTGGGGCTAAGAAGAACAAATACAGTTTCCTAGCAATAGCCGTAATGGTACATTTATGTTGGTTTCAGTATAAAATTGGCTTATGTGCTATATTGTTCACAGTATGCATTCATGTAATCAATATTCCTTTATGTATTTGAAGTTGTGAAAAGAAGCGCCATCATCTCTTTGAGACCTACTGTGGTTTTGTCATGAAAGCATATATTGATGACATGATGTTGATATATTCCTCAGAAGTGCTTCCACCTGATTCTCGGTGTTAGTGCTCCTACTCTGTATTTTGATCTGCAGAAAAAGTGAACCATCCATACTATGTTGATTTTAATTGATGGTACTATTTACTCATCTAATTTACATTGCAAGCTTCAAAATTGATATGCCTGGGTAGTGACAGACTTTTAGTGGGGTGCTAATTTTATACCATGTAACAGGAATAGACGTAGGGAGCTACTTATGGGGTGTTTTTGTGAAGCCAAAGGCAAAGAGCAATCCTGTGACATGACCTCTTAGTTTTCCTGGCCATGAAATAGGTTACATGAGTAAAAGGTACAATCAACCTGTAAATATATGCTGCCTGGGAAAGATGTACTGTAGATATTATTGTGACACAGTTGTGGAAGCTTTCTTCTTGTTCTCTGTTTTCAGGCTTCTGCATTTTCATTTCACAGAACCTGCATTTCTTGTGGGCTTTCCATGTTTTCTGAGAATTTTTTATTTTTATTGTTGTATGCTTGGTGAGTTTTGTTTTTTGGATTACATCAATGAACTGCCATGTGTTGTACAAAAAAGGAAAATAATGCTAGATATATGTAGTAGTAGTGTGACCTTTTGGGATCTTTTCCAATTTGATTTGATTCCAGTAACTTAAAAGAAGAATAGCATGATATATCACCCAACGAGGGGTTCATGCTGGATGTACTGAACTTCAGTTGGGTGTCAAATATTCCTATCTAGAACTTTAGAAGCATTGCTCTTGCTTTGGTGCCCCAAACATTATGAAATTTGAATTTCTGGACGTCATCAATTTTTTAAATGGTGGGTTAGGTTTCATTGCCGCAATCTGGGACAGGCAGAGCTTTGTATAGCCCTTGAACCACATAAGTGTAGTTTCAGTGCTATGCTTCCGTATGTATGGAACGTCAATACATAGTGTAGAAGTCTATAATTTCCAATTTAAAATTGATAAAGGGAAGCTGGAGGGTCATGCAATGCCTATGTTTATGAATAATCTTGTGTGATACTAGGATTCTGAACAAATTGTAAGTTTGAACATCCAAAAAATGGTTGGCATCTCTAAATGTGCAGCTTATACGACTGTAATTATTCAAAGCATGCCAGCTTTTTTTAATCATTGAAATCATCTTATGCAGGACTCTCCATTATCTGCAGCACTCACATCAAGGCCTACAAAAACCAAGTTTGTTTGATCCAGTTGAAGGAAGCTTGAATCTGCCGGACCAGTGACAATTTGTAATATGTTATGCCGGTGTAATTCGTTACCAATATCCATTATTTACCATTTTACTATGTATGCCTGATCTGTTGTTGTGAAATGGAGAATTGTTTAAGGTATCCTGGGGTAAAATGGATGACAATCCAAATGAGTCACAGTTGACAGTCATGTTTTTGTTTATAAATAGGAAGTGCCACTACTTAGCGTTCGGACATCTCTAAACATCCAAGTCTATTGTACCGTTGATATTTTTCCTTTCCTAATTTCATTCATGACTACTTCTATGACTACCAATCTACCATTACAGCGTTTGCCTATCTTCCATGACTACTTCTCTAGTATATCTGTTGCAAATAAACACAATAACAACTCGTCAAACACAAACTATGCATAAGACTGTCCAAATAAGAGTACTTCATGAGTATAAGCACAACATGAAGGCTAGTTAACAGTGATGAAGAGGACAATTAATTAGTAATGTGACGAGCATGCTAGTAATCTTATGCAGTTTCTAATTCTTCCAAAAACAAAATATCGGAAGTTCAAAACAGTTGCTACACATTTAATTCATCAGAAAAATCAATCCAATTCGGGCTTGGAACCTGATACACAACGTAATGATCGATCGATCAAAAAGCAGCAGGCAACAGAAACAACAACACATACATAACAAATCAATATATGCCTATGTGCAAGTAGACAAGATGACACAAATTAACCAAACGCATCAAGCAAGAAATTACTAAGGGCAACACATATTGCAATCGATATTAACTTGCTGAAAACAGAACAGGTCCATTATTACAGACTGATGATCAAACCAGACAGAATCACACGTTTACCCATCTAATAACATTTCACCAAAGTAAGAAACTCGATCGGAAAGCTAAAACAAAGTACGGTCATCGTCCAGTGTACACTAATTTCCTCAAGACTGAAGAACGAACAAACTCGATGGGATCGATATGGTAAGCTCAATCGATCCAACAGAACCTGCATACGGGACGAACATGACGAAATAACCGATCGAGACGCTTAGTGGAGTTGATCTATCTACCTACTTGCATGAACTCGTCGCGGTTGCGTGCGAATGCGCTCAGAGATCGATGGAGAGCTTGGCGTTGCGCGGGAAGGTCCTCGACACACGAGCGACGAACGACGAACCCGCAAGCGCGCCTGATGGGGTCGATCATGGAGGAAGAACTTGGGCGGCGGCGCCGTTGACCACGATCTGCTCCAACTCCGCCAAGGTGTCGCGCATCGCGTGCAGCGCCGCCAGCGCCTGGTTGGCCTGGCCGATGGCCTGCTGCAGCCTCCGCTCCGCTGCCTCCCTGAGCTCCCAGTCGCCCACGCAGAGGCGGATGGCGACTCCGGCCTCGAGGCTCTCCCTCTGCGCGGCATTCAGCCACGCCACCGCCATCCTCGCCCGGGAGTCGGCCAGCGCGTAGTCGGAGTCCCAGCGCTGCCACGTGGGGTCGCCTCGGACGAGACCGAGAGCGTTGGCGAAGGCGGTGAAGTCGCGCTGGGGGAGGGTGTGGTCGTCGGGGCGGATGACGGGCACGAGACCGCGAAGGGCCGCATGGAGCGGTCCGCCTTCCGGGTCCTGGACCGGGTAGTGGAAGGTGGCGTGGACGAGGTCCCCGGCCTCGGCGATGTTCTCCAGCTTGTCGCCGTCCTCCTGGTGCAGCGTCGTCGCCGCCTCCTCGAGCCTCGCGATGGCGGCCTCGCAGAAGGAGATGACGTCGTCCGCCAGCGTCGTCGTGATCCGCTCGGGCACCAGCGGCGCCTCCTCCGTGGGCAGCGGAACCTCCTCGGGCACAAGAGGCGCCTCCTCGGGCGGCAGCGGAACCTCCTCGGGCACCAGCGGCGCCTCCTCCGGCGGCAGCGGCACCTCCTCTGGCACCAGCGGCGCCTCCTCCGATGGCGGCGGTGCTGCCATCTCTCTCTCTCTCCTCCTCCTCTCTCTCTCTTCTCGCAGCGTGTGTTGGTTGCGTTGTGTTGTGTGCAGGTGAGAGAATGCGGGATGGAGAGAGAGAGAAAGGGGGTCCAATTTATAAGCAGCGTGTTACGGGACGGGACACCGACGGGAGGTGATTACAGTGTGTTACGGTGGTTACTTTCGCTTTCTTGAGCAGGAAGTTGATGAATTTACCGCTAACTCGGTCACTGACAGGTGGCGCCCACCCTTCCATCATTGTTTTACATACCGTTGGGCAGACATCGTGCAGGTAGTTTCGGTAGACAGTCCAAGGGAGGAGGTAGTAATCTGTTACACACGGTGGGGTCCACGGCTCGCTGCTGGCCCTATTTGTCAGACGGGCTTCACGGAAATTCCTTGCGCGAGATTTATAGCTTGATACAACGGGCGATTGCTGAGTCACACTCTTCCTCACCGACCGGTGGGCCCGTTACTAGCAAAACCCGGTTGTAATGCTCTTGGTAGCTTCTACTACTACACCAAAAGTGTGCAAAGTCCGGGCAGTTTGGCTCATATTCACCTGCAGTTGTGTGTACGGTATCGTTGGACGTCTTGTTAGTGTTTGATCATCTTATTTCCCGTGTCGATGGCTTTATTACATCAGCTAAATCACCTTCAAATAAACCATCTGGTATGGATCTGTTTGCACCGATGTTAGTGAACTCTGACTCCACCAGCGACTCGAGGGCCCTCGTCACGTAGTCACAACATATATGTTGGGCACTATCCGTTACGGAATGGGACCCATGGTCACTTGACTCTCCCCATATGTAAGGTGGCTCCTTCTCCTTGACTTGACTCCTCGTGGTGTAATCTGGATGTAGTTTTTGTATCTTCTTATGCTACTTAAGATGAAGTTTAAGTGTTTTGTAGTTCGATCTAGATGTATCATTTCCCTGTTCCTTTATGTGCTAATTTAGACGTAGCTTCCCTCGCGTTTAGTATGATCTAAGATGTAGTGTTGTCTGTCCTTTTGTGTCGAGCTAGATTTAGTTTTGCCTATTTCTTTGTGCTAATCAAGATGTAGTTTATTTGTTTTTTAGTTTGATCTAGATGTATCTTTTTTGGTTGTTTATTTTCTGAGCCAATTTTTTCAAGGCAATGGGTTATAATATTTGTGCGTGATCTCGCCCTATGCGGCTGGAACTAGAGGCGTGGCTATGTTCATCTTCGTCGTGAGTTGGTTATAGTGTTTTCATCGTGGAGTGGGTGTCGTCCATCTGGTTAGGGTCATCACGTGCATACACTTGTTTTGGTCATGAAGTTATATCCCAAATCACATTCTCACGATTTGCGTTTCATAGATCAAACTGGCTTAGTGCTTGGGAGTCAACCTATGCATGAGTATTCTTCCATACTGTTGTCTTGATCTCACTCTTTTTTTGCGTTATGTCCCCTCTCTGGTTAGTAGCCGCCTGCCCGCAGCTTTCTAATGATGTATTCATGTGATTTTATTCACATGTTGGATGTTTTTTTGTTCCATTCAGCACGTTTCTACACACTTTTTCTAAGGAGTTCATATTATAGTCGAGCATGCTTTTGTTTCCATGTTGCCCCCAATGGATTGTTTCTCTGCCATTTTCATAATCGAATGAGGAATGCGGAAAATGAATCGAGCAGTAGTTTATGCTACGATGTAGTTCCATGAGGTTTTAGATGTAATTCTTGATTTTTTTGAGGTCTAGTATGATAGTTGAAAGGATACAGATACCGCCTAGAGGGGGGTGAATAGGCGGTTTTAAAAACTTTTCCAAGAGTGGCTCGACAAAGGCGGAATTAAACTAGCGTTTACTTTGTCAAGCACAAAATCTAGAACAACTAGGGTTCACCTTGATAGCAAGATATAGATTACTTCAAGCACGAAGGATATCACACTATAAAGAGATCGGGTATAGAGATAACCGAAGTACGCGGGAACAACGATATTTTATCGAGTTCCTCCCAACATGGAGTATGTCTCATTTGGAGAGAGGGTGGTATCAAACCACCAACGCCACAAAAGGCCTCCCTTATTCTCCGGTGAATCTCACCCCAACGGGATCGATCCACACTTCCACTATTGGTGCACTTGTCAGTGGCAAACCGGAACCTCTCACAAGGTTGGGGCACTTCTCCACAACTTAATTGGAGGCTCCCAACAAACACCACCAAGGCCACAACCTACAACACCAAAAAACCGTCTAGGTTTCCAAGAACCCAAGAGTAAAAAGCTTCTCAACTTTCACTCACCAAATCCTCACCGAGAACTCAAACCGATGCACCAAATGCAATGGCAAGGACACAAGAAGTGTTCAAATCCTTCTCTCCCAAATTCCACCAAAGCTACAAAAGCTTATGGGGGAATAAGAGAGGAAGAACAATGGAGGAAATCTACAAAAGACTCCAAGATTTAGATCCCAATATGTTCCCCTCACTTAGAGGAGAGATTGATTGGTGGGATTGTAGATCTAGATCTCCTCTTTCAAATCCCTCAAGAATATGCAAGAATCATAGGAGGGATTGAGAGGAAGCAAGCTCAAGAAGGTCAACAATGGAGGGGAAAACTTGCAAGAATAATTGAGGAACCATTGGGGAAGAAGGCCCCTTAAATAGGTCCCTCTAAAATCCAACCGTTGCAGCCCAAAAACGTGATTCCCGGTACTACCGGACTTTTTCCCGGTACTACCGGACTTTCTCGGCACTACCGGACATTCCCTGGGGTTCTTGGGGCACCAAACGCATTTTTCTCTATGCTCCCTGATGATGCTCGACGTGGCACTTCGTTGGTAACCCCAAGCGCAGAGTGTGTGAAGAGCAAGCAACAATTTTTCCCTCAATTGAGACCGAGGTTATCGAACCAGAAGGAGGAAGGAAACATCACACATGTGTTGCAAACAACGTGGAGACCTGCACAACACAAACTCAAGACTTTGCCCCAACGAATCAGTGAAGTTGTCAAGCTCACCGGTTTGCTATAACAAAGGATTAAATGTATGGTGTGGAAGGTAATGATTTGCAGCAAGTAAACAAGTAACAATGGAAGATGTATCAATGGTAAAGAGTGGACCGGGGTCCATAGTTCACTAGAGGTGCTCTCCTTAGATAAACAACATGGCATGAAGGGTAAACAAATTACAGCAGGGCAATTGACAGGAACTGAACAAGGCATATGACGAGGTTTAATCTCGTCAATGCCCATTGTTATGGACTTGGGTTTTGGAGAAGATGGGGATGCTGGAGATCGTGGCACGGTTAACAGACAAGCAACCAGGGGACACGAGATTTACCCAGGTTCAGGCCCCCGGAGGGAAAACCCTACTCCTGCTTGTCTGCTCTTTGATTACGGCGGAACCGAAGGTTACAGGGTGCGCAGATTCGATCTGGCGTGGATGCGTGTGCGAAAGTATGAGTCGAGTTGCCCTAGGACGTGCCCTCCTGGCCTTTATATAGACTTAGGCAGGTCCCGGGCGTAGTCCTAGTCGGTTACAAGTTCTAGGGTTTTACCCCTTTGAATTTCCTATTTCCTCTAGTCTTGCTCTCCAAGGATCCGAAGACGTCATGGGCCTTGGCCACCCGAAAATCTTCATGGGCCAGCGTATGTCTGCCGTGGGCCTTCCTTGGGCTGGACTAGGTATGCTGAAGTTACGTACCCGTAGGGTATAACCATGTCAGTAGCCCCCGAGTGATCAGTCGAATCGTAGATTCGGCTGAGGACTCTTCCATCCTTCGGGAGCAGCTATATGTTAATAGTATATGTGTGTAGGGATTGTTGATGCGTGTGTCTGACTCACCCGACAGATCAGGGTCAGTTAACTGTCTTAGGACGAAACAACACGATCTTCTTCAGGTTCGGGTCCCTTAACCCGGGCCTGGAACATATGCTGGCGTAATTCAACTCAGGCCGCGGAGGACTTATAGGAGTGGAATTCCAGTGATTTTAATTGGTGTACCCAACGCGTCCGTCGGGATTTTTCATCGTACCTGCTGGTACGGATTCATACTAGCAGAGCGCAGTCAGGTGCATTGCCAGGCCATCAGATGATATCTGTAGGTCTTAGCTTTGCGTCGCAGACGCAGCATCCGAATATTTATCACCTCGGAGGTGCTTCGGGTGGCCAAGGAGATTGTCGCTCACTCAGCGTTTTGTTGGGGCAGAGTTGCCAAAAAGTTTTTGTGTGCTGATCCGAAAGATCGCAGTCGAAGATTTCATAGGGTGCGCGACCAGCGCTCCCTATGGGAGTAGCCCCCAAGTGTCTGTTCGAGTCGTAGACTCGAACGGAGACTTTTAGTTCAAGCATTGTTTCAATCATTAGGTCCGCAGGACTCGAAAATTTTCGGATGCTTAAATCCATCCTCCCTATGGGAGTAGCCCCCGAGTCCGTAGTGGAGTCGTAAACTCGACGTAGGACTCAGAGAAATAATTTTTTCCTCATTTGTCTGTCGGGTGCGCGGCCAGCGCTCCTGATAGGAGTAGCCCCCAAGTATTTAGTCGAATCGTAGATTCGAGTGAGTACTTTTAGCTGTGGAGCCGAAGTGGTGCTAGTATAGCTTTTGATGACGTCAGTGCTTACGATCGATGACCTCAAGCGTCTGCTACGCCAGAGATGACTTGACTGGACGAAGCGTGGGTCCCACTTGCTGACTTTGAATTGACCGGTCACGCGCGGCATGGAGATGATTACGGCGTCTCCTCGATTTCCGCACGTAGTGGACAGCGTGGTATCGACGGTTCATTTTGGTGCTGACACGTGTACGGCCAGATCTACCGTTGGCGTTAGGTCTTCTCGATGGACGGCCAGCGTGCGTCGTCTTCGCTGTTATAATCCCTGGTGAAATCGTGGTTTGTTTTTCACCGCAGCAGTTCATCTATTCACTGCCCCCTCGTTCTTGAGCTATTCTTGCTGCGCGCTGAGAGTTTCCTCCACATTTCCTTTGTCTTTCTTCGTTGGCAACGCCACCACCGCCGTAGCGCCATGGGGAAAACAAAGGAGTCCTCATCTGCAGTTGGGACCAGCGCCGCCGGAGGCAAGAAGGGCACCGCCACTGCTCGCGTCACCGACGGTGGCTGGCGGCGATCAGAAACGCGGGAGAGCGATCTCCGCAAACTGCGCGAGCGGAGCCTGATCCCGCAAGACACGACGGCCGTGAGACTCCCCGGCAATGAGGTAATCCCCCGTCCCCCATCTGGGTACCGGGTTATGTTTGCTGCCTTCATGATTCGCGGGTTTTCTTTTCCGGTCCATGACTTCCTCCGTGGACTGCTCTTTTTCTATGGGGTGCAACTCCATCATCTGTCTCCCAACTCCCTTCTCCACATTGCGTGTTTTATCACGCTTTGCGAGTGTTGGCTTGGCATTGAGCCGCACTTTGGCCTCTTCCGGAAGCTTTATTCCGTGAAGAGGCAGTCTGGTTCGGATGGTGTGTATCCCATTGGGGGTTTCATCATCTCCCTCAGTCCCAATGTGCAATTCTTTTCCTTTTCCATGTCCGAATCTGTCCAGTACTGGCGGAGGAAATGGTTTTACATCCGTGACTCCGTACTGCCTGGGCAAGATTTTGGTCTTGTTCCTTTTGACCCCTCCCAATTGATTGAGAAGAAAAGATCCTGGAAAAATCAAATCTTAGACGGTGAAGTGGCGGAGATAGAGGCCTTGTACCGTTGGGTGGAGGATCTCCAATTGATTCCTGAGAAAGAGGTGAACGGTGTCGACATCATCCGGACGTTTCTTGAGCGTCGGGTGCAGCCCCTCCAAGCGAGGGCGCACCCGATGTTTCTTTACTCTGGGCGCCGTGATCCGACAAGGGTTTCGAGTGAGAAAATCTCCGAGGTGGAACTTGACAAGGCTCTTCGCGCGCTGTTGAAGTTCAAGGCCGACGAAGAAATCCCGGGGAAGTCGCTGACTCCTCCCTTTTCTTCGACGTTGGTCGTACCAAAGGTGTAGATTTGCGCACGTAGTGCTCCCCTTTTGTTTTTGTCAGCTGTGTACTTTTTCCTTTGTTTGCTAATAAAGTTACTTTTCCTTTTGCAGAGCTTCAAAGTGCCGGGCATGGCACCATCGTTGCCCGAGAGGTATCCGAATGCCCCGGATAATGAAGTGGTGGATTCCGTGTCCGAGCTACCGTCAGCGTGATCCCACGCGGAGGATGCCGACGAATCGAGTGAGGACCATTCGCGCAAGCGATCACGGAGCTCTAGCGAGTCGTCAGATGCCTCGACTCCTCCGACTCCCAGAAATCCTCTGGGCCTTGAGCGTCATGATGATGTTCATGGGGGTTCTTCCTCTCCCCTTCCTGCCATTCCTGTGCGGGCTGTTGCTCCGCACCCGCCAGCAAAGCGGAAGAAGGAAGAAAAGAAGGAGGAGAAGAAGGAAGAAAAGAAGGAGGAGAAGAGGGCCCGAAGGGCTTCTCCTATCTTCGACCTGAGCGCGTTGGGCTCGTAAGTTTTCTTGTTGCCACTGTTGTCCTTTGTTCCCTTGTTATTTTTGCACCTGTGTTGATTGGTTCGTATGCAGGCAATCCTCCGACGGCTCTAGTGATGGTGCGCGCGAGATGATGGGGGAGTCGAACATTGCGTCGCCTCCTCCTCAGACGGTGGCGACTTCTGGTGACGCTGCGCCAGTTCCTCCTGTGCAGGAGAGGCTGGTGGTTGCGCCTCAGAATTTCGCAGGCGAGCCTGCGGGTTCGCCTTCGGAGCACGTAAGTTTTTCCGCTTGATGTTACGGGGGGAGCCCCCGAGTGTCTTCGTATGCTGATGTTGTTTATGCTTCTTTGTGTTGGGCGTAGCCCCCAAGTCCTGCTCTTACTACTATTGCCTGTTGCTGCAGCCTTTTGTCCAAGAGGCCAAGCGGCTGGTGGAGGAACACCTGACGCTGGAGGCGAAACTACGGCAGCTTCAAGGTATTCGTCTGCCTTGTAGTACTTATCTTGCTTATCCTGGTCCTGTTCTTTGACACTTGCTTGTTGTAAATGCAGAGGAGCATAACGACTCTCTCCGTGAGGTCGATGCTCTGAAGAAGAGCCTTGGCCAATCGGAGCAGAAGGCCGAAGCTGCCGCTGGTGCGAGAGAGCGCCTTGAGCTGGAGCTGACGAAGGCAGCCGAAGCGAAAGAGCGTCTGCAGCAGGAGGCCGCAGATCGTGAGGAGCAGCTGGCCACCGTTGCGGCTGCTCGTGAAAAAGGGGTGGCGGATAAGCTCATGGCTGCTGCCAAGGCTATTTCGGGTGAGTACAAGCTTTTGGACTTGTTTCTTTTTCTACGGATCTTCTTCTATGCTGACTTTCTTCATATTTTTCTTCGTTTTTGTCTCAGATGCCGCAGGCATCGAGTTCGACCGCGGTGCTCTGGAGCACGGGAGTGCTCTAGATGATGCCACTGTGGCGGTCGAAGACCGCTGCAGCACCGTCGTCAACTCTCTTGCCAAGGCGAAAGAGGTCCTTGGTCGCTTCTACCAGGAGCTTTTCCCGAAGGGCGCATCCCTTGAAGATGTGGATGCCCTGGCAGAGGCTCTGTCAGCCAAGCGCCTGCAGCGTACAAGCGCAAGCAGAAGGGCATCGGCGCGTCCGTCGGGCTGGCGATGGCCATGGCGGCTGGGGCAGAGCTGGACCTGCCCCAGATTACTCCTCGGAAGCCGACGGCTGCAGATGGATCCGAGGTAGCCTTCGCCGCCTACTCCGCTCGCTGTAGACGATATGGGCCCAAGCTCATTGACTTGCTGTCTGAGTACGCATTGCGGCAGCAGGGCAAGGCCAAAGCTAGGCAGTCTGGTTCTGAGGCGACTCAGTGCCCTCCGCCTTAGGCATAGTAGACGTAGGGTAGTTTGTAGTCTATTTTTGTTGTAAATATCTTTTGTAGTACCATCATTGTGCCACGTAGTGGCCTTATATATTTTAATGAATTCCTCCGAGTTGTGCTCTATCCTTGGCTGAATGTCTGTGTGCCTTCTTTTTTCTGCTGCTATAGGTTCCTTCGGGTGCTGACCCAGTTGACACTTCATCCGAAAGGCCCTTGCGAGCATCATTGGATGATTCCTCGCAGCTTGCTTTTCTTCGAGATCGCGTGCGCAGCTTGGAGAGAGATTTGCTTGGGTTACGCGGTCGCGCTGACGTTTGGAAATCCAAAGCAGACCGTGGTGCAGCCAGAGAGGAGTATTTGATGGCGGAGCTGGGTCGGCTGTCCGAGCAGCTGCAATGTAAGTTGATCCTTCTTTCGGGCTGTAGCTCAGTTCTTCGGGTGAGCCTGCTGGCCTTACTCTTATTTTGTGCGGTTGTCGCAGGTGCCAATCTTGCTTCGAGGGAAGAAAAGGAGCGTATTGTTGTTCGAGTCAATTGCTTGACTCAACAGGACATGGAGGCCGGCGGCTTCTTCTGTATGGATCGTGATCGCGCCATAGTTCTGGCGACGGTGCAGGATCGTGTCTACCAGGTTTTGCGGGTGCTCCGCCAGGTGCAGACATCACTTTCCTCGGTGCTGCACGTCATGTTTCCGTTGGATGCCGTGCCAACGACCCTTGCAGGTCTTCTGACGAAGTTTCGGAGTGCCAGCAATGTCAAGGAGCTGGTGCGGCAGCAGCTCGTCGCAGGGGTGAAGGCTGCCTTGTCTCTTGTGAGGGTGCACCGCCCTGACGTAGATTTGGCTGCTGTGGCGACTGGGCCACCTCCTCGACCAGATGGTGGCGAGTGGAATATGCGTCTGCATTACACGGCTGTAAGGCAGTATGCCGAACAGATTGTAGATTTGTTTGAGCAGCGTGCTCAGGTTATTCTTCAGAATAGGTAGGACCTGAAAATAAACAGATAGATGTAAAATTTGTATATTGCGGTTGGGCGTGTATGTGCCCTTTGTTGTAAAGGTTTGCTTGTTTGCGAGCACGCAGTGCTTTGATTTAGTACGTGCCCTTTTCGTTTGCCTGACGTGGTCAGCTACTCAGGTGTACACGTTTTGTCCTCAGTCGATGAAATCGTGAGGTGGGGGGAGCCCCCGAGTGCGTATGTAGCATGTAGTAAAGTTGCAGAAAATAGTCAACCGAGGGTTGGGGGCGAGGTACTTAGCTTTATTTATATCATAATGGAGGAGGTACATGGTTCGGCTGAGTAGCCTTGGCTGAAAGCCTTATTGAAAGTAAAAAGGGGGGTAGGTTGCTACGGGTAGAATCGTCGCAGGTGCGAGACGTTCCACGGGTTGGAGTATGCGACTCCAGACTCCACGTGCTTGAGGCGATAGGCGCCACCTGGGATGACCTCGGTGATGGCGTAGGGTCCTTCCCATGGTGAATCAAGTTTGTTCGGTCGCTTTTGCTTGAGTCGCAAGACGAGGTCTCCTTCGACGAAGGACCTTGGGCGCAGCCGGCGGCTGTGATAGTTGTGGAGACTCTGCTGGTACACCGCTGATCGAGCAGCTGCTATATCCCGCGCTTCATCGAGTGTGTCGACGGCGTCTTCGAGTGCAGCCGTGGATTCGGCTTCGCTGTACGCGACGACTCGTGGAGCCTGATGGCGTACTTCGGCTGGTAGCACTGCCTCGGCTCCGTGTACCATGAAGAACGGTGTGTAGCCGGTGGAGCTGTTTGGCGTAGTCCGTAAGCTCCACAGGACAGACGGTAGCTCTTTCATCCAGTTTCCAGCTTTGTGCTCGAGTGAGCTCATGAGGCGCTTCTTGATGCCGGCGCCGATTAGGCCGTTGGCCTTTTCCACTTGCCCGTTTGTTTGCGGGTGTGCCACTGAGGCATACGTGATATTGATCCCGAGGCCTACGCAGAAGTCCTGGAATTCTTCGGAGATGAAGTTCGATCCGTTGTCAGTGATGATGCTGTGCGGTACGCCAAACCTGTAGACAATGGATTCGAAGAACTTGACGGCGGTTTTGCCCTTCTGGTTGGTGACTGGCATGGCTTCGATCCACTTGGTGAATTTGTCGACTGCGACCAGGAGGAAGACGTGTCCTCCCTTCGAGGATTTTGGCAGTTTGCCGATCATGTCAAGGCCCCATTGGGCAAAAGGCCAGGCTATGGGTATGGGTCGATGTTCGGACCCAGGTGCGTGCGGTTTTTCGGCGAACCATTGGCACCCGTTGCATCTTCGGACGATGTCTTTCGCGTCGCTCATGGCCGTTGGCCAATAGAATCCTGCTCGCAGAGCTTTGGCGACGAGGGAGCGGCTACCTGCGTGGTGGCCGCAGATGCCCTCGTGGATATCTTGGAGTATGGCCTTGCCGTCGTTGATGGTGACGCACCGTTGTAGTACACCCGTAATGCTGCATTTGTACAGCTCGCCGTTGATGATGGTGAAGGCTTTTGACCGACGAGATACGCGTCGGGCATCTGTCGGGCTGTCTGGCAATTCTCCATTTATCAGGAACTGGAGGTATGGACGTGTCCAAGTTTCTTCGACTGCCATGACCTGCATCAGGTTGACCATGGCAACTTCGGTATCCAACTTTTCGGGTCCTTCATGACCTTCGGGTAGCGTAGCCCCCGAGTGTTCTGCTTCTTCGGGTGATCCCTTGGGGAATTTCCGCTTGATGGATGGCACGCAGATCTGTTCGAGGAACACACCTGGTGGTACCTTTGCACAAGTGGAGCCGATGTTGGCGAGTCTATCGGCCTCCTCGTTGCTCTCTCTTCCGACGTGCCGAAGTTCGCAGCCGTCGAATTCTCCTTCGAGTGCGCTGTATAGCGCGCGGTACGCGATCATGTTTTCGACGTGTGCGTCACACTCATTCATCGTCTGTTGTACGACAAGGTTGGAGTCACCGTAGATGACCAGGCGCGTTGCGCCACATATTTTTGCCATCTTCATGCCATGGATGAGGGCTTCGTATTCGGCCTCGTTGTTGGAGGCTCTGAATTTCATCCGAAGGACGTACTTCATCTTGTCACCTTGCGGGGAGGTCAGTATGACTCCTGCCCCTGCTCCGGCTTCGCGTTTGGAGCCGTCAAAATGCATTGTCCAGGACTGCGACATGTCTGGGGTGTCAGGCAGCTACAGCTCCATCCAGTGCACCAGGAAGTCCGGAAGGACTTGAGATTTGATTGCGTGTCGCTTCTCGTAGATGATGTCCAGGGGTGATAGTTCAATGCCCCACAGGGCCACGCGTCCTGTGGCCTCTGGGTTATTCAGGATGCTGTTTAGGGGTGCCTCGTTGACGACCATCACCTGATGCTCCTGGAAGTAGTGGCTCAGTCGTCGAGCCGTCATGAACACGTCGTAGGCCAGCTTCTGGTAGTGCGGGTACCGCTGTTTTGTTGGAGTGAGAACCTCGCTGAGGTAGTAAATTGGGCGTTGTACCCCGTGGGTCTTGCCTTCTTCGGGTCGTTCGACCACGAGTACTGTGCTGACCACCTGGTGTGTGGCTGCTATGTACAGCAACAGGGGCTTGCGCTCTTTTGGTGTGACCAAAACTGGCGAGGTGGAGAGGAGCCGCTTGAGGTTTTCGAATGCGTCGTTGGCTTCTGGTGTCCACTCGAACTTGTCTGCCTTGCGCAGCAGCTGGTAAAATGGTAGGGCCTTCTCGCCCATGCGGCTGATGAACCTGCTTAGTGCCGCTACTCGCCCTGCGAGCTGCTGAACGCCCTTGAGGTTTTTCGGCTTCTCCATTGTCATGATAGCTTTGATTTTCTTCGGGTTCGCTTCGATCCCTCGTTGAGAGATGAAGTACCCGAGCAGCTGACCCGAGGGGACGCCGAAGGCGCACTTTTATGGATTGAGCTTGATCCTGTAGCGATCAAGGTTGTCGAACGTCTCGCGGAGATCGTCGATAAGTGTTCTTGCCTCCTTGGTTTTTATGACTATGTCGTCGACATAGACTTGGACGTTGCGACCGATCTGGTCCTTGAGGCAGGCCTGCATGCATCGCTGGTACGTGGCACCCGCGTTCTTTAGCCCGAAGGGCATTGTGTTGTAGCAGAGTACTCCGAACGGTGTGATGAACGCCGTTTTCTCTTGATCTTCGACCTTGAGTCGAATCTGGTTATAGCCTGAGTAGGCATCGAGGAAGGAGAGCTTCTCACAACCTGCAGTCGAATCGATGATCTGGTCGATCCGAGGTAGAGGGAAGTGGTCCTTTGGGCAGTGTTTATTTAGTGACGTGAAGTCCACGCACATCCGCAGGATGTCCGTGTCCTTCTTCGGGACCATCACCGTATTTGCCGGCCACTCACGGAGGAATTCGACAAGCGCGCCTTCCTATGCGGTGCTGAGGTCGTTGGCGATCAACGCCGTCTTGGAGGCGTCTGTCGGATGGACCTGCACTTTCTTGGTGTTGACGGTGGAGTCGAAGGACATGTCGGGTGTGTTCTGCCTTGTGACTGGGGGTAGCCCATTGTCCGTCACCTCGCGGAGCCTTACGAGCTCGTCTTGCATGCCGAAGGACTGGGAGATTTTGTTGAAATCCCTGTCGCATTGGTCCGATCGGGTGAAGCTCCCGTGGACTGTGATGACGCCCCTTGGTCCTGGCATCTTGAGTAGTAGGTATGCGTAGTGTGGGACGGCCAGGAACCTTGCGAATGCTACACGTCCCAGGATGGCATGGTATTGCGACAGCCAGTCCACCACTTCGAATTCTAGACGCTCCTGCCGAAAGTTGTCCGGCTTCCCGAAGATGACGTCGAGCCCTATTTTGTCTAGGGGGAAGATGCCCTTCCCTGGGACAATGCCGTGAAACGTTGTGTCTGATTGTTCCAGGCTGCATTGCGGGATCCGCATAGCTGCTAGAGTGCTTACGAACATTAGGTTGATGCCGCTGCCGCCGTCCATGAAGACGTGACTCATCTCGAAGCCTCCGATCTGCGCCTCCAGCACCAGGGCAGCATGACCTGGGCGAGGGATCTGGCAAGGGTGATCCGCGCGAGTGAATGTGATGCAGGACTCCGATCCGCTGAGGTACTCAGGGATTGCAGGCGGAGTTGCCACAGCCAAGTTGATTTGTCGGGTGATTTTCTTATGCACCCTATTTGTGGGGCGTCCCTTCTGTATCATATTGAGTGCTCCTTTTGGTGGGTGGTATGCGACCCCGGCGTTGTTTTGCGCTGGTGCGACTGGTTGATTTGGGCCTCCAATAGGCGGCGGTGGAGGACCTCCGTGTGCTATTTCACCTGGCGCAGGTGTGTTTCCGAATGCAGGGATTGGAGCTTGTTGCCTCATCTGCACCATGCCTTCGCTGAGTTTCTAGAACTCGCGGCAGTCCTTGAGCATGTGGCTAGCTTTCTTTTTGCCATCTTGTTTGTCGATGTAGAAGTGGATGGTGCATGGACCCGAAAGTTTGTCGAATGCTGAGGGTCCGTTCTCGCGGTCGCGGCGTTGCCACGACTGCGTTGGTCGTCCGTTCTCGCGGAAGTTTCTGCTGCGGTATCCTCCGCTGTTGCGGCTGTTGTCATTACGGCGGTCGGCGTAGCCGGCTGCGACCATGTCGGGTCCGTCGCGGTCCTCGTAGACGCGCGATCTCCTCTTGCTGCGGCGTTCGCGTCTTCGGCCGTAGTCGTCTTCTTCATCTGATTGCGCCTGCTGGATGCAATCTTCGCCGTCTGCCCAACTGTTGGCGATTTCCATGAGCTGGTCGAGTGTCTTGGGCTTTACACGTCCAAGTTTCTCCTTGAAGTCTGGGCGTTTGACGCCGTCCCTGAAGGCGTCGATGGCCCGCTCTTCGGAGATGTGTGCTACGGAGTTCTTGGTTGTAGACCAGTGTAGTATGTACGAGCGAATAGATTCACCCGTTCTCTGAGTGCAGGCTCGCAATTCTTCAATTGAGGCGGGCCTCTTGCTGGTGCCTTTGAAGTTTCGGATGAAGCTGTAAGCGAGCTCCTCCCAGCTTCGGATGGATCCTGATGATAGGCTGCTAAGCCAGACCCGCGCTGCGCCTGTTAGCTGCAGCTGAAGGCATTGCATGGCGGTTTCTTTGTTGCCTCCGTGAAGCTTGACGGATGACAGATGGTCACTGAGCCAGGACTTTGGATCTTGCGTGCCGTTGAACTTCGGAGTATCCGAAGGAAGCTTGAAGTTGCGTGGCATCTGTGTTCGCCGGACGAATCTGCTGAAGCATCGAGCCCCGCAGAGTTCTCCTTCGTCTTCATCCATCTCAGATTCAGACGAGCATGCGCGTTTAGCGCGTGCTTTATCGATCTTGCGCTGTGTAAGCTTGTCTCTGGCGTCGTAGTCGCTTTTATGGCGGTGCGAGCTCTTCTTCCTTCGAGGAAGATCGTGCTCCTCTTCCTCTTCGGATGAGGGGGTGGGACTCCGGTCGCGCCTGGCCGGAGCTTTCTTCTTCGGTTCCGCAGGAGCGTTTTCGTGGAGCGCAGCTCCAATTAGTCCTAGTCCGGTGAGTGCGGACCTATGCATGGCCCTTTTCGGGTCCCCCTCCGGAGGTGGGTGAGCCGCGAGATACGCAGTGGCTGCCATGATCGCAGCTTGTGGCGTCTTCGGGATGATGTTGCCGTCAGCGTCCATATCCATGAACGATGTATGGAGAGTTCGGGTCACGTCACGCCGCTCCTTGGGGTCCATGTTTTCCACCCGAGAGCGGTGCTTGTTTCCCTGATTTCCGTTTGTGCTAGAGCCGGGTCCCATGGCGGAGAGCGCAGCTCGTCGCGCACTGGACTCAGAGGCTGCTTGCTTGCGTTTGTCGAGTGTCTCCTGCATCTTGACTTGCTTCTTGTGCTCCTCGATGAGGAGGTAGTGGTATGCCCTCAGCAGATCACGTGGGGAGTCCAGAGGTAGGACTATTTCGCCTGCGACGGCGGGGCGTGCTTCGACCCATCCTTCTTTGCTAAGTTGGATGAGGTGGCCACTGTTTTCCCCGTTTTCGCCATTTCCGCCGTTTTCGCCGTTTCTGTCCTGCGGGTTGGGGTTGGGCGGCGGGTTAGGCGTTTCCTCGTCGGTTTGGATGACTGCGGCGCACAGATAGCACCTGTAGGTTGCTTGGATGCTGCCGCAACTTTCGGATCCGGAACCATAGGTCCCTTCATCCGAAGGTGGATCGCACAGATCGGAGTTGCAGCTGCTGTTGCTGTAGAACTCATCTGTTGATGGTGACGTGCGTAGCACGGGGTGTGGAGCCCACGAAGCGGGCCTGATTGACGGCACGGGCACCCGCTCAGGAAGGCGGAGGGTGCCAGTTTGTCCCACCTGGAAGCAGAAGCTCCCGAACAAGATTTCGAGTCCGTCGCCTACGGGCTCGAAATCCTTCATGGTATCCGGCGAGTGGGCGGTGAAGTCGAAAGCGCCGAAGAGGAGGTGATTCTCCGTCGCCGCGGAGTTGTAGATCGATCGGGTCGGAACCGTGTGCGAAAGATTCTAGGGTTGCCCTAGGACGTGCCCTCCTGGCCTTTATATAGACTTAGGCAGGTCCCGGGCGTAGTCCTAGTCGGTTACAAGTTCTAGGGTTTTACCCCTTTGAATTTCCTATTTCTTCTAGTCTTGCTCTCCAAGGATCCGAAGACGTCATGGGCCTTGGACACCCGAAAATCTTCATGGGCCAGCGTATGTCTGCCGTGGGCCTTCCTTAGGCTGGACTAGGTATGCTGAAGTTACGTACCCGTAGGGTATAACCATGTCAGCATAACAATGCAATTACTAGCCAAAAAGATCCTATGATGTTGATTGGGCAATACAACGATATACATAGACCATCATCCAACTGCATCTATGACTAGAAGTCCACCTTCAAGTTATCATCCGAACCCCCTCCAGTATTAAGTTGCAAGCAACAGACAACTGCTTTAAGCAAAGTGTGTAAGGTAAACAGTCCACATGTTCCATGAACAAGAGACCGTTGTTTTCTCCCTAGTAGCAACATCACATCTACAACCGAAGAGATTATTGTCACTTCCCTTGGAAACTAGAGGCATGAACCCACTATCGAGCATAAATACTCCCCCTTGGAGTCACTAGCAACTACTTGGCCAAGATAACCACTAGCAACGGAGAGCATGCAAGATCACAAACAGCACAGACATGATAGAATCATAAAGATAAAACCATTAATCAAACCAACATAATAATCTCAATATCCATCGAATCCCCGCAAACACAACATGCATGATTACAAATAGATTAGATCTTGATCATGAACAGAGCTCACAAGATCTATACATGAAAGCACAAAGGAGGAGATACAACCATATAGCTACTACATGGACCCATAGTCTAAGGTGGAACTACTCACGAATCATACCGAAGAGAAGGCGTCCGGGATGATCTCCCCTCCGGCAGGGTGCGAGGAAGAACTTCAGACCCCCCCTGATCTAGGGCCGATGGTGGCGGCTACATACGGTTTCGTGGATTTCTGATCGGGTACTCAGGGTTTCTGCATCGGGGGATTCTTATAGGCGAAGGGGCGAGACCGGGAGGCGGCTAGGGCCACCAAACCCTAGCCAAGCGCGAGCTCACCTGTGGCCGCGCCTAGGGGGGTGGCCCCTCTGGTCGGCCTCTCCGGCTCTCCTCTGGACTTCTTGTTCCCCACGGAAAGTAATTGACTTTGTCCTTCGTCCCGTCCAATTCCGAGAATATTTCTTTACTAAATTTTCTAAAACCAAAAACAGCAGAAAACAGGCATCTGGCACTGTTGCAACTTAATAGGTTAGTACCAGAAAACATGTAAAAAGCACCTCAAAGTGTGGACAAGTAAAGCAAAGTAGATACTAAACAAGCATGGAGCATCAAAAATTATAGATACGTTTCCAACGTATCAGCATCCCCAAGCTTAACTCCTGCTCGTCCTCGAGTAGGTAAGTGATAAAAGAATAAATTTTGAGGTGACATGCACCCTCACAATAAAGATCCAACCATTTGCAAGCATTGAAAACTGGGATCAAAGAACTCTAAACATGTGCACGAAAGATGGATTTCTAACCGTAGGACATAGTAATTATGCATGCAACATGGCAAGCTACAAACAAAGATCATGAATAATATGTATTGAAAAATGTTTGTTTGTTTCACATGCAGAAAACATAGCATAGTGGCAATCAGTTTGTCCCTCATAGAGTAGCAATATAATGCATAGGACACCTGCAAAGTTAACAAGGGTGACTAGAAACATATAGCACATGAACAAGTAATAACACAATATGCATCAATTAATAAGCTTTGGAACACTGCACACAGAATGACAACTATGCTCTCTTAATGGTGCCTAGAGGTAGAAAGTGGAGACTCAAATAATGGTGGAAGAAAGGCCTTTTTTGTAAAGGAAGCAGGGATTATAAGTTTCAAAAAGAGCTTCCAAAAATTATGGTACTTGTTAGCTTTCAGCCCTCAGTGCCCCTATCATAAGCATCTTGAAGTGGTTAAGGTTAAAGTGGCAAAGCTGGAGTATGTGCTTGACGAAGTATAAGTTGGCAAGCTCATGCCCCTTGAATAGGAGGGCCACACCTCATTCATACTCAACTTTGGGTCCAGGTAAGTTCTTGTCACTGTAAGTATTTGCATATCATTGAGAACCGCCAACGGGGTACCCCTTGCACATGGCACATGAGCTTTCCCATAACCAAAATGACAAGGCAAGTAGACAATGAGCATATCATCAATTCTTATTATGTACCATGGAAATATGGTGCTTTTTTCTCTTTCCTCTTTTCTCAATGTGTCTCTTTTTTATAAGAAGAATGCTTCATAGATGTCACTATGGTGATGCTGCAAGTTTCCACCATGATAAGGCATGACTTAGGCTAGCGGCCCAGGAGTTTCTCTAACACAGGATACAAACTCCATGGACTTATAAGTTCCCTCTTTATTTCACACCGGTGACATCCATAGACAAAAGAACATGATATCAGCTGAGTACAACAAGGTACAAGTGCAATGTTGAAAACGTTCCCCGTGACAACACGGTTCTGCTAATTCCAACTTATAAGTGCAAGCATATACAACAAAGTTGTCACAATGGTTCAAGTTTATTAGGGGCAAAGAATAAATTGTGTCATCAAGTTCGTGAGGGCTTTAATCACTAAGTTTTCACATAACAAAATAGTTTTTAATTGGAAAATAGTTGAAAACAAGAATATACTTTGGAGTGGTGTAACACACCATGCATAGTAGTTTATAGTGGACACATTGAAATAATTTGGTTTCTTGGGAGTTGGAAGCATGAGTAGAACTTACTCATACAAGTATAGGCTAGCAAAAGACTGGGAGCAACCAACTAAGAGAGCAATAATGGCCAAAATTATGCAATGCAAAAAAGCAAACTAATCAAAGCAAAGAGTGGTACTACAAGTCAAGGACTAAATGATCATAGAGGATAATGGTGACTTGTCATAGTCATAACATGGTGTGAGCATGTGCCAAGTCAACCCAAGCAAAACATCAAAGGAGAATACCACAATACTATGCTTTTGCATGCTAAAACAAACCATAATTTCTTCAAGGCACACTAAGCAATCCCAATTGTTTGGAACAATACATGCTACATCAATAATCACTAAGCATAATGCTAAAAAACACCTAGCATGTCATGTTAAAGTCTCACAGTCAATGCAAGCTCCTCTTGCACTTCAAGCAAGAACTTACTACTCCTTTCCAAACACCAAGCAAACTTATTTGCAAAACAACACAGCGAGAACGGGGGTCCAAACTACTAAAGCAACTAAACAAACTAATCAAAGCAAACAAAGACTAAGACTAAGACGCTCCAAGAACAACACAACTGTGCATGAAACAATAAAAACAAAGTGTCTAGACAGACCTAAGCTTTTTATTGATGAAGAAGGGGATGGCTTGGGCATCCCCAAGCTTTGACGCTTGTACTTCTTAGATATTTCTTGGGGTAACACCATGGTGCCATCCCCAAGCTTGAGATTTTGTCCATTATTCATCTCATTGCATCATTCTCTCTCTACACCTAATTTTTTTCCTTCACACAATCTTCATTAGCAACATTAGCTTATTCAAAAGATATTAGACCACTGGAAAAGCTTTGTAACAACAAGGATTTTTACTAAAAACACAAGCTATTGTAGTAACTCCTTCAAAGAAACTCAATTTACCTGAAGAGAGCTCAAAAAGGAATCAATAAGAAGCAAATGCAAATAATGGCAGAAATCTGTCAAATTAGACCAGCAGATAGAAATGATTTTTTTTGAACATCTTCTGTTGCTCAAATCAAAAAGTGTTGAACTAACGGAAGTTAGCCAGCATATTGGGGGATTTATTAGTAAATTGTAAGATCAATCCGAGTTACAGAGCCTCCTCCTGATTTTTTTTGGTGGAGGACAGAAATCTGTTTCGGGACAGCAACTCCCCAAATCTTACTTCCCTCTCATTAGAGGTCATTTTTGGCACAAAAAGTAAACAAAAAGGATAAGGAGAGGTTATTACAGAAGTAATAACTTCCTAGACTCAAGGAAACTCTTGGGTTATCTCCCAACAAGTACTTTTATTTAACGCCTTTGAGTTAGGCACAAGAAGCAAGAAGAATCAAATATTTTCAAATGAGGAAGCATTAACATTCATACTTGCAAATTCTTCAACTATGAAAGGTATCTCATCCAAATGGGTTTTGGAGGATCCTTTCTCATCTCTCTTTAGTCTACTACCTTCATCAAAAAGATTTTCAGGGGCAATCCAATCGAAGTTATTTTCAAAGGCTTCATGCATTCCAACAAGCTTATAGGGTATGGGTATATTGAATTCCTATCTAGGATTTTTATCAGAAATACCCACAACATCTACACTTGAACCTAGAATATTGAAACATTCAAAAACCTTTTTAGCCTCCCTAGCAACATCATGGAATTCTTTTGATAAAGTTTCAAGCATGAATTCCCTATTTTCCACATTCTTCTCTTCTTTTAGGTTTAGGAATAAGAATTGTATGAAGGGGTTAAGGCTAACAAACCTAGCCTCCAACATATGAACTAAAGAAGCTGCAACAATCTCATAATTAGGAGCAAGTTTAGCTATAGATTTATCCTCAATATCCTCATGTTTGCTAACATAATTGAAGAATTCTTCAATATTATTTTTCCCAATTATGGAGTCACTACCTATTGCAAGATTTTTCAGAGAGAACTAGGGGAGTAACATGGTGAGCTAGAGCAAGGTGGCAACTAGAGCAGGAACTAATTTTTTTTGTGTTTTTGAATAAGGCAAGGAAACCAAGCTAGACTAATTTTTTTTGGGTTTTTTTCTGGGAAGAGGCAAACAAAACCAAGCAAAAGAAATAAAGCAAACTAAAAACAAAGTAAAGAGAAAGGAAGTGAAGGACTCCCCTAGTGAAGACGTCCTTAGCCTCCTCGGCAACGGCGCCAGAAAGTCTTGATGATGCTCGACGTGGCACTTCGTTGGTAACCATAAGCGCAGGGTGTGTAAAGAGCAAGCAGCAAGTTTTCCCTTAGTTGAGACCGAGGTTATCGAACCAGAAGGAGGAAGGAAACGTCACACAGGTGTTGCAAACAACGTGGAGACCTGCATAACACAAACTCAAGACTTTGCCCCAACGAATCAGTGAGGCTGTCAAGCTCACCGGTTTGCTATAACAAAGGATTAAACGTATGGTGTGGAAGGTAATGATTTGCAGCAGGTAAACAAGTAACAATGGAAGATGTATCAATGATAAAAATTGGACCGGGGTCCATAGTTCACTAGATGTGCTCTCCTTAGATAAACAACATGGCATGAAGGGTAAACAAATTACAGCGGGGCAATTGACAGGAACTGAGCAAGGCATAACAATGCAATTACTAGTCAGGAAGATCCTATGAGGTTGATTGGGTAATACAACAATATACATAGACCGTCATCCAACTGCATCTATGACTAGAAGTCCACCTTCAGGTTATCATCTGAACCCCCTCCAGTATTAAGTTGCAAGCAACAAACAACTACATTAAGCAAAGTGTGTAAGGTAAACACTCCACATGTTCCATGAACAAGAGACCGTTGTTGTCTCCCTAGTAGCAACAACACATCTACAACCGAAGAGATTATTGTCACTTCCCTTGGAAACTAGAGGCATGAACCCACTATCGAGCATAAATACTCCCTCTTGGAGTCACTAGCAACTACTTGGCCAAGATAACCACTAGCAACGGAGAGCATGCAAGATCACAAACAACACAGACATGATAGAATCATAAAGATAAAACCATTAATCAAACCAACATAATAATCTCAATATCCATCGGATCCCCGCAAACACAACATGCATGATTACAAATATATTAGATCTTGATCATGAACGGAGCTCACAAGATCTATACATGAAAGCACAAAGGAGGAGATACAACCATCTAGCTACTACATGGACCCACAGTCCAAGGTGGAACTACTCACGAATCATACCGGAGAGAAGGACTCCCGATCTAGGGATGATGGCGGCGGCGGATACAGACGGTTTCGTGGATTTCTGATCGGGTACTCAGGGTTTCTGCATCGGCGGCTTATTATAGGCGAAGGGGCGAGACCGGGAGGCGGCCAGGGCCACCAAACCCTAGCCAGGCGCGAGCACACCTGTGGTCGCGCCTGGGGGGGTGGCCCCTCTGGCCGGCCTCTCCGGCTCTCCTCTGGACTTCTTGTTCCCCACGGAAAGTAAAACTTAATACACACATTAGTCCATGAAGATTGTCATTAATTACCAAAACCTCACATGGGGGCCCACATGTTCTTTCAATCTCCCCCGTTTTGGTAATTGATGACAATCCCTTTAAGAGGGTTTATATAAGGAATATTAATGAATAAAATGGTAATACCAATATCAAATACTACATAAGTATGTGATATTGGTACCACCACCATATATAGAGCAAACTCCCCCACAATACTATGCATGTGTGATGAACTTGAATTTCATTGCATATATTGCTAATCATTATCATTGGTGGAGTTTCCTCTATATATACCACATGCTAAGCAACAACAAAGATGCAATAGCATGAGAGGCAAATGCTTAAGAACAAACTCAATGCATACACCGACTTCCCTTAAACCCTCTAAAACTTCTCCCCCATTGGCATCAATTGCCAAAATGGGTGACAAGTTCTAGAAGGCCAATATAGTGATAAATCCTCCAAAGGTGTGCATTCACACATATTCAATGATGAATACTTGGGAGGAAGTAGAACTATATCGAGGACCCAAAGATTGCGAAAAAGAAATAAAAAAAGAAGCATCAACAAATGATGCAAGCAATTACAAGGTCTGACAAACCAATTGGAAACAACAAATGAGTCCAAATGGAAACAACAAGATATTATGATATGAGCAAAATAGTTCTTTAAATAACAAATAGAGAAGCTCCCCAAGATTTGTGCACAATTCAAAATAAATGCATTAGAATACATATTCCACAAATATGGAATCCTCGCTCCCCCATAAGCATTTAAAACACAACAAATGAAAGATCAAATAAATGCTTAAATAAAATAGAGAAGCTGCCCAAGATTTGTGCATACTTTAAAATCGGTGTATTTCAATACACAAATGCACAAATATGGAATCCTCACTCCCTCATAAGCATTTAAAACGCAACCAATGAAAGATCAAGTAAATGCTTTTAAATAAAATAGAGAAGTTCCCCAAGATTTGTGCACACTTTAGAATCGTTGTATTTCAATACAAAAATGCACAAATATGGAATCCTCACTCCTCTATAAATATTTAAGGCACAATAAATGAGAAAGAAGACAAATGAGCATCATTAAATGAATTAGATGAGCTCCCCAAAGATAATGCACCAATTATGATAATTGCATTTGGGAACAAGGTGCATAATCATGGAATCCTCACTCATCCAAGTTCATTTAACAATACAAGGCACGAGTGAACAAATATGAGTGCCCAAATATGCAAACAAGAGGAACAAGCACTCATAGGCAATTAAATTTGGAAGCCACCGAAGAATCAAACGGAATAGAAAGGTGGTCTCCAAGGACTAGAAATAAACTAAAATTATCTTCTCTATGTCTCTAAGTGGAAAACATCACAAAGACATATTCCCATAAAGAAACAATCACGCACAAAGAAGATATACAATAAATCACATAAAAGGCAAAAATGAAGTCATAACATATATCAATAAGATTTTTGCTTCAAAGCATGGCCAAAGGCACAATTTTATCTTATTGTTCATTAATGAACTTCAAACACCAACACACTTCATATATTACAACTATCACCAAGGGAAAAGGAGAAAGTTGGAATATATGGAGAAAGGCAACAAGTATCACAAGGAATAAACAACTAGCAAAGTCTCGCTATTGCACATGAGAGAAGTTGAGGAAAAATAGGCAATAAAATTGCTAGATTGACATACTTGGGATTGATGGATCATATGCATGATTTTGTATAGTCCCAATTATATGCACTCATCTCAACTTATACACATATACAATAGAGAGTTGTCTTAATACCATGGCTAGAGATACAACAATAAATATAATAACAAAAATTCATGCCAAGATGCAACCTACAAAAGGTTGGAAGCAAGATAAATATGCATGAGCAAGAGATACTCGTTACCAAGATATAATTGGTAGGATGTAGAGGATATGAATTCGTTGATCATCCTATAGGTTGCCTCCAATTTTTTATGCATGCATCATTTCTTAAAAATTGAGAGACAAGCATCCAATATATCTCCAATGTACCTAAAACACATTTAAGTAAAAAATGGTCCCCAAACATATTGGGTCCAAAGTAGTTAGTGCAACTACAATACATAGGAGAGACTCCACATAATTATGTGTATATTGATATGAAATTGAATTTCATGCACAACTTAGCCGATGGGATTTGGTGGAGTTTCCCCTATATATTGGATCATAGAAAGCAAGCATGCCATAATGTAAACATATAGTAAATATGCATGCATATAGCTTTCACGAACCAAAAAGGAGATACAATTTGAACAAAAACACCAAGTAAAACGAGATTGCACACATACCGCATTTTAGTACCTAGGAGGGCAGTGGCATTTGGCAACTTGACAAAACCTTCTGCCGCGCTAGGTACTAAAATGCGGTACTACCGCATTTTGGTACCGATCAGTACTGAGGCGTTTGGCGAACTCGCCCAAACCTTCTGTCCTGACAGGTATCAAAATGCGGTACTACCGCTTTTTGTTACCTAGCGCGGCAGAAGGTTTTGGGCAGTTTGCCCAAACCCTCTGCCATGCCCAGTAGCAAAATACGATATTGTCGGTCCTGTGCGGTAGTACCATATGGTTTTCCCGGTACTACCGGACAACACAGAGGCAAAATGTAGATCAGCAAGGGACCCCTTTTTGGGAGGAATAATCCAAGGATTTCTTGATACAACCTGTGGTACACTTGGCAAATAATTAGTCTGATATGTGTGTTGTTATAAACACCAAAATCACTTGGGGTAGGAAATGCAAATTGTATCAAAGAACCAATTCAACACATGAAAGATCACAAGTTCAACAAATGAACTAGGCTAAAACCAAAAGATCAAAAGATAGATAGAAATAAAAATGCTCAAGATTTATCTCATTCTAAAAATGGACAAAACATGAAACAAGGAATGAGACAAAACCAACTCCCAAAAAAGAGCAAGGTTCCAACAAGAAACCAAACTCCCCAAACTTTTCATGATGGCACAAAATACCAAAACGAAAAGATTGAGCTTCCAAGCACATAAAACATGATATGGAACAAAACAAGAAGCATAAAAGGATTGTTCTAGATAATATAGGAGAGCTCACTCATAGTAGTGCATTATATAGAATTTTTTTGAATGCAAAATGCACACAAATGAGATCATCACTACTACCTACATTAAATAAAACACAAGAGGATACCAATAAAATAAGAAGATCCAAAAGTAGCAAGGAATACATGGGAGCACACAAAACATTTACTTGGCCAAAGATAGGACAAGATTAAGCAAAGGCCAAAGTGAATATGATCAATAAATTCTACCATAAATTGAGTACTCATTGCCCAAGGACAAGAAATATTGGGAATAATTTTCCCAAGGTAGCTTGCATGGATATCCAAGATCATAGTCACAACAAGAAGCATATAACTAAATATAAGAATTAGGCATGATACTTCGAACAAGATTCTTGGTAGCCTTCAACAATCACACAATCACTAGTGATTAGAGTAACTTGAAGCAAATGGTTTCCATGAGAATATAGAGATCTAAATATGAGGAAACACATACCAAGAAACACTCTCACATACAAGATCCAAAATATGATCAATAACGTCATTCAAGCAAATTGGAACTTGTATGAGCAAATGTGTCACATTGGGGCTAGGTAATAATCATTATCAACTCTAGGTGACACAACCTCGAATATTCACATTTTCTAGGATTGTAATATGCACTAAGCATATGACTCCCCCATAATGTGATACTACCATAAAACCAACACGAGGCAACGGATCCAAATAGAGATAATTAATGGACATTATATAACTTAAATTTCTCATGAGAAACATACTACAAAGAGACTAGATAATATTGCAATATCAATACTAGGTGGTATTCCTCATGTACACACATTTTTAGGATTGTGGAATGCCCAAGCATAACACTTCCCCAAAATGGGATAGTTCATTAATCTCTCACAAGAGCCAAATAAGATACCAAATATAATCAAGAAAGGCTCAAACACAAGAAACACACATACATGGTGTGCCATTTAATCATACACAAATATGCTTGATACCTCAATATAATTGAGTGGAAAGCACAACATGTACAAAAGCATGGAAGATACAAAACCAACACATGCACAAGGGGGCGAGTAACTTTCAATGAAATAAGTTAAGCATTCGTTACCGCAAGGAGGAACATTGGATATATAATATAGGCAATATAATCCACATGACTTGACTTGAAAAATATACTAGATGAAGATCCCTCAATTCTTCATGATGTAGCCAAGTCTCCAATGCCCTCCAAAAATACCTATTGATCAAGTTTTGGCTTGTCGGTCCCCAACCAAGTTGGGTCCTAGGAGGTTAGTCACAATAGGCTTGGCAACTCAAATGGTTCTTTTATTGACACCACATTGAGCACCAAAAAATTTGGCAAACACATTGCCAACCTCATCCTTACAAAGAGAATAAGCATCATCAATAATTATAGGGTTGGATGAGGAGATACCAAAAGTGCATGAGGAATAAATGTGCCCCTTCTCACGGCATATGTAGCAAGTTCTACTCTTGCCATCTTTCTTCTTGGGTGAAGCCACAACTCGAGGAAGAGCTCAAGTAGTACTCTTAAGAAGGGGCCCATCAATGACTTAAGGTAGAGCTTGAGGCCGCTTCCCTTGATGCTTCACAATAAGATGCTTTTTGTTCAATGGGCAAGATCCAACATGATGCCCTTCTTCCTTTCACTTGAAGCAAACAATGTTGGCCGGATTCTTTACTTGATCTTGGCCATTCTTCTTCTTGTCCTTGTGCTTCAACTTGATAGTGGACTTGTTCTTGACATTGGAGTTGAATCCAAGCCCACTCTTGTCATTGGGGGATTTTTGCACACTCAAGATTTTGTTGAGTGCGTCCTTTCCTTGATGACCCTTTTTCAAGTCATTCTTCAAAGAAGTGACTTGAGACTTGAGCTCTTTGATTTCCTCTACATGGTTAGTTTCAACAAAAGTACTAGAGGAAGTAGATGCTACATTGTTAGAGCAACAAGGCACGGAATGTAATTCATCATGAGATATAACATGGTTGTGAGAGGATGAATTACAAGGACTAGCACATGGAAATATAACATTTGGAGTAGATATAGTGATAATGTCCACATGAGGCCCACTAGATGTTACCTTTGACACGATGGCCTCATGAGCTAACTTTAGCCTACAATTACTAGAAGATCCTCATGCGAGCTTGAGAGCTTAACGTGACTTTCTTCTAATTTACCATAGTTTCTAGTTAGCAAAGCAACTTGAGCCTTTAGCTCAACATTCTCCTTCAAAATAGATGCTTCACAATAAATAGAGTTAGTAGCACAAGCATCATCATTATTAGCAAGAGGTGAGGGCAACTTGGCAAGCTCTTTTGAATATGAAGCTTGAAGTTCCTCATGTGACTCGGTGAGTTTGATGAGCTCACCCTTTATGACCCTAGAGACAATTTTGAGGTGCTCAAAATCCTCAAGGAGTTTAGCATAAGCAACTTGAATCTCATCATTTTTACTTTTGAGTTCACTTGCCACCTCAAGATCTCTATCATGATATTCCTTTACGCTATACAAATCTAAGGCAAAGGTCTCCTCAAGAGATTCCTTAGTGGTTTTTTCCTCTTCAAGAGCTTTATTTAGGTTTGCAATTATATTAGCATACTCACGCTCAAGACTACCCATTTTATCAAAGTTCTTATCATGCACCTCAATTTGTGTTTCTAACCTATCAATATGTTCTTTGCTCTTAATAGCAAAGTCCAAGATTTCAACAAAGTTAGAGCAAGCAATATCTTTTTTAACAAGGGCAGGATAAACAATCTCACCCTTTTCATATAAATCATCAATATCAAGCTCTTCTTCCACATTATCCACATCCTCCTCATCACAAGAGGTAATGGGTTCCAAAGTAGGAGTTACCTTTGAATCCCTAGCCATAAGGCATAGGTGGGTACCGGAAGAAGGTAAAGATGAGATTGCATTTGTGGCTTCATTCAAAACCATGTCTTGGCCCATAGAATCTTCGGTTTCCTCTACATGGTTAGCAACACAAGCACTAGAGGAAATAGAAGCATTTTTATCATGGCAACAAGACAACACAAGCATATCATCATGAGATTTATTCAAGTCATTTCTACATGATATGCAAGGACTATTAACACAAGCATGTAAGAGGTTTGTAGTGCTAAAACTGTTAAAGTCCAAAGATAGATTATTGCAACTAGATAGAGATGAGGGATTACAAATAGTAAGCACACTATCCAAATTGCAATTTCTATCACCACTCACCATATAATTACCTTGTGAAAAGTCACATGTTGGTGAAGTGGTAGAGGATGAGAACTCATCTCGACCGGAAGTGGAAGCAGCACAATCATCCTCAATAATGTTGGACACAACATATTTATCTTGAAGTTTTGTCCATAACTCATGAGCGCTCCAAAAAGGAATGATTGAAGAGGTAACTACATAGCTCAAAACATTAACAAGCACATTAGAAGCTTGAGCATCGAGATATAAGTTTTTATCATCCTCACAAGATAGATTTTTGAAATCCATACGAGGACAAAAACCTATATCTACAATACACTCCAAATTTGGGTCCATGTCCTGAAAATGAGAAAGCATACGAGTTTTCCATATATCATAATTTGTGCCATCGAATATGAACATGTCATTGTGCACTAATCCCTTAGACGACATCTTTACTCTCAAGGCGGTGAAGCCTAAAATGAGAGACCGGGCTCTGATACCAGTTGAAAGGATACAGATGCCGCCTAGAAGGGGGGGTGAATAGGTGATTTTAGAAAATTTTACAAGAGTGGATCGACAAAGGCAGAATTAAACTAGCGTTTACTTTGTCAAACACAAAACCTAGAACAACTAGGGTTCACCTATGTGCACCAACAACTTATGCTAAGCAATACAAGCAACAATGTGATAGCAAGATATAAATTACTTTAAGCATGAAGGCTATCACAATGTAAAGTGCATAAGTAAAGAGCTCGGGTATAGAGATAATCAAGGCACGCGGGGACGACAATATTTTACCAAGTTCCTACCAACATGGAGTACGTATCGTTTGGAGAGGGGGTGGTATCAAACCACCAACGCCACAAAAGGCCTCCCTTATTCTCCAGTGAATCTCACCCCAACGGGATCGATCCACACTTCCACTATCGGTGCACTCGTCGGTGGCAAACCGGAACCTCTCACAAGGTTGGGGCACTTCTCCACAACTTAATTGGAGGCTCCCAGCAAACGCTGCCAAGGCCACAACCTACAACACCAACAAACCGTCTAGGGTTTCAAGAACCCAAGAGTAAAAAGCTTCTCAACTTTCACTCACCAAATCCTCATCGAGAACTCAAACCGATGCACCAAATGCAATGGCAAGGACATAAGAAGTGCTCAAATCCTTCTCTCCCAAATTCCACCAAAGCTACAAAAGCTTATGGGGGAATAAGAGAGGAAGAACAATGGAGGAAACCCACAAAAGACTCCAAGATCTAGATCCCAATATGTTCCCCTCACTTAGAGGAGAGATTGATTGGTGGGATTGTAGATCTAGATCTCCTCTTTCAAATCCCTCAAGAATATGCAAGAATCATAGGAGGGATTGAGAGGAAGCAAGCTCAAGAAGGTCAACAATGGAGGGGAAAACTTGCAAGAATAGTTGAGGAACCACTGGGGAAGAAGGCCCATTAAATAGGTCCCTCCAAAATCCAACCGTTGCAGCCCAAAAACACGATTCCCGGTACTACCAGACTTTTTGCCGGTACTACCGGACTTTCCCGGCACTATTGGACATTCCCTGGGGTTCCTGGGGCGCCAAACGCATTTTTCTCTATGCTCCCCGGTACCATAATGCGGTACTACCGGACCCCGACACTACCGGACATTCCCTAGGGTTCTTGGAGCGCCAAACTCACTTTTCTCTGTACTCCCCGGTACCAAAATGCGGTACTACCGGATCCTCGTCCGATACTACTGGTCATCACAGAACGAAAACAGCCATAACTTTTGCATCCGGACTTCGATTTTGATGATCTTGGGCTCGTTTCGAAGAGGACAACAACCTATACAAGATCATGCAAAGAAACATCATAGTACAGCAAGGTAGGATATATCCAAATGAAGAAAGGTTTAACCTCTCTCAAAAAGACGAACCGATAAAACCTCCAACATCGAAAATGTAATAGAAAATGCATATGAAATTCGTTTTCGATGAACTAGAGATTGTCATGGAGATTAACACAAGCTCTAAATCCTCACATGAGTAAGAACTAAATAATGTAAGGGTTTACCTATCTCTAAAAGACAAACTGATAAAACTCCAATGTCTAAAACGCAAATAGATAATGCATATGAAATCCGTTTTCGATGAACTAGAGCTTATTATGAATATTACGACTAGCTCTAGAACCTCACATAGATAATATATAAATAACAACCAAGAAAGGATGATGCTAAGTATGCAAAGGTTTGAGCTCTCTTCGAAAGATATGATCGAGTTACTCACTTCAGAGCCCCTCTTGATAGTACGGTTATCTATCCTAAACCCGTTCTCCCACACAAAACATAAGACCGACAAAAGGGAAAACCTATCAAGATTATACCTTTGCCTTGAACATTCCACTTGAGCTCGATGTAGACGATCTTGCCCTTCTCAAGATGGAACGCCTTTCTTAATTCCTCGTCATCGATCCATGATCATCGAGGATGGCAAGCATCAAATATGAGATCTTCTATAGATGGCGCATATTGAGCTTGCATAACATATCTTCTTCGCATTTCATCGACCTTGAAGCCAACACATGCTCCAAGCGATGCCAATGGACAATTCCTACAAGTACAACTTAATACACACATTAGTCCATAAGGATTGTCATTAATTACCAAAACCACACATGGGGGCCCACATGTTCTTTCAATAGTTACAGATTTTTTTCAAGTTTCGTATACTAACACGTAGCTTATAGTAGTTATTTAGTGCAAGTACTTAGATACCCAGCCCATTAAATGCATCCATGGATCACAAATGATATATGGAATTCAATATATATAGCTTTAGATATAATTCCGAATATTTGGAGATGTTCTTACTGAATGTCAGTATGATAGTTACGAAAACTTTTCAAGTTTCATGCACTAACACTACAAGTCCTAATGAATCTAAGAGTGCATGTACTAAGATAGTCATCAACTAAGAAAATGCATAGACGGATGATTTATGCGACTAGATGTGTTTAAAGACAGTGTTCCAACTTAAGGTTATGGCATGCCGTAGTTCTGCATTTCGAAAGTAAATTATGAAATTAACATACATATTTCTCATAGAGTACTATTATTATCTAGTCATGATAGGGTTATGGTCAGTGGTCCAACTTACGTTTTTCTGACTTAATTCCGCAATTTCGGATGTAAGTTTTGAAATTAGAATGCATGGTTCTCATGGAGGATCTTTTATGAAGTCATGGTAGGTATATAGATAGTATTCCAACTTAAGGTTATGGGATGTAAGTTTTGTCACATTTTTACATGTAACTTCACATTTTACATGCTTGTATCATAATCTTGTTTTTCTTATAGGTTGGAGAATGACCCTCCTTTTAGCCTAGCAAACACCTGAGAGCGCTGCAACACGGTGATATCATTGTGAGTTCCCGCCATGCCAAAAAAGTATGTCAAATCCATAAGTCATGGTCTGTCACAGCTTCAAGTATCACACTACACTCTCTGGTATTGCCTTTGTACAAGCAGTTCTAAGAAAATGGGCAATTCTTTTAACCCAGTGCATGAAATCGATGCTATCAAGCATCCCGGAAACCCTCTAGATGCATTTTGTGTCCGAATCTGATTTGTATCTTCTTCATTTGGTTCTCTCAGCTATGAAGGTGCGGCTGGCGGTGGCGAAGTCGTCGGGACTCGAGCGAATCTTGGGAGGTCGGTGGGTGTTCGGGAGGTGGCAACGTCTGTGTCAGCATCGATGGCGATTCTGGGTGGTAGGCAAGGTGGAAAAATGTTGGAGGGGTGGGGAATGGACACATTTGGCTGCCATAAGGGCCCCCGTGTCGAAATCCGACGCGAATAGCAATGTCGGTATGCTCAACACAAATCTCACGCATAGAGGCCGACGTGGGCGCGCCGACTATTCTATTGGGCTCCAAAATGCGACGACATTGTTTGGAGAGCGCCGATGTAAGCCCATTTTGCTTCTGGCCCCAAAAGCCTATGAGTATTGGAAGCTCGCCCTGGAGGTGCTTTAAGATATTGGTTTCAGTTTAAGAGATCTCATTATTCTTGTGAAAAAATAGTGGTCTTCATCATCTCGCTAACCATAAGCGTGGCCTGATGTCGCTATCACACAAGATCAAAAAACTAACCATAAGCCTGGCCTGATGTCGCTGTCACTAAAGATCAAAATAGTTGACCACGAGATAAACGACTTTTCCACTCACTCGACGTGTTGGTATTAGCCTTTTTCTACTCCCTCTGATGTAAATTATTTAATTTAATTTGTCTATATTCGGTTGTATCTAGCCATATTTTAGCGCTAGATATATCCATTTTTAAATAAACCAAAGTCATTTAATTTGGATCGGGGGAGTAGGATAATTAACCTTTTTTACATAATACTCCCGTTGTTTCAAAATATAAGATGTTTTAGGTTTATGAAGAAAATGTATCTAGACTTATTTTAATATGCAGATTCACTCTAAACCTAAATGAACCTACATACTAAAATAAGTCTAGATACATTTGCTTCACAAACCTAAAACAACTTATATTTTGAAACGGAGGGAGTAGATTATTGTCATCCGGTCTTTACAAGATGTGAATCCAATTCGGCTCACACTTCAAAATTTTGAGAAATTTAGAAAGAAAATCGCATGTATATCCAGACATTTTATGTCTGTATATAAGTTTTCAGAAAAAGAAATATTTTTTGTGTCCCATGTATAATTTTTTTTTATACTCCAACATAACTATTTATGAACTTTTTTCTTGTCTTTTACGCAAGCCATACAAAATGTTATTTTTCCTGAAAACTAGTGTACGAACCTAAAATGTCTGTGAAATTTTGTTTTAATTTTTTTAACATTTATTTTTATAATAAGTTCGCATGGTCCTGCGAGCCAAAACACCACTTGATTATTGTACATTAGGATTAGGATTTAGTAATAGCCAGTGTGATAGGAAGAAATAGGAAGAAGAAGACGACGACGACCTACTGTACTTTTTTTAGACTCTTGTGCTTTTACAGATGTTACAGACGACTTTCGATGGGCTGTGCGAGCGCCATGGTATGATGGGCCTTTCACGCTTTTGTACATGACATGGAGCAAATAACTGTTGGGCCTTTCTGGCCACACTGGCCCACTGCATCAGCCACAGCAAGGTATCTCCCTGCGCGCGGACCGCCGCCGCCATCTGCGTCAGTCGGGCGGGAAAAATTCCCCCGTCTCCCCGCCACTTCTCTCCACAATCCAATCACCATCCCGACGAGATCTGCCATACACGAGCACTAACCATGGCTACCGCCGCCGCCGACGAGCACATGGAAGCGCTGGAGCAAGTTGGAGGGGATGAGCGGGCGGCGGAGGAGGGGGCGGGGGCTGCCGTCACTGCCGACGACGGGGCCGCCGAGGCGATGGAGCAAGTTGAAGAGGAGGAGCGGGCGGAGGTCGTGGCGGAGGAAGCTGCGGAGGCCAGCCACGAAGGGCACATGGAGGCAATGGAGCAAGTTGAAGAGGAGGAGGAAGCCCAAGCAGAGGCGGAGGATGAAGTCCAAGCGGAGGAGGTCCAAGCTGAGGCCGCGGAGGAGGCGGGAGTGCTGAGCACGGTGCTCCCGTTGGGAAGGGTGAAGAAGATCATGCGGGTAGACCGCGACATCAAGAAGGCGACCGCCGAGGCGTCGCTGCTCATCGCCGCGGCCACCGAGCTCTTCCTCGGCTCCCTCGCCGCCGGCGCCCACACGGCCGCCATCCAGCGTGGTCGGCGGGGGTTGCGCGGCGTGGACGTCCGGGCCGCCGCCCGGGCGCACCGTCCCACTGCCGACTTCCTCCTTGACTGCCTCCCTGCCGCCGAGGTGCCTCGCGCCGCCCGCTCCGGATCTGATGGTGCCGCGGCTGCCGCCACCGCAGCAGTGCCGAAACCGCTGCCACGTGGGACCCGCCGCATCGACGGATTCTTCCAGAAGGTCACTTAGATGTGTGTGCGTGTCTCTCTCTATGTGTGCTCATGAACTGCTTCTCTAAGTTGTTAGATGTACTCCTACCATACCTGCCATGTGATGGAAGTGAAACCTATGCAATCTTATCAATCAAAGGATGCAATTATTTCTTCACATCATACCTTGATTTAGACTTCTGTAATGCGAATTCACACCCGTTTTAGCTCCTTGTTGCCCCTTTTAGCATGTGTAGTGACTTATCTCATCAGTCAGGGTCTGTTTGAAACAAATGATCCCATTTGGAATTTGGTTCCATGGTAAGAGTAAGAGTGCTACTAGTTATTCAGTCTACTATGCAGCACAGTTCTTAGGTGGTTCACTTGTATTCAGTTATTTACCTCTTCGTTACAGACCCGCTAACCATAGAAATTCCAAAAGAACGGATGACACACAGATTGCCACATATATGTGTTCTGTGAACAACAACTAGGTTTATCTCTAGTGATTCAGCAGTGATTTGGCTGATGTACTCTGCCACAAGAATACTTCTACAAGGTTGCCTTAGCTAATGTCTCTGGTTAGGAAGTTAAGACGTGTCCGTATGATGCAAACAAGTGGTTCACTTCCCTCTTGCCATGGAATGTACTGGCAGCACACTGGCATAAGAATACTCTAACAAGGTTACCCTTAGGTAATGCCTCTGGTTAAGAAGTTAAGACGTGTCGGTATGATCCAAATACGCAGTTCACTTCCCTCTTGTCACGGGATGTACTGGCATCACAAAATTCACATGAGTGTAATCCCACACGTTCGGGGTGTTCGCATGGTGAACAAATCATTCAACAAACTAGGACTAGGATTAGTTTTAAGACGTACAGAAATGCTCTTTTCGGAGTCCCAGTTGGTCACTGGTCTGAAGAGGATTATAATCGGTCATTCAGTCTTGAAAAAAGTTTTAAATGTTTTTTTATGTGTGAGCACACATAACTGTGATGGGCCATTGTCCTCCAATGCATATATATTCGAACATATCGACACAGTTTATCTAGTGAGTTGCATTAAGTGCATATGGACAGGCGTACAATGTCTAGCCCTTATGGAATCAGATTCTGAATAAATCTGCTTCTGGTTTTTAGAATAAGCTGCTTGGGATAAAAGACACCTCTAGTCTCCAGAATTATAGCAGTTATATTAGGACATATGAATGTTGTGAATCACTGCTCCTTAACTCTCGGAAACTGATTACCTATTCCATTGGGAGGCTGCTCATACAACAGTTTCTTTATATCAGTACTGAAACCATGCATTTGACATTAGTAAGCTAAGCAGAAGCCTAATTGCTGCATGCCGTTCTTCCCTCTGCATCTCATAACTTTGTGCAACCATGGGCTTCTTCTGGGGCTTCCTTCTGTCCTACCCTGAGATTTTCCTAGCCATCGTCTGCTTCTTCTGCCTCTCCCTCTTCCGCACCATCCGGCAGTGCCAGAAGAGCGCCATCCCGGTGAACTGGCCTGTTGTTGGGATGCTTCCCTTCCTCGTGAGGAATCTGTACCACATTCATGACAAAGTCACCGATATGCTCCGTGAGGCGGGATGCACCTTCAGGATCATCGGCCCGTGGTTCCTCAACATGAACTTCTTGGCAACCTGCGACCCAGCCACTGTCAACCACTGCTTCAACACTAACTTCAACAACTACCCCAAAGGCAGCGAGTTCGCCGAGATGTTTGACATCCTAGGTGAGGGGCTGCTTGTGGCAGACTCTGAATCCTGGGAGTACCAACGGCGTGTGGCGATGCAAATATTTGCTAGCCGTGCCTTTCGGTCTTTCTCCATGTCCACCATCACGAGGAAGGCCGGCACAGTCTTGTTACCCTACCTTGACCACATGGCTAAGCATGGCTCGCAGGTTGAGCTGGAGGGTGTCTTCATGAGGTTCTCACTCGATGTCTCATACTCAACTGTGTTTGCAACTGACCTTGACTGCTTGTCTGTGTCTCGGCCGATCCCTCTGTTTGGCCAAGCCACAAAGGAAGTGGAGGAGGGAATGCTATTCAGGCATGTCGTGCCACCGAGCTTGTGGAAGCTGTTGAGGATGCTCAAAGTTGGGAGTGAGAAGAAGATGGCGGACGGAAGGGTTGTGGTCGACCAATTCATCTACGAGGAAATCTCGAAGCGGAAAGCACAGGCGGACAAGGAAAGCCAGGGAGACGTGCTGTCCATGTACATGAAATGGCCCATGGATCCCAGCATGAGTGAGCAGCAGAAGACCCAGTTCCTGCGCGACACGGTGGTGGGGTTCATCTTCGCTGGGAAGGACCTCGTTGCTGTCACGCTCACATGGTTCTTCTACATGATGTGCAAGCACCCGCATGTCGAGGCGAAGATCCTGGAGGAGATCAAGGCCCTGCGGGGCACCACATGGCCAGGGAACCTCTCTGTCTTTGAGTGCGACATGCTCCGGTCTGCTATTTACCTGCAAGCCGCGCTCCTCGAGACACTCAGGTGACACATCTTTCAGCTTTTGTGTAGCTCCTCCTAACCACCTGACTAACCCAGGCACTGTGCCCCCTCTGTTTCAGGCTCTTCCCAGCTACTCCGTTCGAGGAGAAGGAGGCCCTCAACGACGATGTCCTGCCAAACGGTACCAGGGTGAGCAAGGGCACGAGGATCGTCTTCTCGCTGTACGCCATGGGGAGGATTGAAGGGATATGGGGCAAGGACTGCGCGGAGTTCAGACCAGAGCGGTGGGTTTCCAAGAGCGGGCGCCTTCGCCATGAGCCGAGCTACAAGTTCCTGGCCTTCAACTCGGGGCCCAGGAGCTGCCTGGGGAAGGACCTTGCCCTCAACAACATGAAGATGGCAGCTGCTTCCATCATACACAACTTCAAGGTCGAGCTGGTGGAAGGCCATGCCGTGATGCCCGAGAGCTCCGTGATACTGCACACACGGAACGGGATGATGGTCAGGCTCAAGAGAAGGGAGACAGCTGCCGCTTGATTCTTACTGCTATCTGTTCTTATTATTTTGCTTCATATATGCACATGAAACTAGATGAAGGAGAATGGAATATTTACAGGTGCCAGACATAGCTTGATGTGTTTGAGATTGTCGCCGTGCCAACGGGGTGATTGGTCGTGTGATGGTCTGTTACTGTTACAGTAGTTATTTTCCTGTAAAAATTGTACCCATGTAATTATAAACATATGCATCTTTTGTGTATTTCTTGGATGGTGTTTGCTGTGTTTGAGATTGTCACCATGCCAACGGGGTGACTGGTTGTGTGATGGTCTGTTAGTTATTTTCATGTAAAATCGTACCCATGTAATTATAAACATATGCATCTTATGTCTGGCACCTGTAAAATATTCCATTCCTTATCCGGATCATCAAATGTCAGCTCCAGAAGTTATCCCGTCAGATCATACGTTCTCTCTGCTTTTTAAACAAGCATTGGCATTGCCCCCTACTCAGTGTTCTCCTTTTACCATCTAGCAAATGTATAGCTAGAAGAACATAGCCTGAAGTTGATGATCATCGCAGAGTGGTTACTGAAAAGTACACTAAGCTTTAGGAAGATGAAAAGTGTGCTTTAGAGTATAAAGGAATTCTGAAAAAAATCACTCATGCACGTACGTTCATTTGTTTTCGATAAGTACCCATTATTTTGTTTTAAATTGTGTACCAATTATAGTTTTCTTAAAACATGCTTGTTTGTGTCTTTTACGGAAAAAAAATAGATTTATTCTTTTTGCAGTGTTTTTGCATCAAAATTAAAGCATAAGAGTACACCGAGATTTGGTGCACATGAACACTAGTGATCCCGTTCTTTCAAAAAAATGAAATCATATTTCCGAGCTTCAAAAAAAATTGGAAAAAATATCCGGATGTAGACAATGATTTATACCACAAACATGCAAAATATCATTTCAAATACTTTGCATTACGAGATACACAAAAATGAGAAAATTATGGATCTGAGTAAGTATAGTTTCAAATCTTCAAATTTTATCTGATTTTGTCATTTTTAGCCCATAATATAAAGAATTTCAGTTTGCGATTTTACAAATTTGTAGGATACAACATCAACTATGCCTAGAATTTATTTTCAGTTTTTTCTGAAACTTCTTAATATGATTTTTTATTCTATTTTTAAACAACGAGATCACTGGAGCTTTGGTAGCTAAAGACACTGTCCGCTAACAGGTGTTGTTCTTCAGAGGTTTCAGGTTCAGTTCCTGAGACACCCCTCCCATGCGCCGGCTTCGCTGCTCCTTCCTCCCCCTCACCGGCCTCCTCCACCTACCTTGTGCCTCACCGCGACCCGAGCGCCTCCCGGATCCCTCCACCCCCATCGCCAGTCCCTGCCCACCGCAAAGACCACGCCGCCCCTGCTCTTCCACGGCGACGACCTGCGCAAGGCTCCGCTCGCGGCCGGATCCGGAACGACGGCGCGGCGGCACCGCATGCACCACGACGTTGAACTAAACCCAGCAACCTGATAATAAAAACCAAATGTCTCAGAAGCACGCGACCACTCTCATCAAGTCCCTGTGCGCGAGCGGCGCGCTGTGCCATGCTCGCGTCCTGTTCGACGAAATGCGCGACCGGGACGTCGTGGCGTGGACGGCCATGCTCTCTGGTTACGCCTCCAACGGCTGCCACAGAGATGCGCTGGTCCTCTTCCGCGGCATGCTCGCGGCGGGCGTTGGCCCCAACGAGTTCACGCTGTCCAGCGTCCTGACCGCGTGCCGTGGCAGCGCAGCGCCCCGTGGCTGCGATCCATCATCGTTGCACGCCGTCGCGGTGCGGCGGGGCGTGGATCACATGCCTTACATCGTCAACGCGCTCATTGATGCCTACGCCTCCCACGGAGAGGGCGTGGATGACGCGAGGATGCTGTTTGATGCGTTGGGCAGCAGATGCACGGCCGCGTCATGGACGTCGATGATCGCCGGGTATGCCAGGTGGGGTCAGGAGCACGTGGGGCTAAAGTTATTCCAAACAATGATTCAGGTATGATATCTCTGACTAAGTGACCGCTAAGTGCTACTCCCTCCATCCCAAGGCTTAAGGCCTGTTTTTTTTTTTTGAAAAGTCAAGCCACGAAAAGTTTGACCAAACTTTTAGAAAAAAATATCAAGAACTATTAGATTATATAGATACCATGTGAAAATATATTTCATGATTTATGGAAGGGTATGGATTACGCATTGTAATATTAATATTTTTCTCTAAAAACTTGGTCAAACTTTAGATAGTTTGACTTTTGAAAAAAAATATAGGCCTTAGGCCTTGGAAGGGAGGTAGTATCTATTATCTTTGCTGCTCCGCTCTGAACCATTTCATATCAGTTAGCAGTGTTTTGATAATCTGGACAGAGGATCTCTTTTATTGCGGATGCTCTTTGGGTATGATTTTATAAAATCAAATATACCCTTCATTGTTGTACTACGTGTTGTCCTAGAATAAGTCAAATATTATCTAGATTTTCCACATGAAATTGGTATTTCTATGTTCATTATGAAGTAGGAGTTTTGTAACATAGTGTTACCTTTACTCCTTTAGAACTCTAGTAATGCCCCAAACGACACCAGAGGTTTCTAGTGTCTAAACTTTGGATCACCGTGGCGTTCATTTTATGATTTTGGCACTCTTCGAGTTGATGGTTAGTTTTGGAGCTCAATATGAACTGAGTTCGTGTACAATGATAACAGATTAACAGTACAAGTAGCAAACATGTTATTGTACAATATTATCATTGTTATCCCCTAGCAAATGTTGAAACACCATATGCTATCTTTGTCAATTTTGCTTACGGTTCTTAATATAGTTCACATGATGAATTTATTGCCAAGCATGCATTTTTTTCATGGCCCATCATCTGCTTTTTCTTTAGTGTAGGTTGGCGTTGAGCTGAGCCCATTTACATGCTCTATTGCAGTACATGCATGTGTTTCTATAGCCAACTTATGTATCGGACAGCAGCTTCATCTACTGTCCATAAAGAAAGCTATCAGTGCGAACCTTGCTGTTACCAATGCTCTGATTGACTTGTACTGCAATTGTGCACACCTCTTGGGTGCAAGGAGGCTTTTTGATGAAATTCCCCAGAAGAATTTGGTCACCTGGAACACCTTGATTGCTGGGTATAGCCAATGCAATCCACTTATGGCTTTGCAGCTTTTTCCTGACATGAATCTTCAGCCGAATTGCTTCACCCTGACTAGCATTACATCGGCATGTGCTGGCCTTGCAGCTCTGAGACTCGGGAAGCAGGTCCATGGGGCTGTCCTTCGGAGAAACTATGGCGAGGACATAAAAATGAGCAATGCCCTCATGGACATGTACTCCAAGTGTGGGAGCATAGCAGATGCAAAGAGAATGTTCAACAGGATGGGTTGCAAGGATAAATTATCATGGACATCAATGATTGCTGGGTATGGAATGAATGGGCACGGCCATGAGGCCATCCAGCTTTTCAGTTCCATGATCCATGCTGGGCTGCGTCCTGACCATGTTGTTTTCCTGGCCCTTATAAGTGCTTGCAACCATGCTGGTTTAGTAGATGAAGGATGGAACTTCTTCAGGTCAATGACATCTGAGTATAAGATGCAGCCTAAGAACGAGGTTTACGGATGTGTCATCAATCTCCTTGCTCGTGCAGGGAGGCTGAGAGAAGCATTTGATCTTATCAATAGAATGCCATTTGCTCCTGATGAATCTATTTGGGGAGCATTGCTTGGTGCCTGCAAGATGCACAAGAATGTGGAGCTGGGTAGACTGGTTGCAGGGAAGATCATCGAGGTCAATCCTGATGGAGCAAAGACTTACATCCTACTTGCGAATATATATGCTTCTGGTAGCAAATGGGGTGAGTATGCTGTCACGAGGAGGCTGTTGAGAGGCATAGGGAGCAGGAAGGAGGCTGGAATGAGCTGGATAGACATAAATGATAAGATGTATAGCTTTAACATAGCTGACAGTAGCAGCCGTCAAGTTAGTTTGGCAGATGAGGTACTGCAGATCTTGGCTCGACACATGCATGACGCTGGAACTGTTTTTTCACAGGATGTTTTCAGTTACATGAGCAGTTTGTGCTGCGATGATTCATTAGTTGGAGAAAAACACTTGCAGAAATGAGTGCTGCAGGTTGTGATGCTGATAGTACCTGTTCAGAGGTCAGAGCCAAGCTACTCTGAACTCAGGTTAGACCATCCACAGTGTGCTGGAAAATTGGTTTGAAGGCTTCATGGAATTGGTTCAAATCATTGGAGCTTGGTCAATCATGGTGTCAGAAAGGAAAGCGAACCATATTGTTTGTTTGTTTCAAAGGAATCAACGTGGAAAACTTGGCTCACATTGCAGAGAAGAACAGTAGAGAGAGATTGCTGGACACAAAAAAAAGCCAGTAAAAGTAAGGCTGCATGCGTGCATTTATTAATCATGGGCCAATTCAAAAACCAATTTTAACATTGGGGTGAAACAAGAGAAATTCCAAGGCCTGCCATTTTTTCCTGAGAGTCGGTTCAATGTTGTGGATGGTCTTAAAGAAAATCTAGCACAGTTACATTTCAGCTTCAGCAAAAAATTGAAGTAGTTGAGTAAGGAACACAAAGGAATATTCTTACACCACAGTTTCCTTTTCTGTTTCATGATTTCCTCACCTGCACCTAAGCAAAAAAACTTAACGGGGGCCTACATTTGTCCTCCTCATTTTTTTGTTATAAAGATTCAAGTGTTAATCCTGGAGTTAAAATAGTTGAGGACTGAACTTATTCAGGTTTGTCCTGAATTGGCATTGGAGTTGATATCAGATGCAACATTCAAAAGCTTTGCCCCAATCTATTAATTAAGAGAGAGACCATTTTGTTAGTACTAATGATCAGAGAAATGTGAAAGAAAGCAGCACCCGCTTGTTGCTGCACTTCTCCAATGGATGGTGGCCGCTTGGAAACCACAAGGATGAGTTGTTCAGTAGGTATGACTGCTCTAGCAACAGTTTTAATTTGAAGTCCCATTTTTTCCATACATATGTAATATTCTCTACGTTTAGCTGCAGTTTTAGGCTGTCAACATGCACTGCTCTTTTAGGCTATTAATATGCACTTGTCACCTAATCATATTGTAATTCTGGGCATACATAAAGATTTGCATTTGTCAAACTTATGAATGAACAACTGATCAATACATAACAAATAGTAATGGATGCTTCTGATTTTGGTACATTCACATGTTTTCTGAATGATCCAACAAAAGGTATCCATATACCGCTCTAATAGCACACGATGATATTAACTGAACTACGAAGTTATGCACATACGCACAACTTAAAAGCAAACCTATATAAATCTTAAATGTTATATATTAAAAACATACGTTATGTTGTGATCAACGGCCAGCAATGTGTTATGTTTACAATTTTGAGACTTTACTCCTTTGTATCCGCAAGCCCTTCATTTCCTGCCAGCCTCAAGTACTTGTCCTTACGCTTGAGCTTGGTGGATTGAAACCCAAGAACCCTACCAATCTCACCCTGCACCAAGTTGGCCACCTCGTAGCTCTCGCATCTCTTCCCGTCGATCACCATCCTGGTTGGCATCTTGTCCATGAACTGAACGTCATAAGCCGGGCGTGGGTTCATGAAAAAGTAGAAGTGGTCTAGATACTTGGACCTGCCAGTGGAGGTGCCGTGGAACATGCTGGACCAGTTCACCAGTGCGACTGGGTAGACCTCATCAACGAGCTCAACAAACAGATGGCTGAAGCGAAGCAGGTATGGCTCCCGGCATGTGGTCCCCTCAGGGCAGACTACCAGGTCCCCCTGCCTCAGTGACTGATCCATCCTCCGCCGGTCCTCATCTCGGTTTCGGGTCAACCGGACAGTCCTGATCGGTGATATGAGCTCAGTTACACGGCTGACACTGTACGTGACAGCCGATACCTGCTTGTTCAGCATTGCTGAGATGTAGACCGGGTCGAGAAGTGTGCGGTGGTTGCACACATAAAGGTGGCCCTGTGGGCTGGGCTGGGCATCTGGTTCAGAGCCCACTTGGCTAGTGTGGACCGGTGAGTTGATGACCCGGGTCGTTACTCCAATCACTGACCCAATTGCAATGGCGATCGGATACGGTAGCTTCACAAAGATTAATGTCCGGAGCAAGGTGAGGGGGAGGGCTAGTGGGAGCCACATGAACATGGCTAGGGTGGCTTGTGGGGTAGGCCTAAAGGCCAGCCTGCCATCATGGAAGATCAGGGGCCTTGGGTACTGGTCTCTTGGCAAGGCTGACCATTTTCTCTTTTCTTCTGGTGTCACCAAGTATACTTCCTGCAAATGAGAAGGAAAACTTATACTTATTAGATTTCACCACCCCAATGGTTTAAGCTGGACCTATTTTCCCTGTAAACAATTTGCAAACTAAAGTACAACAAAGTACAAATTGACAAACTGAAAACCTTTTTCAAGGTAGAAGGTAAATTGTTAGATTAACTCTGGGAGCTAGTTCAGGAAAACTGCAACCAATAAAGTATTCTTCTGTGCTTTCTAACATTTTTTTTGTAGATTATAAGTAGTCATGGTTTATTCTTTCTTGTAGCCAATGTTGAGCTCTTCAACTATTCTTACTGTTTACAAGCTATGTATTTCTTCATCAAGGGAGCATACATAAGATTAATCCTTTAGTTCTAAAATCTTCCATTCATAAGAGAACTCTTCCTGAACGGACTTTTTTTTGCATATCCTATCTACTAACTGGTTAGAATTAATTATATCGGAAGTGAAGAAAGGGTTCTCTTCTTACAAACAACAGGTATCAAGTAACTAGCTTCTCAGTTTCTCTCCAGTGAGGAAGCCACTTCTGAGCTACATGCACAATCTGATCATTTTGATCTAATCAAGTGAGTAAACTAATTTATCAAATAACTCTGTGCGTCCTTCCTGTATTTCTTTTCGTGGTCTCGAGCTTGTGAGAGAAATAACATCATGAAGCCTAAGATCAGCCTTCAATGTTCAACTAATCAAGTAAAACTCGAATGGACTAATTGGCTTACGAGTTGTAACAAAAAACTATCGCATAGATGAACAAAGCGAAGAGGGTAAAAGACATGATGCAGTGTATTTCGGCAAGACAAATCATACATTGTCTTGCGATGAGCTATCCTTTACATGAAGCTTCACTGATTGCAAAGCTGTTTAAATTTCTAAGCACGTATGTTCCCTTTTGTCCATCTTAAGGTGTCATATCTGTTACCTTTTCAGGGGGCCTTCAACTACCACCTGAACTAACTTGTGTAAGTAAGATGTCCTTTAATTATGTGAGGATGGTAGTTATATTGAGTTAAGTAAGTCAAGAAGTGCATAAATACATGTCTTGTTGTCCTGCGGATAGTGATGCTTAACTGCATGTTATGTGGTTTTGAGCCTGTACAGTGTGAATGGCTATAACATTTAGCTCATACTTTTCGTAGGTGCATGATTTGTGTATAGTCCATGTCGTGAGCTAGCCTCGCTAGTTTCAGATATTCAGTTACATATAATTTGTGCAGTTCTAGGATGATGTGTACTGTGTACATATGGATATACATGTTTAAAAATCTATGTGTACATATGGTGGGTATATGTATCCATAACTGATTTCGAAAATGTTAACTACTGTGAGAGTAACAACACATATGCTCAGTAATCTGTATGACGTTAAACCTACTCGCCTCCGTCCTGAAAAGAGTGTTGCAGATTTGTCTAAATTCGGATGTATCTAGACACTACTTAGTACTCCCTCCGTTTAGAAATATAAGATGTTTTAGCTTTGTGAAGTAAATGTATCTAGACACCTTTTAGTGTGTAGATTCATTTGAACTTACACACTAAAAGGTGTCTAGATACACTAGCTTCACTAACCTAAAACATCTTATATTTCCAAACAGAGGGAGTATATAGATACATTCAAATTTGCGACATCCTTTTCAGGATGGAGGGAGTATATAAATTTGTGAAATGGGATAGCTTGTGGATGGTTATTTACTGGAAAGTATCAACAATGAAACACCTTTCATCTTACAAGTGATACAAGTGAAAATCTGGTGATGGTCGTAACCAAAATAGCTTGAGCTGCTTCCAAACCCAATCATCTCTGTTTGGTCCATCTTTTCCCGCGCTAGCCTTGTTTCACTCTCCTTTTCCAATAAACCAACATAACGCCCTCTTATCATCTTCACCTCCCTTCCCATGACCACTTCCAGCCCCATATACTCCTTAAGAAATGGTTCCACCATTACCCTAGGGATAAGCCTACAAACCCCTACCACCCTCTTCACCCCTCTCAGCACCTCAAGTCCTTCCCTCCCTACATCCTCTAGGAAATACTTGGGCAGCGTCGCCCTTGCAACCCTTGTCACCTTCTCCTCCCGTAAACCCATGAAGCACACCATGACCATGATCTGTAGTTCTACTTCTTGTGGCAGGCAACATAACAAAGGGTAGAAGCATAGTAGGATGAGGCCTCTTAGGAAACTACCTGCCTCTATTGCAACAAGCATGAAATAAGGGAAGGTAGATGGAGACCTCAGGAGACCTCCTTGGACATCTAGGATTAGAGTTTTGTTCTGCAGGTGTTCATCATCTTGTGGAGCCTGCAAGAATGTCTGGATGACCTGTGGATTGGTAGATATGCCGCTCGAGCTTTGCGGGTGAAGGTGCTGGTCTGACATTGAACCTCCAAAGAGTTATACGTGCTGTGTTGCTTCAAGCTAGTTTATTTGATGCAGATTGTAAGGTGCAACTATCGGAGGTGTCATATATATATGCAGCTAAAGCCTATACTAGATGGTGAAGTGGGCATATACAATTGTTGCAAGAACATTAAGTTCTGATCCCAAATTAGTCACAAGTTCTGACTTGGTTTAACACTCTTAAATCTGTCGCTTCACATCAGTGTCAGACTGAACCAGGATTACTTAAGCCTTACTCAGCAGCTAAGGACATCGATTTGCTGACGATAGTGATCATAAAATATGTGCGTTTACCACCCACCCTGGTTAGGATAAGAAAAAGGTGCCAAGCAATTGACCATGATTTTTCACCTGAACGATGCATGTTAAGGTCACTGTCTGTCTGTCTCTATGTTTGTAGTTGTATGTCTTTCTATACTTTTGAGTGCCAGAGATTTAAAACTTTTGATCTAGCTCTGTTCTGTATTGTGCACTGTTCATTTTGCCCGTGTAATTGATGCATCATGCACGGCTATTGATGTGATTTGATCTCACGACCTGTACATATTCTATACCACAGTATGCAGAATGTAATTTTGGCATGCTCACAGGCCACATGATCTAACAGTGGTCAATGCATGTCTCTGTGCTGGTAGTATTGTTGGTGAGGTTATAAAATGGAAAAGTAATATATTTGGTGGAGGCTTGATCTCTTCATTGTTTCAAGCCTGGAAGAAACCTAGCCGAGGATGACCTCTCACCTAAAAGCTAGAGCAATCTGAGGTATGTATCCGCGGGTCATTGATTGGATTTTATCTCTCCATTTGCTTTTAACATTATGGTTTCACACTGTATTTTTTTTCCAAAGCAGAGTTGATATATGAATTGCCTACATACTCTTGGTCGTCAGCAAGGGTGCAAGTGGGGGCAGGACAGCCTGCTAATTCGCAATCCTGCCACCAAGAGATTCCGCATGTTGGCGGGAAAAAAAAAGTAGCATATCTCTCCTGATAGAATCCTTGGCGGTGCCACTGCCAACTCCACGCTCCAATGATCTCTCCTTCCATCACCGTCCACATCTGCAAGGTGCGTTGTGAAAAGCCTGGTCCTCACGAATGTACTCGAGATCAGTCACCATCTGAAATCCATGTACATTGTTTTGCTGTCATGATTCTACTCTTAGAACAGGTATAGGGACCAGTTTAGAAGAATCAAAGTTGGAGCATTAAGCTCTGTATCAGCACCTACTAGACATAGTGAAATTGACCAGTGCCACCCCCCATAAATTAGCAGATAGCTCTTTGACAACTTAACTAGTTGGAGCTCAATATGGAGACCATGAACTCGATATAGCATAGGATGAAGGTTGTAAGAATCATCAGAGCTACTTTGATTTGTATTGGAAGGGAGAATCGTGTACACTCTGTGGGACTGCTATGACTAGACAGGTATAATCATAGGATCACTGATACTTCACCTACTGAACTTCAAGAGTCTCAACTAATAACCCATAACATGCCTTGAGTATAGTCAATCAGACGCGCCTATTTTCTTAACATGTAACTGTACCTGGCCTTCTGCTCACTCTGAAATATTTGCACTGTCATTCTAATGCTACTTTTTGATATTTGTGGTTATTTTCTTTTCGTCAGAAGTTACCAGGTGTTGGTGGTTTAGATGATGCTAGTAGTATTTTGCAATCAGTCTCTGCTCACCTATATCAGTTTGGTTACATGCAAACTCAGAAATAATGATGGGAGTTTTTGTACTACTGAAACGTCTCATTTTTCTCTCTGGAAGTGTAATTAAAATGATTGAGTTTGAGGACGGGTTGCGAGAGAAGAGGAAATTACATAAGAAATGCATAATCGTCATTCACTCAGGACTCATTATCTCGTTGCTTTCTCCTAACCCGAATGTTCTCCAAGCACAGTTGATATTCTACGCCTTAATACAAATGGTTCAAGAGGGTTTAGGGTTTAAGTTTCATGCGATTTTTTGGAAGATGTGTAGAAAGTGGTGATATTTAACAAGCGACCAGTGTGCCCCGCCTACCAGCGGTGCTTTCTTTTGTAATGGGACCAGTGCTGTTGTTGGTGGTCAAGTGACAGATCTTGAAATAAATAAATAAGTACTCCCTCTCGTTTCAAAATATAAGATGTTTTAGGTTTGTGAAGAAGAAAGTAAAAGTAAATCTTTTCTTTATTGGTAAAAATGCCACACTTGCACAAACAGTTAGAGTGAGAGCGTGTATGTGTAGTTGAATTTTATGTTTGAATGAGAGCGCGTACTCATGTAGTTTGAATGTTTAATCTTTGAATATCCAACATGCATCAGATGTCACTCTTGCAACCGTTTAAAAAAAATCAGAAAGCCAAACTCGGCAACCATTTTTAATCACAATAATGACACTTGCAACCATTTAAAAAAATCACAGTCGACGCAAATGGTTTTTTCTTGGGTAGTTGTGGCATACCGTATGTCTCTGATGCATCCATGACAGAGGTCGAGCGCTTCAAGATGGTTTGATCCTGGCGGGTCAGATTCGATGCAATAGGCTGGAAGTCAATTCGGACTGCCAAGAAGTGATCGACGTGATGCAAAATGGTGGTAGATCATATGGACCTGCAGTGTCATAGTTTTGTTTCGGTCCTTTTTGTGCTTTGTCCTAGGGAAGCCAATATAGTGGCAGATAGCTTAGCTAGACATTCAGAGAGATCTATGTCGACTGTTTGGCATGAGGATCCCCTGATTTCTTAGTTTCTATTCTATCAGATGATGTATTTATTATTGCCAAAGTAAAAAAGTATAGCCATGTTGGCTTTCCTTCAAAAACAAAATCACAGCCATTTGCATCTGGGCCTCTATTTCCGGCCCAAACGTAGCATCGAAAGTCATAAGCCCATACGCCCCTGAACCCTCGCCTCCCATACACTCTCCTCTAGCATCTCTCTCTCTCTCCCCCCAATGGCCTTCGCGCATGTGCGCCGTCTCCTCCTCCACCCCGCCGCCGGAGCTCCGGCGAGATCCTTCTACGCCCAGCCTTACCAAGGTACGCGTACCTCCCTCCTGACCCGGGAACCCCGCGCTTCCTTTTCCGCAGTTCGTTTCTCTGAGCGGAGTTGAATTCCTGCGCGCGCGCAGCCAAGGTCGGCGTGGTGGAGTTCCTGAACGGGGTCGGGAAGGGCGTGGAGACGCACGCCGCGAAGCTGGAGGAGGCCGTGGGCGGAGATCTCCAGAGGCTGCTCGAGACCCGCACGCTGCGGCTCAAGAAGCTCGGCATCCCCGTCAAGCATGTGCGTCTCCCTCTTCCAGTCTTCCAAACATTCCTTACGATTCTGTTCTTGTGGTATCTGTAGTTCCGTACAAGGCATCGGTGTGATTGCTTCCTATGTTAGATTCTGCTTCTACGGGGCATTTCGTTCAATTTCGTTGTAAATGTAAGAGTTTGGTTAGGTCTGTTCTATTTGTGATGGTTGGATTACAGTAGTTTGGTGTTAGATGGTTCACGTGTACGTTTGATGACTAGTATCTGATTTTCTGGTTAGATTTGCACAGCAAACCAGGGAATTTTGTTTGTAGAAAACTTATAATCACTTTGGTTCCTGCCCAACATTCCAAGCTAAACCCTGATTATACAGTTTTCTCAAAATTCAGTAAATAATCCCCATTTGATAATTCACCGCACTTTGTTCTCTGAAAGAGTGGATTCTATTTTTTACCCCCAAGTATGTTATTTGCGACAGCAATTGCCTGATTTAGTAGAAACTCCTCCCACTTACCCCATTTAGTGAAGTATGTGCCACATTTTACCCATTTTAAGAATTATAAAAGTGTTCTGTCAGTTGAGGCCTGGTCGTCAGGTCTACATGGTGTGCCACATCCGAGACATATTTTGTCCGTGTTTGTTCTGATGTTCACCACTCCCTCCCCATCTATAGCTTCTTGCCTAAACATGATCGCAGCCTGCATACACAGATCAATTTTCATCTATAGCTTCTTGTCTAAACATGGCCGGTATAGAGAAAGCTAAACACGTAATATTATCCCATTGCCCTTGCTGGCGGCAGCGTAGGAGTTGTCTTTGGTGAAGACAACGCTGCTGTTGCAGCGTGGAGGAGGTCAATCTGCCATCTGCGTGCTGATGTCATGTTGTGCTAGGAGAAGTTGCCAGTGTTCAGCATGCTGGCGTCGGCCATGGCAAAGTTAATGCTGCGCGTAGAAGCACACGGGGAGCGTGGCGCCGTGCCTTGTATGCCACCGGCATAGGCATTCTGGTTGCCGAAGGCCGAAGTTGCCTGCTATGTTCAATCAAATGCACAAATAAAGTAAGGGCTTCTAAAAGTACCACCAAACAACATTACATTACAAATTTTACTAAATGGGGTAACCAGAAAGAATTCTAGTAAAATTAGGTAATTTCTGTCACAAATCACAAACTAGGGGGTAATAAAATGGAATTCACTCTTTCTGAAAACTGCACCATACCAGGTTTTATTTTAAACAGTGTAAAAAAATAATGACGGTTCAACACATACCAGGAATGTATCATCCCACAGAAAAGCCTCATATGCGCAATCCATATGAGGAACATGACTGCTGTGTTGTTACAACTGATGGCAAATCTCTAACTTGACAATGCTTCGAGAAATAACAAGGCCGTTAATCTTTGAAGATAAACATCCCTCCCCATTCCTCCCCATCCATAAATGTTTTGAGATCCTGATGTTATTTAATCCATGGAGAAATCTTCTCAGTTGTAGCAACTTGAAACACAATATAATAGATTAGATGCGCTGAACATGCTGAATTATATTGAAAACTAAGATTAAGATATCTTGAAAAAATTTAAGTGCACATGGGCCGAAATCTTTTCTTCAACTTTAAGGCTGTTGCATTGGGAATTAGGAAGTCATGTATGTGTTCTGTTGTTCCATTTGTCATATGTAAAAATCGAATTTGCACTTGCAGAATGAGGTGAATGCATTTGCAGTCCAATAACTGCAGTAGGGTTTTACAAAACTGAAACTATGAACTAGGTAAAATCATTTTTATTGCCTAGAAGTACAGTTTTTCTAGTTCCTGAATACCTTTGAGGCAATTCCTTTTCAATTGATGGCTACTGACATGTTTGGAGTGTCATTTAGTTGATTATTATGTTTCCTAGGGTAGAGAGTAGGTAGCTTGTTCATCTGTGGATACTATTTAAAAACTTTTTATTTAATAAAAAAAGTTTGATGTTTGAATCCTAGAAATACTGTGAGAAGTGTTCTAGAGAACAGCAACTAGCCCACACAGTTTTTCAAAGATGGTTCACAGCTTGCTAACTGCTCATTACCACCATTATGATTAAATGTGAGTTCAACTGGTAGAATCCTTACTAGATACTCATGCTTCTAACTATAAATACAATAAAATTATGTTTGGGTTAAATTACTAATTTCCCTCATTTCTTTTCCTTCGTTGTGGTGCAGAGAAAGTTGATTTTGAGTTTTGCTCACAAGTACCGTCTTGGTCTTTGGAAGCCCCCAGCAGAAGCCAGGAAAGCGCAGTGAAGTTGGTTTGTTCTTCAAATGTCCACATCGACAACTATGTGCTGATATGGGGTTGAAGCATATGTTTGGGGCACTGAATAGTTGTGTTAAGTTTCGATGCCACAATGAGAATGTTGTCTGATAAGCTCTTTTGCGGACCCAACCAATAACTGGCCCTCTTGATGGTGAACTTTTGTACTAGCAAGTATTTCTCTTTGTTAGGGTTGGTGTCCTGATATTTGTCTAGAACTTCTCCTTTTTAGGGAGAAGCATCATTGTAGTATTGTTCTAAAATCATTTGGCTCACATACTTCTCTTGCCCTTTGTTGTCCCTGATGCTATGTTAGTTGGCCTTATTGGTTATACCAGAAAGAGTTCTTTGCATTAGTATTTCGTATCGCCCATTATGTCTGGCCAGTTTTTAAATCCATGGTAAAAACTTAAAACTGCACGAGGAGGATTAACCAGGCTGTTCAGCTCTGAGGAGCAGACTCTGCAGCATCAAGTATATGTGGTGTATGGTCAGGATAGATGCAGCTCATGTCGGTGTTGTAAGTACTATGAAGTGCCTGAATTTCCATGTTTTTCAGTCCAGAGAACCGGAAACGTCCGTGACATCAGAACTTTTCTGGTTCGAGATAAGTGAGAGACAAGAAATTCCCTATTCCTGATGAACGGTGAGTTCCTGACATTCCAGCCAACGCTGTGTTCACCAATCTCCGAGACATTGACAGTCAGCCAAGACATTAAGAACCGTGATGTTAGCAGTCGTCCATTAGTGGAGACTGTAATATCATGTTAGTTTAGTTTTTTTTTTTTTTTGCAAATGAGTTTGCAGTTGGTAGATTGGAGAAATTAGAATGATCATCAACATGAAAGGCAAACTCTCTCGTGGGTTTGACCACCAAACATTTTTTTTATCTGATCATGGGGTGAAAGCCTGTTACTCTCGATTAACTTGGCCCGCATACGGGGACGTCCACCCTACTTTCGGCCCACCAGTCGATACGGGATCCGCTGGCTTGCGGCTGGGCATCGAGCTTCAGACTGGTTCGTTTCTTTAGTCCCACATCGCTAACCGAGGGAGAGCCGAACCAGTTTATAAGCCCCGCGCTGCGGCATGAGTCGTCCCTTCAGGGACATCCGATAAAATTGGAACGATACAGAGAAGATTAGCATGGCCCCTGCGCAAGGATGACACGCACAAATCGAGAAATGGTCCAAATTTTTTTGAGGATTCGCGCGCTGGTCCCTGGAGCCTTCGTTCTGAGTCGTTGTGTCTACTGGTTTCTTACAGAAAGGCTCTCGTAGTTCTCGTTTTCGTCCAGTTAGGTCCTTCTGGTCCTTGCCATTTTCTTAACCATTCACGCGCCTGTCCTTGTAGGCTTGGACACTTCTTCCTAATCCCTGCATGTACTGTTTTTTTACAACAAGATACTCATACTTTTCATTTTCGTCCAGTTAGGTCCTTGCAGCTGCCATTTCAATTTCCAGCCCCTGTAGCATCATAGTGTCAGCTGCCAATTTCAACTGTTGAAACATGACACGTCTTGTTGTCGCGTGTGCACGTCAAAATAGATGCATAACCCTTGGGATTCTAGTTGCTTTTTTTAAATAATTTTGTATTCAAGTAAATCTCCTATACGTAGTGCGTATGAGCGCATCACATGTATACATGTGTATCTGCCTATTTAGTTATGCTGATGTACGGTAGAGAGTTGTCCTTGTGAGATTGGATACGAAAATTTTATGGATCCCAAAAGACCAGCGTAGTACCAAAGCAGCAACTTCTTTCAATAGTACTCTCTTCAGTTCGATTTATTAGACGCGTACATAGTTTAAGAACAACTTTGATTAATAATTTTAGTCAATAAATTTTATATAATATGTCATAAAAATTATACTGTTGAATTCATCTTCAAAAATAGTTTTTAATGATATATTTTGGGGACATATATTGCATATTTTATTGGTTAAAATTATTGATCAATTTTTTTAAACTACATGCGTGCCAAATAAACCGGACCGAAGGGAGTACATACTTGTTCCTTTGCTTTCGATGTAGCCCTGGTTGGCTCGTGTTTTTCTCCTACCTTCTCATGAAGTGATCTTTTTGACCGAGGTTTTTCTGTCTATATTTACCCACAATACAGTTCGAACGATCCATCCATAAAGATTCAGAAGTAGTATATATCAAGACGTTTTTCAGCGTAAAAAATAGGTATAAACATTGCGATTAATTAGCAATTTTCATGTTAATGTAATACAACTAAATATCATCGACACCAACATTTCTAAGACTAACTAACATAGGCAAGCTAGACAAGTGACAAACACATAGGAGAAGACCGAGCAAATCTAGCTCAACTTCACATGCTTTGAACAAAAGGGAATCGATGGCAGGGCGGGAATCATGTGGCATCAATCTTACATCATCGCGTGGCATGGTGTTTGTAGTTGATGAAGATAAATATTCGCATGAGGTAGGGTTTTGGAGGCATGCTCTCCCGGACATGAACGTGGATGGCGGGACCAGCCAGGAGTAGCACAAAGATAAGAAAATGACTACGGTGGAGTGCTAGTGTGAGGAGACAACTACAATCTAATTGTCGGTGAGGGTTGGCGTCCACCTTTTATATAGTGTTCTTCGAGTAAGACATGGGGAGTAGTCCCCCGTTTGATTCGATAACATCCCAGTCTGCATGGGTCTAAGTCTAGATTGACTCGTTCATAGAATACAATGGACGTATGAGCAAGATTGGCGATAGAGGTGGAGCACATGTGAGCCACTACTCTTCTCATGCTCTAGTGACTGGTGGACAACTTCCATTATAAAGAGGTTCAACTCTCTTCTAACTGACAGTATGTTCGGTCTCATTTATGCACGATAAGAGGTGGGACTAATTTTTTTTGAGCACTTACTTGTTAAAATACCACCATTTTATAACTAAGAAAATTGCGATCAACCCCATCGAAGAACTATATATGAGCACTTCTGATGGTGCCTCCGGTTGATTATTATTTTTAGGAAATTTTGTTAAAGTGCCTTAACGAGGAGTATGATTTGATGCATATTAAGTAAATTGCTTCTATGTGGATGTTCATTTGGGTGCTGATAACCCACAAGTATAGGAGGTGTATCGTAGTACTTTCGACAAATAGGAGTGTCGATCCCAACAAGGAGCAGAAGATGCTGACTAGTGGTATGGAGTAGGAAATCTCTGTAAATACTTAGCAAACAGATTTTTAGGGGTTTTCTGATAAAGCAAAGAAATAAAATGCAAATAATAAAGACAACGAACAAATGCAGCAAGTTCCCAATCCTTTCTCAGCAAAGGACAAGCCGGTGGAAATACTTATCAGGACCAAACGTTCTCGAGGACACATGAGAATTCTATCAAGTGCTTTCGCTTCAAATAGCTGAGTATCCTTCTTTGGTGTTGTAAATGTTGTGTGGGTGAACTTATGCTAATGTACCGACCTTACTTGGACTAATACATACTTGTGATTAAACCCTCTGCAAGCATCCGCAACTATAGGAAAGCAATTAAGATATAAACCTAACCACAACCTTAAACTCTGAGATCCTACGCTCCCTTATGCAATGGTGTCTTAACGGGGGTTCATGTTTCTGTCACTCCGGCAACCCTGATACGTCGTAAACGTATATATAATTTTTTATGCTTCATGCTTGTTTTATATCATTTGTCTTATGTTTTGTCTAAACTTTGAGGTATTTTTATACACTTTCTGGAACTAACCTATTGACAAGATGCCACAGTGCCAGTTGCATGTTTTCTTCCGTTTTTGGTTCTAGAAAAGGCAGAAAATCAATATCCTCGGAATTGGACAGGACAAAAGCCAATCTTCCTATTTTTCCTAGGGCAACACGGAACCACGAAGCAGAGATGGAGGAGGACACCAGGGTGGCCGCACCCCCTAGGCACGGGCCAACCCTGGTGGCACCCATAGGGGGTGTGGGCCCCCTGGATGCCTCCTCGCCTTGCCTCCTTCGCCTATAAAAGCCTCTCGGGGAGAAAACCCTCGATCATCTGACGGAAATCTACGAAAACCTCCACAATATCGCTGCCACCAAAGGGGAGATTTAGGGGACAGAAAGTCTCTGTACCGGCATCGTGCCGGGACGGGGAAGTGCCCCGGAGCCATATCCATCGATCTCCACCACCATCTCCGTCACCGTTGCTGATTCCCATGATGAGGAGGGAGTAGTTCTTCCTCGAGGCTAAGGGCTCTACCAGTAGCTATGTGTTCATTTCTCTCTATGCATGATCTTGTTGTGGTCATGAGCTTTGTAATATAGTAGATCTACCTTTCTATTCAAGTGCTTCAATAGATTTCTACTCTCCCCATGTGTGTGAAAGTGACAGCGTGCACGCCATGGTGGCACTTAGCCTAGAGTCTACATAAATACTCATTGTGCTTTAATAGATCTATGTTTTCCCCACGTGTGTGAAAGTGACAGTGTGCACGCCGTGTGTGGCACTTAAGCTAGATTATACATATATATATATATATTTGTTATGAGTTATATTTAGAGTTGAATGTCTCTATGAAATTGTGGTGTTTGTTTGAACCATCTAGCGCTCAAGGTGACAATGTGGGGTTATCTAGATTAGGGAAGGCCCTACCGTGGATTAGAGTGTCCAACCGGAGAGTAGTTAAGAGTAGTATCATGAGGAGAGGATATTTATTGAGAGTGTTCACTAGTGAAAATATGATCCCTAGGCCTTGTTTCTAAACATTGAAACACCGTTTGCATCTAGATCTGTTGCATGTTTGCTTGCTTCCATCTTTATTTCAGGTTGCCTTTAGTCTTACCTCACCGTCAAGATATATTATGGCACCGTTACCACTTGTATTTCACTATCTCTTCGCCGAACTAGTGCACCTATACACCTGACAAGTGTATTGGGTGTGTTGGGGACAGTGGCGGAGCCAGAAAATTAAACTTGTGTAGTCAATTGAAATTTGTGTAGTCAAATGTATCTATTTATATGAATTTTTTACATTTTTTTGCATGATTTAAGCATGTATACCCAAAATGCTGTGTAGTCAATTGACTACACAGTGTACTACGAGGCTCCGCCACTGGTTGGGGACACAAGAGACTTCTTGTATCTTGATTGCAGGGTTGCTTGAGAGGGAATACCTTTGACCAGTTCCTCCCCGAGTTTAATAAACCTTGGGTGATCCACTTAAGGGAAACTTCCTGCTGTTCTACAAACCTCTGCACTTGGAGGCCCAACAACTGTCTACAAGAATAGAAGTGCGTAGACATCAAGCTATTTTCTGGCGTCGTTGCCGGGGAGGTAAGGTAAAAGGTACTCACCCTCCGGTGTGAGTGCTCGAAGTTATTTCCTTTAAATTCTGCAATTTTGTCTTTTTGTTTCTTGTTTTCACTAGTTAGGCTTAATGGAAAACAACAAAAAAATTAGAGAGCTTTATAGTATTTATCTTGAGTTAGGACATGAAGTGTTTGAAGAGAAAATTTAAAAACCTATGGAACTCTATTTGCATGCTAATAGCAATGTTATGATTATGAATTATTTGGACACTATTATTGCTAATGCTATGGAAAAGTCTAAGCTTGGGGAAGCTAGTTTTGATGAAAATGATCTTTTTAGTTCCACAACTTTGGAAGATAGCAATTCCATTGCTTATGATGATACCAAACCTCCAATATATGATGATTACAATAATGAATATGATATTTTCAGTCCACCTACTATTGAGGAGGAAATTAATTGTGATTACAATATGCCTCCTATATTTTATGATTATGGTGATGAGAATAATAATGATATCTATTTTGTTGAATTTGCTCCCACTACAATTATTAAGAATGACTGTGCTTATGTGGAGAGTAATAATTATTTTATGCATGTGGCTCATGATAAGAATGTTTTATGTGATAGTTATATTGTTAATTTTATTCATGATGCTACTGAAAGTTATTATGAGAGAGGGAAACATGGTTTTATGCATCTCAAAAATATTAAGTTTCCCCTCTTTATGTTGAAAATTTTGAAGTTGCACTTGTTTTGCTTTCCTATGCTTGTTGTTTTGTGCTTTCATGACTTGTTTCTTTACAAGATTCCTATGCATAGGAAGTGGATTAGACTTAAATGTGTTTTGAATTTTCTTCTTGATTCTCTCTTTTACTTCAATTCATATTTCTTATGTGAGCATCTTCTCAAACTATCAAGCCTAACTTAAAGGCGGTAAAGAAAAGTACTTGTTGGGAGATAACCCAAGAGTTTTCTTGAGTCTTGGAAGTTATTACTTCAGTAATGACCTCTGCTTATCCTTTTTGTTTGCTTTTTTGTGCCAAGAATGACCTCTAATGAGAGGGAAGTAAGATTTGGGGAGTTGCTGTCCCGAAACAGATTTTTGTGCTCCACCATAAAAATTCGTGAGGAATCTCTCTAAATCGGATTCAGCTGATAATTTACTAATAAATCCCCCAGTATGTTAGCTAACTTTTGTTAGTTCAAAACTTTTTGATTTGACCAACAGAAGGTCTTAGAAAAAATCGGTTTTTACCTGCTGGTCTGTTTTGACATATTTCTGCTATTATTTGCATTTGCTTCTTATTGATTCCTTTTTCGGTTCTTTTTGGGAAATAGAGCTTTTTGAAGGAATTGCTACAGTATATTGTGTTTTTAGTGAAAGTTTTGCTGTTCCAAAGCTAAACCTAAGAGTCTATTATCTTTTGAATACACTAATGTTGCTAATGAAGAATGTGTGAAGTTTTGTATGAAGGAAAATTTCTAGGTGTAGAGAAAGAATGATGTAATGAGATGAAGAATGGACAAAAGCTCAAAACTTGGGGATTCCACCCTAGTGTCACCCCAAGAAATATTCAAGAGGTATAAGCGTCAAAGCTTGGGGATTCCCAAGCCATCCCCTTCTTCATCAATAAAAAGCTCAGGTCTTTCTAGACACTTCGTTTTTATTGTTTCATGCACTATTGTGTTGTTCTTGGAGCGTCATAGTTTTTTTTGCTTTGCTTAGTTTGTTTAGTTTGCTTGAATAAAGTATTTTGGACCTCCGTTCTCGCTGTGTTGTTTCAAATAAGTTGATTGGTGTTGGAAAGGAGTAGAAAGTTCTTGCTTGAAAAATGCAAGAGGAGCTTGCTTTGACTGTGACTTATACTTTAGCATGTCATACTAGGTGTTGTTTTGACCTTATGCTTAGTGATTATTGTTGTAGCATGACTTGTTCCAAACAATTAGGATTGCTTAGTGTGCCTTGAAAGAATCATGCGTTGTTTTAGCATGCAAAAGCATAGTATTGTGGTATTCTCCTTTGATGTTTTGTTTGGGTTGGGTTGACTTGGCACATGATCACACCATGTTATGACTCTAACAAGTCACCATAGCCTCTATAATCATTTAGTCCTTGACTTGTAGTACCACTCTATGCTTTGATTAGTAATGTTTTGTCGCTCTGCATGATTATGGTCATTATTGCTCTCTTAGTTGGTCGCTTCCAGTATTTTGCTAGCCTCCACTTGTATGAGTAAGCTCTACTCATGCTTCCAACTCCCAAGAAACCAAGTTATTCCAAAGTGACCACTATAAATTCCTATGCATGGTGTGTTACACCATTTCAAGTAAATTCTTGCTTTATCTACCTTACAATTAAAAAGTCACTTTGTTATGTGAAAACTTAGTGATTAAAGCTCTCACGAACTTGATGGCACACTTTATATTTCTTGCCCTAATAAACTTGAACCATTGTGTCATCTATGTTATATATGCTTGCACTTATATGTTGGAATTAGCAGAACCGTGCTGTCACATGAAACGTTTCAACATTGCACATGTACTTTGAACATAGTTGATATCATGCTCTTTTGTCTATGGATGTCGCTGGTGTGAAATAAAAAGGGAGCTTGTAAGTCCATGGAGTTATGTATTTTGTGTTAGAGAAATGCCTGGGCCGCTAGCCTAAGCCATGCCTAATCATGGTGGAAACTTGCAGCATCACCATAATGAGCAATTTGTGAAGCATCCTCAATAAAAACCTATGCAAATAGCAAATAAAAAGATCGCTGAGATGCTCATTGTCCACTTGCCTTGTCATTTTGTTATGTGATATCTCCTGTACCTTGTGCAAGGGGTACCCCGTTGGCGGTTCTTTATGATACACATGTACTTACTATGACAAGAACTTACTGGTAACTAAACTTGAGTAGCATGAGGAGCGGCCCTCGTATTCAAGGGACATGAGATTGCCAACCTATAATTTGTCAAGCATATACTCCAAAGTTTGTTCACTTTAACCTTAATCACTTCAAGATGCTTATGATAGGGGCAATGAGGGCTGAAATCTAACAAGTACCATAATTTTTGGAAGCTCTTCTTGAAACTTGAAATCCCTGCTTCCCTTTATGAAGGGCCTTTCTTACACTATTATATTGAGTCTGCACCTTCTACCTTTAGGCACCAGTTAAGAGAGCATAGTTGCCATTCTTAGTTCTATGTGCATTGTCCCAAAACTTATTGATTGATTTATATTATTGATATTGCTTGTTCTTGAACTATTTGTATCTAGTCTCCCTTATGAACTTTGAAGGTGTCCTATGCATTTATTTGCTACTATGAAGGACGAGCTGAATGCCACTATGCCATGATTCTTGTATGTGAAACAAACAAACATTTTTCAATGCATGTTATTCATGATATTTGTTTGTAGCCTTTCATGTTGCATGCATAGTTACTTTGTCTTACTGTTAGAACTCCATCTTTCACGCACATGTTTAGAGTTCTTTGATCCCAGCTTTCAATGCTTGCAAATGGTTTGATCTTGGTTTGGATGGTGCATATCACCTCAAAAATTATTCTTTTTATCACTTACCTACTCGAGGACGAGCATGAGTTAAGCTTGGGGATGCTTGATACGTCGTAAACGTATCTATAATTTTTTATGCTCCATGCTTGTTTTATATCATTTGTCTTATGTTTTGTCTAAACTTTGAGGTATTTTTATACACTTTATGGAACTAACCTATTGACAAGATGTCACAGTGCCAGTTGCCTGTTTTCTTCTGTTTTTGGTTTCAGAAAAGGCAGAAAATCAATATTCTCGAAATTGGACGACCAATCTTCCTATTTTTCCTAGGGCAACACGAAACCACGAAGCAGAGATGGAGGAGGACACCAGGGTGGCCGCACCCCCTAGGCACGGGCCAGACCTGGTGGCGCCCACAGGGGGTGTGGGCCCCCTGGCTGCCTCCTCTCCTTGCCTCCTTCGCCTATAAAAGCCTCCCGGGGAGAAAACCATAGATCAGCTGGCAGAAATCCACGAAAACCTCCACAACGCCGCCGCCACCGAAGGGGAGATTCGGGGGACAGGAAGTATCTGTTTTGGCACCCTGCCGGGATGGGAAAGTGCCCCCGGAGCCATCTCCATCGATCTCCACCACCATCTTCATCATCGTTGCTGATTCCCATAACGAGGAGGGAGTAGTTCTTCCTCGAGGCTAAGGGCTCTACCGGTAGCTATGTGTTCATCTCTCTCTCTCTATCCATGATCTTGTTGTGGTCATGAGCTTTGTAATCTAGTAGATCTACCTTGCTACTCAAGTGCTTCAATAGATTTCTGCTCTCCCCATGTATGTGAAAGTGACAGCGTGCACGCCATGGTGGCACTTAGCCTAGAGTCTACATAAATACTCATTGTGCTTTAATAGATCTATGTTTTTCCCCACGTGTGTGAAAGTGACATCATGCACGCCGTGTGTGGCACTTAAGCTAGATTATATATATATATTTGTTATGAGTTATATTTAGAGTTGGATGTTTCTATGAAATTGTGGTGTTTGTTTGAACCATGTAGCGCTCAAGGTGATAGTGTGGGGTTATATAGATTGGGGAAGGCCCTACCGTGGATTACAGTGTCCAACCCGAGAGTAGTTAAGAGTAGTATCATGAAGAGAGGATATTTGTTGAGTGTGTTCACTAGTGAAAGTATGATCCCTAGGACTTGTTTCTAAACATTGGGACACCGTTTGCATCTAGATCTGTTGCATGTTTGCTTGCTTCCATCTTTATCTCAGTTTGCCTTTAGTCTTACCTCACCGTCAAGCTATTTTCTGGCACCGTTACCACTTGTATTTCACTATCTCTTCACCGAACTAGTGCACCTATACACCTGACAAGTGTGTTGGGTGTGTTAGGGACACAAGAGACTTCTTGTATCTTGATTGCAGGGTTGCTTGAGAAGGAATACCTTTAACCACTTCCTCCCTGAGTTCGATAAACCTCGGGTGATCCACTTAAGGGAAACTTGTTGTTGTTCTACAAACCTCTGCACTTGGAGGCCCAACAATTGTCTACAAGAATAGAAGTGCGTAGACATCAAACCCCACAATTAGTAGCTGATGACCCACAAGTATAGGGGATCGCAACAGTCTTCGCGGGTAGTATTACCCAATTTATTGATTCGACACAAGGGGAGCCAAAGAATACTTGCAAGCCTTAACAACTGAGTTGTCAATTCAGCTGCACCTGAAAATAGTTCTTGCTCACAGAAGTTTATCTGTAGCAACAGTTTGTAGTAGCAACAGCAAAGTACCAGCAACAGTGAAACATGAGCAATATTAACAGTAACAGTAAACAGTGGGATTCGAGTGCGGTAGGCATAGGGATGGATGGACAAGCGTTGCATGGACGAGTCTAAACATGTAACTTCAAGATCTAGGGCATTGCAAATAAATAAGAATAAGCATCCAAGTACTAAATAATCCTAGGCATGTGCTCCATATATAGTCATACGTGCTCGCAATGAGAACTTGCACAACATCTTCTGTCAGCCCATGACAGCGGGGCCTCTAGGGAACTACTGGCAATTAAGGTGCTCCTTTTAATAGAGCACCAGAGCAAAGCATTAACACTCGATGAACACACGTGATCCTCACACCACATCCATCCCCTCCGGTTATTCCAATTTCTGTCACTTCGGGGCCTTTTGATCCGGACAATGATATGTGTACGCAACTTGTAGATAAGATCACAAACAATACTATCATAATGATTCAATAATAAGTTCAGATCTGAGATCATGGCACTTGTGCCCTAGTGACAAGCATTAAGCACAACAAGTTGCAACAAAGTCAAATAGCACTACTAGAGATACTAGGCACTATGCCCTAACAATCTTATTCGATTACATGATAGAACTCACCCAATCCCTACCATCCCCATAGCCTACAGCGGGGGATTACTCACTCATGGATGAGGGGAACATGGATGGTTGATGGAGAGGCGTTGGTGATGACGATGGTGATGATCCTCCCCAAATTCCCCGTCCCGGCAGGGTGCCAGAACGGAGTTTCTGGTTCCGAATCTTGGTTTCTGGTGGTGGTAGTGCAGTGGAACTCTTTCTAGAAAAACGGCGAATCCCCCTCTGTTTTTAGGCCATGAGGCAACTTATAGGCGCAGAGGGAGGCCGAGGGGGTGCTGGGGTGGCCGCACCCCCTAGGCGCGGCCAGGGCTGGCCCGCGCCTAGCAGGGGTGTGGGCCTCCTAGGTATCCACTCCGTCTTGTACTCTGGCTCCGTGGATCATCTGGTGAAATAGGATTTTTGGCATATTTTCCGGGATTTTTCCTGATAGTTGATTTTCTGCACAAAAACTAGATACCAAGGTAATTCTGCTGAAAACATTGTCAGTCCGTGTTAGTTGTATCCAAATCACACAAGTTTAGAGGAGAAACAATAGCAAAAGTGTTCGGGAAAGTAGATACGTTTTGGACGTATCAAATCCCCCAAGCTTAGCTTATTGCTTGTCCTCAAGCAATTCAGTTGAAAACTGAGTGCGATAAAAGAACTTTCACGAACACATTTGCTTCATATGATCTAAATATTCTCAGCACATGAGTAGATGCTTAAACCATTCATGATAAAAAGTTTGCAACTAAGTCTACTCAATAGTCATTGCAAGCTATGAAGAGAAACCAACTCAATAATAATAAGTAGCATGAAACATAAACATAAGCAACATTGCAATGCTCATAATAAGGTATGATAGAGTGGTATCTCGCTTGCCTTTGTTTGAAGAGCACAATATAAATGCCAAGGCACCTCTGAAGTTCAAGTGAAGAATAGAAGTAAAGATATCAGAGATACAAGCATCAAAGTCATGACATAATTAACCAAGTTTTGGAACAAACACAAGAATGACAACTATGCTCTCAAGAAGGTGCTCAAAGAATAAGTGGTGACTAAACAAGGAAGTTAAAAGGTTTTGAAAAGTTTGAAATGATTCCAAATGCTAAAAGAAAGGTACTCGTTAGCTTTGAGCTCTCATTGCCCTATCGTAGGCATCTTTATGTGGTTAAGCTGAAAGTGAGGTCCAATCTGAGTTATATGCTTGACATAGCATAAGCTGGAAATCCCATGTCCCTTGAGTACGAGGGCCGCACCGCATGCTACTCAACTTTGGTTACCTGTAAGTTCTTGTCATTGTAAATACATGCATATCATATAGAACCGCCAACGGGGTACCCCTTGCACATGATACAGGAGCTATCCCGTGATCAAAATGACAAGACAAGCAGACAATGAGCATCTCAGCGATCTTTTTATTTACTATGTGCATAGCTTTTTTATTGAGGATGCTTCATAAATGCTCATTATGGTGATACTGCAAGTTTCCACCATGATTAGGCATGGCTTAGGCTAGCATCCCAGGCGTTTCTCTAACACAATGTATAGACTCCATGAACTCACAAGCTCCCTTTTTATTTCACACCGACGACATCCGCAAACAAAAGAGCAAGGTATCAACTGGATATGTATCTAAAAAGTGTTGAACGCGTTCCCCGTGACAACACGGTTCTGCTGACTCCCAGCATATAATTTGCAAGCATATACCTTTCATGGACATGTCACAATGGTTCAGGATTATTAAGTGCAAGGAATAAAGTGTGTCATCAAGTTTGTGAGATCTTTGCTAACTAACTTTCTCAAAACATACAAACATTTTATTTGGAAGAAAAGAAGGCATATAATATGCACTGAAATAGCAAATGGTGCTAATAGGTAGGTATGGTGGACATAGTTGGCAATATTGATTTTGGGGAGTTGGAAGCACATGTAGAGCTCATACTCAGTGCAAGTGAAGGCTAGCAATAGAGAGGGAGCAACAAACGAGAGAGCAATAACTATTGTAATTATGCTTGCAACAAACATGACTAATTATGGCATGAAAGTGATACAAGAACTCTGAGGCAAAATAAATCATCGAGGCTTACTGACTATTGTTTAGTCATATGCATGCGTAAGCATGTGCCAAGTCGATTCAAATGAAACATTCAGAGGATACCACAATATCATACCAAAATATGAATATAACAATGCAAGCAAACATTCATATGACATGCTACAAACTATTAGCAAGCTAGAGCTAATCACAAGCAAGCAAGAACTACTAATAATTCATAATAACATACACCTTACATGAACAAACTAAACATGCTCACAATGATGAGTATATGTACAAAAACGAAAACAAATAGAGTTTGTTACCAGCCTCTTACCACTCCTCAAGTTGTCTTAATCTTCATTATTGCCCTTCACTTATGTGACTTGAATAATAACATGAAACCAAACTCCACTGAAGACGGCTGAACCCTGCAAAGAACTCACAAAACCAAAGAAGAACAACAAATATTTTTGGTGTTTTCGATTTTTTTCAAACAAGCAAACAAAACAAACCAAACAAAGCAAAATATTTTTGGAGTTTTCTTTTAAGGCAAACCAAAACCAAAAAGCAAAGAAACAAACCAAGAGAAACAACAAAAATATTTTTGGTATTTTTGTGTTTTGAGAAAGCAGCAACAAAAACCAAAAAGAAAACGAAACAATGGATATACAAAGAACCGAAGAAACATGATATATAGATGAGTGTGATATCGGTATACCTCCCCCCAAGCTTAGGCTTTTGGCCTAAGTGGAGATCAATCCCATGGTGCCCAAGAAGGTGCACCTCTGTAGTACGTCGAGGAGGCTCCCTCGTCCTGGTATGAGCTCGAGGACTCCCCTGTGTAGTACACAGAGGGGTCGTATGAGGGTGCTTCCTCTTGATAGTGTCCATGGAAACCAAGAAAATGCAGCTTGTCATCCATCTCATCCTTGGAGCGTGATAAAGGTCCCTGAGAAATACTGAACAAAGTGGTTTGGGGTAGAGGGATCTCTCTCTCTTCCCCATCAATAAACATCATTCTATAAACCAAGCTCTCAAGGGTATAGCTAGTGGTGACAAAGTGATGCGCTTTCATAGCAGCAAGATCAAGCCTCTGAGGAGACAAGACTGTATCATTTGGATCAACAACAAGGTCCAAGGTAGCAGCAACACGTGCATCAATAATTCCCCCATAAATGGGTCCCTTAGCAGCTAAACGACGAGCAATGAGAGAACCAAGATTGTACCTAGTTTCATTGTTGAGCGCTGCAGCTATGAAGGCCAATTGATAGTTGGAAATATTACTAGTGTTCTCCCTACCAAGAACACTAGTGGCAAGATAGTAAGCAAAATACCTGATGGCTGGGAGTTGAGTATTTTTTTATCTTTCCCCATTGAGCTCTACGGTCATCATCATTGGTTATCCTACGGTAAAGCTCCAACAAATAAGAGGGTTGAGCTGGAATATTTTTCACCGACCCAGCTGTACCATGTCCCAGGGCCTCACAAAATTTCTTCAATGTCAAATTATAAGACCTGCCATAAATTTTGAAAGGCACATCTGGCTTGAACATCCTGTTAGAAAATAAAAGCTCCCCACAAATGTTTTAGTGAGCATAGCATATTGCACGCTCTCATCCTGCATATAGCTTGGTAGTCCAGCCCTCCGAACCAAGGTCATAAAATCATCAAGAATCCCAGCAGCCCGCAAGAAGGTTTGGCAAGGAAAGGTGGAGGGGTGCGCATCCCCCTCATCTCCCTCGTCACCAAATTGCGGAGTAATGAGATCCTCATTGTATGAGGGCCTGGCTCAGGAGGATGATCTTGAAGGCCTTGTTCTTATAGGTGCATCACTCTCAAATATTTCACCAAAGGTGTGGTTGTCCATGACCACTATTTCTAAAAAAATTAGACAAACATCAAACCAAGTGATTTCCAAGTTGATAAATGATGAGCAACTACTATAGGAACTTGCTAGAGGGCTACACATGCATCAAAATGAAATTTCTAAGCATATAACAAGCATGCAAGCTCACACAACCTGACACCTATAACAGGAAAATACTCAAGATACAATCTATCAATCACAAATCTAATTGGACAAGTGGAGGAGGCACATACCAAGGAGCAAACTCTCCAAAAATCAGCAACAAAGATGGGCTGAGCAAGGAGATTGAAAATCACGAGCAAGAACAGCAAGAACTCGTGCTTGATAAAGTTTTCCGGTGTTTTTCGGGAGATAGAAACAAGAAGGTTGGGAGGAGGCACCTTGGAGGGGCCCAGGTGGGCCACACCCCACCCAGGCGCCACCTGTAGGGAGGCCGCGCCCACCTGTGGTTTGGGTGCCTGGGGTGGCCCCCTGAGTCACTCCAGGTGTCCCTCTGCCCCTTTTTTCGAGGAAAAAATTATTTTGAATTTTCTGGATTTTTTCGGGAAATTTTATTTTTGGCCAATTTTTAGGGTATGAAAATTGATTTTCTCGCAGAAACAATTTTTTTCAGAAGAAGCAAAAGCAAACAAAAACCAAACTACAGAAGTTCTAGGACACTCTAACAAGCAAACAACTAAAGCTACCAAGAGAAAAAGCAAAGACTAGGAAGGATGAAAGTAAAAGGGAGAAAGAATAACCACAGTGAAAACATTATTTTGTTCATTAAAATCCTTTTGTTAAGAAGGTTGATAAAGTCTTGTTACCAAAACAATCTTAGATGAGACAAAACTTTGTATTCCACCAAGTGATTATGTTATCTCAAGCTTGATAATAATGGTCCCAATCATAATAGTTTCAAAATTTTCTTGTGGAATGGGACAATATATTTCTCCAACCTTGATGCTCTCAATATTTTCAATAGAGTTCAGGCAATAGATTTTAGCAACCTTCTTGGGGAAATAGACAGTATGATCTTTGTCATTAATATTGAAAGTTACTTTCCCTTGATTACAATTGATGACAACACCTATAGTATTAAGAAAAGGTCTCCCAAGAATAATAGACATATTATCATCTTCAGGCATTTCAAGCACAACAAAATCAGTTAAAACCAAAAAATTATGAGCCACTTGAACAGGAACATCCTCACATATACCAACAGGAATAGTAGTTGACTTATCAGCCATTTGCAAAGATATATCAGTTGGTATCAACTTTTCTAGCTGGAGTCTCTTGTAGAGAGAAAAAGGCATAACACTAACTCCAGCTCCCAAATCACATAAAGCAGTTCTAACATAATTGTTCTTAATAGAGCAAGGAATAGTTGGTATACCTGGATCACCAAGTTTCTTTGAAACCTTACCATTGAAGGAATAATTAGCAAGCAGAGTAGAAATCTCCTCATTGGGAATCTTCCTTTTATTAGAGACAATATCCTTCATATACTTTGAATAAGGAGGAAACTTAATAGCATCAGTCAAAGGAATTTGAAAAAATAAAGGTTTCATCCACTCACAAAACTTGTTGTAGTGTTCTTCCTCCTTTGACTTGTGTTTCTTACCTGGAAAAGGCATAGGTTTCTGCACCCAAGGTTCTCTCTCTTTACCATGTTTATTAGAAATAAAATCTTCCTTAGTGTACCTAGTGTTCTTAGTGTGCTTCTCAGGTTCTTCCTCCTTATTAGGAGCATCATTTTTATCATTACCACTCTCAGTTTCAGCATCACAGACAGATATACTATTAGGATCTACAGCAGGTTCAAGGGGTTCCTCAACTATTCTATGTTTCTTTTTCTTTCTCTTACGAGGACTACCACTACTTTCACCATGCTGAGAATCCTGTTCAGCTCTTTTAGGGTGTCCTTCAGGATATAAAGGATCTTGATTAGCTATACCACTCCTAGTACTAATTCCATAAGCATGTTTATATCCCGAGGCATTAGCTAGCATATCCTTTTGTACCTTAGCAAGTTGATCAAGTTGAGTTTGAACCATTTGAAAGTGTTTACAAAGCATTTTAATATCATTAGAAGTTCTTTCCGCAATATCTTTCAACTCTTTAATAGCTCTAGAGTTTTCCAATAAATGATTCTGAACTTGAAATTACCTTGTTTAACAATAAAAATGTCAAGTTCCTCTAAACATTGATCAGGAGGCTTACCATAAGGAATATCACCTTCATCAAAGTGTTGGAGAGAGTGTACCTCATTAGTGGATGAGTGGGGAATTGGCTTACATAATTCTTCTATAGGAGGTGGATTCTTCAAATCTTCAGCTCTAATACCTTTCTCCTTTAGACACTTCTTAGCTTCCTTCATCACTTCATCATTTAATGCAATAACTCCTCTCTTCTTTGGTGTTGGTATTAGAACAGGTTTAGGCACAACTGGTTCAGGAGTAATAGGCTCAGGTGTATTTAGCTCACTTGAAGTCCAATCATCATAATTCTTGCGTATTTTAGCCATTAATTCTTCAGTATTTGTAGGACTGCTTTTCCTGAAAACACAATCAGCAAAGCTATCTAGGTATGTCCTAGCATCATTAGATAGTCCATTATAATAAATATCAAGAAGCTCATTCTTAGGCAATGGACATCCGGGATGTGCATGAATCAAGGCATAGAACGTTGTCCATGACTCAGGCAATTTCCCTTCTTCTCCCTGTTTAAAATCAAAGTCTCTGCAAAGCAGCATGTCTAGCACTAGGAGGAAAATATTTCTGGAAGAAAGAAGCAATCAAACAATTAGGGCTATCAATGGAACCAATAGGTAATCTATTAAACCAAGCCCTAGCTTTTCCTTTTAGTGAAAAGTGAAGATCTTAGCAACAAAGTACTTGCGCATCTTAAAATCATCAGAGAATAAAGCACTCATAGTGGAAAGCTCATTCATATGAGCCACATCACTCTCATTTTTAGTCCCACAAAAAGGTTCTTTCTCAACAATGTCTAAGTAGGATAAATCAAGAGAGAAATCATAATCTTTATATTTAATATCTATGGGAGAGGTGGCAAACTTAGGATCAGAGGACAACTTAGGAATAATGGTACGTCTTGCAAGGAGACTCTTAATAGCACTAGTACCATGTGTGTTTCGGCACTCTTCAACAAATTCATCAGTGAACTCAATGTAACCATCATTAATATCATAACTCTCTCTAGACTCTGGTGAGCTAACATGTGTAACAGTGTCTTCACTAGGAGTTTTAGTATTTCCTAGACTAGCCATAGTAGCATCTAGGAAAGGACCTAATGAACCACTCGCATCAAGCACAGTAGAAGTAACATCATGAGTATCAAAATCAGTTTCAGACTCAGAAATAGTAGCAGTGTGTGTAGCATGAGTATGTGGTGGTGTAACAAGCTTACTTATAACAAACGGTGAATCAAGAGCATCAGAGGTGTTTAGGACTGTACCTCTTCTTGTAGTGGATGGTAAAATAGGAAAATTTCCATCACGAGACTTCCCCATGATGAAAGGAGTAGCAGTGAACAATAATAGATCCAAGTGAACTTACAAATAAAGCTATGCTCCCCGGCAACGGCGCCAGAAAATAGTCTTGATGACCCACAAGTATAGGGGATCGCAACAGTCTTCGCGGGTAGTATTACCCAATTTATTGATTCGACACAAGGGGAGCCAAAGAATACTTGCAAGCCTTAACAACTGAGTTGTCAATTCAGCTGCACCTGGAAATAGTTCTTGCTCACAGAAGTTTATCTGTAGCAATGGTTTGTAGTAGCAACAACAAAGTACTAGCAACAGTGAAACATGAGTAATAGTAACAGTAACAGTAAACAGTGGGATTCGAGTGCGGTAGGCATAGGGATGGATGGACGGGCGTTGCATGGACGAGTCTAAACATGTAACTTCAAGATCTAGGGCATTGCAGATAAATAAGAATAAGCATCCAAGTACTAAACAATCCCAGGCATGTGCTCCATATATAGTCATACGTGCTCGCAATGAGAACTTGCACAACATCTTCTGTCCAGCCAGCCCGTGGCAGCGGGGCCTCTAGGGAACTACTGGCAATTAAGGTGCCCCTTTTAATAGAGCACCGGAGCAAAGCACTAACACTCCGTGAACACACGTGATCCTCACACCACAACCATACCCTCCGGTTATCCCAATTTCTGTCACTTCGGGGCCTTTGGATCCAGACAATGATATGTGTACACAACTTGCAGATAAGATCACAAACAATACTATCATAATGATTCAATAATAATTTCAGATCTGAGATCATGGCACTCATGCTCTAGTGACAAGCATTAAGAACAACAAGTTGCAACAAAGTCAAATAGCACTAATAGAGATACTAGGCACTATGCCCTAACAATCTTATTCGATTACATGATAGAACTCATCCAATCCCTACCATCCTCATAGCCTGCAGCGGGGGATTACTCATGGATGAGGGAAACATGGATGGTTGATGGAGAGGAGTTGGTGACGACGATGGCGATGATCCTCCCCAAATTCCCCGTCCCGACAGGGTGCCAGAATGGAGTTTATGGTTCCGAATCTTGGTTTCGGGTGGTGGTGGCGCAGCGGAACTCTTTCTGGAAAACGTCGAACCCCCCTCTGTTTTTAGGTCAGGAGGCAACTTATAGGTGCAGAGGGAGGCGATGGGGTGCCTGGGGTGGCCGCACCCCCTAGGCGTTTCCGAGATTTTTTCTGATAGTTGATTTTCTGCACAAAAACTAGACACCAAGGTAATTCTGCTGAAAACAGCGTCAGTCCGTGTTAGTTGTATTCAAATCACACAAGTTTAGAGGAGAAACAATAGCAAAAGTGTTTGGGAAAGTAGATACGTTTTGGACGTATCAGTAGCCAAATACACAATGCATTCCCCTAGGCCCATAAATGGTGAAGTATCATGTAGTCAACGTTCACATGACACCACTAGAAGAATAGCACCACAACTTAAATACTAAACCATTGAATAATATCTCAACACAAATCCACTACAAACATCATAACTTCTCCCATGTCCTCAAGAACTAAACGAACTACTCACAAGACATCATATGGATCTAGATCAAAGATGATATGGTGATGAATATCAATCTGAACATAAACAATAATTCAATGGTTCCACTCACAAGCATCAACTACACTAGTAATCAACACTAGGAAAGTTTCCCCTAAGAACTATGCAAGTATTCAACTCAATTGTTATAGCGGGATGGAGTGGTGATGATGGTGCTGGTGGAGATGATAGTGTGGATGATGATGATCCCGATGAAGTCCGGATTGACGATGGTGTTGATGGCGACGATCTCCCCTCTCCGGAAAGGAATTTCCCCGGCAGAAATCTGTCTGCCGGAGAGCTCTTTCTCTCTTGGTGTTTTCCGCCCCACAGAGGCGACGGAATCTTTATGTGGTCGCCCTACCGTGTTTTAGGGTTTCGAGGAGAAGATATAGGCGATAGGGCGGAGCCAGAGGTGGGCCAGGTGGGGCCACACCCCCTGTAGGCGCGGCCAGGGGTGGCCCACACCTGGGGGGTGTGGGCCCCCTGTGGCCCATCTCCGCCTCCCCTTCTGGCTTCCTTTGTCTTCTGGGAAAATATGATTTTCCATAATTGTTCTGGTATTTTTATGATCTTCACGAAATTGCATCAAAACACCTATTTTTCCATCAGAATCCTGACTCCGGCAGTTCATCCTCCAAGAATCATCCAACATGCAAAAACATATGAAAATACATAAGTAACACCTCTTAATATGAAATATATCAATGAATAGAGGCAAATTATGATATATAATGGTGATGCAAATTGGACGTATCAACTCCCCCCAAGCTTAGACCTTCGCTTGACCCAAGCGAAAACTGAGCTCAGTAAACATGTCCACAGGTTTATGGAATGAAGCATCGATAAAATAATACGGACAAGAATCATCACACTTACCATTTCACAACTCATAGAAGAAAGCAACTCACCATTATATAACTTAGCTTGCAACAAGTACATGAGTCACAATAGAGATGCATAAAGATAAATCATAATTGGAATTGGCAAACTTTGTTCTTGGTCAGAGAACAGCTGGCAAACAGTTTCACAAAAAGCTTTTGTAGAAGAAGTTTCACAACAATAGTACTCTTTGCTCAAACATAAAAGGCTTTTCATAATGATGGCTTTCAAAGTAATACTCAATAGATAAGATTCTTGTGCAAACAAGGAAGATAAAGAACATGATTGGATAAATCATCATATGAATGCTTGAAACACAACAACTCAAATGCTTGCTGGAGATAGAGAGGAAGTAGGTTTACTGACTCAACTTAGAAATAGGAGAAAGGCCCCTCATAGAGGGAAGCAAGGATTTCAAGTTCATAAAGAGCTTCCAAAAGATTATGGTACTTACTAGCTTTGAGCTCTCATTGCCCCTATCATAAGCATCTTGAGGTGATTAAGGTTAAAGTGAACAAAGATGGAGTATATGCTTGACGAAATATAAGTTGACAATCTCATGTCCCTTGAGTACGAGGGCCGCTCCTCATGCTACTCAACTTTAGTTATCGGTAAGTTCTTGTCATTGTAAGTATATGTGTATCATAAAGAACCACCAACGGGGTACCCCTTGCACATGATACATGAGCTATCCCATAATCAAAATGACAAGGCAAGTAGACAGTGAGCATCTCAATGATCTTTTTATTTGCTATTTGCATAGGTTGTTATTGAGGATGCTTCACAGATTGCTCACTATGGTTATGCTGCAAGTTTCCACCATGATTAGGCATGGCTTAGGCTAGCGGGCCATGCATTTCTCTAACACACATACATAACTCCATGGACTTACAAGCTCCCCTTTTATTTCACACCGACGACATCCGCAAACAAAAGAGCATGGTATCAACTGGATATGTATTCATAAGTGTTGAAAGCGTTCCCCGTGACAACACGGTTCTGCTAGTCCCAACGTATAGATGCAAGCATATACAACTTTGATGAAACAATGGTTCAAGTTTATTAGGGGCAAGAAAATAAGGTATGCCATCAAGTTCGTGAGAGCTTTACTAACTAGTTTTCACATAACAAAATAATTTTTAATTCTAAAGATAGATGAAGCTTGAGAATTTTCTTGGAATAGCAATGATGCTAATAGGTAGATATGGTGGACACAAATGGCACATGTTTTGGTTCAAAGGGATTGGATGCATGAGAAGTATGCCTTCTCAAAACAGGTTTTTGGCTAGCAAGGCTGGGTAGCAAGCAAAAGAGTTGAAGGAAACAAGAAAACCTACAAGTGATAAAGCCAAACATGCAATCTTCCTTGAAGACACAAAAGATCTTAAATAAAGAATACTAAGCTTATGAGCCAATCAAGAAAGAAAATAAATGATACAAAATACCTGTAAGCTTTTTCTCTTTTCCTTTCAAACCTCAAAAAGTGTTGCTACCGACCATAGCTCGGTTTGCCAAAACCAATTTAGATCTACTTGATGCTCCCAAAGTGATGCCAATACTGATCAACAAGATCAATCATATAACAGAGATTGCAAACTAAAATAAAAAGTGCAAAAAGTAAAAGATGAGACTTCTCATTAAATTCCATAAAGGCACTCACACCAAGGGATACATATATAATCAACTAAAGGAGAGATACTTCCACAAGCAAACCAACCTATAAGATAACTTCTCTACCAAAGATATGACTCTACTAAAAAGGTAAAAGATAAAAGATAATGATGTGATACCGCGACACTCCCCCAAGCTTTGAACAAGCCAAGGGGATGCCAAACCTGATGAAGAATTACTCCTTCGGTGATGGTGGTGTTCTCTTGTCATCATCAAACTTCCAAGGCAAAGGTTATCCATCCAAAAATGATGCCTTGATTTCCACAATCCTGAAACTAGCAGCAGAGCTTATGTGATTAAATCTAGCCTCATACTCACAGTTTTGATTTTGTATGTCATAAGCTATGCTTGTAATCAGTTGGTGGCTTGATGGAGTGAGAGAATTTCATACCGAAGCTCAGCAACCTCCTCCTTGTGCTTGGTGATGAGTTTTGAACTTATCTTATGGATGATATCCACTTTGCGTTCCGCCATCTTCTTGTACCTGAAAACTTCCTGTTCCAAGGCTTCCATCCTGTCTTCCAGACTGCCTTCTCTTTTAGGGCCTTGAACTTCTTTCATCTGCACCTTCCCATCTTTGAGAATCAACTCCTTGGGATGAATCTTCAACTCATACATGTACGGGTTGATAGCATCCGAGGAGCAATCCTCTATGGGTGAACCAGAGGAAGACATTGTAGCTCCAAAACTGAGAATCTTCCTAATAGAAACATATCGAAATGAAAACACGATGAGAACACGGTATATGAACCTCAAGGGATCCGGGGGTTATATATTATGAAGTTTCAAAGCATAAGGAAAGTACTGGTGCGAAAACAAGGCGAAGACGGAGAGGCTCACACCCCCTCCAGGCACGGCCAGCTAGGGCCCATGCCTAGGGTGGGTGTGGCCACCCTGGCCTCCGTTTCCTCCTCTGTTTCATCTCGTAACCTTCCGTATGTAATAAAAACATAAAAAATATAAAAGTTAAGGTTTTCAAGAACCTTCTGTTTTCACCACTTTTACCTATTCAAAGACGAACTCTGCAGATTATGGTGTTTGGTTTCTGATAAATTCTTCCGGGGTCACCATTTGAATAATATCAACATCTTTGTTATAAGAATCTCCAGAAATATAATGTTTTAGTCTTTAACCATTCACCACCTGTGTGGTGTCGTCCTTCAAAGAAGATATTTTTATAGCACCTGAACGATATACTTCCTTAATAACAAAAGGCCCTTCCCATTTTGAGAGTAGTTTCCCTACAAAAAATATGAGATGAGACCTATACAAAAGAACTTTCTCACCAACATGGAACTCCCTTTTGAGAATTCTCCTATCGTGCCATCTTTTTACTTTCTCCTTAAAGATTCTAGCATTTTTATAAGCTTCACTTCTCCACTCATCAAAAGTACTCAAGTCAAGCAATCTTTTCTCACCAGAAAGTTTGAAATCTCTATTCAATTGTTTCACTGCCCAATAAGCTTTGTGTTCTAATTCTGAAGGCAAGTGACAAGCTTTCTCATAGACCATTTTGTAAGGAGACATCCCCATAGGATTTTTGTAAGCAGTTATATAAGCCCATAAGGCGCCATTCAACTTTTTAGCCCAATTTTTCCTAGATCTGTTAACAGTCTTCTGCAAGATAGATTTAATTTCCCTATTGGAAAGTTCTACTTGCCCACTGGTTTGGGGGTGATAAGCTGAAGCAATTCTATGGTTAACATCATATTAGCGAGAGTTTTCCTAAAACCACCATGAATAAAATGAGAGCCTCCATCAGTCATGAGATATCTAGGCACACCAAACCTAGGAAAAATAACATCTTTAAGCATTTTTAAGGAGGTATTACCATTAGCATTATTTGTAGGTATGGCCTCTACCCACTTTGTAACATAGTCAACAACAACAAGAATATGAGTATACCCTTTTGAAGGAGGAAAGGGACCCATGAAGTCAAATCCCCAACAATAAAAAGGTTCAATAACAAGAGAATAATTCATAGGCATTTCATTGTGTCTAGAAATGTTACCAACTCTTTCACATTCATCACATGATAAGACAAACTTCCTTGCATCTTTGAAAAGGGTAGGCCAATAAAATCCAGATTGTAAAACCTTTTGTGCAGTCCTATCACCAACATGATGTCCTCCATAAGCACTACCATGACATTTTCTCAATATCTCTTGTTGTTCAAATTCGGGAACACATCTTCGCATAATACTATCTACTCCTTCTTTATATAAGAGTGGGTCATCCCAAAAGTAATGCCTTAGATCATAAAAGAATTTTCTTCTTTGCTGGGCTGTAAAGGGTGGAGGCAAATACTTGGAAACAATAAAGTTAGCATAATCAGCATACCAAGGACTCTCATGCGGACTTACCCTTATTGCAGCCAACTGCTCATTTGGAAAACTATCGATAACAGGAAAAGGATCAAAAGAAATGTTTTCCAAACGAGATAAATTGTCAGCAATAGGATTTTCAGCACCTTTCCTATCTACAATATGCAGATCAAACTCTTGTAAAAGCAACACCCATCTAATAAGCCTAGGCTTAGCGTCCTTCTTTGTCATAAGGTACTTAATAGCAGCATGATCAGTATGAATAGTGACCTTTGAATCAACAATATAGGGTCTAAACTTATCACATGCAAAGATTACAGCTAAGAACTCTTTTTCAGTAGTAGCATAATTCTTTTGAGCAGCATCTAGAGTCTTGCTAGCATAATGAATAACATTCAACTTCTTATCAACACGTTGCCCAAGGACAGCACCCATAGCAAAATCACTAGCATCACACATAATTTCAAAAGGTAAAATCCAATCAGGTGGTTGAACAATAGGAGCAGTAGTCAAAGCATTCTTCAAAGTTTCAAAAGCTTCCTTACAATCATCATAAAAAACAAAAGGTACATCTTTTTGAAGAAGATTGTTAAGGGGCTTTGAAATTTTGGAGAAATCTTTAATAAACCTCCTATAGAAACCAGCATGAACAAGGATACTTCGAATACCTTTTATATCCCTAGGGCAAGGAATCTTCTCAATTGCTTCAATTTTGGCTCTGTCAACTTCAATGCCTCTTTCAGAAATTTTGTGTCCAAGAACAATCCCTTCATTAACCATGAAATGGCATTTCTCCCAATTAAGAACAAGGTTGGTTTCTTCACATCTCTGCAAAACTTTATCAAGGTTGTGCAAACAGTTATCAAAAGAAGTTCCATAGACGGAGAAATCGTCCATGAAAACCTCCACAATTTCTTCACAAAAACCATGAAAGATAGCAGACATGCATCTCTGAAAGGTAGCAGGAGCATTACATAAACCAAAAGGCATACGCCTATAAGCATAAGTGCCATAAGGACAAGTGAAAGTGGTTTTCTCTTGGTCTTGTGCTTTCACAGCGATTTGACACAACCCAGAATAACCATCAAGAAAGCAAAAGTGGGTCTTTTTAGACAACCTTTCTAGAATTTGATCAATAAAGGGCAAAGGATAATGATCTTTCTTAGTAACTTTATTAACCTTTCTAAAATCGATGCACATCCTATACCTAACCACTACTCTTTGGGGTATAAGCTCATTATTTTCATTAGGAACAACAGTAATTCCCCCTTTCTTAACACAATGAACGAGGCTAACCCATTGGCTATTAGCAATAAGGTAAATAATACCAGCATCAAGGAGTTTTAATACCTCATTTATTACCACATCCTTCATCTTAGTATTTAGACAGCGTTGGTGCTCAACAACTGGTTTTGCATCAGGTTCTATATTAATAGCATGTTGACATATAGTAGGAGAAATCCCTTTTAAATAATCAAGAGTATAACCCATAGCTCCTCGGTGTTTCTTTAGTATCTCCAATAACCTCTCTTCTTCCTATCCTGAAAGTTTAGAACTAATAATAATAGGATAAACTTTCTTATCATCAAGATAAGCATATTTAAGATCATTAGGTAAATGTTTTAATTCGAAAACAGGGCCCCCTTTAGGTGGTAGTGTGGTACCCAAATCTTCCACATGTAGATTATGCTTAAGTAACTCAGGCTGACGAAGGAAAACCTCATCGATCTCATTTCTCTCCTTCACGAAGACATCGCTTTCATGATCTTCCATAAACTGCCGCAAGGCATTGTTAGGAGCAAGAGAAATAGCAGAAAGTTGTTCAACCCTGAAATCCTCATTAGGCAGTTCATTTTCATAAGGAGTTTTAGCAAATTTGGAAAAATTAAACTCATAAGACTCTCCATCAAACTTAGTCAAAACTTTTTCCTTCCTACAATCTATGATAGCCCCACAAGTGTTCAAGAAGGGTCTACCAAAGATAATAGGATAGGTTTTACTAGCTTCTTTACCAAGTACTAGAAAATCAGCAGGATATTTAATCTTACCACAAAGAACCTCCACATCTCTTACAATGCCAATGGAACATACTGTCTCTCTATTAGCAAGGTGAATAACCACATCAAGGTCCTCAAGCTCACAAGAACCAATTTCATGCGTAATTTCCCTGTAAAGCTCATAAGGTATATCACTAGAACTAGAACCAATATCACATAAACCATAATAGCAATGGTCACCAATTCTAACAGAAAGCACAGAGACACTAGCTTTTCTAGCTTTTCTAGGATGAGAGACAATATTAGAAGCGTCTTCACAGAAGACAATGTGCTCATCCTCTATATTTCTAGTGACAAGATCTTTCACAATAGCTACCACAGGTTCAATATTTATTTGCTCATTGGTTCCGTAGTTTTGTTTGTACTTTTGCTAACCACATTAGCTATGCTAGAATGTTCCTTTACCTTAGCAGGAAAAGGGATTTTATCAACATAAGGTTCAGGCAAAATAGGATCAACAGTACAAACTTCTATGCTAGCAGGAACATGGGTAACAATGTATTTATAAGGAGCATGGTACTTGTCCCACTCTTTTTTGGGAATTTCAATATAAGAGGCAAAGGCCTTAAAACATTTTGCAAGAACTTGAGAGTCAAGACCATACTCATTACTAATATCACGGAAGTCATCAGTTCCCATAAAAGATTTAATGCATTCATAATCATAGTTTATACCTGACTTTCTTCCTTTGTCATTCTCCCAAGCTTCAGTGTTCTCTTGAATAAAGTCTAGTAGATCCCATTTAGCTTCTTCCTTCATACGTGTGAAAGATCCATCACAAGAAGCATCTAGTAAATCTTTATCATGAAGAGAAAGCCTAGCATAAAAGTTATTGATAATAATATTGTTAGGGAATTCATGAATAGGACATTTAAGCATTAGTAACTTCAATCTCCCCCAAGCTTGAGCTGTACTCTCTCCATCACGAGGCCAAAAGTTATATATCAGATTTCTATCCTTATGAATTTCACTGGGAGGATAGAATTTAGAATAAAAGAGAGGCACTATTTCCTCCCATTCCATGGATTGCCCATTCTTCAGCAGATTATACCATTCTTCAGCTCTTCCTTTCAAGGGTATAGAGAGTAACTTCTTCACCTGTTTAGTTGTGATACCTGCACACTTAAACAACCCGCATAATTCATGGACAAAAAGCAAATGATCACCAGGGTGGATAGTTCCATCCCCTAAATAATAATTATCCATAACACGATCAATAATACTTGTAGGTATCTTAAAAGGATCTATCTCAACAGGTGGTGGTTCATCTACTACCCTAACAGTGATAGTAGTTTTCCCAAACAGAAAACTAAGTGGGTTATCCATATTGGAAACAAATTAACAAACATAAATAAAAAACAATACTCACAGTAGAAGTTTCCTTTACCAGTTCCACTATTCAATATCGCTTCACTCCTCGGCAACGGCGCCAGCAAATAGTCTTGATAACCCACAAGTATAGGGGGTGTATCGTAGTACTTTTGATAAATAGGAGTTTCGATCCCAACGAGGAGCAGAAGGTGCTGACTAGTGGTATGGAGCAGGAAATCTCTGTAAATACTTAGCAAACGGATTTTTAGGGGTTTTCTGATAAAGCAAAGAAATAAAGTGCAAGTAATAAAGACAACGAACAAATGCAGCAAGTGGCCCAATCCTTTCTTAGCAAAGGACAAGCCGGTGGAAATACTTATAAGGACCAAATGTTCTTGAGCACACATGGGAATTCTGTCAAGTGCTTTCGCTTCAAATAGCTGAGTACCCTTCTTTGGTGTTGTAAGTGTTGTGTGGGCGAACTTGTGCTAATGTACCGACCTTACTTGGACTAATACATACTTGTGATTAAACCTCCTACAAGCATCCGCAACTATAGGAAAGCAATTAAGATATAAACCTAACCACAGCCTTAAACTCTGAGATCCTACGCTCCCTTATGCAGTGGTGTCCTAACAGGGGTTCAGGTTTCTGTCACTCGGGCAACCCCACAATTAGTAGCCAAATACACAATGCATTCCCCCCGACCCATAAATGGTGAAGTATCATGTAGTCGACGTTCACATGACACCACTAGAAGAATAGCACCACAACTTAAATACTAAACCATTGAATAATATCTCAACACAAATCCACTGCTAGCAGCATGACTTCTCCCATGTCCTCAAGAACTAAACGAACTACTCACAAGACATAATATGGATCAAGATCAAAGATGATATGGTGATGAATAACAATCTGAACATAAACAATAATCCAATTATTCCACTCACAAGCATCAACTACAATAGTAATCAACACCGTGAAAGTTCCCCCTAAGAACTATGCAAGTATTCAACTCAATTGTTACAGCAGGATGGAGTGGTGATGATGGTGCTGGTGGAGATGATGGTGTGGATGATGATGATCCCGATGAAGTCTGTCTTGATGATGGTGTTGATGGCGACGATCTTCCCTCTCTGGGAAGGAATTTACCCGGCAGAAATCTGTCTGCCGGAGAGCTCTTTCTCTCTCGATGTTTTCTGCCCCACAGAGGCGGCGGAATCTTTCTGTGGTCACCCTCCTGTGTTTTAGGGTTTCGAGGAGAAGATATAGGCGAGAGGGCGGAGCCAGAGGTGGGCCAGGTGGGCCACACCCCCTGTAGGCGCGGCCAGGGGTGGCCCGCGCTTTGGGGGGCATCTCCGCCTCCCCTTCTGGCTTTCTTCGTCTTTTGGGAAAATATGATTTTCCATAATTTTTCTGGTATTTTTCTTATCTTGGGGAAATTGCATCAAAACACCTCTTTTTCCATCAGAATCCTAACTCCGGCAGTTCATCCTCCAAGAATCATCCAACATGCAAAAACAGATGAAAAGACATAAGTAACACCTCTTAATATGAAATATATCAATGAATAGAGGCAAATTATGATATAGAATGGTGATGCAAATTGGACGTATCAGGTGTATAATAAAATATTGATATATCGTTTTCTATAGAAGAGCAATGTGAATTTGTAGGAGGAGGAACTAGGGCCCTAGCCAACTAGCACCTCATACAACACTGCGTGGGGGTGCCCGGCCCATAAGCCAAACACACAGTCCCATAAAGTAGAAATCTGAAAGCTCTATTATCATGATTTTTCCATTTGAGTATTCCTAATCATAAAGTAGAAACCTCTATCAAGATATTCTTAAATCATACAATTTATATATCTCTACCAAGATAGATAAGGATACACGCATGCATAAACACTGTGCTCATACAAGTGACTAAAATTAAACTTAGGAACCATATGGTTTCCTATTTTATTATATTCTCACAATTGACATAATTTGTTTTATACTTAACGGACAATGTATACTAACGCAAATTTTGTTAAAAACACGGTGACCATGAATTGGCAAGAAAGTGAGTTATAAACAAGTATATACGTTTAGTATAAGTAAATATTTATTCTGACTCGCCTTAAGGCCAATAATTTGCATGGACTGGGTTTGGCCGCTGCTTCTGATCTCCTCCTCGCCGCCATGGTCTTCCTCCCACTGTGCCCTCACTAGCCCTAGCCCTAGCCACTGCCCCACGTCTTCATTGTGCTCTCTACAAAACATTCATAGGTTTTTCCAGAATAGTTGGCATGATCTTGATGGAGGTTACAATGTGTGTAAAGAGTGGGAGCAACAGAATAAAATGGAAGAATAAGTTGATGCTAACTTGTTACAATTGAGTCGAAAGATGAAAAATAATAATACAAAAATCAACAGTACCAACTGTCAAATAGTAGTAATAGTAGTGTATTCCACCACAAGCAGAGGATATTTGAAATTGTAAGTCTCTTTCGCCCTTCGAGATCTCGATGTGCGTAGTACAACAGCTTAGTCCTATTTTCTTTGCTAAATCATAAATTTCCATTCACCTTAATATTGAGGAATGACTCCAAATATGCGAACATACATTTAACTTTTGTGAAATGAGTATAATAACATTGCCAAACTTATTTCTTCAGAAAGTGCATTATTATTTATCCTTAGCGTGAGATGTCACGAATATACCTGATGGAAAATGCTTTGTTCATGGGCTGAGAAATGTGATGGGCTTTTGCCACAGTCTTAAGGCTTAGGCTATATATTTTTTACGAAATTCAAATGATCTATTAAAAATCACAAAGATATCTAAAAAACTACAATTAGGTTTTGGATTGCCTAGCGACGACTAAATGTAGGCGTTCGTAGCATGGAAAATAAAAAAATTCTACCGCATGCAAACAAACAAGCCAAGATCTATCTACTAGATTGTAGCAACGAGTCGATAGAGGAACTCACCCTCGAAGAATCCAAAGCGGTTAACGAGAGCAGATTCTCGTGGGTGATGTAGTCGTACTCTTGCGATCTCAAGATCGCGTAGACGATCCTTCCGGCGCTGCGTTCCGGCAGCGCTTCCGCAGTCGGTCACACGTTCGGTACTCAATGAAGACCTTCCTCTCCCTTGCTCCAGCAGGCAGCGGAGGTTGTAGCACTCTCCTCGCGATTCCGGCAGCACGACGGCGTGGTACCGGAAGTAGAGGGGAGATCTCGCAGGGCTTCGCCTTAAGCCGGAGCGAGTATGGTGGAGTATGAGAGAGGTGCCTTGGCGATCTAGGGTTTATAAGCACCAAGGGGAGGCTTGGCCGGCGGCTAGGGTTTGGGGAACACCCCAACTCGCCGAGTTGGAGGTACCCTAGGAGGCGGCAGCAGGAGGTGGTGGCGCCGGCGGCTTGGGGTTAGGGTTTTGGGTGTGAGGGGTAGGGGCGCCCTACCCCTCCTTATATAGGTGGAGGGTGGCCGGTTGGGAGGAGGGATTCCTCGCCCAACTCGGCCTCCTTGTCCGGCGGGTGGAGGGAGGGGAACTCCTCCCCAAGTAGGTTTCCTACTCTCCCTCCACCAAGCAAACTTGCCGTTTGACTTTTTCAAATTGGTGTTTGACTTTCAAACTAGGATTTGATTTCTTCCTTTATTTTGCCCAGCCAAGTGACCTAGTACATGATGCAACCATTCCATATTGTTATGACATATCCATGTACCCTTCCCCTCCGGAGTGCCGGACCTTCCGGACCCTTTTAGAACATTCCCGGTAAAAACACCGGAATCATTCCCCAACTCCGAAACAGGACTTTCCTTATATGAATCTTATTCTCCGGACCATTCCGGATCTCCTCGTGATATCCTGGATCCCATCCGAGACTCCGAACAACATTTGGTCTCTTACTCATCATTCCATAACTACTCAGCAACATCGAATCCTTAAGTGTGTCTCCCTACGGTTCGTGAATTATGCGGACATGATCGAGACACTTCTCCGATCAATAACCAATAGAGGAATCTAGAAATTCATATGGCTCCCACATATTTCTACGATTACTTTGCGATTGAATGAACCACTTATATACGATACCAATTTCCCTTTGTCTCACGATAGTTTACTTATCCGAGGTTTTGATCGTCGGTATCTCTGCATACCTAGTTCAACCTCGTTACCGATAAGTACTCTTTTATCGTTCCCGTGGTATGTGATCCCTTGTGAGCCAGTCACATGCTTGCAAGCTAATTGGATGACATTCCACTGAGAGGGCCCAGAGTATATCTATCTATCATATGGATGGACAAATCCCACTCTTGATCCATGTGTCTCAACCCATACTTTCCGAACACTCAATGCCATCTTTATAGCCACCCAGTTACGGTGTGGTGTTTGATGTCATCAAAGCATCCTTCCGGTGATGGTGATAAGCATTATCTCATGGTCGAAGGAATTAGGTTACTATGTATCAGAAAGCTTATAGCAATTGAACTATTAAAATGACTTGATCTTTATGCTACGCTTATCTATAGGAGTATGACCATCATACCATTCTCCTAATGATATGATCTTGTTGTTAACAACATCTCAATGTTCATGATAGGGAAACCACCACCATCTATTAACCAACAAGATAGTATTATGAAGAGGCTTTACTAGGGACTCTAATTTAGTTTACAAATCACACAAGTATTAATGTTTCCTTGTTAATACTGTTATAGCATGAATGTAAACATTTATCATAAACACAAAGATATAATAATAACTACATTTATTATTGCCTCTAGGGCATATCTCCAACAGTCTCCCACTTGCACTAGAGTCAACTAATCTAGATTACATGGTAATATACCGAACACCCATGGCAGTTTGGTGTTGGTCATGTTTTGCCCTCGGGAGAGGTTTAGTCAACGGATCCGCCACATTCAGATATGTGTGTACTTTGCAAATCTTTATGTCACCATCTTGGACATGTTCTCGAATAGCGTGAAAACGTATCTTGATGTGCTTCAGCTTCTTGTTGTGACCTTGGTTCTTGCGCATTGGCTATGGCGCTGTTGCCTGCCAAAACCCACCGGCGAGCAGCGACGGGCAACACGGAGAGCCGGGAGGCTCCCAGAACTGCTGGTGGGCCCTGGTCCCTCGGGCAACGGCCCGCAAAGCTCCGGCACACGTCCTGGCTGGTTCGAGGGCGTGCCACCTGACCTATACCTGATTAGGAAGGTGATGGATTGCTTCAATTGGTTTCCTGCATGGCAAACAAACATACGTAAAATTCGAGCCGCGACCGGCTCCCAGGTTTCCCTGTGAATCGGCTCTTGGAGTCGACTATCCCATGGTTCTGCATTAGATCTATGATAACATGGGGTTTTGCTTCATCAATACAAGTTAAATCGATCTACGACAGTTTAATGTTTTCACCACGTAATTGGAACATCCTACACGTAATTGAGCCTGGTAAACACGAAAGATGATAGAAAAACTAACCCTAGAGAAGGCCTAACAACCGACGTAAAGTCAATTCCCGGAACAACTCCTCTCGAATTAGCAAACCATATCTTTACGTACTACTAGATCGTTCAACCCGTTTGCAAGGCCTGACCACGTGGATATCAAACTAAACCTTGGAAAACAAGGCAAAACTATAACGGATCAAATCGACTGAATAAAGATCAAGCAAGATGCTACCCTTACACCCGGGAAAAGGTGCAAAGGCAGCGAGATAACTAGAGGCAGCATAACTAAACAATCATAGCAAAAAATACCGATGCTAGCCCAACAAATCTATGATAATAGTGTTACTCGCCATCAACAAGGCTTCAGTACGAGTAACACCAAATAACGCATAAGCAGATACTGCCTAGATCGCAAGATGCGATCCAGGCAGCATGACACTTACCCGAAAGAAACCCTAGAAACAAGGGGTGGCGATGCGCCGAGATTGTGTTTGTTGTGAACGTGATCGTCCTCCTTTTCTCAATAACCTTAGGTACATATTTATAGTCCGGAGACTTTCTATCTTTGGAATAAACCTAGCAATCCTATCTCTTTACTTAAACCGAAACGTAACCTACTACAACATAAGATACACGGGCAATTTAGCCCAAATCCACGCACAAGGCCGATTCAACAACACGTTGCATATATGTATCTTCCAAGCCCATCTTGATTACGGCCCATCTCCTCCTTTGGCAAAAATATGGCGATAACACATGCCCCCCTGGTTTTGGCAATAATAATTCCAAAACCACTCCGTTGATGTTTTTCTTCTCCCCTTCTCCTTTTTTTTGTATCGGGTTACGCGTTGCAGAGCAGAATCGTCACGCTACCCCCTCATCATGATGCCCTGTCTTCTCAACTCCTCCGCAGTGCATGATTTGACCGTTTTGGCACCACATTATGGAAACTGCTATGGCATTGAACCGTCTTCCACTATTCCCCTTATTTAAATTCATCTGAGCAGTTTGCAGCCCCCATCTTCCTCCCTTAGCCAAAAAACCCTCTTCCTCCGCCGAAAAAACCCTCTTCCTCCGCCATGGCCTCCTCTTCTTCCTCCGAATCATCCGCCCTTTCCTCCCAATCTTCCAACACGATGAGCGACCGAGAGCCGACGCCGGAGCACCCGCCAATGGCGGCGTACGAGGCTCTCGTCCCACATTGGTGGGACGAGAGGGGCTGGGACTTCGCCGCCTGGTCGGAGGACGACGAGTCCCTGACCGACGGCGAGGAGGGCCTCCAGTTCCTGGTCGACGGGGAACTGGAGGTGGAGAGCTCCGACGACGCCTGGTCATGGGATGGCGTCGAATCCTCCGACGAGGAGGAGGAAGCGGAGGAGGACATCTCCTCCGAGGAATACCCGCTGGTGAAGCGCTTCCGCGCCGGGTCCAGCGAGGACACCGAAGACGACGACGAGGACGAGGAGGCCCCCGCTGACATCCTCAGCAGCAGCGATGAAGACGACGCTGGCAGCAGCGCTGATGACAGCGAGGACGACGACGGCGAGGACAGCGGCGACGACACCGGCCTCTAGATTAGGAACTAGTAGTAGTAGTACTTAGCAGTAGATTTCCTTTTGTAAGCAATCGGCTCCATTGTAAACAATCGTCTTTTGAATCAACAAAGATTGCTTTTCCAATTCGCCTTTTGCCGATAGTCAAAATAAGTCAACGCTCCAGAAGCCGATAGCAATGTATCGGCTTTCACCATACTACGCTCATATGGTCAACCAAGTCAAAGCCCAACGAGCCGATGGTAACACATCGACTTTCCCCACAAACATTGACAAGGTCAAATTTGGTCGCATATTTAGATAAATCTGAGCGGCCACTCTCCAACTTCAAACGGTAACCTGCGACCTTCTTCAAAAAGGCTAGACCAGATCTCCAATTTCCTCACTGCATAGATCGAGCTTACCGCGACAAGAACCCTCGATCCCCAATCGCATAGATCCATCTCCGCCGGCAAACAAGATGGCGGAATCGTCCAATATCAACACAGCGGTCTCTGGTCTGAAGGTACGCCTGCTCCTCGTAGTCTGAACACGGCACTAGAATTAATAGCAAACACCTGAATTAATGCTTTATTCCACCATTAAATTTTTTAGGTTTCAGACATCCTGCTGCCGCATCCTTCTCTCCCAAATTCTCTCTGCCTTGGCCCCCGGACAGAATCTAGTCCTGCCCATCTGATCTCTTGCGAGGCAAACAGAATCCCCTTCGCAAGCCAAAACCTAGATTTGAATTCTTGGGCCGACTGCTTGCGAGCCTGGCCTAATCCTCCTGAACATTGGGTCTCTTGGTTCATTAGGGTAGCCAAAACTTACCAATCTCAATGGGAAACCACAGGAATGGCTGACGCCTTGCATTTGTCATTGTCTCCCCTGGAGAAACATGAAAATCTTCTAAAAACCATCGGCTATTTCTGGTCCGATGCTCTGAACTGCTTCATGTTTGGTCATGGCCCCATGACACCAACTCTGTTAGACGTGGTGATGATTACTGGTCTGGACGTTACATCACCTAGCCCCTCTGCTTTTAAGTTGACAAAGGTCCCCTACAAGCTTTCTTCCAAAACAGACTGCACGAACTGGGGTGCCTATCTTCAAAAACACATGAAAACTAAAGGCCCTGTCACAGAGAAAGAACACATGGCTTTCCTCAACTTCTGGCTGGAACATTTCATATTCTGTGGCCCTTCCCTGGCTCCAACCAAGAATTACCTCTCCTTGGCCCACGAACTTGCCAAAGGCACTCAACTTGGCATCGGCAAAATGTTCCTTGGAGAAGTCTATCGATATCTCCAGTTGATGTCTGTCAAATTATTCTCCGGCCTAGCAGTCAAAACAGGAGGTCCTTGGTGGTTCATTCAGCTATGGGCCCAGCTGTATTTTCAAAACCATGTCCCAAACTTCCCCATTTTGGCGAGTTGCACCTTTCCAAATGTCAAAGGGAAGCAGATCCGATGTACCAGCTATGGCCAAGCTCTGTACAGACTGCCAGGTAGCAAACTGATCCCTCAGGAAGCATCCAAATGGTTCAGCATTTTCTTCCAAGGCCTGGATAATCCTATCTTCTTTCCTTACACGGAAGAATCGGAACATTTTGAAAATCCACTCTCCTTCAGGCTAGACAACTTTGCCGATGACACCAGCACTCGGCAGCTGTTTTCTACTGTGATCCGTCCCTGCTTTCTTCCAGTTGGCATGAGCACATCCAATAGAATAATCAAGCCTGGATATGAATTCTACCAGCCAGTCGTAGTGGCTCAGCAATTTGGCCTTGGGCAAGTACCTCCCCATTTCTTTCTCCACCATCTTACAGAGAGCAGAGCTGACCTGCCTGATCCTCTCACCAGTCAAAGGTGTTACTCCTTCTTTGATGCTCTAACCATCCCAATTCCCAACAACCTCATCTTCACTTCATCAACCGATGGTTTTGAGAACTGGTGGGCGATGTGGAAGACTCATGCTTTCAGAAGAGCTCTGGGACCGTTGCTGGAACAGCTCGATGCTGACTATGATATCCCCGTAGAACAGGTACTATTACTTGTAAATTTTCTTGATGCAGCTCCCAAATGATCCTTCTAATAACCCGCTCTGTCTCCTTGCAGCAACAAGATAGTCCTGAACCTACACACGATGATGGTTCCCCCTTCGAATTCTTCCCACCAGCTCCTGTGGTCCTTTTCTGCAAAAATTCGCCACCGTTTAAAAAGGTCGTGATGTAGAACCAGCCGATACCACCACAATCGGCTTCCAAGATCCAAGCCACTTCTGGGTCCGCCGCCTCTCGAGTTCCAACTAAAACAAGAACGGTGGTGAGGAAGGTAGCTGCCAGGAAGACCCTGAGGCGCCGGAGTCCTTCTCCAGAAAGCTCGCATGTACGCTGATCCATGCCTTGGTCGATCTCTTTCATCCTTGCAAACATGCTTGTGTTTACCAGCTCCCCTTTTTCTTACAGGCTTCCGTCGAAGACACCTCCAGCGAGGACACACAATCCAATCGAGGAGAATTGGGTCCAACAGACTCCGATAGGACCATCACCCCGAGCCAGCCAGATTTGCCACAATCGGCTCCCAGGAAAAGGCCAGTTCCTGAACCTACTGCCCCCCGAGCATCAGTCGAGGCGGGGCCAGTCGTGAGCCCCAAAAGGGCTCGCAAGGAACTGCAGACTTCTTCGTCAAGCCAGGAGGTTTCGCAACATCACCCTCCATGCTCTTACCAATTGTTTTTTTTATCTGCCGATTCACCACTATTTACATCGGCAAGCACCTTCCATGCAGGCGATTGACACTCCTAGTGGGAAAGCCGGGGAAGCGCCGATGCCTGTCGCAAGGCCGGATCTAGTAATCCCTGAAGGTGTAACTGAAATGGCTACCACTTTGGCCAAGCCCCCAGCAACAACACACGAGCCGATGGTCCCGTCATCTGCTATCCCCTTGACCTTAGGAGAGGTACGTTCGCTTCGTTCGGCTCTTCCTTCCGTGTTGGACGCATACTGACGCCATTTCGGCCTGCCAGGGTTGTGATATCTCAGGTCTGCTGACGTTCGACCCTGAATCCATCGAACCAACTCTCCCTGTTGCTGACGATGACCCACGAGCAAGGGCCGTTTTACCTCAACTCCAGCGTCTCAAAGCATTGCTGTCCTCCCCGATCGAAAAGTTGATTGAGGGCTCTGAAGAGGTGAAGAGTGTTCTTGCTAAAATCAAGGACCAACTCCCAGTAGCACTGCAGGTGAAGCTTTGGCCAGTTGTAACTCTGTCTTTCTACGGGTCAAGGGTGAAGTTGGCTCGCGAGAGGATTAATCTGCGCCGCGCCCAACTCCCACTGAAGGCCAACATTGCAGACAAATGTCAGCAGCTCAACGAGAAAAAGGCGACTCTGGATGCCAAAACTGACACCTCTGTCAGCACCGCCGAGCTTGCATCCTTGAAAAAGGAACTGGGAGATCTTGAAGAGAAGGTCCGGGCGACTAAACAGCTCATCCGTGACAAAGAAGCATTCATCGCCCGCTCCCAAGACGAAGCAGAAGGCCTCAAAGCTCAACTGAAGACTGATCTGGCGGAAATACGTGCCCTGAACAAGCAGCTAGTGACGGGCAAGGACGAAGACGACGAAGCCGAGATCGCCGAGGTGGATCGTGTCCGTGCTGACGCCCTCCACGCCTTCGAGGCATTCCTTCAGTAGCTTCTTCGCGTATACTGACACCTGCTCATAGCAGTTTGAACCTCTAGAGTCGATGGCTATGCATCGGCTGTATTTTTTTTATTATTGTTGGCCGATTTCATGTATCGGCCCCCATATTTCAGTGTCCATCATCCCACATGCTTGGGAAATATTTCTTGAGGTGTTGACCGTTGACAGCCACTGGGAATTTTACGCCATCCAGCTCCTCGAGCATGTACGCGTTTCCCCTTAAAACTTGATCGACCCTGTATGGCCCGTGCCACCATTTACCATATGCTGCATCCTTAGTCCCCAGTGGCAACACAGCTTCCCATACCAGATCGCCAACGTGGAACTCCTTCGGTCTCACCTTCTTATTATATGCACGAGCCACCTTGGCCTTGTTCTCTTTGATTTTCTCAAGCGACCACAGCCTAAGCTTAGTTAAATCCTCAACACTGTCACTCATCAGGGCCGTATATTCTTCAGTCGTTAGATCATTCTGAAAGGTGACACGTCTCAATCCAGCCGTAATTTCCCAGGGCAATACGGCCTCTTGTCCATAGACTAGATGGTATGGCGAGGTTTTTATCGCTCCATGACATGACATGCGATAAGCCCATAAAGCCTCTGACAAAACCTCGTGCCAACGCCTAGGGTGCTCATCGATCTTCCTCTTGATCAGCTTGATAAGGCTCTGGTTGGACGCTTCAGCTTGCCCATTTGCTTGAGCATAGTACGGAGATGATCGGATCAGCTTAATTCCCGTGTCCTCACAGAACTCTCTAAACTCGTAAGAAGTGAATACCGAACCTCCATCGGTCGTGATCGTTTGGGGAATTCCGAATCTATGAATGACATGTTCCTTCACAAAATCGACAACATCCTTCGAGCTCACTGACTTCATAGGGACGGCTTCCACCCATTTAGTGAAATAATCCGTAATGGCCAAAATCCACATGTGGCCTTTGCTTGATGGAGGATTGATCTTGCCAATCATATCCATGCCCCAACCTCGGAATGGCCAAGGCTTGATGATGGGGTTCATTGCTGACGCGGGTACCGTCTGAATTTTTCCAAATTTCTGACATGCTTGACACCCTTTGTAGTACTTAAAGCAGTCCTCAAGCATGGTGGGCCAATAAAACCCTGATCGCCTGATCAACCATTTCATCTTGTGAGCCGATTGGTGAGTTCCACAGGCGCCTTCGTGTACCTCGTGTAGGAGCCGATTGGCCTCGGTTGGTCCCAGACATTTGAGCAGTAATCCTTCCAGAGTCCTGTAGAACATGTCGTCCCCGATAAGCACATACTTCATGGCCTTGTACCTTCTCCGTTTAGGTGCCCCCCGAGCCGAATCTTTCAAGTAATTGAAGATATCGGCTCTCCAGTCGTCCGCCTCCAGGAACTGTACTTGAACATCAGTTCCCTCTGCTACGTCCTTGTAGCCTGAAGCCATTTGTGCGAGATCATTCGCCTCTGCATTCTGCGCTCGCGGGATCCAGTTAAAGTTTATGTACCGGAACTGTGCCATGAGCTCACGGCATTGCAACAATAATGGGAAGAGCAACTCGCTCTCACACTTGTATTCCTCCGTGAGTTGGGAAATCACCAATTTGGAGTCTCCAAAAATTTCCACTGCCTCTGCTCCAGCTTCGATGAGCAACTTCATTCCCTTGCGTATCGCCTCGTACTCGGCGACGTTGTTGGTGCACGGGGTAGCAAGCCTGATGGAGAAGGAATATGTTGCCCCCCGGGGCGACACGAGTAGAATGCCAATGCCGCAACCATCATCACAAACCAATCCATCGAAAAACATAGCCCACGCTCGTATAGACAGCGCTGCTATATCAGTGTTGATCCTTTCAGCAATAAGGTCGGCTAATGCCTGACCCTTAACCGCTTTCGCAGGTTGGTACCGGATGTCAAATTCCGACAATGCAAACATCCATTTGCCGAGTCGGCCTTTCAACATAGGAGCCGACAGCATGTGCTTTATGACATCTGATTTGCATATAATGATAATCTCTGCCGAGAGCAAGATGTGGCGCAGCTTGGTGCAGGTGAAAAACAGGCAGAGGCACAACTTATCGATCTCAGGATACCTTGTCTCTGCATCCAGCATCCTTCTGCTGATGTAAAACACAACTCGCTCCAGACCATCATAAACCTGCACCACCACCGAGGCGATGGACGTGTCAGCTACTGACAAGTAAATGTAGAACGGCCTATCCAGCTGGGGCGGAACCAATACTGGCGGCTTTGTCAGATATTCTTTGATTTCGTCGAAGGCTCGTTGTTGTTCTGTCCCCCAGCGGAACTCCTCATCAGTTTTAATTTTCACAAGTCCCATGAACGGCTCTATTCTTCCTGACAGATTGGAGATGAATCTTCTGACGAAGTTGATCTTGCCGATGAGAGACTGCAGTTCTTTCTTCGTGGTAGGTGGCTTCATTGTTCGCACTGCCTCCTGACTTTTCAGGCCGATCTCAATTCCTCGTTCATGGACCAAGAAACCCAAGAACTGACCGGCCGTCACACCGAAGGCACACTTCTTTGGATTCATCCGTAGGCCGAATTTCCTTGTTCAGTCCAGGACGCGTCGCAGATCGTCCAAGTGTCCTTGTACTGAAGCTGACTTGACCACCACGTCATCGATATAAATTTCCACCAGCTTGCCGATCAGATCATGGAAGATGTAATTCATGGCTCTTTGGTATGTGGCGCCGGCGTTCTTCAGTCCAAACGTCATGACTACATATTCAAACAACCCCACCGAACCTGGGACTCTGAATGCAGTCTTGTGTATATCTTCCGGAGTCATAAAAATTTGGTTGTAACCGGCATTGCCATCCATGAAGCTCAAGATTTTATGACCAGCGGCTGCGTTGATTAATGTCTCTGCTACCGGCATCGGATACTCATCCTTCGGAGTAGCTCTATTGAGATCCCGAAAATCTATGGCAACACGCCAGCGGCCATCCTTTTTCTCTACAGGTACGATACTAGAAATCCACTCAGCATACCTGCATGGCCTGATTAACTTGGCTGTCAACATTTTCTCGATCTCCTTCTTGACTTCTTTCAAAATTTTGGCCTTCATCTGTCGTGCTCGCTGCTGGAACGGCCGAAACCCTTTTTTAAGCGGGAGTCAATGCTCAATGATGCTCCTGTCTAACCCGGGCATCTCTGTATAGTCCCAGGCAAAGCAATCTGGATACTCTTTCAACAAAGCTATCATCGGACCCCGCAGATTCGGATCTAACTTCTTGCTGATAAATGTTGGTCGTGGCTTATCCCCAGGACCGATGTCAATCTCCTCTAGCTCATCAGCGGATGTAAACCCATACCCTAGCTTTCCGTCACCTGCTAAATCGATGCTAAACACGGGGCGAGCAGTTGGTGAGGATAACAAAGATAATTTGGGCCGATTGCCGGAATCGGCCCCCTTTTCGATTGTATTAGTCAAGGAAGGTTTACAACTTAACTGTGCTCTACAATGGCAGGGAATCTCCCTACTACGACTGCATGACCTGTTTGTCGTAAGCTTACTGCTTTTTATTTTTTTGCGGCCGATCGCAGGGATCGGCCATACCACGTATGATCGTGGACTTTGCTACTCTGTCAGGCCAGTGGATAAGACCAGCCTCACCCCGTTTTTTGTAGCTTCAATGCGCTCACAGCCGTCTAGACTGACTCCAGAGATCGGCTCTTGGTCTCCTGCCTCCCAGATGTTCATGCCAGCTATGGAGATCTCGATCGAATCATCTGCATGAATGACCTCCACTTCATCTCCATCCCACTGTATCAGGCACTGGTGCATCGTGGATGGAATGCAGCAGTTGGCGTGAATCCAATCCCTCCCCAGCAAGACAGCGTAGGTGCTTTTGCTGTCAACGATGAAGAATGACGTAGGGATGGTTTTTCTGCCCACGGTCAGGTCCACATTCAGAACGCCTTGCGTCTTTGAAGTTTGGCCGTTGAAGTCGCTTAACGTTACGTTGGTTTTGATCAGATCTGCAGTGGAGCGTCCCAAACGCCGTAGCATGGAGTATGGCATTATATTGACTGCCGCTCCGGTGTCAACCAACATCTTGCGGATAGGCTGCCCATTGATATAACCTCGTAGGTACAGGGCTTTCAGATGTTTGTAGCCCTTCTCTTGTGGCTTTTCAAAGATAACCGGACGTGGGCCGCAGTCAAACTGTGCCACTGGTAGTTCTTTGGCTCTTGGAGCGCAGAACTCTGACGGAAGTGTGAACACCATGTTTGTGCCAGCCGATGTCTTCGCATCGGCTTTTACTGGTTTGGGGCGCCATTCTTTTCTTTTCGGCCGAGCCTCCGTTTCCAAGGTCTGCCGCACTTTCACGGCCAGATCGGGTCGTGCCTTCCTTAAAGCGTGGAGGTACTGCGCTTCGGCTTCCTCCAAGTTACGCAGCCGCTGAACTCGACGCTTTTGAGTGTGCCTGAGTCCATCGGGGCACCACCTTGGCCGGTGATATCTGTCTTCTTCTCTTCCACCCATTGGCTCCTCGAAGTCTTTCGCTTGAGGAGGGAGGGGCCCTAGGCGCTTGAACACTGAGACTGGACCTGTGTCATCCTTCTGCTGTCCACATTCTGGGCAGTTGTCGATTGTAGGCAATCGGCTCATTCCCGCGTCCCAGCAATACTTGAAGAAAGGACAATCCCAATGTTTATCCACGCCTTCTTTTTTCCTTTGGCTTTTTACTAGCGAGGTGCTCATATCCTTCATCATCTCTATCGTGCCGGCGACGTCGGTCATACTGGTGCTCATACTTGTTAAGGAGATGTGTGGAGTGTGGCTTCTGATATCGCACGCTTCTCACTTGCTCCTCGGTCAAATACCGCCTGTCATCATACCGGGGCCGGTCACGTGGACCGGCCTCCTCTCTTTCTCTACCCCGAGAGCGACCGTCTTCCTCCTTATATGTGCCACGGTGGTACACAGGTCCTGCCATATTAACATCGAACGAGAAATCCAACTGACGCCTCGTGGACTGGCTGTGTTCTACCATGTTGACGCCGGGAAATGGGTTTGTGTCTACTTTCATGGCGAACTGCCCAAGGATCAGACGGCCCTGTTCTATCGCCGTTTGGATCTGGCGACATAGCTCTTTGCAGTCATTGGTGGTGTGGGTGAACGAGTGATGCCACTTGCAGTAAGGTCTCCCGTTCATCTCTTGAGCCGTAGGGATTTTTTGGCCTTCGGGTAACTTCAGCTGCTTTTCTTTCAGCAGTAAATCGAATATCTGCTCAGCTTTGCTCACGTCGAAGTCGAACCCTTTTGCGGGCCCTTGCTGTTTTACCCATTTGCAGGACACAGGATCTGCCCCCCGAGCCCATTCAGCCACAGCCACCTCCTGGTCTTGCGTAGGATCCTCTTCTTCTGTATCGACCAGGCCTATCGGACGTTTGAACTTGTCTTGGTACAACTCAGGGTGGCGCTGTTCATACATTGTCAGTTTCTGGGCCATGTGCGCCAATGAATTGTACTCCACTTGGAAAGCCAGATCCTTGATGGGTGCTGAGAGACCCAACACTGCCAGCTCGACCGCTTCTTTCTCAGTTAAACGAGCCGAATAACATCGGTTCTTGATAGTCCTGAAACGTTGAATGTACTCAGCTACCGTTTCTCCCCGCTTTTGCCGTACCTGCGCCAGATCTGCAATGCCAGCCTCGGTAGCTTCTGAATGATACTGAATGTGGAACTGTTCTTCCAGTTGCTTCCAGGTCTGGATCGAATCCGGTGGCAACGAGGTGTACCACCCAAAAGCTGGTCCTGTCAGAGATTGCGCAAAGAACCTTACGCGCAACTGATCCGACGCTGAAATCATGCCTAGCTGTGCCAGGTATCGGCTCACGTGCTCGATCGAGCTCGACCCTTCTGACCCGCTAAACCTTGAGAACTCAGGGAGCCGATACTTGGGTGGCAGCGGAATTAGATCAAACTCGTTGGGGTATGGCTTAGAATAGCCGATTGTCCTTCTCTTCGGCACGAAGCCGAACTGGTCTCTCAAGATGGTACGGATTTGCTCCACCGTTTGAGCTGTAGGGGCTAAATTCTCAGAACTCGCTCCGGTGGCGTACTTGGCTAGCCATGCCTGTTTATCAGCGTCCATCCCAGACATCCCTGCTCCAGGAATACCTGCTCCCGAAGCCCCTGCTCCAGAAACTCCTGAACCAGAAATCCCTGCAGTTGCCACCTGGTTCGTGCGCGTCATGTTATTGCAGTCCGGCACGTAGGTGCACACATATCCATGTGGGATTTCTTTAGGTGGTTCAAACAGGAATTGGCAATCGCCAGGGTCACCTCCAACCTTGTAGACGACGTAAGCCGGTTCCCCTGGTGGCTCCGGAGCTGCAAGCGTGAATGGCAGCTGCGGCCTAGTCTGGAGCGGTCTTTCTCCCTGGTGAGTCCCTAGAGTAGGCCCCGACGGAGAGTACTGATGTTTCATGATCTCCTGAACTACGCGAACCGCGACGCGCTCGAAAGCGTTCACTAGGCTCTCAGAATGGCGGTGAAGAGAATGAGCTACCATGTAATTGACTTCCTGTCGCAGAGCTCTAGTGCGCTCTTCTGAAGGAACAGACAGATCCACCTCGTCAAGAGCACCTTCGAGTGAGAACCCTTTCCATCTGATGCCATGCTTACGGGTCATCTCAAAAGAGCCGATGAGATCGGCTTCGAAGAGAGCTTTGATATCATCATACTTCGCCTTGTGCTCCTCAGGCAGATCGTCGTACGTGACCGGTCTGTTCTCCATCGCAGCGTCGGATGTTGATGTAGACGTTGTTGAATGTCCCACCGGGCGTGCCAGAATGTGTTGCCTGCCAAAACCCACCGGCGAGCAGCGACGGGCAACACGGAGAGCCGGGAGGCTCCCAGAACTGCTGGTGGGCCCTGGTCCCTCGGGCAACGGCCCGCAAAGCTCCGGCACACGTCCTGGCTGGTTCGAGGGCGTGCCACCTGACCTATACCTGATCAGGAAGGTGATGGATTGCTTCGATTGGTTTCCTGCATGGCAAACAAACATACGTAAAATTCGAGCCGCGACCGGCTCCCAGGTTTCCCTGTGAATCGGCTCTTGGAGCCGACTATCCCATGGTTCTGCATTAGATCTATGATAACATGGGGTTTTGCTTCATCAATACAAGTTAAATCGATCTACGACAGTTTAATGTTTTCACCACGTAATTGGAACATCCTACACGTAATTGAGCCTGGTAAACACGAAAGATGATAGAAAAACTAATCCTAGAGAAGGCCTAACAACCGACGTAAAGTCAATTCCCGGAACAACTCCTCTCGAATTAGCAAACCATATCTTTACGTACTACTGGATCGTTCAACCCGTTTGCAAGGCCTGACCACGTGGATATCAAACTAAACCTTGGAAAACAAGGCAAAACTATAACGGATCAAATCGACTGAATAAAGATCAAGCAAGATGCTACCCTTACACCCGGGAAAAGGTGCAAAGGCAGCGAGATAACTAGAGGCAGCATAACTAAACAATCATAGCAAAAAATACCGATGCTAGCCCAACAAATCTATGATAATAGTGTTACTCGCCATCAACAAGGCTTCAGTACGAGTAACACCAAATAACGCATAAGCAGATACTGCCTAGATCGCAAGATGCGATCCAGGCAGCATGACACTTACCCGAAAGAAACCCTAGAAACAAGGGGTGGCGATGCGCCGAGATTGTGTTTGTTGTGAACGTGATCGTCCTCCTTTTCTCAATAACCTTAGGTACATATTTATAGTCCGGAGACTTTCTATCTTTGGAATAAACCTAGCAATCCTATCTCTTTACTTAAACCGAAACGTAACCTACTACAACATAAGATACACGGGCAATTTAGCCCAAATCCACGCACAAGGCCGATTCAACAACACGTTGCATATATGTATCTTCCAAGCCCATCTTGATTACGGCCCATATCCTCCTTTGGCAAAAATATGGCGATAACAGGCGCCCATGTTATCACAGTATATAGACATTGGGTCCAGCGCACTTGGAACCACACCGAGCTCTGTAATGAACTCCTTCATCCATATCGCTTCTTGCGAAGCCTCCGAAGCAGCTATATATACCGATTCAGTTGAAGATCTCGCCACAATGCTTTGCTTTGCACTCCTCCAGCTAACTGCTGCACCATTCAAAGTAAATACGTATCCAGATTGAGATTTAGAATCGTCTGGATCGGTGTTCCAACTAGCATCGGTGTAACCATTAACAACGAGTTGTTCATCACCTCCATAAGAAAGAACCATATCCTTAGTTCTTCTCAAGTACTTAAGGATGTTTTTGACCGCTATCCAATGATCCACTCCTGGATCACTTTGATATCTGCTAGTTAAACTAACAGCATATGCAATGTCAGGTCTAGTACATAGCATGGCATACATTAGAGATCCTATGGCTGAGGCATAGGGAGTCTTACTCATCCTTTCTCTATCTTCTGCCGTTGCTAGACTTTGAGTTTTACTCAAGGTCGTATTGGGCAACATGGGCAATAACCCTTTCTTGCTATCTTCCATTCCAAACCTCTTTAGAACTTTGTCCAAATATGTACTTTGTGACAATGATATTAAGCGTCTTGATCTATCTCTATAAATCTTTATGCCTAATATGTAAGCTGCTTCGCCAAGATCTTTCATTGAAAAACTATTATTCAAATATTCCTTGACACTATTAAGAAGGTCTACATCATTCCCAATCAACAATATGCCATCTACATATAGTATTAAGAATGCTACATAACTCCCACTCACTTTCTTGTAAATACAAGCTTCTCCATAAGTTTGTATAAAACCAAAGATTTTAATTACCTTATCAAAACGTTGATTCCAACTTCGGGATGCTTGCTTCAATCCATATATGGACCTTTGAAGTTTGCACACCTTGTTAGCATCTTTAGGATCGACAAAACCTTTGGGTTGCATCATATACAACTCTTCATCAATGTCTCCATTGAGGAATGCCGTTTTGACATCCATTTGCCATATCTCATAATCATAATATGCAGCGATTGCTAACATAATCCTCACATACTTTAGCTTCGCTACTGGTGAGAAAGTCTCATCATAGTCAACTCCTTGAATTTGTCGTAACCCTTTTGCGACAAGTCGAGCTTTATAGACAGTAACATTACCATCAGCATCTGTTTTCTTCTTGAAAATCCATTTGTTCTCGACAGCCTTTTGGCCATCCGGTAAGTCCACCAAAGTCCATACTTGGTTTTCGTACATGGATCCAATCTCGGATTTCATGGCTTCTTGCCATTTATTGGAATCTAGGCTCATCATCGCTTCCTCATATGTCGCAGGGTCATCGGTGTTGTCCACCAACATGACACTCATAATGGGATCATACCAATCAGGAGTGGTACGAGTTCTCGTTGACCTGCGAGGCTCCGTAGCAACTTCAACCGAAGTTTCATGATCATCATCATTAGCTTCCTCTCTTATTGGTGTAGGCGCCACAGGAACTACTTTCGGTGTTGTGCTACTCGCAAGTTCGAGAGAAGGTTCAACAACCTCGTCGAGTTCTACTTTCCTTCCAATCACTTCTTTCGAGAGAAATTCCTTCTCTAGAAAGGATCCATTCTTAGCAACGAAGATTTTGCGTTCGGATCTATGATAGAAGGTATACCCAATAGTTTCCTTCGGGTATCCTATGAAGACGCATTTTTCCGCTTTGGGTTCAAGCTTGTCCGGCTGTAACTTCTTTACATAGGATTCGCAACCCCAAACTTTAAGGAACGACAATTTAGGTTTCTTTCCAAACCATAATTCATACGGTGTCGTTTCAACGGATTTATATGGTGCCCTATTTAAAGTGAATGCGGCTGTTTCTAATGCATAACCCCAAAACGATAGCGGTAAATCAGTAAGTGACATCATAGAACGAACCATATCTAAGAGAGTTCGATTACGACGTTCGGACACACCATTACGTTGTGGTGTTCCCGGCGGTGTCAATTGTGAAAGTATTCCGCATTTCTTCAAATGCTCGCCAAACTCGTAACTTAGATATTCACCTCCACGATCAGAACGTAGAAATTTAATCTTCTTGTTACGTTGATTCTCTACCTCACTTTGAAATTCCTTAAACTTCTCGAAAGTTTTGGACTTATGTTTCATGAAATAGATATACCCATATCTACTCAAGTCATTCGTGAAGGTAAGAACATAACGATAACCACCGCGCGATGCTACACTCATTGGTCCACACACATCGGTATGTATGATTTCCAATAAGTCCGTAGCTCGCTCCATCATACCAGAAAATGGAGTCTTAGTCATTTTATCCATCAGACATGCTTCGCATATTTCAAGTGATTCGAAATCAAGTGATTCAAGAAGTCCATCGGAATGGAGTTTCTTCATACGCTTCACTCCAATGTTACCAAGACGACAGTGCCACATATAGGTCAAGTTATCGCTCAATTTCAAACGTTTAGCCTCAATGTTATTTATGTGTGTATTACTACAATCGAGATTCAATAAGAATAGACCATCTATCAAAGGTGCATGTGCATAAAACATATTACTCATATAAATCGAACAACCATTATTCTTGGACTTAAACAAGTAACCGTTTCGCAATAAACATGATCCCAATATAATGTTCATGCTCAACGCATGCACCAAATAACAATTATTTAAGTATAGAACTAATCCCGATGGTAGATGAAGAGGTAGCGTGCCGACCGCGATCACATCAATCTTTGATCCATTTCCAACGCGCATCGTCACCTCGTTCTTCGCTAGCTTCCGTTTATTCTGCAACACCTGTTTCGAGTTACAAATATGAGCAACCGAACCAGTATCAAATACCTAGGCACTACTACGAGTACTAGTGAGATACACATCAATAACATGTATATCGGATATACCTTTCTTCTTGATGTTGTCGTTCTTCAAATCCGCCAAGTACTTTGGGCAATTCCGCTTCCAGTGACCTTCTCCCTTGCAGTAAAAGCACTCAGTATCAGGCTTAGGCCCATCTTTGGTCTTCTTCGCCGGTGCGGCAACTTTCTTACCGCCCTCCTTGAAGTTTCCCTTTTGCTTAGACTTGCCTTTCTTGAATTTGGTGGTCTTATTGACCAACAACACTTGGTGCTCTTTCTTGATCTCCACTTCTACAGATTTCAACATGGAGAAGAGTTCTGGCAACGTCTTGTCCATGTTTTGCATATTGTAGTTCATCACAAAGTTCTTGTAACTTGGTGGTAGTGATTGGAGGACACGGTGAATCCCCAAAGAATTAGGAATCACTATACCCAAACTTTGGAGCTTGTTTGCGTGCCCAGACATCTTAAGCACATGCTCACTGACGGAGCTACCCTCTTCCATCTTGCAGTTAAAGAACTTTTCAGAAGCCTCATAACTCTCAACTGCCGCATGAGTCTCAAATATCATTTTGAGTTCACGGACAATATCATGTGGGTCATGGTTCTCAAACCTTTTCTGAAGCTCCGATTCCAAACCATACAAGATAGCACACTGAACTGTGGAGTACTGATTCTTCCGAGTGAGGTAAACATTCTTTACTTCATCGGTAGCAGTAGCTGCAGGCGGGTCACCCAGCGGTGCATCCAGCACATAGGTCAAATTACCAGCATTGAGGACAATCCTCAAATTGCAGAACCAATCCGCGAAGTTGCTTCCATTGTTTTTCAACTTTTCTTTCTCTAGGAACGCATTAAAATTGATGGTAGGGGCCGCCATTGATCTACAACATATTTGCAATAGTTTAGACTAAGTTTATGACAAATTGAGTTCTAATTAATAGTTAAATTAATCTAGGTGAACTCCCACTCAAAACAATATCCCTCACATTGTTTTAGTGATCGCACGAACCAAATCCACCACATCAAAACCGATCATCACGAGAGTTGATGTAGCTTCAGTGGCGAACAATCAACATGTTCATCATATCTACTATATGACTCATGCTTTACCTTTTAGTGATCCGTGTTCCAAGACCATGTCTGTACATGCTAGGCTTGTCAAGATCAAACCTTAGCTTCTGCATGAGCAAATCTGGCTTGCTCACGTTGTATACACTCGCATAATCTAACACACCCGATCATCACATGGTGCTTCAAAACAACGATCTTTAGCAACGGTGCTTACTAACGATGAACACTTTAAAACTTGAAATTTGTGTGCTTGAGGGATCATCTTATAATGCTACCGTCGTTAACTAAGCAATACAAGATGCATAAAGGATTAACATCACATGCAATTCATAATATGTGATATGATATGGCCTTTCTTCTTGTGCTACCGATCTCCATCTTCAAGCATGAACATGATCTCCATCATCACCGGCATAGCGTCAAGGTCAATGACGCCGTTTCATGGTTGTCGTCCACCAGCTTCAACTATTACAACTACTTTGAATAGACACGCGGGTCTTAACAGAATTTAAAGACAACCATATGGCTCCTGCCGGTTGCCAACTTACAATAATGAACATTGCATACATCAAATATGATCATAATCATGGCCATATCACATCACATCACACCCTTGCAAAACAAAGTTAGACGCCTCTAATTTTCTTTGTATATTTTACGTGGTTTGGGGCTTTCAATAAGTGTCGCTCTAACTTACGAACAAGAACCACAACGTTGATGCTTGAACTATCAAGTGCCCGTTGTAAATTGGATCTACACTATGATGGGAGAGACAGGCACCCGCAAAGCTACTTATGCAATACAAGTTGCATGTTGAGCGTGGAGCAAGTCTCATGAACGATGTTATGTAAGGTTAGCCTGGGCCGCTTCATCCCATCATACCGCAAGATGCAAAGTACACAAGAAGCAATTGATAATAAAAGAACCACCGCCCACAATGACCATTGTGTTCTACTCGTGCAACAGATCTACATATAGACACGGCTCTGATACCACTGTAGGGGTTCGTAGCATGGAAAACAAAAAATTTCTACCGCATGCAAACAAACAAGCCAAGATCTATCTACTAGATTGTAGCAACGAGTCGATAGAGGAACTCACCCTCGAAGATTCCAAAGCGGTTAACGAGAGCAGATTCTCGTGGGTGATGTAGTCGTACTCTTGCCGATCTCAAGATCACGTAGACGATCCTTCCGGCACTGCGTTCCGGCAGCGCTTCCGCAGTCGGTCACATGTTCGGTACACGATGAAGACCTTCCTCTCCCTTTTTCCAGCAGGCAGCAGAGGTTGTAGCACTCTCCTCGCGATTCCGGCTGCACGACGGCGTGGTACCGGAAGTAGAGGGGAGATCTCGCAGGGCTTCGCCTTAAGACGAAGAGAGTATGGTGGAGTATGAGAGAGGTGCCTTGGCGATCTAGGGTTTATAAGAACCATTGGGAGGCTTGGCCGGCAGCTAGGGTTTGGGGAACACCCCAACTCGCCGAGTTGGAGGTGCCCTAGGCGGCGACAGCAAGAGGTGGTGGCGCCGGCAGCTTGGGGTTAGGGTTTTGGGTGTGAGGGGTAGGGGCGGCCTACCCCTCCTTATATAGGTGGAGGATGGCCGGTTGGGAGGAGGGAGTCCTCTCCCAACTCGGCCTCCTTGTCCGGCGGGTGGAGGGAGGGGAACTCCTCCCCAAGTAGGTTTCCTACTCTCCCTCCACCAAGCAAACTTGCCGTTTGACTTTTTCAAATTGGCATTTGACTTTCAAACTAGGATTTGATTTCTCCCTTTATTTTGCCCAGCCAAGTGACCTAGTACATGATGCAACCATTCCATATTGTTATGACATATCCATGTACCCTTCCCCTCCGGAGTGCCAGACCTTCCGGACCCTTCTAGAACATTCCCGGTGAAAACACTGGAATCATTCCCCAACTCCGAAACAGGACTTTCCTTATATGAATCTTATTCTTCGGACCATTCCGGATCTCCTCGTGATATCCCGGAGCCCATCCGAGACTCCGAACAACATTAGGTCTCTTACTCATCATTCCACAACTACTCAACAACATCGAATCCTTAAGTGTGTCTCCCTACGGTTCGTTAATTATGCGGACATGATCGAGACACTTCTCCGATCAATAACCAATAGAGGAATCTGGAAATTCATATGGCTCCCACATATTTCTACGATTACTTTGCGATCGAATGAACCACTTACATACGATACCAATTTCCCTTTGTCTCACGATAGTTTACTTATCCGAGGTTTTGATCGTCGGTATCTCTGCATACCTAGTTCAACCTTGTTACCGATAAGTACTCTTTTCTTGTTCCCGTGGTATGTGATCCCTTGTGAGCCAGTCACATGCTTGCAAGCTAATTGGATGACATTCTACCGAGAGGGCCCATAGTATATCTATCCGTCATATGGATGGACAAATCCCACTCTTGATCCATGTGTCTCAACCCATACTTTTCGAACACTCAATGCCATCTTTATAGCCACTCAGTTACGGTGTGGTGTTTGATGTCATCAAAGCATCCTTCCGGTGATGGTGATAAGCATGATCTCATGGTCGAAGGAATTATGTTACTATGTATCAGAAAGCTTATAGCAATTGAACTATTAAAATGACTTGATCTTTATGCTACGCTTATCTATAGGAGTATGTCCATCATACCATTCTCCTAATGATATGATCTTGTTGTTAACAACATCTCAATGTTCATTGTAGGGAAACCACCATCATCTATTAACCAACAAGCTAGTATTATGAAGAGGCTTTACTAGGGACTCTAATTTAGTTTACAAATCACACAAGTATTAATGTTTCCTTGTTAATACTGTTATAGCATGAATGTAAACATTTATCATAAACACAAAGATATAATAATAACTACATTTATTATTGCCTCTAGGGCATATCTCCAGCACTAAAATCACTAGCGCGAGCCGAAGATGCTTCGCCGTCCTCGACCCTCCATCACTGGAGCTGAGCAAGCTTGTCGTAGTTGAGTTTGTTGCAACAGACAGATGAGAAGTCATCGAGCTAAGGCCACAAATAGAGTTACTTTTTATATTGTTGATATGCACTGAGATGAGATGTTTAAAATCGTCAAAAATATATTTGCTCTCTATTATTCTCGTGGAAAGAAACAAGAAAATGACCCGTATAACCTTGTTTACAAGCTTCTCAAATTTTTGTTAATGTTATCCGTAGCATGTTGAGAGGGTATTCTATTCAATGAATTGTGTGAAGAGAAAGCTATAAACTAAGATGGGAACCAATTCTTAAATGACTATTTGGTTATATTTATTGAGCTGGAGAAAATTGCACATAACACCACTCTATGGTGACAAAGTTGCAAAAAATACATTATTAAAACATCTTTTGCAGCTGACCCCAACTTTCGGGGTAATATGTTGCGGCTGCCCAAATAGATGTCTTACGACTCTTAATAACATATTAGTATGTGGAGCCAACTTTTTATATCATAGATCACAATTATACGACAATATAAAAATATTATACTATAATTGTATGACAATTTTAAAAAAGTGACAACATAGTTTTAGAAAACATAGAGGTCATACACACACATAAATTTAAACATCAACATAACATCATCAATATCATAAGTTTAATGACTCATCGCACTTTTTGTGCCAACTCTTCCAAAATTTAGCGCCAACCTCTTCCACTTCTTGTCCAAGAATAAAGGAAGCATGAATGTTGTTGGTCCACGTGGTGGAGTTGCCCATTTTATAAAAAATATTTTATATTGTGGTATACATTTCAAAATTATTGTACAATTTTGGTATATGGTATAAAAATATGGCCACACATATTAGATGCGCTATTAAGGGTCTTAAGGCATTAATTTTGGCTAGCTGCAACATTTCACCCCAAAATTTGGGATCAGCTACAAAAGATGTTTTGTTTCTATGTTTGGTGTAACTTTGTCACCAAGCAGTGGTGTTATGCGCAATTTTCTCATTGAGAGGGACTTCTTCTTGATGTCACCATATATAGCTTCCAAGCTATGTCAAATTGTATGGTCATATGGTAATTTTCTTTATTATTCATTTTGGGAGTTTCTAACTCTTTTAAGGCAACTTTTCCACATTGGCCAATTTTTGCGCTTCTTTTATCATGAAAGCATGGACACTTTTATTTTCACCCTTATATGTTTTGTTGGTCAAAATTTGAACACCCAAAGTTAAATTCCTGGATTCGTCCATGGCTACAGCGGGGGTTGCGGTGGCGGCGAGTGCTAGGAATTGGCAGAAGGGACGACCGACGAGAAGATCCGGCCATCGCGGGGCTATGGGGGTTGCTGGGGTGCCGGCAGGAGGCACCCGCGACCGTCGGGAGTGGATGAGATGACGAGGTGGAAGGAAAAATGGGAGGGTAATCTTTTACTCTTCCACAGTTCAGAGAAGTAAAAATAAGAGTTGGCGAGGCCAACCTCTAAATATTTTACTCCTCTAAAGGTAATAGGATATCGGTTAGGTACTCATTACACTAGTAGAAAATAGATCTTTAGTCCCGGTTCATAAGGGATTTTAGTCCCGGTTTCGCATCCGGGACTACGAATTTACGACTAAAAGCCCGCACCTCTAGTCCTAGTTTGCTATGAATCGGGACTAGAGGCCACCACGTGGCCACTTTCTGGAGCAGGGGACGGAGGACCTTTAGTCCCGGATCATAATACGGTCCAGGACTAGAGATGTTTTCTAAAAAAATTTGTTTTTTTAATTTTTTCTTAAACTTTTGAATTGTTTGACTCGTTAATCCTCTCACTTGAAACATTTTTAACACTAACTATACTTAATTTTAGGTCAAATTACACTCGTGGTCAAAATCTTATCACTACTCCACCCCTAACATGCTTAATTTCTCTGTTCCATTAGGATATCCTTGCGTGAATGATATTGTACCTTGTTGTCAAAACTACCATATCAATCCTATTAGCTCATATCAATGTCATCGGTCTTTATTTTTCAAAACTACCAACAACTATTTAAGTAAACAACAATAAATAAGTAATAATAATTATTTTATTCCAATGAAAATAAAATTTTATTCATTTTTTGTCATTTATTCATTTAATATGGCATAAATAATATCTTTAAATCTGTAAATAGAAATTAGACAAATAATATATCCATTATTATCAGAAAAATGTGAGGAATCCAAACATGGCATAATTTTTTTTGCTAAAAAGGTTAATTTTAAATATTTGTTTTCCTTTTTGAATTTTAAAAATCTAAAAGAATCCAAAACGGCCTAAGGGTGATGAAATCGAACTTGAATTTTTTTCCGCACATTTTGATAGGTTGTACATTTTTTCCGACATCGTATACAAAAGTTATAGCCATTTGAAGTTTTCTTGATATTTTTTGGCAAATTACGTCGAAATTCATGTTTGTTAATTTCATAACAACTAAATCACTTAATATAACTATAGTTTGAAGGATTTCATTTTTGGATTTTTTTATAATTTTGTGGCATGCTTTTGAAATTAGAAAAGGCGATCTCGCGCGGGGTAGGGGAGGGGGTGGGGGATGGTGGTGGACATAAATCTCCTGCCGCTGTAGGATTTTTGCCCGTTTTCCTGCCGTGGCAGAACCCGCCAAAAAATATTTCCAAATTTTTTTAGTTCCGGTTGATGTCTCAAATCAGGACTAGAGGGTGTTGCTTTAGTCCTAGTTGAAGACACCAACCATGACTAAAATATGTTTCCCGCGTCCGTACCCCTTTAGTTCCGGGCTGTATCATGAGCTGGGACTAAAGGTCCGGAATGACCCGAAACTAGAGCTTCCCCAGCCTCCTAGCCGCTGAAAACGGGACGAACCGTGACTAGTGCTCACACTAGTCCCGGCCTAAGATACGTCCGGGACTAGAGCAAGAATTGAATGCGAACCAAAGCCCTTTTTTTTCTACTAGTGTTAAAGGAATAAAAGACCTTTTACTCCTCTAACCTGTTTTTGTATTTTGGTTAGAAATGCCCTTAACTTGCTATAAAAAGGATTATACTGAGACGAAGTGCTTGTTATGTGCGACATATGCATGTTCCAGAGGCATCAACTCTTTATAGCTTTTCCTATGATTTTTCGTTCCTTTGGCCAAGCCATTTTTTTCTCACATCGTGGTTGCTTCTTGAAGACACCAAATACACCCACACACCCACACGCTGCATACTCACATAACGCCTACGAACTAGTGCTAGAGTCGTGGAAATTTCAGATCGACGATGTCACTCTGGGCGTTTTGGTTGTCGCCTTGTTCTTATTGAAAGTTAGCTTTACAACACTTATGCACATCATCCTCAGTACCATGCGAGGATGAATACAAAATTGAGTATACATCACCCCCTTATCCTATATGACCTTATATAGAAAAAGGAGAGTATAAATACGAATAGATAGATGACTAGAAAAAATCGCATCTCGAGGCTAAACAATGGACGGCATGTATACTAGACTCCTTGGTGACCTACTAGTGATGTTTTTGTCCGAAAACAAAAGAAAGGAGCAGAAATAGCAATCAGAAGAATACTCGTTTCTCTAGGAGAGCACAGTATGGACAGGAGAACAGCTTCTCTTTGCTTGCTCGTGCTAGTCATCTTCAGCGCAGGTTTTGCTTCTGCAGGTTCGATCTTCCTTGCCCGTGTTTCTTGCTTGCTCTTGGAGTCTTGGTACACCCGTTCCTGAACACATGTTGTGTTGTTTTAGTTTAGCGCGGTTTCGCTTTGGTTATGTATTAGTTGTATAGGATTTCTCTGAACTGATCTCTATCTAAAGTCCATACCGCTCCCGTGCGGCCACACCGGGCCGCACCGGAGCACCGCCGTCCCCTCCTGTCTAGCCTCTCCCATCCTCGCCCTTCTCCCGCCGCCGCCGGCATCGCCACCGGGAAAATTCCCGGAGGTGGCGGAGCTTCCTCGCAGGCATGGGTGGCATGGATCTCGCGGCGGTAGGCCTCCCTGGCAGGATGGCGGCGCCCGCACCATCTTAGGCTTCGATGGTGGCATGGGACGACAACGACAAGCAGATCTCGGCGAGCATCTTCCGTGACTGACGATGGCAGAGGCTGGTGGGCAGGCCCGTCTGGGCCAGCCTGTACGGGCCGTGACCATTGTTGCATTTGCTGCATCGCCACGTCTCCGACGACGGCACACGGCAGAACTCCTGGGCTTGTCCCGGCATGAGGACTATCTGGGGCAGTGGTATCGGGCATGGTGGTGTGGCCTCCTCCTTTCGTGACGGGCCTGTTTGGGCGGCGGCTGTCAGCGTGGGGGCATGTTGGTCTATCGAAGAATAAAGGAGTCCTGGCCCTGCTGTTCTCCGAGCACGACATTGATCTGCTTCATGTCGGTCTTCTCGGTTTTGCCGCCCTCGAGTTTTGGTCTTTCTCCCGCAGATTTCCACAGTTTGGTGCAGGGCACTACTGAATATCTATAGCGAAACCGATGTGGTTGTGCACGCCCTTATCTTCCGCCAAAGTGGCTTCGTTTGGGCGATGCGTAAATCTTCGTCTTCTTGTCGGTATCAAGGGACATGTCTTGATACAGATTTCTATAAAACTGAAAGATGTGGACAAAGTCATGGTGGTTGCGGTCAGAGGCTCCTGGTGTACCGATCCATGATTTTCAGAATGAAAATTTAAGATCTTGTCTTCGTTGGTTGTATCTGGCAAAGGCCTTGATGAATGCATTGTTTTAAAAACACGGACTTTCTCTAGGATGAAAATCCAAAATAGATGACAATACTTATACATTGTTTTCTTATTTTTTTTCTTACAAGCGTTGCTTTTGGAGAATCTCGTTTGTAATACGATTGTTGTTTCTCGTGATGTTTAGAGTCTATTGTTGTGAGTGGTTCATTATGGCGACAGGGTCTTTGTTTTCTTTTCTTCTTTTTATTTTTTTCTTGGTTGTGTGTATTTTTATGTCTTTAGACATCTTGTTAGTGTAGAGTTTGAGTGTAACTACTATCTTTACGATATTAATATATTTTCTTTATCGAAAAATGTATTACCTGTCTGCTAGCTGGGTAAGCAATTAGAGGCACGAGAACTTTATATTATATCTTTTCTTCTGAAGTGGTTTGGCAGATCTGTCCTTTCTCTAGAAACCATGGAACATCCATTCTCGAAATAAGAAACTGTGGAACTTGTTAAGTTCGTGTCACTGCGTTTGGACCCTCTGGGTAGTTCGTGTCACTGCGTTTGGACCCTCTGGGTAGTTCAAAGTAGCACACAAGAGTATGCGTGCTTCAAGATGAAAACAATAATGTTTCAAATATCATAATGATTTGCATGTTCACTACCTCTGTGTGAGTGAAAGTTTTTGTAATTTTATTTCTGAACACTCTGTAAAGAAAAGAAGTTCTGTTCTAAAATATTTTTTTTGGAGCAACTAGCAGGAGCATTGTCTTTTCTATTATAAGAAGAGAATTGGCTGGTTTAGAAGGGAAAACAGTCAAAACCTGAAACAGACGTATATACACATGTGTCCGGTTAGAAGGAGAACCAGACCAAAAATAAATAAATACCCCAAGCGGCACAGTTTTCAGAAAAAACAGGCAAAACCAAGACAATGCCACGCGACCAAGCTCGACTAGGTCTGGAGCACCAACAACAATGGCGCCGCCGCACAGGCAACCACACCGGTCCCGAGACCGCGCGCACTCCTAGTCGACGATGCATGAACCAAATAAAACAAGCTCAATTCGCCTAGCGGAGCACCACACCTCCAAAGGGCATCACCCCTAAGAGGGAAAACGACGGTGGTGCCGCCGATGCCCGCTCCTGCAGAAACCAGAGCTCGGATTTTCACCCGGAGAGTCTGTGACCCAAAACGGCGAGGGAGGTGAAGGAGCTCATCAACGATGCATCCAAGAGGGGAACGACATCCGCGGACGCCAACACCACCGGCAACAACCTAGGTCAATGCAGTGCTTTCGCGCGGAGATCACCATACCCGAAGCAGAACAAGCCGATCCACCAAGGCGAGGAAGCCATGGCCGACTTGCAGCGCACCGCCGCCACCACCTCATGTCGTAGGAAACCCACCTGGGTACTTCCTCCCACGGTTCCCCTTGTCACAGCCGCCGTCCCAGGGCCGCCGCCCCAGCGTCTACTCCACAGACACCATCTGCTGCCACCGCCAACCGCCACCAGACCACCAATCAGGGAGGAGAAAAACCCGCCTAACCGGCTCCAGGAGCACCGCACCACGCGAAGAGGACTGGACCAGCGACCACAGCCCCGCCCAGCACCTCGCTAGCCAGAGAACCACCCGTCCCTATAGGACACACAAGCAGCAACTCCAAATTTCTCCAAGCCCGGCCGCCACGCCGCTTGCACGGCCGCGCCGCTCCCTGCCACCCACGCGTCCAGGGAGCAAGACATGCACCACTGCGCCCTGGGGCTGTCGCCCCGGCTTCCGGAAGCTAGCAACCTAGCAGAGCAGCAGCATAGGGGAGGCGTGGCCCACCACTTAGTAAAAGATTTTTGTCGAAATGGGAATGCCCCGGCCTCTGTATGGATTGATACATACGGCCGTTATTACTACACTCATTTAAAAATGTGTCAAATGTATTGATTTCTATCTACGCTATGTGTTCCTACATAGATGACATTGTAGACATTGAGAATTGAGATGGCCTCCAATATGCATCAGACATTAGGGCAATTCCAACGCTCCGCAAACGAACCAGGAATGTCTGACTCTGCACATACAAGGTCCACAAGCGCCCTGCAAATGGACCGCATCCCGTGGACTGGTCCGTTTTCCGCATTCCCATTGACTTTGCGGTGGCACGGACAAGCTGTATACGGGTCGTCTGTCCTCCCATGGTCCGCTTGTCGGTGTAAATTTTTTTACTCATTCATAGGATAGAGTTTTTACAACTAAAATAAATAAATACAAGCAACTAAACTAAATCGCCCTGGAGCCGCTTGCCTTGGCATAGCTAGATTGGGCGTCGCCGACAACATCAGTGTAGCTAGCTTGGCCCTCGCCGGCCATGCCACCGGAGCTTCCTTGGCCCTCGCCGTCCGCTGCACCGTTGGAGCTTCCTTGCCCCTCCACTCCCACGTCGTCGTCCCTCTGGTCTGCCTTGCTAGCGTGGCCTCCCTGGCTCGACGGTGTCTCTCGGCTGCCAGCTAGCGCCTACTGAACCGGGTGAGGCTCACGCGAGCTTGTCTACCCCCTCCCAGTCCCTCCCCTCTTCTGCTTGGGAGGCTTATGCGGCTTTCTCAGCAAATTCCACATCCACCACCCCCCATGCAGACGCAGTCGCGTCCGCCCGACGCGCCTCCTGTTCAGTCCAGGCATCCTGCTTGTCAGCCATGAAACAGTGGTCGCCCTCTTCCCTCTCGGCCGTCGCTCGGGAAATCTCGATGATGTTGTGCTCAATGGGCGCATCGGAGGTCTCTAGATTCTATTGGCGCGTGATCTGGAAGGACTTGAGGAGGGCAGTATAATTATCGGTCATAGGCACCCCAAGGGGATCCTCCTCCACTTCATCCCACTCCTCCATGTCCTCTTCTGGATCGAGTCCGGCTTGGCTGATATTCATGCAGGTAGTGGGAAGACGACGAGGTATGGTGGTTGTGCTGCCATCCAACTCCGTGCGACTCGATCTTTATAGGCGCGGCGGCCCTGGGCAGGAAAAATAGGCCCGAAGTATCGTGAACAAGCATGACAAGACATGTTGGCAGGAAACGGTTGCGCAGGCAAGAGAAGCCGGCGAGAAACAGTGCCGCGGGTGATGGGAAGCACGTTGGCCGCCATTAATGATGCGCTAGCACAGGTCATGGCGGAACCGTGACCCCGTAAATGGTTCGGCCCGTTGTGGGCAGACAAAGGTCTTGGGCCTATCCTCCCCGACCCACGAACGGACTGATTCGAACATTGGTCTCCGAAATACGGGGAATCATTGGAGTGCCCTTAGGAAATTTGGTACACCCAGTGAATTCCAACAACATAATTTTCACATTACCAATCTGAATATTTTTGTACACATTATGAGTCAAAATCAGAAATATTGAATGCATGCATTCAAAATATCTTCTATCTATAAACGTAAGCAATGTACTCTTGGCATTGATCTCAGTTCATCTATATTCAATTATCAGTTATCTCCTGGTAGTTTACTTCACCAAAAATGTTTACAGGTATTTTTTCAAGACGGTTATTCTTACAACACAACTATTTTTCAAACCGGGTTATTCCAAGGCTTCAAAATCATATATAGAACCCGCAAAAAAAATCGTATATAGAAGAAGGAAAAGTGATAATATAGATGACTTAGGTACGTATCCAAGATGCACATACCCGTGTATATATATAACCAAGTTGCATATATATACATGTAACCCGGATACGTATATCTCGGGTTTATGCAACTATACCTTGGTTATATATAATAAGTTGGATATGTATACCTTAGGTATATAGACAATAAATATGTGTAACTTGGATACATATACATCACGTATATGTATGATTTTCAAAAAAAATACATATATGGTGTCCCATATGAGCTTATATATATCGTGTTCAAAGACTTTATATATTAATATATTATTATGTACTCCCTTCGTTTAAAATATAAGATGTTTTAGGTTTGTAAAAAAAAATATCTAGACTTGTTTTAGTGTGTAGATTCACTCCAAATCTGAGTAAACCTATATACTAAAATAGTCTAGATACATTTACCTCACAACAAGGCTAAAACATCTTATATTTTAAAATGGAGGAAGTAAAATTTAAAGTACACAATGCAAAAGGCGTGAGATAACTAATGATTGGTATTTGTGTTTCGCAGATAAATGCGACTCGGCAATAGTAGGAATAGCGTGGTGCACAAAGTTTCTGTGCAAGCTTGCATGTTTCTTTTACAAAGGACGGTCACACTGCGGCAAAGTGAAGAACTTTTGGTGTGAAGGCAGCGTGAAGGACGGCCTTTGCCACTGTGAGATGACCCACATTTGATTGAGTCATAAGGGACGTATACTTTGGCTCCATGTCATGGAAGTCAAGAGTTACAATTGGATAATATGAGTAATAAAAATAATATGGGTCATATATATTGCTTTTCTGGTTTTGGTATCATTATTCCATTTTACTTTGATTTTTGTAAAACTTATTTTCTACTAGTAGTATCTTAAAACGACGACGACGACTTACCAAAAAAGTGATCGTATTCTATGGATCTTATTTTATACTCTTTTGATGATGGACATTGTCGTAACATGCTGATGTCAAGTGCACACAACCTCTCCAACGACATATGTGAAGAGCTAGTAGAGGCATTGAGGATGCACACAAGGAATTGTTGAGGAAAATAAAAATGCGCATGACCCAAATGTCTGATGGAAGAGATCAGCCGTACATAGCAACAATCATCGACTACTTACTACCATTGACAACATCTAGGTTGTGAGAAAATTTCTCCAAACACAACGCATCAATGAAGTCAACACAATACGAGAGCACCCCAGTCATTGGATCCAATATGTCCGAAAAATTTCTAGGCAATGCCTTCAAGGACGTCTGATAAAATTGGAATGATAGCAAGGATGAAATGCACAAATACAAAATATATCAGAATAGCAACACGAGCGACCTCCTGACTTTCTCGCGCATAACTCAAAATAGTTTGATTTGGAATAAGAGTAGCACACGTACTTCAATCATCTTAGAGCACATGGACGATAGATATCTTTTTCTTTTGAAACAAGACAAAGAACTTCCATTTTTATTGATTAAGGAGAAGTTTGAGGTCTTACAAACCAAGCCTTGACACCAATGTCAAAGCCAAAAAATAAAGTCTACTCTCATGGCATAATACTACAAAGCGCTTTAGCCCAACAAAGCCGCCTCCTCTTTGATCTTCATGCCAAACATGTTGACGGTTGATGATTGATCCTTAAAAACTCGGGCATTTTTCTCCTTCTGAATTTCCCATGAGACTAGCATTGCAAGAGAGGCACAAAAGCTTTTCTAAATTGTCCTTTTTTTTTTATAATCTCGTTCCACCAATCTATGACGGAGTGTATAGAGGATCATTGTTGTGGTTGAATGCTCATGAGCCCAAGCCAATCCTTCAAGCTAATCTAAATACATTGCGAAGCGGTATTGGAAAACTAGGTGTGTGGTCAAATTTCTCCAAACACAACGCATCCATGAAGTCAACACAATACGAGAGCACCCTGGTCATTGGATCCAATATGTCCGGAAAATTTCTAGGCAATGCCTTCAAGGACGTCTGGTAAAATTGGAACGATAGCAAGGATGAAATGCACAAATACAAAATATATCAGAATAGCAACACGAGCGACCTCCTGACTTCTCGCGCATAACTCAAAATAGTTTGATCTGGAATAAGAGTAGCACACGTACTTCAATCATCTTAGAGCACATGGACAATAGATATCTTTTTCTTTTGAAACAAGACAAAGGACTCCAGTTTTATTGATTAAGGAGAAGATTGGGGTCTTACAAACCAAGCCTTGACACAAATGTCAAAGCCAAAAAACAAAGTCTACTCTCGTGGCATAATATTAATACTACAAAGCGCTTTAGCCCAACAAAGCCGCCTCCTCTTTGAGCTTCATGCCAAACATGTTGACGGTTGATGATTGATCCTTAAAAACTCGGGGATTTTTCTCCTTCTGAATTTCCCATGAGACTAGCATTGCAAGAGAGGCACAAAAGCTTTTCTAAATTGTCCTTTTTTTTATAATCTCGTTCCACCAATCTATGACGGAGTGTATAGAGGATCATTGTTGTGGTTGAATGCTCATGAGCCCAAGCCAATCCTTCAAGCTAATCTAAATACATTGTGAAGCGGTATTGGAAAACTAGGTGTGCGGTCAAATTTTTGGACTTGATTGCAAAGCTTGCGATGGCTATAGTTCGGCACAACAATTCTTGAACGATATGTATCACGACGGCAACAACACAAGTAGTACACATACATACAGATTATGTTTGTATATTATGTATAAAAGATATAACAACAAAATACACGTCAGAATATAGCAACATGAGTCAACACCTCGCATCAAAATATGATGATGCCCTGGCATCTATAGATGCATGAAACGATGATGTCCTCGCATTATTTGTGAGTGCCGCTCTTGCTAGTTGGTCTAAATGTTGATATTTTAGGACAAAATTGAAAATTCAAAATAGTATGATTTAGGACATGCACAAACACAAAATATACTTCAGAATATAGCAACATGAGTTGACCCCTTGGTTCTCGCGCGTTGACTGTCTGTGAAGGACAAGGGCAAAACTCAAAATAGTTTGATTTAGGACAAGAGTAGAAACGTGTGATCTTGGAACGCAGGGACGAAGATATATACATTGTCACGCACGGCAACAACACAAGCAGAACTCAGTACACATACGTCTAGATTAATTTTGTATATATACGTATAAAAGATATAACTACGTACAAAATTATGTACACGTCATCAGAATAAAGCAAAACCGGTCGGTCCGATCCGCACCCGACTTTTGGCGCGTTGACTATCGGTGAAGGTCAAGGGCAGGACGGCGTGCGGCGGGAGAGCTGTGATCGCCGGTTCTTCGATCTCCACCCCCTCTGGCACAGGGGTTTCAGGATGCCACTCTAGATGGACCGCGTCCTCCCGTGCAGCAATAACCACCTTCGCCTCCCTTCCCACAGACGGGCTGTAGAACAGCACCTCATCAGCCGCGATGGTGAACGACTCGGGCGGCGCCTTCTCCTCCACCGTCGGCGGGTTCTCGTCCCATCTTTGCAAAAGCAACGCCATCGAAATCCTGTGCCACATACTTGCCCCTGGCCATGGCACCGGCACGACGACGCGTTCGTCGCCCGGCACCTGCCAGAACAGAGTGCGGTATGACTCGCCCTCGAACATGGTCGGCGTCCCCACCTCACGTGCTTCTCCGCAGACCCCCTCCGCAGACCCCACCTCGTCGGCGACCTTGTTCTGCTGGTCCAGGTTGTAGGAAGCAGGCGGCCGGATGAGCACCCTCAGCTTGTCGCCTACACAGTGTACAACGAAGACATGGTCGTCAGCGACTTTGAAGATTCGCCATGGCTTGGGTTGCTTCGTCGTCGCCTCCTCCTCGTCTTGCGAATCCTTCGCCTCCTCCTCGTTTTGCGAATCGTCCAAGCTTTTGTCCGCCGAGAACTGTGTCAAAGGCGTCACCGATCGTCGAATATTAGTTAATTGTTGTCTCAATCATGAAAATTCAAGGGGACGGAGGCGTTCCATCATCTGCAGATTAATTGTCTCACACATGAGGATTCAAGGGGACGTAGCTCGATCGCGTACGTACCGTGGCTTCATCTCGCTGGGGATTGTGATGGTCTTCTTCTTCAGTAATAACGCTGCCTGGGTTTTTGGACGATGTGCTACTGCCTGAGTTACTCATCATCTCGCTGTTTTGTTTTTCCATGTTCTCTAGACAAATAGTAAGCAGATGGAGTTTATAAATCTCGTATATTGCATGAAGAGATGGAGTAATTCAGATCGATGGAGAAGTTATTGGCGTAATACTATACGGACTGATCCTATCAGTGATCAAGCTTATAGATATTAAAAAAACGGATTTACGTTCTCAGCCGTCTGAGAACTTCTTAGCTCTTAGTCATCTCTCTCACCATTGAATTTATCTCGCGATTCGTGTAACGTGGGACTTTCACATAAGTTGCAACTAGGTTGTAACTAAGATTTGTTGCAACTAAGAATTAGTACAGATTTAAGTTGCAACTAGACTGCAACTGAGAATTAGCACAAATAGTAGAATAATGTCAACGACTTAAACTTAAGAAGTTCTCATGCGTCAGACACTCCCCTAAAAAAAACCTGAAATCCAAATTCAGTTTGATAGATTACGGACAGATTTGTGGCCTAAGGTACGATACTTACGGATGATTTGCTCCATGGTCGTTAGCCTTGCTTCCGTATTGTCAAGGCGCAAGGCGAGGTTCCTGTTGGTAGAGGCGACGGACAAGTCGACAGTCGAGATTAGCGCCACCGCCGTGATGAACACGACAACGGCAAACGCCATCTGCATGGCTCTCCGGACAACCACCTCGGGGCGCCAGCCCAGTCCATGGCCGACTAGCTGGTATACCACGCCGCCGGCGATCCCGGCGGCAATTGGCCCGACGACGGTGTCCATGAGACGCCTAATTGACCTTGGCGCGCGTACGTGCTGGAACAACTTCTCAAGACGATCGACAACGTGCTTGATTTTATTGGCCGGCAATATGTGGTAAGCATTAATCAGAAGAATCCTATTCTGATTCTAACTCGAATACGTCATGGACTCCAAGCTTTCGTAGGTAGACAGCAGGCACCGTAATTAATTTGGACTGTTGGTTTCCGAAGCTTCTTCTCCTGCAAATTCACATTTTTCTTTTTCTTTAAATTCTACCAATCTATTAAGGGATGTGCTACTTGGCGGTGCCACACCCAGAAGGTAGCACTACGGAAACGCGTCACGAGTCACGACGCCGACGTGTGATTTCAGCGCCGGGGGCCATCAGCACTGCTTCAGAACGCCTACGGCCAATAAAAACCATCAGCACAAGTCCACCATCGGTGTAGATCAGGATATACCGAATGCCACTGTCAGCAGACCCACCTATGCCGACGGCCACTGTCGGCGTTACACGGCCTTTAGGACAGGTCGATGCCACATGGCTTTCCTGTCTCGGAGGAAACAACACGACAACAGTGTCCATAGTCATGGACCGTCGGCTTAGCTACTTCCTATTTTTTCTCCAGAGCCATTTGCCCTCTTGCTTGTAGGGATGCGAGGGGTTGTAGTACCGACGGTGGCCGTTAGCCCTATAACAACGGCAGCAGCTACTCCAACATTGCTAGCCAGTTTGGCTCCTTCACAAATAACTAACACTTGGGCTCCTTCACATGGTAACGTTGACGGCCATCGTCTATACTATTACAGTGGCAGCAACTCGTCCAGCGCTGGTGCCTAGGCTCCTACGCAAATGACTAACAAATGGCTCCTTCACATGGTAACGCCGACAGCCACTATCGGCACTATAACAGTGGCAACCGCTCCCTCCAACACTCGTGGTTTCTAGGTGGAGATGTATGATGACATGGTAACACCGACGGCCGCTGTCGGCACTATCACAGTATCCGTGCTCCTGCAGCACCTCAAGCGCACCTGCACCTGACATTGTAACGCCAAAGACAACCGTCGACACTATAATAGTGACAGCAACTCCTCCAGCACGTGAGCCTCTTATGACATGTTCCACCAACCCTTTCCCATATTTATTCTTTACATATATTTTCCCCTTTTTTCCTCCAACTTCATTATACTTTTACCTATATAGATCACATAAAATTAAGAAATATATAATGTTTCTGATCTTAAAATTTCATATGATCACGTATGGGCTCCCAAGCATTGATATACCGGGAAAATTCCCGCGATAGGTCGAAGGGAATAATTTAAAATCTTGGGCCCAACTTGGGCCTCCGATTGGCCAACAAAAAGGTAAATTGGTTGTCGGGGGATTACCCTTGGGTAGGCTAGACGGATAAGAACAAGGCCAAGGTACCTGACGACCGGCTAACGGAACTTAGTCGGACGAGAGGCATAAGACAAGGCGCAGAATGATTCCAGACGAGGGCAAGCCGACGTACCAGTCAGCCGATGAGACAAGCTCGACAAGACAGTGTGATCCGGCTAGGCAATCCTAGTCGGACGAGGCGAATCCAGCAGAGATACGCGGGGTGACGCATAGTACAGTGCGTTAGTATGCTCCAGCCTGCGAACAAGACATGGAGAAGACAGGGGCGTGAAACCCATACCAAAGGGATTGGTTGTTGACATTGTGCTTGCAACAACTCCCATGGCCTCCACTGTATACATGTTGTATCGCATGCCGCTAACTGTAGGCACGATCTCCACACCGTGGAACTATAGATGACCAGCCGGCTGGGACCCGCCTGTGGGACCCGCCAGCCGACCTAACCATTGTAACCGCTGCCCTAGCCCTATATATGTGGCAGAGAGTCTCTCATAGTTAGGGTTGGTCTTAGTTGGATAAATAGCTCTGATACAAATCAAGGAGCAATTGTGTTTCTCGTAGTTCATCCAGATAGTGAGATCGGATGGAGTAGGAGTTTTACCTCATCACGAGGGCTCCGAGCCTAGGTATGTCTTGTGACACACTACACATGCTTGTGCCCAATCCCTCCTGCGAAAACTATCGTCAGCTTCCCTGCTATCTCCCACCCTTTATCTGGCCTCCTTAGGCATTTTTGTTCCATATACGACTACAGTTGGCACCCACCGTGGGGCAGGATGGAAACGACCAGAGTTTCGTTCCGCACGGGACCCCGCACCTCTGCCGGGGAGCACGTGGCTTTCGGCCTCACGCTCACTCTGGGCAAATTTTATTGCATCATCGACAACGCTTCGTGCTTTTCTCGGATCCACTCTTCCAGTGGATGGCACCTTCCCTTTGTTCAGGGACCTGCTAGTCTACGTCGCCACCGTCCCGGAGCGTTTCCACCAGGAGATCGTATCTTTCGCCGAGAAGTCGCCCTCAGTTGACAGAGCGCTCGTCGCTCCTCGCGATGTGGAAGTGATGATGGCTGGGTAGAGCCACAACCTCCGACCCACGCTCGAGCGCACCACAGATGGAGGTGGAACTTCTGCCCCGCTGTGAGAGAAGGGTGTTGTGGAGCACACCATCGAGGAGCTCCTCACTCCAGTCCACCCCGGGGATGACCCGACTCAAGTGGCCGCAAAAGTGGAGGCAGCTCGGGACCCTCTTTCGAGAGGCCCGAGAGCTGGCTTGTGAAGCATAATGGAGGAGATCTAGGAGCACGTCTGGAGAGGGATGGAGAGCCGGTCGCGCCTCCTTTCCTCATGCAACCTGTCTATGAAACCCTGATCAAGAACTTGCGGGCGACGAGAGCAGCCGCGGATGAGTTACCTCACTTTGAGGGCGAGGCAAGGACCTGATAGGACCTGTGGGTGTAGCAACTCCTCTGCATCGTGGACGAGCAGGTTGATGCCATCCGGTAGGAGCAGGAGGCCGCCAGCAGCACCAGCGGAAACCTTCCACCTAGGGAAGCTGGGGAGAACCCCGCCATACCCAGCAATCTTCCTCTCCTCATGGAGGGCAACCTCGCAGGAAGCGTCGTCATTCCGGCCACCACAGCCAGCCGCGCAATGATTAGGGTGCAGTAACCACCCCTCCCCCTCCATCCCGGCCTCTCTGGCCAGGTGGGAGGACCCAATCTGGTCGAGCCGGACGCGCGAGATCGCATTGACCTCCTGATGCAAGCCCATATCATGAAGGAGTAAGATGCCACCGGACAGGTTTTCTTCGAACTGCGCATCCGGAGAGAGCCGTTTCCTGACAAGTTCTCCCTGCCGCGGGACACACCTAAGTACGACAACAACATGAAAATAGGAGGATTGGCTAGCCGATTACGCTACCGTGGCCAGAATAGCCAATGGCAATAAGAGTGTGGCAGTACATTACGTGCCCCTCATGTTGACCAGTTCGGCCAGGACTTGGCTCAACAGCTTCCTGCCCAACAGCATCAACGCCTGACCCGACTTCGAAAAGGTCTTCATCCGCAACTTCAATGCCACCTACAAATGTCCGCATTGGCCTCGCGACATGTCTCTGTGCATCCAAGGAGATCGTGCGTCGGATCGCGAGTACCTATCCCGATGTACGGAGCTACGCAATTCCTGTGAGGGAGTAGTGGAAGAACCAATCAATTGGCTTCTTCATCGAGGGGTGCCGAGAGGGGACTATGCTCTGCCACCGACTGCTATGTGACGAGTCCAAGATCATGGAGGAACTGATGACCATCGTTGACCAGTATGCCGCCGTCGACGCGACAATGAAGAAACCCCTCTAGGTGAATGCTGAGGGACGGCCGGTTCCCACCGAGCTGGCTCAAGATCGGCCGAGCGGTGAAGGTGCGAATGCCGGATCATCTAGACGGCCGAACAATGATAGTCTCTACTAATACAAGCGTCTGGCTAAGAAGCAAGGTCCTCGGTATCACCAGAGGCAGGTCAATGCAGTGTAAGAAGCAGTGGATGGCGGTGACAAGAGGCAGAAAGCTAGATTCACCCTCGAGCAGATGTTTGATGGGTCGTGCAAGTACCACAACGGCGCCTTGAAGCCGGCTACGCACACTCGGTAGTGTAACTAGACCCGGCAGATCAGAGAGCAGGGCGGCTTGCCTCCTCCTCCCCCTCCCTGTAGACCTCCACCACCGGCTAGGCTAGCCGAAAACAACAACAACAACAACAACAACAACAACGATGCCACCTATTGATGCGGCTCAATAGTAGAGCTTCATTGGGAGACCCCAAGAGGAAGGTATGATGAGCACAGCAGCAAGTTTTCCCTCAGTTATGAAACCAAGGTATCGAACCAGTAGGATCAAGGAAACAACCCCAAGGTGTAGCTAGCAACATGGAATCCTGCACAACACAAACTCAAGACTTTGCCCCAACTTACAATGAGGTTGTCAATCTCACTGGTTTGCTAAAAACAAAGGATTAAACGTATGGTGTGGAAAGTAATGGTGGCTTGAAGAAATTAAACATTACCAATGGAAGATGTATCAATGGTAATGATTGGACCGGGGTCCATAGTTCACTAGAGGTGTTCTCCTTAATATAGATAACATAACATGCTGGGTAAACAAATTACAACAGGGCAATTGACAGGATAGAGCAAGGCATAACAATGCAATACTAGTCATTCATGATCCTATGAGATTTGATTGGGCAATACAACAATATACATAGACCGCCATCCAACTTCATCTATGACTAGTAATCCACCTTCAGGTTATCATCCGAACCCCCTCTAGTATTAAGTTGAAAGCAACGGATAACTGCGTTAAGCAAAATGTGTAAGGTAAATAATACAATTGTTTCATGAACAAGAGATTTTTGTTTTCTCCCTAGTAGCAACAACACATCTACAACCTTAGAGATTTCTGTCACTTCCCCAGATTCAATAGAGGCATGAACCCACTATCAAGCATAAATACTCCCCCTTGGAGTCACTAGCATCTACTTGGCCAAGATAGTTACTAGAAACGGAGAGCATGCAAGATCTCAAACAACACAGACATAGACAAAGCATAGCAAATTTGATACTAAACAAGCATGGAACATAAAAAATTATAGATACGTTTACGACGTATCAAGCATCCCCAAGCTTAACTCCTGCTCGTCCTCGAGTAGGTAAGTGATAAAAAGAATAATTTTTGAGGTGACATGCACCATCACAATCTTGATCAAAATATTTGCAAGTATTTAAAGTTGGGATCAAAGTACTCTAAACATGAGCATGAAAGATGAAGTTATAACAATAAGACATATCAACTATGTTGCAACATGAAAGGATACAAACAAAGATCAATAACAATGCACTGAAAGATGTTTGTTTGTTTCACATATACAAAACATAACATAGTGGTATTCAGTTTGTCCCTCATGGAGTACCATAACATAAATGCATAGGACACCTTCAAAGTCCGTAAGGGTGACTAGATACAAATAGTTCAAGAACAAGCAATATCAACATCATGAATCAATCAATAAGTTTTGGGACAATTCATATATAACTAAGAATGACAACTATGCTCTCTTAATTGGTGCATAAAGATAGAAGGTGGAGACTCAATATAAAAGTGGGAAGAAAGGACCTTCAAAGGGAAGCAGGGATTTAAAGTTTCAAAAAGAGCTTCCAAAAATTATGGTACTTATTAGCTTTCAGATCTCATTGCCCCTACCATAAGCATCTTGAAGTGATTAAGGTTAAACTGAACAAAGTATGTAGTATATGCTTGACAAATCATAAGTTGGCAATCTCATGTCCCTTGAGTACGAGGGTCGTTCCTCATGCTACTCAACTTTAGTTACCGGTAAGTTCTTGTCATTGTAAGTATATGTGTATCATAGAGAACCGCCAACAGGGTACCCCTAGACCTAGGACATAGGAGCTATCCCATATGAAAATGACAAGGCAACAAACAATGAGCAACTCAGCAATCTTCTTATTTACCATGGGAAAATGGTGCTTTTTTTTCTCTCCTTTCCTCTTTTTTTCATTTTTCTCTTCTCTTTTTTTCTATCTCTCTTTTTTTAATAAGAAGAATGCTTCATAGATTGCTCACTATGGTGATGCTGCAAGTTTCCACCATAATTAGGCATGGCTTAGGCTAGCGGCCCAGGCGTTTCTCTAACACATATACATAACTCCATGGACTTACAACCTCCCATTTTATTTCACACCGCCGACATCCATAAACAAAAGAGCATGATATCAACTAGGTAGATATTTACATGTGTTGAAAGTGTTCCGCGTGACAGCACGATTCTGCTAATTCCCAACTTATAAGTGCAAGCATATACAACAAAGATGACCCAATGGTTCAATTTTATTAGGGACAATAAAAATAAAGTGCGCCATCAAGTTTGTGAGAGCTTTAATCACCAATTTTCACATAACAAGTTTAATTTGGAAGATAGATAAAACAAGAGTATACTTGGAATGGTGTAAGACACCATGCATAGGAATTTATAGTGGGCACTTTGGAATAACTTAGTTTCTTGGGAGTTGGATGCATGCGTAGAGCTTACTCAATACAAGTGGAGGCTAGCAAAAGACTGGGAGTGACCAACTAAGAAAGCAATAATGGCCATAATCATGCAGAGCGACAAAACATTATTAATCAAAGCATAAAGTGGTATCACAAGTTGTCGTCGGATTATCGACAAGTACGCCATAGGGGGTCCTAGTGGTGTCGGAAAGATAGGTTGTGAAACGTCGGATGTTCCAGGAGCGATGAGCACAAGTTTACCCAGGTTCAGATCCGACTGCGGTGATCGGATCCTACTCCTGCTAGCAACCTAGTAATATATCAGCGTAAGCCGGATGTTACAGTGGATTGTGGTAGTAAGATTGGTTGTGCCCTAAAGGCTCCCATAGGGCTGGTTTATATAGATACCAGGGCCTAGGGTTACATGAGAGACCTATCCGGCTACATTACAGAGTCGGTAACTAGATACAGCTTGGACTATAAGTAATACTACAAGCCTAAGTCGGTAACTCTTCTAGGCCTTGTCGTAGCCGGAACTAGCTCATCCTTTTTCTCTGACCGGACCGCCCGTGAAGCAAAGCTCTAACACGTTGGTGGGACACCCTGGTCAGTGAGTCCTGTGGGTATACCCCGAAAGTATATCCCCAACAGTAGCCCCCGGAAGTCTCCAAGATCTAAATCGGATAAATCGTCTAGCTTGATGGTTTCTTTGTCTTGAGAATCTTGAAGGGTTCCCGAAAACTTCATTTTAGTAGTGAAGGGTTCCGAGTCAATTGAGTCGGATATGTTATGTTCTGACTTTAATCTTTTCCTTGCTCAGTTTGAAACATGAGCCGGATTTTACAGCGGCGTGCGGGCTGACAACTTTTCAGACCATGTCTTGTCTTCTGACAAGAGTCCCATCGACACGACCGTTGGTGGGCCTGTTCCCTACGAAACAAAGCACTGTTTCAATGCTCACGCGAGAATCGAGGGGGCGGAGGAGTCGCCAGGAAGTTACCCACCTCTGTCCTATACGTGTGGCGCAAATCGCGCGACCAACGCACGAATCTTGGCATAGAGGCAAATAAAAGAGAGGAGAAAACCCTTCTCTCAGATTTATCTCTCCACCGCTTCATTCATTGTCTCCTCGTACTCCTCGAGCACTCCGTAGCCATTCCCATCTACACACCACGAGAAAAATCTCTCTCCCCCACCAATCCTTCTTCTCCAAGAGCGATGGCATCTGCATCTGGCCCAGGAGCGGCGGCAGGTACGTCGGTGGCGGATGAGAGGAAGATGCGGGGCCTCTGGGTCCCCAGAGTCATGGATGACGCCGAACTCCAGGTCGTGGAGGATGAGGGATTCATCGTCGCCGGCGCATGGCGGAGCGCCTCAGGGCACGCCGTTCCCGCCCCGCGCGATGGCGAGCGGGTGCTGTTCGGCACGCACATCGACTGTGGCCTCAGCCTGCCACCGTCGGACTTCTTCATCGAGGTCCTCAAATACTACGGTGTGTAGCTCCATAACCTCCCTCCCAACTCTTTGCTTGAGCTTATCACTCACGCAACTCTGTGCGAGGGGTTTCTTGACATTAGGCCAAGTCTCACCCTTTTCCGGTATTACTATGGTACCCGAAAGAACTCCATTAGCGCCGGTGTGCCTTATACCATCGGCGCCCTTAGCTTAGTCCTTAGGAGAAACCGTGTTTATCCTAGGATTAACGCTAGTGAATCCGTCAAGCGCTGGGCCGTAACCGTCTTTTATCATAAGGATATTCCATCTCCTGAAAAGGCGGAAGGTCTTCCGGCCTTTGTCGACGGTGCCGCTTACCACCAAAAGTCATGGGACGCGGAGGCACCGGAACTATCGGATATTCTGATCCTCGCCAAAAGGAGGATTGAATTTCTGATGAAGCACATGTGGCTCTATGATCCGACTTGATCCACTACTGGCTGGAGCGCCGGATTCAGCCTCTCCAGCACCATGGCGATCGCCTCATGTACCAAATCACCGGCGACAAGAAGGACATCATGCAGGTCAGCCCGAACCGGATTCCAGCGAAGGATTACAAGACCCTCATGCAGTATTTGATCAAGGAGAGAGTGGAACGAAAAGTTCCGGATGTCTCCATGAAGATGTTCATGTCCCACCGTCCTCTGACTCCAGTAAATATTTCGACTCTGCTTTCGCGTATTGTTGTTCTTTTCCGTTCTTTCTTCGACTCTATTTTATTGATGCATTTTGACTTTATCAGCTCGAGAAACTCCCTGAGTCTGAGCTAGCTCCATTAGAGGGCTATCTCTCAGATGATCCAGAGGCGATGGAGGATGATGAGGTGCAAGAAGTTTCCGCCTCCGCCTCTAAGAAGCGCAAGGCGAAATAAGTTGTTGTCACTGCTGGTAACCAAGTGATGTCAGTAGTTAAAAAGTAAGCACCCTGTCTTTTGTTTTCAGTACCTTGTACCTTTCTTTCTTTCCAAAGCATACCTAACATTTGGATTTTGTGCTTTAGAGATAAAGCAGTTTTGAAGAGTAAGATGAAGCCAGAAAACAAACCAGGCAAGCCACTGCGTCAGCATAAGCTTGTTATCTCCCCTGCCATGCCACCACCGACTCCATCCAATACTCCATCAGCACCAGAGGCTTCCGCCTCTCCTGGTGCTGGTAACATCTCGAAAGCCTTGGTCACCATTGGTGGCCAAGCAACTAACAAGGGTGAACCCGTAAAGGGTAATGATCCCATGGTAATATCTACATGAGCATTGGATAAAGTGGCCGGCTCTGCTGTCTCTGGCTTGAAGAGGAAGAAGAAGGAAGAGATCCTCAGGATGGCTCAATCCAGCCTTGAGAAGCAAACTTTAACCGCAAAGGCAGCAGGCCAGGAGCAGGAGGACGTCATCTGGTTAGCCTCCTGGACCAAATTTTGGTCCGGGATGCTAAGGTAGAGTCTGGCGAACTCCCAACGACGGATGTTCCCTCCCTCTCCCTTGCTGAGAAAGTGTTTCAACACACTTAACTCGGATTTGAGAAGTCGCATTTGGAACATATTGTAAGTTTTCGATTCTTATTTGCATTTATTTTATTATAATATCCTCTAGCCCTCTAGCATAAGTCAGATAAACATCGTTGGATATGAGTTGATGCTTCTAGGTTGCAAAAGGACAATGTAGTGTATCCCCCAAGGCTCGTGCTGTATTTTTACTTAGTTAAATTTCTAGCCCGAGTCTTAGTAGTCTTCTTACGGTATTACGTCTCTAAACTTACAAAAAATTGCATCTTCCAACCAGGAATTGCTCAAGAACATTTTTAATAAACGCAAGGATATCAAAGCTTGCGCCTTGAGAATTCAAAGTTAAAAGTTGAGAAAGATGAAGCAGAAGGTAAACTTTTCTGACTTCCTCTTTGTCAGTTAGCTATTGTTATAGTCAAACTTGTTCTGTACGACTGATATTTTTCCCTTTGTAGAACTATTGTGCGAGTCTAGCAAGATGGTGGAGCAATCTGAGAACTACAAGGTCTTGGAACTGGAAAATGCTGAGCTCCGGAACAATCTTGAGATGCTAACTATTGAATCGGATAAATCCGTAGCTGCTGTCCTGGAGTCAAGCAACCATGAGACCGTGAGGCTCGAGAAGCTGTTGGCCCTCCGAGACAAACAATTGGATGATCTTTGGAAGGACTTTGATAGACAGAGGGATCTAGCCCAGGCCACAGAGAATGAGTTGAACAACCTCTGTGAGGAGCGTTCCGAGTGGGATTATTCTATGCTAGTTAAGATTTCCGACTTACTTTGTTCGATTGGTTTTTCAAATTTCTTTTTTGAGTCAAATTTTGACTTTTGGTTCTTTCCTAGCCCCTCTGAATCTTTCCGACTCTCCTACCTCCGAACCTCGCCTCGAGCGCATCAAGATTGTCGGAAATGTCTTGTTCGACTTCCGCCAGACTCTTGAAGGGGCTAGCGAATCGGTCAAACTTTCCGAGTTGCACAAGATACCAGTGCAAGAGGTGAGGGACAAGGCCAACGAGATTCCGAAGCTTATCGAGGACTGGAAGATCTCCTACGCTCGGATTGCTGCCCAGGCTGCTCTTACCATGGTGATGAGCCACCACAGTGAGATGGAAATCTGGCATGTCACCAAGGGTATTGCCGAGGAGGACGATGAGGGTAACCCGCAGGACATCAAGGCAATCCAAGATTCCTGTGCAGGCTACGCTTACCGTGTGGTGGAGATGACCAACTATATGACGCCATTCTTCAAATCCATCGTCATGCCTCCCTCACTGCAAGAGCCAGAAGACAGCCTCGCTGAAGTAGCTTTTGAGTCTGAGGTCCAGGGCGACAACATTGTCGATTCCAGTGCTCCACATTCTTCATCACCACCACCTGAATCTGCAGCATAAACAGTTTTTATGCATTATTCTGAACTTTGGGCAATGTAATGATGGAAACAATATTTTGATTTGTGTTGGTCCATAAAAATTGATGCTTTTACTATTGTAGCACTTTTGCTTGTTTATATTTTATGTGTGTGCTTGAAAATTTCTAAAGCACTTTTGGTTTATGCCTATACTTGTCGTTTTATCTGGCTCTCTGCCTCGTCCCTTTCATGAGCCGGCCAACTTTTAGCACGGAAACTTTGCCAAGCAACGGAGCTCAATTACTAAACCAGTTTAAACTCAGAAACAAAGCCGGCTTCCAGTACCAACAATTCATTACTCGGAAAATACCCGCTTCTAAGCAATCAGATAAAAAACCAAAGTATAAACAATAAATTGAATTTTTTACCTTAAGGTAACATTTTCTAGATATTCAAAAATCGTAACCAGAACGAACATGAGCATAAAGTACTTTTGTAGCATTCTGGCATGTTTCAAAATGACATGCTCTTTTGGAAATAAGATGGCAAAAATCTTCTCAGAGATAACATATGAGGAAACCAAAACTTTATTTCACTTTTGAACATGTATATATGATTAGAAGGAAATATAACTAAGAATAGAAGGGACGTAGTTGTGCAATATTCCATGGACGGTCTATCTCATCCGGGTCTGTACTACCGCTAGCTCTCTTTCTTTTCCGAGTATCTGATCTTTCCTTGACTGGTCTCATATCTGTTAAATAATACGACCCATTATGCAGAACTCTGCTAATCATAAAAGGTCCTTTCCAAATTGGGGAAAGTTTGTGCTTTCTTTTTTTCACAAGTCGGAGAACCAAATCGCCTTTCCTGAAAGAACGGTTTTGCACTCTCTGACTATGATATTTGCGTAACTTCTGCTGGTAGGCTGTAGATCTCTGCTCGGCAATGATGCGTACTTCTTCGATTATATTGAGATCATCTTGTCGAGAAAAATCTGCATCTTCTTCGATATGCGCTTTAACTCGTGGAGACTAATGAATTAGATCACTTGGAAGAACTGCTTCAGCACCATAGACCAAGAAGAAAGGAGTGTATCCGGTTGATCTGTTAGGAATTGTACGTAAGCTCCATATCATTGACGGTAATTCTTCCGCCAATGCCCCCGCGGCCCGACGAAGCGGAGCCTCGAGACGAGGTCAGAGTCCTTGTAAAATAAGACCGTTTGTTCTTTCGACTTGTCCATTAGCTTGTGGATGCGCAACTAATGCAATATCGAGTCGGATCCCTTGTTTTTCGCAGAATTCGACAAGTTTTCCCATGGAAAAATTGCTCCCGTTGTCAGTAATTATACTGTGCGGATATCCGAATCGGATGATCACATCCTCAACGAACTTTCTGACTATGGCTCCATCACAACTGGTTACGGGTTTAGCCTCAATCCACTTTGTAAATTTATCCACTATCACTAGTACTCCCTCCGTTTCAAAATATAAGATGTTTTAGGTTTGTGAAGAAAATGAATCTAGACTTCTTTTAGTGTTTAGATTCACCCCAAAGTTGAGTGAACCTACATACTAAAACAAGTCTAGATTCATTTTCTTCACAAACCTAAAACATCTTATATTTTGAAACGGAGGGGGTAGGTGAGTAAATCCACATTTTTCCATACGAAACGGCCCTACCATATCAAGCCCCCAGACCACAAACGACCATGTAATAGGGATTGTTCGCAGCTGTTCAGTTGGAATGTGTGCCTAATGTGCGTACTTTTGGCAGCCTTTGCATGTTTTAACCATTTTATCGGCATCCGATTTAGCTGTAAGCCAAAAGAATCCGTGTCTAAAAGCTTTTGCCACTAAGGATCTGGCTACAGCATGGTGACCACACTCGCCTTCGTGGATTTCTCGTAAGATTTCCACTCCTTCTTCAGAAGAAATACATCGCTGAAAAATGCCAGAAACACTCCGCTTATAGGGCTCATCATTTATTATAGTGTAGGATTTTTCTCGTCGGACGATCTGCCGGCTCAAGACTTCGTCTTCGGGTAATTTTCCGTCTATCAGAAAATCCAGATAGGGTTTGGTCCAGCTGGGAATTATATCCAGAACTGTTATTAAAGGTGAGTCGGATTTTGTCGTATAGTACTCATCAACTCTGACTATAGAGGGGACCCTTAAATGCTCTTGAAAAGCGCCATCCGGTACTTGTTTCCGCGTAGATCCTATCCTTGATAGTGCCTCTGCTTCCTCATTTTCGCTCGAGGGATGTGTTGTACTTCAAAACCCTCGAACGACTTAGATAATTCATCCACAACAGCTTTGTATGATGCCATGTTCTTGTTTGCATTGCATATATCGGATACTTGTTGAGGAACTAAATCCGAGTCTCCGTAAAACATGAGTCTTGTTATGCCAATATTTTTGGCCATGCGTATTCCATGCAGCAATGCTTCATACCTGGCAATATTGTTGGTTGCCATAAAGTGTATTTGCAATACATAGAATAGCTTATCTCCTTGGGGTGATTTGAGCAGCACGCCAGCCCTCGAGCCTCCTCGTGCTTCTGATCCATCAAAGTGAAGGGTCCAAAATTCTGAGTCTGGAGGACTTGTGTTTTCTGCCATCTCTGTCCAATCAACAACAAAGTCGCCAAGTATTTGGGACTTGATTTTTGTACGCAGCTTGTACTCAATGTCGAAAGTTGCAAGCTCTATTGCCCACTTTGCGACACGTCCTGTGGTGTCGCGGTTATTGATTATATCTCGCAGGGGAGCGGTGCTCACCACTGTGATCTTATGCTCTTGAAAATAGTGGCGTAGCTTTCTGGATGCAAATAACACTCCATAAGCTAGCTTTTGATGGTGTGGATACCGTTGTTTCGACTCTGTCAGGACCTCACTCAGGTAATAAGTTGGTTGCTGCACCTTATGCTCGTGGCCTTCTTCCTCGCGCTCCACTACTGTTACCACACTTACGACCTTGTTGGTCGCTGCAATGTGAAGTAACATAGGCTCCTGATGTTCTGACGCTGCGAGAACTGGTGGGTTTGAAAGTAGGTCGTTCAAACTTTGCAGGGTAGTCTCAGCTTCCTAGGTCCAGACAAATTTGTCGGTTTTCTTCAAGAGTTTGTATAAAGGTGCGGCTCTTTCGCCGAGCCGGCTGACGAACCGACTTACTGCTGCAATACTACCAGTGAGACGTTGTACGTCCTTCAGGCGAGTCGGCCTGGTAATGTTGAGAATAGCCTTGATTTTGTCCCGGTTCACCTCTATGCCTCGCTCTGAGACGATGAAACCTAACAATTTTCCGGCTAGAATTCCAAAGAAACACTTCTTCAGATTTAACATCATGTTGAATTTTCGTAGACTAGCAAATGTTTCGTCCAAGTCGGAAATTAAAGTTCCCTTCTTTTTGGACATAACTGCTATGTTGTTTACGTATACATGGATGTTGCATCCGATTTGATTGTTGAGACAACGCTGCATAGTACGTTGATATGTTGCTCTTGCGTTCTTTAAGCCAAAAGGCATAGTTTTATAGCAGAAGGTTCCGAAAGAAGTGACAAATGACGTCTTAATTTGATCCGACTCTTTCATCGGTATTTGGTGATATCCAGAATATGCGTCGAGAAAACAAAGTAATTCCAACCCTGCCGTTGAGTCGATAACTTGATCGATTCTTGGCAAAGGGAATGGGTCTTTTGGGCATGTCTTGTTCAAAGCGGTATAATCAACACACATCCTTAAATCAATAGTGTCCTTTTTAGGGACGAATACAGGATTTTCCACCCAATCTGTGTGGATGACCTCTGTTATGAATCTGGCTAATTCTAGTCAGGCTAATTCTTTGGCTATCGCTTTGCGCTTTTTGTCACCAAACTGTTGTAAAGAATGTTTGATGGGTTTAGTGTCTGGGTACACATTAAGAGAGTGCTCGGCAAGTTTCCTAGGTATTCCGGTCATGTCAGAAGACTGCCATGCGAAGATGTCACTATTAGCTTTGAGGAACTCGATGAGCACGCTTTCCTATGCGAGGTCTAAGCCTACCCCTATGTTCGTCGTCTTGGAGGGATCATATTCCTTCAGGGATGTTTTCTTCGTCTCTTCCGATGCCTTGAACTGCAAACTTGGCTTCAGCACCTCGTTCTTTGTAGCGGGCATATCGGACGGGTTGATGGTCTTCTTGATATCCTGGTACTCTTGGTCGTGTAGCACAGCTTCGACGAAGGCAGCAGATCCTTCGTCGCACTCTTGCGCCTTCCTCGGATTTCCCCGGATGGTGATTATGCCCTTTGGACCTGGAAGTTTGATCATATTGTAGATGTAATAGGGACGAGCCATGAATGCCCAGTAAGCCGGACATCCGAAGATGGCGTGGTAAGCACTTTTGAACAGTACCACCTCGAAAGAGAGTGGCTCGGTCCGGTAATTGTCTCGGGTTCCGAATGTCACGTCTAGAGTAATCTCACCCAGAGAATCCGCCTGTCTCCCTGGTACAATGCCATGGAAAGTTACACTGCTGTAACTCAACTGGCTCTCGTGTAGCTTCATGCGGTGGAGTGTCTCGATGCAGATGATGTTAATGTTGCTCCCACCGTCCATGAGTGTTTTAGAGAATTCATAGCCATCAATAAGAGGATTGACGACCAGAGGATATTTTCCCCGACGATGTGTTTTCCTCGGGTGATCTGAGCGATCAAAGGTGATGGTTACGTCCGACCAGTCCAGAAACTGTGGAACTGCCGGAAGCGTGGCATGGAGCTCACTGAGAACCGCCTTCTTGTCTTTAGCCGGCTGTGATCCAAAGAAGCAGATGTATGCGTCTTTCTTAGTCAGAAATTCCTTCTTTCCATCTGACTTGGGCTATGCGGCATCCGCATCTTCCATGTCGGAATCTTCCTTGGGCTCCTTGCCTTTCTCGGAATTTTATTTCCTTTTCGTCGCTTGGCTCTTTAGCCCGCGGATTCGTCTTTCTTGAAGTCGTCATTGAAACGACACTCGACATTTGTGTGGGTAGATCCGTTACTATCCAAGTGGTGGACACATGGATTATTGGCAATGTCGACCCAGGTATAGGTTCTTCCTGGTTGCTGGTCTCCTCTGCCCTGGATTCGGGAAGTTCCACGACCTCTACCCCGGCCGCCTCCACGCCCTCCTCGTCCGCCAGATCCGAACGATGCATTGACAACCATGTTGTCCGGAGCCGGTTTTTCGTTCAAGGTGTTCTTGCGCTTCTGAGTTTGTTGTTTTGGCTGTTTGGCCGCATTGGGATTGGCCAAAATATTTAGCAGCCCTTCTGAATCATCATCGGCATCAGCATATTTGCTTGCCATATCTATCATTTCTCCCAAATTTGTGACGTTGTCATGCTTCACCCTGTGATGCAAAAGTACGACTTGGAGTCCTGCAATGAAAGCTTCTATCATAGTTTGGTCGTTTACTCCTTCGCGGGAGTTCTTCGTGTTAATCCAGCATCCGAGGTAATCCCGATAGTTTTATCCGGGTCTTTTTGTGCAACGCTACAAGTCTCTTATTGTGCAGGGCCTCCTGTATGTTCCCTCGAAGTTTGAAACGAACGCGCTTTGCATATCATACCAGTTATGAATTGAATTCTCTGGCAGTTCATTGAGCCATGATCGAGCCATCTTCCTTAGCATAAGTGGGAGATATCGGACTGCGACCAGGCTATTTCCTCCTTTGGCGATGCAGCAAGCCTGGAAAAAATCCTGGAGCCAGGTATCTGGCCGAGCCACGCCGTCGTAGGGCTCAATGTGTTTGGCAATACCAAAGTCAACCAGAAATTTGGTTCGACGTATGCGTGGGCCAAAGCACTTGGGTCCCACGTACACATATTATTACTTGTACCGCCGCGCCTCTATGTTTAATTCAATGCGATGGCGAGAATCGTTTGGCGAGAGAGATCTACGCCTTGGAGGCTCACGACTTCTGCGCGACGGAGTCAGATTTCCGCTTCTCCTCTCACCATTGCCGCCTCTGGACCTGCGGCTTCCATGGCTATGTCGGGATCCTTCATGGTCGTTGCTTGGGGCGAGGGTGGCCCTTGTGGATTATTTCCAGTTGGGTTACGTGGTGATGGCGGTGGAGCCTCATTATGCTAGTTCTGATGCCAGTTTCTTTGGGCTCCATCCCTGCGTGATTCAGGATGGTCTGGATCATATCTTCGTCCAGCGTTACCAGCCGGACGGCTTGGTGGTGTCATCCTTAGACGATCTTTCTCTTCTCGCTGGCGTCGTGTTTCCGGGTCTTCTCTATGGCGGTTGTTTTGCTGACGATGGTCCTGATGAGGAACCATTGCCCTGATAGCATCTTCGGACGCAACCGGAATAACTCTTATCTACGGGGACGATAGCATTGATCCGTATCCCTGCGGAGCCTTCCGTCAGCGCTTTGGTCAGCGCTAGTGTGGAAAAATTCCGACTTTGAGGCAAACTTGCCACTGAATGACATGGTCGTTTTCTGCTGCTTTAATCCTTTGTCCAGCAACACAACACACAGCTGGACCTGCAGTGGAGACGGATTATTGGCGACGATGGATCGAGCTGCAGCAGCATTTTCCAATAGTGTGCTGTAGACTCGGATCTTCTCTCTGGTTTTACCGTTAAATAGGTCTTTGGGGATATCCGGGTTCTTGTTGGCAATAAACGGACCTCCCATTGTTTTGTTTGGATGTCGCTTAAAATCTGACTGATATTTGGCAGGATCACTGTCTAACTGTTGTTTAAACTCGACGATGCGCGCGGCCTCCTCGAGCAGAAACTGACGGTGTTTTTCCAAGTCCTCCAACCCATTTCTCTAGCGCCTCCAGGGTAAGATCCGAAGCCGTTGGGACTGGAATCGTTAGAGCATCTCCGTAAATTTCACATGCACCCTTGGTGACAACATGTCCATCCACGGGAGGGTCGATCGGCGAGGTATTAATCGGATCTCCATCCCGATTCTCCATCTCGATCTCTTCATCAACTTTTTCTTCGTTGGTTTCCTCGACGTCTGGCTCTGCCGATGTCGGATTCTTGTTCTTATTCTTCTTCTTTGACCGCCTAGCAGCCTTAGCGCGTGTACCGGTGGCAAAGACGGATTTTGGTCCTGTACCGGGGGATAAGCTTCCGTCGGTACTTTCTGTAGTGGCTGGCTTGTGGACATCGGATGAATCTCCGGTATCTATCTCATCCTGCGAGGTGTAGCTTTCATCCATGCTATCATATGTACTAGGAGAATTTTCCGGCTCACCTTGCATTGGCTTGGAGGCGTGCTCTTGTTCGTACTCCTCCATCTCCTTGTCGAAGTCTCGAAGTTCCTGTGACGTTAATGACTCCTGAGGGGAGTCAGGTAAGTCAGTGTTTTATTCGATTGCGTCTAGGACTGAATTGCTTCCGGCTCCAGCATTGACAGAGTCGGCTCCAGAGCTTATATTGTACACGAAACAGTGCTTCTTCTTGTTCATGTTCTTGAGGTAGTGGCATAGCTGGGTTTCCGCCTCCTCCATCTCAAAGATTTCCTTGATATCTGTGATTGCTTTGTAATCGATGTAGGGGCGTCTCGTCATCTTCTTTATCTTGCTCCTCAAGAGTAGCTTTTCTGCTACGACATCGGCAGGGCCGGATCCGTAGAGGATATAGTCTTCGTCCGTGTATCCGACCTTGCTAGGGAGATCATATCCGGATTTTTCTTCCACATCTTCTTCCACTACAGGGGTGGGTTGGGTGGGTTAAATTTTCTGTGGGATCTTGAACTCTTCTGCCTCTGCGTACAAACTATATACAGATTTTTCTTCCGCCATGGTCATCACCTCAAGGGTGGGTTGGGCGGGTTCAGCAAAACCAACATAAATATCGATCTCGCCGATAGGCATGATCGTGTAGGTTGTCAAGGGTTTTGAAGCCGGAATCCAGGTTTCATCGATAAGGACGAGAGGGACATCAATGGCGTAGACCATGCGACCCATGGCAATAGTTTTGCCGATTCCTGCATGCGCAGATTCCGCCTAGAACGAAGCTCCAAAGGTAGCCAACCCCACGGTGGGCGCCAACTGTCGTCGGATTGTTCACAAGTACGCCACAGAGGGTCCTAGTGGCATTGGAAAGATGGGGTGTGAAACGTCGGATGTTCCAGGAGCGGTGAGCACAAGTTTACCCAGGTTCAGATCCGACTTTGGTGATCGGATCCTATTCCTGCTAGCAACCTAGTAATATATTGGCGTAAGCCGGATGTTACGCGGATTACAAGAGAGGTTCGCCTGTGCGAGTTGTGATTGTGGTAGTAAGATTGGTTGTGCCCTAAAGGCTCCCATAGGGCTGGTTTATATAGATACCAGGGCCTAGGGTTACACGAGAGACCTATCCGGCTGCGTTACAGAGTCAATAACTAGATACAACTTGGACTACAAGTAATATTACAGGCCTAAGTCGGTAACTCTTCCGGGCCTTGTCGTAGCTGGAACTGGCTCATCCTTTTTTCTCTGACTGGGCCGCCCCTGAAGCAAAGCTCTAACATGTTGGTGTGCCACCCTGGTCAGCGAGTCATGTGGGTATACCCGAAAAGTATATCCCCAAAACAAGTCAAAAACTAAATGCTCATAGAGGTTAAGGTGACTGGTTCATAGTCATAACATGGTGTGAGCATGTTCCAAGTCAACCCAAACAAAGCATCAAAGGAGAATACCACAATATTATGCATTTGTATGCTAAAACAATGCATGATTCTTCCAAGGCACATTAAGAAATATCAATTGTTTGGAACAAGTCATGCTACATCAATATTCACTAAGCATAAGGTCAAAACAACATCTAGCATGACATGATAAAGTCTAAGCCATAGTCAAAACAACCTCCCTTTTGTATCACTTAAGCACGAAACTTTCTACTCTTTTCCAACACCAATCAACTTATTTGAAACAAAAGAGCGAATGCGGGGTTCCAACTAATTTATTCAAGCAAACTAAAAAATGAAAACCAAAAATGAAAACTAAGACGCTCCAAGAACAACACAACTGTGCATGAAACAATAAAAACGTAGTGTCTAGAAAGAGACCTGAGATTTTTATTGATGAAGAAGGGGATGCCTTGGGCATCCCCAAGCTTTGACGCTTGTACCTCTTGAATATTTCTTGGGGTGACACGGGGTGGCATCCCAAGCTTGATATTTTGTCCATTCTTCATCTCATTACATCATTCTTCCCCTACACATGAAAATTTCCTTCATACAAAACTACACACAATCTTCATTAGCAACATTAGTGCATTCAAAAGTAATAAACCTTTGTGTTTAGTTTCAACACAGTAAAGAATCCATTAAAAACACAAGATACTGTAGCAATCCATTTAAAAATCTCAATTTACCAAAAAGAACTCAAAAATAAATCGATAAGAGGCAAATGCAAATAATGGCCGAAATTTGTCAAAACAGACCAGCAGGTAAAAACCGATTTTTTCAAAGACCTTATGTTGCTCAAATAAAAAAGTGATAAACTAACGAAAGTCAGATAACAACCTGGGGGATTTTCTCAGAAAATTACAGCTCAATCCGACATACAGAGTTTCTGCACGAATTTTTTACAGTGAAGCACAAAAATCTGATTCGGGATAACAACTTCCCCAAATCTTACTTCTCTCTGATTAGAGGTTATTCTTGGTACAAAAATAAAATAAAAAGGATAAGGAGATGTTATTAGAGAAGTAATAACTTCCAATACTCAATAATACTATTGGGTTATCTCCCAAGAAGTACTTTTCTTTAACGCCTTTAAGTTAGGCTTGATAGTTTGAGAAGATGCTCACATAAGAAATATGAATTGAAGTAAAAGAGAGAATCAAGAAGCAAATTCAAAACACATTTAATTCTAACCCACTTCCTATGCATAGGAATCTTGTATGCAAATAAATTCACAAAGAACAAAGTGGCATGCATAGGAACATAAAACAAGAGTAACTTCAAAACTTTCAGCACATAGAGAGGTGTTTCAGTACCATGAAACTTCTACAACCATATTTTCCTCTCTCATAATAATTTTTAGTAGCCTCATGAATAAACTCAACAATATAACTATCACATAAAGAATTCTTTTCATAATCTACAAACACATAATTTTTATCAAGCTCAAAAATAGTGGGATTAAAACCTTCAAACCCACTTTTAACAATTTTATAACAAGATGGCTGATCATTCTCAAGAGGTATGGGGTTCCAAGATAAAGTCAAGACCTCTCCAATCTCATTTTCAATAGTAGTACTATTAATATTATCAACCAATATAGGACCATCATCTAGATCTTTATCATAAACATTTTCTAAGCAAAACTCTTTAGTACCATGCATTTCGAAATTAGGTGCAAATAAAGGATTATCATAAGATTTATCAAAATAGCATGGATTATCATAGATAACAGGAGCACAATTATTATCACAGGTATTACCCACAATAGATATTTCAAAAGGATCCACAAGTACATAACATTCATCCTCCTTTTGTTCATCACTCTCGTCCTCTTTTTCATCTAATGAGCTTCCCGTTTCAGCAATTTCTTCTTCCATAAGCTCCTGCAAGGCATTAGTCTCTTCCGTTTGTGGAAAGCATCTATTAATATATTCAAGAATATAGCTTCCTTGTAATTATCAAAGCAAAATTTAAGTATATCATAAACCTCATATTCATAAGGTGAATCATCAGTATTTTCAAGCAAACTAGGAAGTATAAATGCACCCTTCCAAGCAATAAATTCTTCAATTTGTTCCACATCATAAAATTCATAATTTCTTTTAACATAAGAAGATATGGTAACATTATCATTATAATCACATTGAAAAGGGATGTGTTTATACCTCCTACAGCAACAAGATTTATCAAAGAAATAAGTAACATTGTAAATAGAGAACACGTTTCTAGCAATGGTATTCAATTTATGAATTTGTTCCCATAAGTGTTTCCCTTTTTGTGACAAGTGGTGTTCCTTATAATAATATTTTTGTTCTTCCGTGAACCCACCTTGCTAATAAGAACTAGTTTCAAAGAAACCAACCATTGATAGAAAGCATGACCAAGCAAGGCAATAACATACCAACAACTATACTAGGAAATATATTTTTTGTTTTTGTAAGAAAAAGCAAACCAAACGAAACTATTTTTTTGTATTTTTTGATAAAAGAAGCAAGCAAAACAAGGCAGAAGAAACTAAGGAAAACAAAAACAAAGTAAAGAGAGTGGTTGTGAAAGACTCCCCTTGCAAAGCTATCCTTAACTCCCCGGTAACGGCGCCAGGAAAATCTTTGACGTGGCTCAGTTGTAGAGCTTCGCTGGGAGACCCCAAGAGGAAGGTATGATGAGCACAACGAAAAATGTTCCCTCAGTTATGAAACCAAGGTTATCGAACTAGTAGGAGCAAGGAAACAACTCCAAGGTGTTGCTAATAACTTGGAATCCTGCACAACACAAACTCAAGACTTTGCCCCAACTTACAGTGAGGTTGTCGATCTCACATGTTTGCTGAAAACAAGGGATTAAATGTATAGTGTGGAAGATAATGGTTGATGGTAGAAAGTAAACGGTAACAGTAGATGATGTAACAATGGTAAAGATTGACCGGGGTCCATAGTTCACTAGAGGTGTTCTCCTTAAAATAAATAAATAAATAACATAACATGCTGGGTGAACAAATTACAGCGGGGCAATAGACATGACTCAGGAAGGAATGACAATGCAAATACTAGACAACATGATTCCTATGAGATTTGATTGGGCGTTACAACACTATACATAGACCGCCATCCAACTGCATCTATGACTAATAATCCACCTTCAGGTTATCGCCCAAACCCCCTCCAGTATTAAGTTGCAAGCAATGGATAACTGCATTAAGCATTGTGTGTACAGTAAACAATACAATTGTTCCATGAACAAAAGATTGTTGTTTTCTCCCTAGTATCGACAACACATCTATAACCTTAGAGATTCATGTCACTTCCCCAGATTTAATAGAGGCATGAACCCACTATCAAGCATAAATACTCCTTCTTGGAGTCACTAGCATCTACTTGGCCAAGATAGCTACTAGAAACAGAGAGCATGCAAGATCACAAACAACACATACATGATAGAATCAATAATCAATAAGACATGATAGAATCAATAATCAATCTGACATAGCAATATCAATATCCATTGGATCCCTGCAAACAGAACATGTATGATTACAAATAGATGATCTTGATCATGAATGGAGCTCACAAGATCTAAACATGATAGCACAAAGGAGGAGAAACAACCATCTAACTATTGTATGGACCCATAGTCCTCTGGGATGATCTCTCCCATCCGACGGGGTGCCGGGGAGAGCTTCAGATCCCCCCGATCTAGGGACGATGGTGGCGGCGGCTACGGACTGTTTCATGGAGATCTGATCGGGTACTTAGGGTTTTAGCATCGGGTTTTTTATAGGCAAAGAGACGAGGCAGGGGGAACCCAAGGTGCCCACACCAGGTGGCTGCGCACCCTAGGGGGGCCCACGCCACAAGAGGGTGTGGCGGCCTCATGTCCTTCCTTCGGTTGCCCTTCGGTCCCTATGTTCTCCTCGGTGAAATATGGACTTTGGCTTTTGTCTCGTCCAATTCCGAGAATATTTCCTTACTAGCTTTTCTGAAACAAAAAACAACAGAAAACAGGAAACTGGAAAATGTATAAAAATGTATAAAAATACCTCAAAGTGTAGAAAAAGCATAGCAAAGTTGATACTAAACAAGCATGGAACATCAAAAATTATAAATACGTTTATGACGTATCATGCGGCAATGCGGTTCTAAGCGTGTGATGACCCACAAGTATAGGGGGCATATCGCAGTACTTTCGATAAATAGGAATGTCAATCCCAACGAGGAGCAGAAAGTGCTGAACAGTGGTATGGAGCAGGAGATCCCTGTGAATACTTAGCAAACGGATTTTTAGTGGTTTTCTGATAAGGCAACAAAACAAAGAGCAAGTAACAAAGACAACAAACAGACGGAGCCAGTGGCCCAATCCTTTCTTAGCAAAGGACAAGCCGGTGGAAATACTTATAAGGACCAAACGTTCTCGAGGACACATGGGAATTCTGTCAAGTGCTTTCGCTTCATATAGCTGAGTACTCTTCTCTGGTGTTGTAAGTGTTGTGTGGGTGAACCTGTGCTAACATACCGACCTTACTTGGACTAATACATACTTGTGATTGAACCCCCTACAAACATCCATAACTATAGGAAAGTAATTAAGATATAAATCTAACCACAACCCTAAACTCTGAGATCCTACGCTCCCTTGTGCAAAGGTGTCCTAACAGGGGTTCAGGTTTCTGTCTCTCCGGCAACCCCACAATTAGTAGCCAAATACACAATGCCTTCCCCTAGGCCCATAAATGGTGAAGTATCGTGTAGTCGACATTCACATGACACCACTAGAAGAATAGCACCACAACTTAAATACTAAACCATTGAATAATAACTCAACACAGATCCACTACTAACAACATGACTTCTCCCATGTCCTAAGAACACAACGAACTAGTCACAAGACATCATATGGATCAAGATCAAAGATGATATGATAATGGATAACAATCTGAACATAAACAATAATCCAATGGTTCCACTCACAAGAATCAACTACAATAGTAATCAACACCGGGAAGGTTTCCCCAATGAACTAAAGCAATATCCAACACAATTGCTACAGCGGGATGGAGTGGTGATGATGGTGCTGGTGGAAATGATGGTGTGGATGATGATGATGATCCCGATGAAACCTAGCTTGATGATGGTGTTGACGGCGACGGTCTCCCCTCTCTAGGAAGGAATTCCCCCGACAGAAATCTGTCTGCCAGAGAGATCTTTCTCTCTTGGTGTTTTCTGCCCCGCAGAGGCAGCGGAAATATATCTGTGGTCGCTCCCCTGATGTTAGGGTTCCGTAAGGAATATATAGGTGAAGGGGCGGAGTCAGGAGCCGGGAAGGTGGGCCACACCTGCCCTAGGAGCAGCCCAGGGGGATCCGCGCCTAGGGGGGTGTAGGGCCCCTACGGCCCTTCTTCGCCCCTCCTTCTGGATTCCTCTGTCTTCGGGGAAAATATTATCTTACCATATTTGTCTGGTATTTTTTGATCTTCGCGAAATTGCATCAAAACGCCTTCTTTTCCATCAGAATCCAGACTCCAGCAGTTCATCCTCCAAGAATCATCCAACATGCATAAACATATGAAAAGACATAAGTAATACCTCATAATAAGACATATATCAATGAATATAGGTAAATTATGATATAGAATGGTGATGCAAATTGGGCGTATCAACTCCCCCAAGCTTAGACCTTCGCTTGTCCCCAAGTGAAAACTGAGCTCAGTAAACATGTCCACAGGTTTATGGAGTGAAGTGTCAATAAAAGAATACGAACAAGAAGCATCTCACTTACCATTGCATAACTCATAGAAGAAAGCAACTCACCATTATATAACTTTAGCTTGCAACAAGTATAGGAGTCACAATAGAGATGCATAAAGATAAATCATAATTGGAATTAACAAACTTTGTTCCTGGTCAGAGAACACCTGGCAAACAGTTTCACAAAAAGCTTTTGTAGAAGTTTCAGAATAGGAGCACTCTTTGCTCAAAAAGGTTCTTCACAAATGAAGGCTTTGAAAGTAATACTCAATAGATAAGAGTTTTGTGCAAACAAGGAAAATAAATAACATGATTGAATAAATCACCATATGAATGCTTGAAACACAACAACTAAAATGCTTGCTGGAGATAGAAAGGAAGTAGGTTTACTGACTCAACATGGAAATAGAAGAAAGGTCCCTTCATAGAGGGAAGCAGGGGTTTCAAGTCATAAAGAGCTTCCAAAAGATTATGGTACTTACTAGATTTGAGCCCTCATTGCCCCTATCATAGGCATCTTGAGATGATTAAGGTTAAAGTGAACAAGGATGGAGTATATGCTTGACGAAATATAAGTTGGCAATCTCATGTCCCTTGAATATGAGGGCCACTCCTCATGCTACTCAACTTCAGTCACCGGTAAGTTCTTGTCATTGTATGTACATGCGTATCATAGAGAACCGCCAACGGGGTACCCCTTGCACATGGTATAGGAGCTTTCCCATAACCAAAATGACAAGGCAAGCAGACAATAAACATCTCAGCGATCTTTTTATTTACTATGTGCATAGCTTTTTATTGAGGATGCTTCACAGATTGCTCACTATGTGATGCTGCAAGTTTCCACCATGATTAGGCATGGCTTAGGCTAGCGGCCTAGGCGTTTCTCTAACACAAAATACAAACTCCATGGACTTACAAGCTCCCTTTTTATTTCACACCGGTGACATCCATAGACAAAAGAGCACGATATCAACTATGTATAGAGTACAAGTGCAATGTTGAAAACGTTCCCCATGACAGCACAGTTCTGGTAATTCCAACGTATAGATGCAAGCATATACAACTTCGATGACACAATGGTTCAAGTCTATTAGGGCCAAGAAAATAAGGTGTGCCATCAAGTTCGTGAGAGCTTTACTAACTAGTTTTCACATAACAAAATACTTTTTAATTCGAAAGATATATGAAGCTTGAGAATTTGCTTGGAATAGCAATAATGCTAATAGGTAGATATGGTGGACACAAATATTTCATAGGTTTGGTTCAAAGGGATTGGAAACATTTGAAGTATGCCTTCTCAAAACAGTTTTTTGGCTAGCAAGGCTGGGTAGCAAGCAAGAGAGTTGAAAGAAACAAGCAAACATATAAGTAATAAAGCCAAACATGCAATCTTCCTTGAAGACACAAAAGATCGTAAATAAAGAATACTAAGCTTATGAGCCAATCAAGAAAGAAAATAGATGATACAAAATACCTGTAAGCTTTTTCTCTTTTTCTTTCAAACCTCAAAAAGTGTTGCTACTGACCAGAGCTTGGTTTGCCAAAACCAATTTATATCTACTTGATGCTCCCAAAGTGATGCCAATACTGATCAACATGATCCGTCATATAATAGAGAGCGCAAACTAAAATAAGAAGTGCAAAAAGTAAAAGGTGAGAGTTCTCATTAATATTCAATAAAGGCACTCACACCAAGGGATACATAGATAACCAACTAAAGGAGATATACTTCCACATGCAAACCAACCTATAAGATAACTTCTCTACCAAAGATATGAATACACTAAAAAGGTAAAAAGATGAAAGATAATGATGGTGATATTGTGGCACTCCCCCAAGATTGGAACAAGCCAAGGGGATGCCAAACCTGATGATGAATTACTCCTTCGGTAGTGGTGGTGTTCTCTTGATAAGCTCTTCAATAAGTTTCTTCAAATCCTCAAACTCAAAGGTTAGAGTACGAATCAACTCCGAGTTTTGCTCTATGCGGTTCATGATCATGTCAGGCCGAGAATCCCATGCCTTGTTATTCTTTCCCACTCTTCATCCTTAGAATGTTCCTTCTCTGCATTGTTAGAATGAGGCATATCCCAAACCGAGGGCAAGTTCCCTTTGGGAACCTGTAAGGTTCCCAACCTTTAATAAGGTAGAGATCCCTATGTTTGCAATGCTAGTCCCTGGATCAATAGCTAGCATCCATAGTTAAGATGTAATATCAAGATACAAAGGTCATAATACAATTTTATAACCAGGAATAAAATAATTTATTACATCTTACATAGCTCATTTGGCTATCTCATTACAATGCAGCATAATATAACAATAGCATGGGGTCCTTCATCTTCGAAGTGCCATAGGCAGACATGTTGGTTGTAGACTTGTAATCCTAATCAATAAACTTCACTAACATCAAACAAACCTGCAACATAATAAGTTACAGCCACAAGGGTCAATACATTTGAATTGTATTGGCAAGTGATACTATGGTAGTATAGTGGAGTCTAACATCTATATGCTTTTGGCTAAGTGGAGCTTAGGCTTGCTTTGCTCAAAATAGATTTTCCTTATCATTTGAAAAACACTAAGTTTTTGCTTGACAAAATCACCCAAGGCATCTCCCAATAGAAATTGGTGATCCTTCAACCCTTGTTCAACCACAAGTTTTTAACTTAGAAATTAGGATGAGGAGATTCTTGATAGCTTCCATGTCTTGATTCTCAAATTGTCCTTTGCCGGGGACATGGCTAAGTACTTAGATTTTACACTCTGCAGAGGTGGTGCACTTTCCCCACAAGACTTGGTTTCCCAAGACAAGATCTTTCAGAAGCCTTCCCTTAGACCAGAATGGACGCGTTCCAACCTATCAATACCCTACCACCAACTGTCCATTTGGCTAAGTTATTGCAACCTATATGATCCAGGCAGAGCCCATAATGCCAAGTGGCTGCACTTGAAGCTTCTCAACATTTGACATCTCAAATCTCTTTGTTCCTGGGTGTCCATCCACAAGTGTGATACACAAGGTAAACCATAGAAATGGTCCTTGTGTAACCACTCAACACAAACCATTCCTTCCATTCCACCCAGGTGATTCATTCACTTAGTTGTTTTATTAAACAAAACACAAGTCCTTGACTTAGAAATATTCCATAGTATGAATATAATCCACCCTTGTTTTCTACTAGCTAATCTAAGCATGATAGTAGTAGGAATCTTAACTTAGGAATTCTACTAAGGTTTCATCTACTAGGATTTCCCATGGCATAGTATATACTTGGCAAAATTCCATGCAAGTCCTACTTAGAAATATCACTAATGCATAGTGAAAATAATGGGACAAAAGTATGAAGCATCACTTGCATTTTTGGTAGAGAATATAAGTTCACTCCTTGTCTTTGCAATGATCAAACTCTTCAAATCACTACAATTTAATCAAGCAAGGCACAATTTCAATCTACCATTCAAGCAAACATCACATAAAATAATAGAAACAAAGCAATGCATGCAAGCATGCCAAACATTGTTTTATTTACAAAAGTGGTTTATAATAGGTTATAAACATTATAAAACACTTATTGGTCATTTTATAAAGTGGCAAAACTACTTGCAAAAGATTTTACCTATAAACCATTTTTAAACCAAATCATTATTTTATGTGGTTGAAAATGCCTTTATCAAAGTAGCAATCTTTATAGGGTTCACCAAATACATTTTTAAATCATAAAACTTGGTGTTTGGGGTCAGAGAGTTTAAATCAAAATATTTCCCAAAGGTTTTCTTCCAAAATCATTTTTAACAAATAAACAATATTTTTATTTGACTAGAAATGGTTTAAATCAAAGATTGTTTCTTTTGCTTCACCAAATATATTTTTGACACCACACATTGATTTCTATGGTCAGTAGGTTCAAAACAATCCATTTTCCAAAGGTTTTATCTCAAAAATCATTTTAGAACAATTTTTATATTCTAAACATGCATACACAAGTTTCTGCAAAAACAATCAATTTAACAGAAGCATTTTACTAAACAAAGTGCATGGTCAGAAAGTACTTGTCTTGATGATTCCATTGATATAAAATTTGAAAAATTTGGACGTGTGGTTTGAAAGTTATGAATTTTTCAAATTGAAACATCTAATAGACAAGTTTCTGATTTTTAAAACAATCACAGGCCACGCGTTGCTATTGGTAGGTACCGTTTCGTACGGATCGACAGATGCGAGCTGTTGGATTTAAGTGGGATCGCACGGCTTAGAAGCAAGCGTACCTCTTCGGTTAAATTCTATCGTGGCCACGCGATCAAGATCGGACGATGCACAGCGTGCTTGCCAACGAGTGGCGACGCTGGCGGCGGAGCGGTCAGACGGTGGCGGTGTCGACGTTACAGGAAGCAAGAGAGCGAAGGGAGAAGCTCACCAAGTTCGCCATGGTGTGGGGAAGCTCAAGTGGTGGTAGCTTGTCAAGGGGCGTGCTGGAGCTGCGTGGATTCCTCGCCGGAGTCAGTGACGGCGTCGGGCTCGCTCGGTTGTCGACGGGGGCGACGATTTATGGCATGCTAAGACAAATGGAGGGCACCGTTAGGTTCGTATGAGAGTCACGAACATGTGAGCATCCAGGAGAGGGGAAGGGGGGGGTCTGGTCTCACCAGTAGTGCTCGTCAGAGCGGAGGCAGACGGTGGCGATGTGTAGTGGTCGTCGTTGTCGAGGTTCTGGGGCGAGCTGGCACTACGGGGAGGTTCGCCAAGAGATGGGGAGCAAGTGAGCATGCAGTGGGAGGCGAGGGGCGATGGCGAGTGGCCGGAATTGGAGGTGTAGCTCGCTAGAGGCAGTGGCGGTGTAGTGAGAAATTGAGCAGCCTGGGGCGCACTAGGATGGGGAACTGAGGGGGAAACAGCGAGGAGGGTGAGGCGGTTAAGTATGCGTGATCACGGGGCCGTTACATGGCGCGGTTAACTCGAATTTATGCCGGCGTTCAATCGGCAGTAATGGCCAGAGGAGGGGGCGCGGTCAGCGGCGGGTGAGGACGAAGCTGACGGGGCAGTGGGGTCGCTTGGCAGCGAGAGAGAGGAGGAGGAGGTGGGGTCCAACCGTCGTAGACTCAGCGGGTTCGTTTGCGAGTGAATAACGTTTCACTACGAGGTAGAAGGAGTGGGCTGCTGATGGGCTTAGTGGGCTAGGTTAGTTGGGCTGCTCCTATTCCATTTTTTTGATCTGATTGTTTTCCTTTTTCCATTTCTATTAATCTGTTTTGGTTTTGTTTAATTAATTCAAACATCAATTTGATTTCAAACCTCAACCAAAATTTGTGTAGATTCATATACTGGTTAATAGCACATTCCAAAGTCAAATTTAGAATAATATATTTATCCTTTTTAGTGTCTTTTAATTATTTAATATAGGCTCTAGTATTAATTAAATAAGATTTAATAATATTTTTCAATCTCCATTTGAATTCAAATCACCACCAAACTTTGGGTGAATTTTTATTCTGTTTATCAACATATTTCAAAGTCCAAAATAAAATAATTCTTTTATTCTTTTAGGATCCATTAATAATTAAATAAAAGACCATAGTCTTTAATTCAAATAGGTTTTAATTTATTTTAAAACTCTTTTTGAAATCTAAATAATAACAAAATCTTTTCAGTAGGTTTCATTTGAAAAACAAAAAACACTTGAAAATCTTATTAAAAATAAATTAACAAGTTTTAGTGTTTATTTAAAATGGAAAAGCCTTTACTTTAATAAAATTGGATATTAATAAATCCTCATTATTTTATTTAAATAAACCTTTACTCTTTTTATCAATTAGAAATATTTTATTTCAAAAGCTTGGCCAAGATTTAATTTGGCTCTATAAAATAATCCTTATTTATATTTCTACCTTTGCTTTATAAAAACCATATCTTTTTATTTAAAGATCCAAAAATAGAGATTATATCTATTATAACTTTATTTATTATTTGTTTATATTTTTTTAAAATCCTTTTAGGATTATTTGCTCACCATTTGGTATGGATTGTTGATAAGGGCTTTATTAGCTTTGGGAATCAATTTCCTTATCTTATTAAATTCATAAGATTTTCATTTATGGCTCCAAATTAAGTGAAACCATTTATATGGTCTTATAATATTTCTATTTGTCATTCTTGATCATTTTTAAATGTTTGTTTGACAAATTTCTATTTGGATCAAATCCATAGGCTTAGAGATAACTTGAAAATGATTTTGTTCCATTAGGGTTTTAGGGTTTTGGTTTATTTCTCAAGTGTTTAAATTTCCAGATGCATTTAAAGAGAAATGCATTCCACTTGATTTGAATTTAGTTGGATTCAAACATTAACCAAAGTTTGTTCAAGATGGGATTTTTAAGTTTCCATTCAGAAACAAAAGTTTCTTTTCACTCTAATTTTCAACAATTATTTATTTTGTTTATTTATTTTTCACATTACCAGATTTGGAAAATCTTGGGATGTGACAGAACCTGTTGGTATTGATGCTCATGTATAAGAGTATGGAAGGGTATCTTGTGACGTGGAGGAGATGACCGTGGATTGTAGATAAGACATGGAGGTTTCCCTCCTATAGACATCCATGCTGTCCTCCTAAGCTTGATAGGGTTTGCCACCACTCCAATGCTTGCGACGGTAGTGCGGGTGTCCGGATGCTTGTCCTCCTCCATGTCCTCTTCATCCCCAACAAAAATCTCCTCCTCCTTGGGGTCTTGAGGATCTTCTCCCTCGGGCTTCTTGCCTTTGTCATTGGCGGAGGCCATGGCGCTCTAAACTTGAGAAGGTTTCCGGACAGAAACAGATCGAAACGAAAACATGATGCACGAACCTCCGGGGATCTAGGGGATTATATATTACGAAGTTTCAATGCATAAGGAAGGTACTGACAAGAAAATGAGGCGGAGGCGGAGCTCGGGGGTGGCACACCCCCTCTAGGCCCGGCCAGGCTGGGCCCGCGCCTGGGGTGGGTTTGTCCACCCCGGACTCCATTTCCTCCTCTGTTCTGTCTCGTAATCTTTCTTATGTATTAAAAACATCAAAAATATAAAAGATTGAATTTTCATGAACCTTCTGTTTTCACCATTTTTACCTATTCAAATACGAACTCTGTAGATTCCTTTTCTCCTTCTCCTGAAAATTTCCTTCAAACAAAACCTTGCACAAAATCAAAGACAACATTAGTGTAAGCAAAAACAATAAACCTTTAGTTTCACACTTTAACTGAAAATCCATCAAAACAAAGGCTTCTTTAAGAGGCAAATGCAAATGATGGCAGAAATCTATCAAAACAGGCCAGCGGGTAAAGATTGATTTTTTTGGGAAATCTTATTTTGCTGAAATCAAAAAGTACAGAACTAATGAAAGTTGGGTAACAACTTTGAGAACAAGCACAGAAAAATACAGCTCCATTCGACGTACTGAGCTCCTTCACGAATTTTTACAATGCAGCACAAGAATTTGTGCCAGGATAGCCACTTTTCACAACTCCACTACTTCACAAAAGTAGTTGAACTTGACACAAAAACCAAAACAAAAAGGATAAGGAGAGGTTATTACTGAGGTAATAACTTCCAAGACTCGACAAAACTCTTGGGTTATCTCCCAACAAGTACTTTTCTTTAATGCCTTTAAGTTAGGCTTGATAGTTTCAAAAATGCTCACATAGCAGATAAATATTTGAAGTGAAAGATAGCATCAAGAATCAAATAAGAAACACATTTGAGTCTAACCCACTTACTATGCATGGGAGTATCATGAGAAAACAAATTGTTGAAACAAAAAGCCACTAGCATAGGAAGACAAAACAAATGCAACTTCAAAGCTTTCAACATAAACGGGGAAACTTAACATCATTGAGATGCATAAAACCATGTTTCCCTCTCTAAAAATAACTTTCAGTAGCACTTTGAATAAAGTTGACAATATAACTATCACTAGCAACAACTTTATCATTAGAATGAGCATACTTACAGTCATCAAAAAGGGGTCCAAGGTCATAGACTGGATCAATAGAAGCAAGTTGTTCCATCCTAAAATCTTTATTAGGCAAGCTATTTTCACAAGGAGCTTTAGAAAATTTGGAAAAGTTAAACTCATAAAAATCTCCATAAAACTTAGTTAAAACCTTTTACTTCTTACAATCTATAATATCTCCACAAGTATTCAAGAAAGGTCTACCAAAAATGATAGGACAAGTTTTGCTAGCTGCTGAATTAAGCACTAGAAAATCAGCAGGATACTTAATCTTACCACAAAGAACCTCCACATATCTTACAATGCCAATGGGGCAAATGGTTTCCTAATTAGCAAGGTGAATAACCACATCTATGTCCTTAAGCTCCCAAGGACCAATCTCATGCATAATTTCCCTGTAAAGCTCATAAGGAATAGCACTAGAACTAGCACCAATATCACACAAACCATAATAGCAATGATCACCAATTTTAATAGAAAGAACAGGAACACTAGCTTTTCTAGCTTTACTAGGATGAGAAATAATATTAGAAGCATCTTCACAGAATACAATGTGCTCATCCTTTATATTTCTAGTGACAGTGTCTTCCACAATAGCTACCACAGGTTCATCATTCATTTGCCCATCAGGCTCCATAATTTTCTTTGCACCTTTGTTATTTGCACTAGTAATCATAGAATACTCCCTTACCTTATCTGGGAAAGGTATTTTCTCAACAAAAGGTTTAGGCACAATATGATCAATAGTACAAACTTCAGTACTTCTAACAGGAACATGACTAACAACATCTTTATAGGGTGCATGGTACTTATTCCACTTCTTCTTGGGAATTTCTATATAAGAGGAAAAGGCCTTAAAATAGTTGGCAATACTTTGGGAATCAAGATGAAACTCATTACTAATATCACAGAAGCTATCAGTTCCCATAAAAGATTTAATGCATTCATAATCATAGTTTATACTTGACTTTCTTCCTTTGTCATTCTCCCAAGCTTCAGTGTTCTCTTGAATACGGTCTAGGAGATCCCATTTAGCTTCTTCCTTCATACGTGTAAACGATCCAGTACAGGAAGCATCTAGTAAATCTTTATCATGAAGAGAAAGCCTAGCATAAAAGTTATTGATAATAATATTTTTAGGGAGTTCATAAATAGGACATTTAAGCATTAGTAACTTCAATCTCCCCCAAGCTTGAGTTGTACTCTCTCCATCACGAGGCCAAAAGTTATATATAAGTTTTCTATCCTTATGAATCTCACTGGGAGGATAAAATTTAGAGTAAAAGAGGGATGCAATTTCCTCCCATTCCATGGATTGTCCATTCTTCAGCAACTTATACCATTCTTCAGCTCTCCCTTTCAAGAATATGGAGAGTAACTTCTTCTTCACATGTTCAGTTGTGATACCTGCACACTTAAACAACCCTCATAATTCATGGATAAAAAGCAAATGACACCGGGACGAACAGTTCCATCCCCTAAATAATAATTATCCATAACACGATAAACAATACTTGTAGGTATCTTAAAAGGATTTATCTCAACAGGTGGTGGTTCCTCTACTACCTTTTCAGTGTTAGTAGTTTTCCCAAACAGAAAACCAAGTGGTTATCCATATTGGAAACAAAGAAACAAACAAAAACAAAAAACAATACTCATAGTAGAAGCTTCCTTTACCAGTTCCACTCTTCAATAGTGCTACACTCCCCGGCAACGGCGCCAGAAAATAGTCTTGATGACCCACAATTATAGGGGGTGTATCGCAGTACTTTCGATAAATAGGAGTGTTGATCCCAACGAGGAGCAGAAGGTGCTGAACAATGGTACGGAGCAGGAGATCCCTGTGAATACTTAGCAAAAGGATTTTTAGTGGTTTTCTGATAATGCAACAAAACAAAGAGCAAGTAACAAAGACAACGAACAAAAGGAGAAAGTGGCCCAATCCTTTTTTAGCAAAGGACAAGCCGGTGGAAATACTTATAAGGACCAAACCTTCTCGAGGACACATGGGAATTCTGTAAAGTGCTTTTGCTTCAAATAGCTGAGTACTCTTCTCTGGTGTTGTATGTGTTGTGTGGGTGAACCTGTGCTAACATACCGACCTTACTTGGACTAATACATACTTGTGATTAAACCCCATACAAACATCCGTAACTACATGAAAGTAATTAAGATATAAATCTAACCATAGCCTTAAACTCTGAGTTCCTACGCTCCCTTGTGCAAAGGTGTCCTAACGGGTGTCCAGGTTTCTATCACTCCGGCAACCCCACAATTAGTAGCCAAATACACAATGCATTCCCCTAGGCCCATAAATGGTGAAGTATCATGTAGTAGATGTTCACATGACACCACTAGAGGAATAGAACCACAATTTAAATACTAAACCATTGAATAATAACTCAACACAGATCCACTACTAACAACATGACTTCTCCCATGTCCTAAGAACACGACGAACTACTCACAAGACATCATATGGATCAAGATCAAAGATGATATGATAATGGATAACAATCTGAACATAAACAATAATCCAATGGTTGCACTCACAAGCATCAACTACAATAGTAATCAACACCGGGAATGTTTCCCCTAATGAACTAAAGCAATATCCAACACAATTGTTACAGCGGGATGGAGTGGTGATGATGGTGCTGGTGGAGATGATGGTGTGGATGATGATGATGATCCCGATGAAGCCTAGCTTGATGACGGTGTTGATGGCGACGGTCTCCCCTCTCCTGGAAGGAATTCCCCCGGCAGAAATCTATCTTCTGGAGAGATCTTTCTCTCTCGGTGTTTTTCGCCCCGCAGAGGCGGCGGAAATCTATCTTTGGTTGCTCCCCTGATGTTAGGGTTCCGTTGGGAAGATATAGGTGAAGGGGCAGAGTCGGGAGTTGGGTAGGTGGGCCACACCTGCCCTAGGCGCGGCCCTGGGGGGACCCGCGCCTAGGGTGGTGTGGGCCCCCTGCGGCGATTCTTCGCCCCTCCTTCTGGCTTCCTCTGTCTTCAGGGAAAATATTATTTTCCCATATTTTTTTGATCTTCGCGACATTTGCATCAAAATGCCTTCTTTTCCATCAGAATCTAGACTCCGGCAGTTCATCCTCCAAGAATCATCCAACATGCATAAACATATGAAAGACATAAGGAATATCTCATAATAAGACATATATCAATGAATAGAGGTAAATTATGATATAGAATGGTGATGCAAATTGGGCATATCATGTGGCATTCTAAACGGCATGCGGCGACGCGTACGTAAGCCTGGAGGTCTGAATGGCGTGCGCCGACGTGGACCTAATCGTGGGGGTCGGAACGGCGTGCGGCGTCGCAGATCTAAGCCTGGCGATCGGAACAGCGTGCGGCAGCGCGGACCTAAGCATGGGGGTCGGAACGGCTTGTGGTGAGGCGGATCCAAGCGTGCCGGATGAAACGGCGTGCGGCGGTGCGGATCCAAGCGTCTGAAATTTCTGTCTCTGTCCGTCTCACTCCTGTTCACCTCCTCGGATCTGTTGCTGATGAAAGACACCGAGGCGGCGGCGGTGCTAATAGTGGTCATCGATGCAACGACGATTGAAGCCATCATCCACAACATCACCAGGACGGCGCAGATCAAGCCCTCGTGAACCAATGGTGTGGGAGGCAGGCCGCGACTGCTACTGGCACATCGAGGTGCACTTCGACGGTGAAGGCCGGGTGTACCTCGTGGCCGGATGGATACGACAGGGAGGTAGGCTAGCTCACCGTCCACTTAGTATTGGGACAAATTTGATCCCAATTTGAACCAAAATTCTGCGACTTAAAATATTTGTATGATTTGAATAAATTTGCTACTCCTTCCGACCCATATTAGTTGACTTAGATTCATCTAGATATGAAACGTATCTAATCAAGTTTTACTGCTAATATGGGTCGAAGGGAGTATGTATTTGAGCCATGAGACTGGTGGATATGCTTTAAAGTTGATCCATAAGTAGCAGTACTTGCTTTGAAAATCTCCGGTGGGCTTGTATTAGTTGATTTAGATTTGTCAAGATTTTATTGTATCTAGACATGAATTAGTATTAGATTCATCCGTATCTTGACGAATTTGAGTCAATTAATTTGGATCGGAGGGAGTAGTACTTTCTTTGACAGATCACCTCTCTTGAGAAGAAGAATGGGGCGTCAGGAAGAACGGGGAATGGATGCTGACGTTAATGCTGCAAGTCTACATGGCATTTGGCACGCCAACTATGGGCAGCTAGATCCAATAGCAAGCAACTCGGGCCCCGCAATGCATTCTCTTAACAACTTTGGGACCGAAAAGTGACTAAATTAGAAGGAACTCACAACCATCGATCGAATAACAATTCTACTCTCTAAATTAGCGATCAATTCAACTAATCATTACATGTGCCACCTTCACCACAAGCCCATAGTGTAACTGTTAGGACGGGGATGAAAACTACCAAAACTGCCCACATGAATCTACTATTCTCCTCCCCCTTCACTTGAAGTTCATGTTTTAGATTTTCTACCACTTGATCAGATACGGCGAGATCAGCCTCAAGTGTAAACTTCTCTTTGTGAATAAGCTCTGAGTTCTTCTTTTCTTCATCGACAATACGCTTCAGCTCTAATATCAATAGGTTTTTATGGGCCAATTTATCACCTAAATTGGCAACCATCTCCTTGAAATCCATCCTCTAGCTAGACCACTGGGTTGATTCATCTTGGTATGCAATGTACCATGTATCATCAACCTGCATAGCACACTGTAACAATCCCAAAACAAACCCAATTAAAATTAGTCCGATAGGCCATGGCGGCACTTCAAATTCAACGGTAGTACAAAGAGAAGGAGCTACCTGCACTTCAGACATGCTAGGAGAAGGAGAATGTGGCCACGACATGATCGAATCCCCACCCTCGCCGGTGTAACCGCTACGACCTGACATTGAAGACTAATTTACCCCCGCAATATCGAGGAAATTACGGGAACCGAATCGATTAGGCTGGGCGGAGCAGGAGCGAAGGTCTTACCAAGCACTACTAGCAATTGCTGCGACCGTGCATCAAGTTATGGTGGCATAACAAAATTCCGGTCGTCATGGGCAGCGGACCTGCCTATGGTCGGTACTGCCTCAACATACAATGTGTGCCGACGAAATAGGTGCTGGAGCCGTGGTTGGGAGCTGGGGTTGGGAGCGGATGAGAGAGAGAGAGCCGAACTCACGTGTGTCATACACTACCCCACCTGTCAATGTTTGGGGGAGTAGCTGCTTTGGGATTTTTGCATATTTGCCAATTTTGCATATCTGCCAAACTTTTTCTTTGAAATTTGCATATTCGTCACATGACCACCACATGTCAGCGACACAAAAAATGGCAAATATGCAAGTTGCAATCTAAAACATGGAAAATATGCAAATCCCCCCTCCAGCCCGACATCACGGCCCCATCGGTCATTGGCTTCGACGGCCCCACATGACGGCCCCATCGTTCATTGGCTTCGATGGCCCCACAGAATGAACCTTTTCTTTGAATTTGCATATTTGCCACATGACCACCACATGTCAGTGACACACAAAATGGGAAATATGCAAGTTGCAATCTAAAACATGGCAAATATGAAAATCTTCGCTCCAGCCCCACATGACGGCCCCATCGGTCATTGGCTTTGACGGCCCCACATGACGGCCCCATCGGTCATTGGCTTTGATGGCCCCATAGAACGAACCTTTTATATGAAATTTGCATATTTGCCACATGACCACCACATGTTAGTGACACACGAAATGGAAAATATGCAAGTTGCAATATAAAACATGGCAAATATGCAAATCCCTCCTCCAGCCCCACATCACGGCCCCATTGGTCATTGGCTTCGACGGCCCCACATGACGGCCCCATCGTTCATTGGCTTCGATGGCCTCACAGAACGACCCCATTTGTCACTGCCTACACCAGCCACCCAATTAGGAAAAAATCAGGCCACAAGTCAGTGAGAGATGGATGGCGGGTCCGACGTGTATCCTAGTCCCCACCCATCAGCACGTATCGGCCACGGCAGGACCCGCGCCAACACGGCCCAACCTGCCAGCATGTAACGGTCGAAGCCATATAATGTAACGCTCAACGCCCGACTCGCCCCAATGCGGTCCCACCAGTCAACATGTAACAGTCAAGCCTTTGACCTGACGGCATCCCTCCGTCCGAACGCTTGCGAGGTTTTTATAACATGGCGAGGGGAAAGTAAGGAAAAGTTAAGCGACTGAGGAAAACTGAGTACAACTAACGAACTAGGGGCACGAAAATAGAAATCCCTTATTATAATAGGGTTGTTGTGCATCATAAGCATCATATCTTAAAAATGTATGCAAAGAAAAGGAAGAAAAATCCCTAAAACCCTAATCCTTTCCTCCCTCTCTCTGAAACCTATTCAAAATGGTTTTGAATTTGAAAAGTACAAAATTTGTGGAGCCCAAATTGTTAAAAGGGCCCCTGCAATATTTCCATATGTTTTATAATTCCCCTGGTATATTTAAAATACCTAAAACTATTTCAAATTGAAAATACAAAGGAGAATACAAAAACAGAAAAGGAAAAGCTTTTGGTAAAATAAAAAAATAAGCAAACCTAGCTACCAGGCCACAGCCCATCTCTCCACTCCCCTTTGCCTGCCGCCCGCGCGTAGCTCCCACGGCCCAGCCACAGATCGCCCCCGACCCAGTACCGCTTCGCCTGTTCGTCCTCTTTGTCCCTGATGCCAAGCTGCTCGTTGTCACTGCCGCAGCCACCTGAGGCCGTCCCGTCACTGCGATTCGTGTCGCCGCTCTGGAGCAGCTGCTATGGATAGAAGGTGGAGACTCAATACAATAGTGGAAGAAAAGCCCTTCATAAAGGGAAGCAGGGATTTGAAGCTTCAAAAGGAGCTTCCAAAAATTATGGTACTTGTTAGCTTTCAGCCCTCATTGCCCCTATCATAAGCATCTCGAAGTGATTAAGGTTAAAGTGAACAAACTATGGAGTATATGCTTGACAAAGTATAAGTTGGCAATCTCATGTCCCTTGAATATGAGGGCCACACCTCATGCTACTCAACTTCAGTCACCTGTAAGTTCTTGTCATAGTAAGTACATGCATATCATAGAGAACCACCAACGGGGTACCCCTTGCACATGGTACAGGAGCTATCCCATAACAAAAATGACAAGGCAAGCAGACAATGAGCGTCTCAGTGATATTTTTATTTACTATTTGCATATATTTTTATTGAGGATGCTTCACAGATAGCTCATTATGGTGATGTTGCAAGTTTCCACCATGATTAGGCATGGCTTAGGCTAGCGGGCCAGGCGTTTCTCTAACACAAAATACATAACTCCATGGACCTACAAGCTCCATTTTTATTTCACACCGGTGACATCCATAGAAAAAGAGCATGATATCAACTGTGTACAAAGTACATGTGCAATGTTGAAAACGTTCCCCATGACAGCATGGTTCTGCTAATTCCAACGTATAAGTGCAAGCATATACAACATAGACGACACAATGGTTCAATTTTATTAGGGGCAAAGAATATAAAGTGTGCCATCAAGTTCGTGAGGGCTTTAATCACTAAGTTTTCACATAACAAAATAGTTTTTAATTGAAAGATAGATGAAAACAAGAATATACTTGGAATGGTGTAACACGCCGTGCATAGGAGTTTATAGTGGACATTTTGGAATAACTTGGTTTATTGGGAGTTGGAGGCATGAGTAGATCTTACTCATACAAGTGGAGGCTAGCAAAAGACTGGGAGCAACCAACTAAGAGAGCAATAATGGCCATAATCATGCAGAGCGACAAAACATTACTAATCAAAGCATAGAGTCGTACTACAAGTCAAGGAATAAATGATCATAGAGGCTAATCGTGACTTTCTAGAGTCATAACATGGTTTGAGCATGTGCCAAGTAAACCCAAACAAAGCATCAAAGGAGAATACCACAATACTATGCTTTTGTATGCTAAAACAAGGCATGATTTTTTCAAGGCACACTAAGCACTCTCAATGATTTGGAGAAAGTCATGCTACAACAGTAATCACTAAGCATAAGGTCAAAACAACATCTAGCATGACAAGATAAAGTCTAAGCCACAGTCAAAGCAAGCTCACTTTTGTACCACTTAAACATGAAGCATCCTACTCTTTTACAACACCAAGAAAATTATTTGAAACAACTCACAAAGATAATAATCAATAAAAATCAGTGAGCATGTCTCACAAATCCAAAAATAAGAAAACTAAGGCTAAACATAGTGCTAGCAAAAGAGAACACTCACAAAACAATAAGATTGAAAACTAGAGTATTCTAGGCAATAAAAAAAGAGTGTGTATCTCTCCACAAGAAGTGTGTTGGGACCCAACCAACTTATTCACGCAAACTAAGCAAACAAAAACCAAAAATGAAAACTAAGACGCTCCAAGAACAACACAACAGTGCATGAAACAATAAAAACAAAGTGTTTAGAAAGACCTGAGCTTTTTATTGATGAAGAAGGGGATGCCTTGGGCATCCCCAAGCTTTGACTCTTGTACCTCTTGAATATTTCTTGGGGTGACACGGGGTGTCATCCCCAAGCTTGAGCTTTTGTCCATTCTTCATCTCATTACATCATTCTTTCTCTACACCTGAAAATTTTCCTTCATAAAAACTTCACACAATCTTCATTAGCAACATTAGTGTATTCAAAAGATAATAGACCCTTGGGTTTAGCTTTAGAACATCAAGAATTTCACTAAAAACACAAGATACTGAAGCAACTTCCTTTAAAAATCTCAATTCCCAAAAAGAGAACTCAAAAAGAAATCGATAAGAAGCAAATGCAAATAATGGCAGAAATCTGTCAAAACAGACCAGAAGGTAGAAACCGATTTTTTCAAAAATCTTCTGTTGCTCAAATCAAAAAGTGTTGAACTAACGAAAGTTAGCTAACATATTGGGGGATTTATGCGTACAATATCAGCACAATCCGAATTACAGAGACTCCTCACGAATTTTTATGGTGGAGGACAAAAATCTGTTTTGGGACAGCAACTCCCCAAATCTCACTTCCCTCTCATTAGAGGTCATTCTTGGCACAAAAAGCAAACAAAAAGGATAAGGAGAGTTCATTACTTAAGTAATAACTTCCAAGACTCAAGAAACTTTTGGGTTATCTCCCAATAAGTACTTTTCTTTAATGCCTTTAAGTTAGGCTTGATAGTTTGAGAAGATGCTCACATAAGAAATATGAATTGAAGTAAAAGAGAGCATCAAGAAGAAAATTCAAAACACATTTAAGTCTAACCCACTTCCTATGCATAGAAATCTTGTAAAGAAACAAGTCATGAAATCACAAAGCAACAAGCATAGGAAAGCAAAACAAGTGCAACTTCAAAACTTTCAACATAAAGAGGGGAAACTTAATATTGTTGAGATACATAAGACCATGTTTCCCTCTATCATAATAACTTTCAGTAGCAACATAAATGATACTAACAATATAACTATCACATAAAACATTCTTATAATGAGCCACATGCATAAAATAATTATTACTCTCCACATAAGCATAGTCATTCTTATTAATTGTAGTGGGAGCAAATTCAAAAAAAATAGCTATCACTATTATTCTCATCACCAAAATCATCAAATATAGGATGCATATTGTAATCATAATTAATTTTCTCCTCAATAGTAGGTGGACTAAAAATATCATATTCATCATTGTAATCATCATATATTGGAGGTTTGGTATCATCATAAGCAATAGAATAGCTATCTTCCAAAGCTGGGGAACTAAAAAGATCATTTTCATAAAAACTAGCTTCCCCAAGCTTAGAATTTTCCATAGCATTAGCAATAATGGTGTTCAAAGAATTAATATTAATAACATTTCTATTAGCATGCAAATAAAGTTCCATAGGTTTTTCAATTTTCTCTTCAAACACTTCATGTCCTAACTCAAGATAAATACTATAAAGCTCTCTAATTTTGTTGTTGTTTTCCATTAAGCCTAACTAGTGAAAACAAGAAACAAAAAGACAAAATTGCAGAATCTAAAGGAAATAACTTCGAGCACTCACACCGGAGGATGTGAGTACCTTTTACCTTACCTCCCCGGCAACGGCGCCAGAAAATAGCTTGATGTCTACGCACTTCTATTCTTGTAGACAGTTGTTGGTCCTCCAAGTGCAGAGGTTGTAGAACAGAAGCAAGTTTCCCTTAAGTGGATTACCCAAGGTTTACCGAACTCAGGGAGGAAGTGGTCAAAGGTATTCCCTCTCAAGCAACCCTGCAATTAAGATACAAGAAGTCTCTTGTGTCCCCAACACACCCAGTACGCTTGTCAGGTGTATAGATGCACTAGTTTGGCGAAGAGATACTGAAATACAAGTGGTAATGGTGCTAGAAAATAGCTTGACGGTGAGGTAAATACTAAAGGCAAAAGGATGTAAGCAAGCAAACATGTAACAAATCTAGTAGCAAACGGTGTTTCAATGTTTAGAAACAAGGCCTAGGGATCATACTTTCACTAGTGAACACTCTCTCATATAAATATCCTCTCTTCATGATACTACTCTTAACTACTCTCCGGTTGGACACTCCAATCCATGGTAGGGCCTTCCCCAATCTAGATAACCCCACACTGTCACCTTGAGCGCTAGATGGTTCCAACAAACACCACAATTTCATAGAGACAACCAACTCAAAACATAACTCATAACAAATATATACGTAATCTAGGTTAAGTGTCACACATGGCATGCACGCTGTCACTGTCACACACATGGGGAAAAGCATAGATCTATTAAAGCACAATGAGTATTTATGTAGACTCAAACCTAAGTGCCACCATGGCTTGCACGCTGTCACTTTCATACACATGGGGAGATCAGATATCTATTGAAGCACTTGAGTAGCAAGGTAGATCTACTAGATTACAAAGCTCATGACCACAACATGATCATGCATAGAGAGAGAGAGATGAACACATAGCTACCGGTAGAGCCCTTAGCCTCTAGGAAGAACTACTCCCTCCTCATCATGGGAATCAACAATGGTGATGAAGATGGTGATGGAGATCAATGGAGATGGCTCCGGGGGCACTTCTCTGTCCCAAAAAGGTGCCGAAATAGAGACTTTTTGTTCCCTGAATCTCCCCTTCGGTGCCGGCGGCACTGCGGAACTTTTTCTGGAAGTATGATGGAAGATTTAGGGTTTTCTCCCCGGGGGCTTCTTATAGGCGAAGAGGCGAGGCTGGGAGGAGGCCAGGGGGCCCACACCCTACCCAGGCGCGGGGTGGGCCCACCCGTGCCTAGGGGGTGTGGTGGCCCTGGTTCGCTTCTTCGTCTCCCCTCTGGAATTCGTGTCGCCCATGGTAAAATATTGACTTTGGCTTTTGTCCTGTCCAATTCCGAGAATATTGATTTTCTGCCTTTCTGGAACCAAAAACAGATGAAACAAGCAACTGGCACTATAGCAACTTGTTAATAGGTTAGTTCCAGAAAAGAAATAAAAACACCTCAAAGTGTAGACAAAGCAAAGCAAAGTAGATACTAAATAAGCATGGAGCATCAAAAATTATAGATATGTTTCCGACGTATCAGTGGCCGCCACGATCGAGACGCCACTGCTTCTAGCGTGAGCCACGCTTAGGCAGCAGGAGTTTCCCCAAGAAAGAAGGCGCGCGTCCTGGAGGAAGGAGCAGATGCAAACAAGGACCCACCCGCGTCGTGTTTGAAGGGCCGACTCGGCCCCCGAGAACCAGCTGACGCGCGCGAGCGCATCGATCTTTTGGTGCAATCACGCACGCTGGAGGAAGAAAGTCTGGCTGGTCCGAAGTGTTTCGGTCCGTGCATCCGGAACGAGCCATTTCCAAAGGGTTTTTCGCTTCCAAGGGACACGCCAAAATACAACGGCACGGTAAAGCCCGAGGATTGGTTGGTGGATTACACCACCGTAGTGGGAATCGCCAACGGAAACCTCCGCCTGGTCGTCTATTAGGTCCCCCTAATGCTCGTCAATTCGGCAAGAAGATGGCTCAATAGCATCCCCGACAATAGCATCAACGCCTGGCTGGTCTTCGAGGAAGCGTTCATTCGGAACTTCACAGGAACATACAAGCGGAGATCGCCCTCTGCGTACAAGGCAAGGAAGAGTCCGACCGTGCATACGTCATCCGGTGGACCAGCATGCATAACTCGTGTGAAGGGGTGCGTGAGCACCAGGCAACTGACTTCTTCACCAACGGTTGCTGAGACGGCACCATGCTGAAGCACAAGCTCATCTGGGCAGATCCGCAAACCATGGCCCAAGTCATGGCCATTGCAGACAAGTACACCACCGCCGACGCGGCCATGAAGAAGCCCATTGTGGTGGATGACCAAGGCCAAATCGTAATAGACGAGCAGGCAGGGCGCCGCCAACCGGGCGACCATCACCCTAGGTGGCACGGCCACGACAACCGCCATGGCAAGAGGAAAGACGACCAACCTAACAGCCGGTACGACGCCAAGCAAGTAGCTGTGGTGCACGAAGACCCGGCTGCTGGCAGCAGTCGGAGGCAGTGGCCAGATGATAGGCTGCCACGGGCCAAGTACACCTTGGAGTCCATGCTCGATGGGTTGTGCAAGTTCCACAGTGGCGGCAGCAAACCTGCAAACCACACAACGCGCCAGTGCAACTGGACGAAGAAAATGGCTGAAGTCAGTAGGCTCCCACCACCGCCTCCACCGACAGCCGGAGGCCCACCAACAACAGGGAGCGGTGCAACCGCCGCGAGGATGATGAGGATGGTTACCCACGACAAGTGGGCAATTACCACATCTTCCTTGTGGACCCGGAGACGAAGCACACCAAAAGGAGACGCGAGGCGGAGGTGAACGCAATTGTTCCCCCTGTTCCCCAATACCTACATTGGTCGGACCAGGCAATCACCTGCAGTAAAGAAGACCAGCCGGCTGTGCTACCAAGCCCTGGAAGCTACGCGTTGGTCCTCGACCCCATCATCATCTCCAAGAAACACTCGTGTCGTTTCTCCCATGTACTCATCGATGGAGGCAGCAGCATCAACCTCCTGTACCGTAGAAGCCTTGAGCGGCTCGGCATCAGTGAGTCCTAGTTGCAGCCCTCAAGCACTTCATTCCACGGGGCAGTGCCAGGCCCGTCGCACTCGCCAATCGGCAAGATCCGGTTTGACGTCATCTTCGACAGCGAGAACAACTTTTGTCGCGAGCCGATTTGGTTCGAGGTGGTGAACCTCTCCAGTGCCTACCACGCCATAATAGGGCGCCTAGCCCTCACCAAGTTCATGGGAGTGCCGCACTATGCGTACCTCAAAATGAAGCTGCCAGGCCCAAAAGGAGTGATCACCGTTGACTGCTGCTACAAGCGTTCGATCGAGTGCGCCACAGACGGATCCAAGCTAGCCGAGGCAATGATCATCGCCGAGGAGAAGCGCGTCATAATGCAGAACATGGCGGCTCTACAGAAGGATATGCCTAAGCCGGCTGGAGAATCACAGTTCAAGCCTTCGCATGGCACAAGGAAGATCCTGCTAAACGAGGAGGACCAGGGCAAGTTTGTCCTGGTCGGAGACGGCCTGGACAGCAAATAGGAAAGCGCGCTCATCGACTTCCTCCGTGAGAATCGGGACATTTTTGCATGGTGCCCCAAAGACATGCCAGGTGTCCGGAGGGAACTCGCCGAGCACTCTCTTCATGTTCGACCAGATGCGAAGCCGGTCAAACAATCTTTATGCCACTTCACAGAAGAAAAAAGAAGAACCATTGGTGAGGACATCACACGGCTGCTCGCAGCCGGCTTCATCATGGAAGTTTTCCACTCGGAATGGCTGGCCAACCGGGTGCTGGTACTGAAGAAGAAAAAGACATGGCGCATGTGTGTCGACTACACCAGCCTCAACAAGGCATGCCCCAAGGATCCTTTCGCTCTGTCGCGGATAGATCAAGTCATTGACTCCACTGCTGGATGTGATTTGTTGTCTTTTCTAGACGCTTACTCGGGTTATCACCAGATCAAGATCAATGTAACCGATCAAATAAAGACATCATTCATAACCCCGTATAGGGCTTACTGCTACACCACCATGCCCTTCGGTCTGAAGAATGCAGGAGCAACCTACCAGCGCTGCATGCAGAAGTGCCTGCAGACGCAGATTGGTAGAAACGTGCACGCCTAGGTAGACGACGTTGTTATCAAAGCCAAGGAACAACACACACTACTCGAGGACCTGAAGGAAACATTCGAAAATCTCCGCCGCTTCCAGATCAAACTGAACCCGAAAAAGTGCGTCTTCGGCGTCCCAACCGGTAAGCTCCTCGGTTTTCTTGTCTCCGAGCGAGGGATCGAGGCGAACCCAGAGAAGATCGGAGCCATCGAGCGCATGGAGCTGCCACAAAGCCTGCACGATGTACAGAAGTTCACCGGGTGCCTGGCTTTTCTCAGCCGGTTCGTCAGCCGGCTGGGTGAGAAGGCCCTCCCCCTGTACCAACTCATGAAGAAGACGGACAAGTTCGTCTGGACAGCTCAAGCGGACGAAGCCTTCCGGGACCTCAAGCGCATGCTCACCTCACCGCCTATTTTTGCGGCACCAGTCGCAAATGAGCCAATGCTGATGTGCATCGCCGCCACAAATAGAGTTGTCAGCGTGGTACTGGTAGTGGAGAGGCCAGAAGAGGGGAAGGCCCAGCCGGTCCAGCATCCCGTGTACTACCTAAGTGAAGTATTGTCGCTCCCCAAACAGAACTACCCCCACTACCAGAAGCTGGTGTATGGCGTGTACAGGCCGCTAAGAAGCTCAAGCACTACTTACAAGAACACTCCATCCGGGTGCTAGCATTGGCGCGGCCCTGCTCGTGGAGATTATTGGAAACAAGGACGCCACCAGGCGCGTGGCAAAATGGGCCATAGAGCTCGCTGCACAAAACATTCAGTATGAGCCAAGGACGGCAATCAAATCCCAGGCACTGGCCGACTTCATCGTCAATTGGGCACAGACGCAGTACATGGAACCGGTCCCCGACTTAACATACTGGAAGCTACACTTTGACAGCTCCAAGATGCGAGGGGGACTCGGAGCCATAATCGTGATAACCTCGCGCAAAGGCGATCGGCTGGAGTACGTCCTCCAGATCCACTTCAAGGCGTCCAACAACATCGCCGAATATGAAGCACTCATCCATGGGCTCAATATGGCCAAGCAGATAGACATTCAGAGAATACTATGCTTTGGAGATTCAGACCTGGTGGTGTAGCAGGTCTCCGGCGAGTGGGACGCAAGGGACGCGAACATGGACCTCTACCATTTCTTCGTTCAGCAGCTATGCGCCTTCTTCGAAGGATGCGAGTTCCACCATGTACACAGGGCCAACAACGAAGCCGTTGACGCCCTGGCCAAGGTCGGTTCAACAAGACGTGCCATATCGCCTAGAGTCTCCCTTGAGCACCTGCGCAAGCCCTCCATCACCCCGTCACCAGAATCTGGCTCCATAGTACTCAACGCAGACCTAGGAACAGCCGGTGCCGCGCCGCACCCAGGGATTGCCGCGCCGCACCCGGGGACTGCCTCGCCGCACCTGGGGACTGCCTCGCTGCACCCGGGGACTGTCGCGTCGCACCCAGGGATTGATGCGCCGCACCCGGAGACTGCTGCACGGCATCCAGCGGTCATCACCAACAAGCTTCCACCCGGCAAACCTCCCGACGTTTTAGAGCAAACCATCCGCGAGGAGATCAGGCTCATCATGCAGACGGTGTACGCCATTCGGGAAATAGCCGACTGGGCGAAGCCATTCATGAACTTCTTGGCCAAGGAAGAGCTCCCAATGGAGGAAGTGGCAGCACGACAAGTGAGACAAAGAGCAAGCGCATACACCATCATCAACAACGAGTTGTACAAGCACAGCGTCGGGGGCATCTATCAGCGGTGCGTAAGCCAAGAGGAAGGAACCATGCTCCTAGCGGACATACACCAGGGTGAATGTGGCCACCACGCTTCAGCAAGAGCAATAGAAGCCAAAGCTCTTTGCCATGGTTTCTATTGGACGACAACGCTGAAGGATGCTCAGGAGTTGGTTAAGCCATGCAACGGTTGTCAGCGATTCAGCCAGTTGAAGCACATGCCGTCTGCGACACTCAAGACGATACCAAACACCTGGCCATTCGCAGTTTGGGGACTAGACATGGTTGGGCCGTTCAAAACAGCCCGATCCGGTATGACACACCTGCTCGTAGTGGTAGACAAGTTCACCAATGTAAGGGTCCCAACCTTTAAATAAGGTAGAGTCCCCTGTGTTTACAATGCTAGTCCCTGGATCAATAGCTAGCATCCACAGTTAAGATGTAATATCAAGAAACAAGGGTCATAATATAACTTTATAACCAGGAATAACATAATTTTATTACATCCTACATAGCTCATTTGGCTATTACATTACATTGCAGCGGAATAACTATAAGCATGGGGTCCTTCATCTTCAAAGTGCCACAGGCAAACATGTTGGTTGTAGACTTTGTAATCCTAATCAATCAATCTTCACTAAAATCAGTCAAACTTGCAACATTACAAGTTACAGCCACAAGGGTCAATACATTTGAATTGTATTGGCAAGTTTCACTACTATGTTGAATATAAGTGGTTCCTATCATTACATGCATTTTTGGCTAAGTAGGGTTTTAGGCTCATTTGCAGAAAGCAATACTTTATCCTAACTTTTCAAAATGGTTTTGATCTTTTGTCAAATCTCTTTATCAAAATCCCTTGAACTCCTTGGTAAATCCCCAAGTGTTCAAGTCCTTGTCAAAATCTCTTGAGCTCCTTGGTAAATCCCCAAGTGCATCAAGTTTTATCAAAATCTCTTGAGCTCTTTGGTATCCCCAAGTGCATCAAGTTTTATCAAAATCTCTTGAGCTCCTTGGTACCCCCAAGTGCATCAAGTCTTTAGTTGTCACTTAAAAGTTTTTCTTTTTGAAATTGGAATGTCGAGATTTCCCATAGCTTCAAGCTTTAGTTGCTCAGTATTGTCCATAACCGGGGACACGACTAAGTACTTAGATTTTATTATCTTCTGCAGAAGTTGTACACTTTACCCACATGTCACACTCTCATCTTGTTGCCACCAGTGGCCGCTGGATTGGTACTCACCAAGATGGAGTACTGGCAGATTGAGAATGTGACGAAGTCTTTCCAGAGGGTCCTCCCATACACCATTGCTAGCTTGTCTTCAGTACCCATGTAGGATTCCAAGTTCCTCATTTTCAGTAACCTGAAGACAATGCATGGGTCTTCCCAATGTAGTTGACTAAGCCAGAGCCATAAGTAGCATGTCGTTGTACACGAAAGCCACAATTGGAGAAACATGTTCAATCTCTAAGTTCCTGGGTGGTTTTCTTTTGGAGCACAACACAAAGAGATTGCCATATACATGGTTCCTTTTGTTGCCACCTTCTCCAAAACTCATAGTATCCTTGTCCACCCAGGTGGTTCATTGAGTCCTTGTTTTATTATATAAAAACACAAGTCCTTTTCTCAACTTCATAAAATCTCAACATGTATCTCTTTTCAAAATATAGCATGGCTAAGCATGTAACAACTACATTGTTTTTACTAAGGGATGTATAGGGTATCCTATTAGGATTTAGCATAGCATAAGTATAGAAATTCTTTTCATGCATGTTTCAAAATCCACTAAGTATAATGAAAATAGTAGGACTTTTAGATGATAGTGTCACTTGCCTTTTGGTAGGAAATGCTGGTTCACTTCTTGATCTTGCTAGTCTCACACTTTCCTAATTTCACTACAAATCAATCAAGCAAACAAAATATCAACTAGCATTCCAACCAATAATCAGTCAAACAAACACACACATAAAACAAGAGAAACTAGGTCATGCATGCAAGCATGCAAAAAAAATAGTTTTATTGGCAAATGTGGTCTCCACTAGGCTCTAAACTTTGTAAGGTTCAAAGTGGTCATTTTCCAAAGTGGCAAAGTCATTTGCAAAAGGGTTTTATCCATAAACCATTTTTAAATCCAATCATTATTTTATGTGGTGGAAAATATTTTTATCAAAGCAACAACTTTATGCTGTTCACCAAATAAGTTGTTGTTTCTCAAAACTTGGTGTTTAGGGTCAGTAGGTTTGATCCAAATCATTTTCCCAAAGTTTTTACTCGAAAGTCATTTCCATAACAAAATCAATGTTTTTATTTGGCTAGAAATGGGCTAAATCAAGTTTTTTATTCCTAAACTTCACAAAATCCATTTTTAAATCCATGGGTTGGTTACTAGGGTCAGTAGGTTCACCACAAACCAATTTTCCAAGATTTCATTCTCAAAAACATTTTGGAATAATTTTTCTAATCTAAATAAGCATACAAATGTTTCTACAAAAACAAACAATCTAACAGAAACTTTTTACTAAACACATTGCATGGTTGGCTAGGGCTTGTTCCAATGATTCCATTTATATAAAGTTTGTAAATTTTGGACGTGTGGATCAAAAGTTACAAGGGTTTCAAATCTGCAAAACAAATCTGTTTTTAAATCGAAGACTGGCCACGCGTCGCGATGTTACTGGCTGGTACCGCTTCGGTCGGATCATGCTCTGCGGGGCGTTGGATCTAACTAAAACGAACGGATCAGATGGGCGCGTACCCCTTCGTCTAGTTCTAATCGTAGCCACTAGATTCTCATCTAACGGCCTCAGACGCTTGGTCAAAGGCTGGCGGCGCTGCGCGGCAGCAGACGGCGGCGACGGTCGGACGGTGGTGCTACGGAGGCTACAGGAAGCAAAGAGGAAGGTGAGGGTGCTTACAGTGATCGCGGTGACGTGGGGATGCTCAAGGTACGGTCGGCTTGGCAAGGGGTGCTCAGGGACAACAGCGATTCCTCGCCGGAGTGGAGAACGGCGTCGGGTGGTTCTGTTCGTGGTCGGGGTCAACGCTACCGATCACAAGGGGGCAAACAGAGAGCATGGTTAGACGGGCAAGGTCAAGGCGATGACGCGTGCGTGATCGAGAAGGCGCGGGGTGGTCTGTTCTTACCGGGGAAGTTCGCCGGAGAAGAAAGCAGACGCGGCGGCGCTCAGTGGTTGTTGAAGTCGAGGTTCTGGGGCGCCCGCGGTTGAACGGAGGGCACAGACAGGTGCGCCTAGGAGTGGGGATCACGGTCGTGTGCTCAGGGAGGCAAGGGGTCGCGAGGTTCGGCCGAAATCGAGGAGGAAGCTCGTCGGAGCAGTGGGGGTGCGGCTTGAAATTACGACGGCCTGGGGGCAGAGAGAGGAAGCGGTCTGGGGGAAATGAGAGAGGGAACGCAGGCAGTTAAATGGGTGCGGTTACTGGAAGGAATCAAGGGCGTATTCATCGTGTATTCAACGCCGGTGTAAATGGCAGCAACGGCAGGGCGTCGTCTGCGCGAGGAAGAAGGAGGTGAGCTGGCTGCGTGGGTCCTTGCTGTCAGCGAGGGAGTGTGGGGGAAGAGGGGTCCACTGGTCAGTCACTCTGCAGGTGCGGGTTTAGGTGAAAAACGCTTCGTGCGTGGGAAAGAAGCTGGGCTGCTACTGGGCTTGTTGGGCTTGGCCAGTTGGGCTGCTGTCTGGTTCCATTTTTTTTCTTTCCAAAAGCTTTTTCTTTTTCGAAATCTATTTTCTGTTTTGAAATTCAAACAACCAATCAAGCATTCAAATCAAATCAATCTTTCACCATACCTTGCAATTGAATTTTTTGGTCCTGTTTAACATAAACCAAAGTCCCATAAAAATAATATTTTTATTTTAGGCTCCATTATTAACTAAATAAATAGACCATGTTTATTAAATCAAAATAGAATTTGTTTTATTTAAAATCTCCATTTGAAATTTAATTATTTTCAAAACCAAATAAGTAGGTTTTATTTGAAAATAAAGAATACTTGGAAAACTTGTTTTAAATAAATAAATAAGTTTTGATGTTTAATTAAAATAGCAAAACCTTTATTTTTAATAAACTTGGATATTAAATCCTTTTTACTTTATTTAAATAAACCTTTACTATTTTTATCAAATAGAAATGTTTTTATTTTAAAGGCTTGGCCAAGTTTTAATTTGGCTTATAAAATAATCCTTCTTTATCATTCTATCCTTTTCTTTTGAAAACCAAATCTTTTTATTAAAAGATTCAAAAATAGTAATTTCCAAATATTTTTATTTTCCTTTATTAAATGTTTATCTTTGTAAATGCCCTTAGGATTTATCCTAATCAAAATAGGTTTGAAGGTTCCCAATTGGAATCAAAAAGTTTCTTCTCACCCTGAAAATCAACAAAGTTTTATTTTATTCATTTATTTTTCACATTACAAGATTTGGAAAATCTTGGGATGTGACAGGCTACCACCCTTAAAATAAATCTCGTCCCGAGATTTGGGAAGGCTAGGGTTACAAGTAGGCTCAAAACATCTAGGATACTACCACCCTTAAAAAATTTCCAACTAAATTACATGTTGGCCTTCTTGGAATCTTGGGGAAACTTCTCTGGGCAATCATCTGCATGGTGTCCTTTGTTTCCACACTTGACTCATGGGCCAAGGTTGAGGTCCTGCATAGGCTTGTTTAACTTGTTCTTCATCTTTTCTGGACAATTGCTTGCATAATGTCCCGGTTCTTTGCAATTGAAACAGTTGATATCTTTGAGTTCTTTACGTGTCTCTTGTGGACAAGTTGCTGCATAATGGCCTAGCTCTTTGCAGTTGTTGCACCACACTTGGCCAATTTCTTTATACTTCTGGTTCTCTAGGCATTCACTGGAATAGTGTCCCATTTCTTTACAACGATGACATTGCACATGGCTTTTGTCCTTCTTTTGCTTTTTGGGCTTCTCCAAAGCTAGGAGTGCATCTAGTTCATGTTGTTCATATGTTATCTGGTAGGTAGGAATGTCTACATGCTTCTTGGGCCTTCTATTGCTCTTTGGATAATTCATATGCCCTTTCTTTGGTCCTTTGAATTGGGTTGTTTTGCATGGAGGTATAAGTGGACCTTTTCCTTTGTCATCAACCTTCTTGGTAGACTTGGATCCTTCTTGATTGTTTGCAATCATTTGTTGTACTCCATCTTGTTTCCTTTGTTCAACAATGGAATAGATGGGGCATTGGAGAGGAACATGGTTGTTTCCTTCACATAGGTAGCAGGTAGCTTGAGAGGTGGGACATTGTCCAACTGGATGTTTCTCTTCACAATTGGGGCATTGATCTCCATGCTCCTTGGAAGTATGATCTTTGTCTCCACAAATAATGCAAGCTGGGGCTCCATCTAGAATAACATTTCTGTCATCCTTGTTGTCACAAACTCTTTTGGAATAGTTGTCTTCCATGTTGATCATTTGATCAGTCACCTTGAGCATCAATTGGGCTTGAGTTTCCAAAAATCCTTTCAGGGTTGGATCTTCCCGACTGGTGTTGGCTATGAATTGAGCTGTTATTTGGTTCAACTGGTTTTGGGTTGCTATGAGCTCTTTCATGCTGTCCTCTTGGTTGGTGTTGGTGTCATCAACCTTGATGTTGGAGTCTCTTGGAGTAGTCATCTGTTTGGGTTGAATGGAGATTAGAATAGACACAATATTTCTAAGGAAATAATCCTAATCACACACATCACTATTCACACAAGCAATGTGCAAGCATTCACAAACAACTTTTCACTCAAACAACAAAGTTCAAGCACATACTTGGGCAACAAAATATTTTTGTTACACCACATAAGTTGGTGGGTTTGACTAAAATATGGTAGTCCATCTACATGGTTCACTTGTGATCTTTCCATCCTCCTTGGTTGATTTCTTCTAACATGAGATCATGGTTTCCTTAGGAAAACTTTTGGTCACAAGACTTCAAATGATGTGGGCTCCTTCTAATTTTTGCATTCCCTTAGTCTCTAAATCTTGATCAAGATTTCCTTGTCTCACTTGTCCTTAGTGACATCCAAGATGGAAGTCCTTGGTGAATATGCTGAAGATGTTGAAGTCATTAGAGTTGAGGAAGTTGAAGTCATTAGAGTTGAAGAAGTTGAAGTCATTAGAGTTGAAGAAGTCCTTTGCACATGGTGTAGTCTTTGGCCATGGGGTAGGTTTTTCCATCAAGTTGAAAATAGATGAGATGTAGAATCAAAATCAAAGTGGTTGAGGAAAGAGTTTACAAGATTGTTGGTAAATAAGTTTTGGAACAAATACAACTAGTATTTTTCTAAGGGTCTTTGTCCAATCCTAGGGTTACAAATCCTACAGGCAACACAATGCTCTGATACCATCTATAAGTGTCCCAACCTTTAAATAAGGTAGAGTCCCCTGTGTTTACAATGCTAGTCCCTGGATCAATAGCTAGCATCCATAGTTAAGATGTAATATCAAGAAACAAGGGTCATAATATAACTTTATAACCAGGAATAACATAATTTTATTACATCCTACATAGATCATTTGGCTATTACATTACATTGCAGCGGAATAACTATAAGCATGGGGTCCTTCATCTTCAAAGTGCCACAGGCAAACATGTTGGTTGTAGACTTTGTAATCCTAATCAATCAATCTTCACTAAAATCAGTCAAACCTGCAACATTACAAGTTACAGCCACAAGGGTCAATACATTTGAATTGTATTGGCAAGTTTCACTACTATGTTGAATATAAGTGGTTCCTATCATTACATGCATTTTTGGCTAAGTAGGGTTTTAGGCTCATTTGCAGAAAGCAATACTTTATCCTAACTTTTCAAAATGGTTTTGATCTTTTGTCAAATCTCTTTATCAAAATCCCTTGAACTCCTTGGTAAATCCCCAAGTGTTCAAGTCCTTGTCAAAATCTCTTGAGCTCCTTGGTAAATCCCCAAGTGCATCAAGTTTTATCAAAATCTCTTGAGCTCCTTGGTATCCCCAAGTGCATCAAGTTTTATCAAAATCTCTTGAGCTCCTTGGTACCCCCAAGTGCATCAAGTCTTTAGTTGTCACTTAAAAGTTTTTCTTTTTGAAATTGGAATGTCGAGATTTCCCATAGCTTCAAGCTTTAGTTGCTCAGTATTGTCCATAACCGGGGACACGGCTAAGTACTTAGATTTTATTATCTTCTACAGAAGTTGTACACTTTACCCACATGTCACACTCTCATCTTGTTGCCACCAGTGGCCGCTGGATTGGTACTCACCAAGATGGAGTACTGGCAGATTGAGAATGTGACGAAGTCTTTCCAGAGGGTCCTCCCATACACCATTGCTAGCTTGTCTTCAGTACCCATGTAGGATTCCAAGTTCCTCATTTTCAGTAACCTGAAGACAATGCATGGGTCTTCCCAATGTAGTTGACTAAGCCAGAGCCATAAGTAGCATGTGGTTGTACACGAAAGCCACAATTGGAGAAACATGTTCAATCTCTAAGTTCCTGGGTGGTTTTCTTTTGGAGCACAACACAAAGAGATTGCCATAGACATGGTTCCTTTTGTTGCCACCTTCTCCAAAACTCATAGTATCCTTGTCCACCCAGGTGGTTCATTGAGTCCTTGTTTTATTATATAAAAACACAAGTCCTTTTATCAACTTCCTAAAATCTCAACATGTATCTCTTTTGAAAATATAGCATGGCTAAGCATGTAACAACTACATTGTTTTTACTAAGGGATGTATAGGGTATCCTATTAGGATTTAGCATAGCATAAGTATAGAAATTCTTTTCATGCATGTTTCAAAATCCACTAAGTATAATGAAAATAGTAGGACTTTTAGATGATAGTGTCACTTGCCTTTTGGTAGGAAATGCTGGTTCACTTCTTGATCTTGCTAGTCTCACACTTTTCTAATTTCACTACAAATCAATCAAGCAAACAAAATATCAACTAGCATTCCAACCAATAATCAATCAAACAAACACACACATAAAACAAGAGAAACTAGGTCATGCATGCAAGCATGCAAAAAAAATAGTTTTATTGGAAAATGTGGTCTCCACTAGGCTCTAAACTTTGTAAGGTTCAAAGTGGTCATTTTCCAAAGTGGCAAAGTCATTTGCAAAAGGGTTTTATCCATAAACCATTTTTAAATCCAATCATTATTTTATGTGGTGGAAAATATTTTTATCAAAGCAACAACTTTATGCTGTTCACCAAATAAGTTGTTGTTTCTCAAAACTTGGTTTTTAGGGTCAGTAGGTTTGATCCAAATCATTTTCCCAAAGTTTTTACTCGAAAGTCATTTCCATAACAAAATCAATGTTTTTATTTGGCTAGAAATGGGCTAAATCAAGTTTTTTATTCCTAAACTTCACAAAATCCATTTTTAAATCCATGGGTTGGTTACTAGGGTCAGTAGGTTCACCACAAACCAATTTTCCAAGATTTCATTCTCAAAAACATTTTGGAATAATTTTTCTAATCTAAATAAGCATACAAATGTTTCTACAAAAACAAACAATCTAACAGAAACTTTTTACTAAACACATTGCATGGTTGGCTAGGGCTTGTTCCAATGATTCCATTGATATAAAGTTTGTAAATTTTGGACGTGTGGATCAAAAGTTACAAGGGTTTCAAATCTGCAAACAAATCTGTTTTTAAATCGAAGACTGGCCACGCGTCGCGATGTTACTGGCTGGTACCGCTTCGGTCGGATCATGCTCTGCGGGGCGTTGGATCTAACTAAAACAAACGGATCAGATGGGCGCGTACCCCTTCGTCTAGTTCTAATCGTAGCCACTAGATTCTCATCTAACGGCCTCAGACGCTTGGTCAAAGGCTGGCGGCGCTGCGCGGCAGCAGACGGCGGCGACGGTCGGACGGTGGTGCTACGGAGGCTACAGGAAGCAAAGAGGAAGGTGAGGGTGCTTACAGTGATCGCGGTGACGTGGGGATGCTCAAGGTACGGTCGGCTTGGCAAGGGGCGCTCAGGGACAACAGCGATTCCTCGCCGGAGTGGAGAACGGCGTCGGGTGGTTCTGTTCGTGGTCGGGGTCAACGCTACCGATCACAAGGGGGCAAATAGAGAGCATGGTTAGACGGGCAAGGTCAAGGCGATGACGCGTGCGTGATCGAGAAGGCGCGGGGTGGTCTGTTCTTACCGGGGAAGTTCGCCGGAGAAGAAAGCAGACGCGGCGGCGCTCAGTGGTTGTTGAAGTCGAGGTTCTGGGGCGCCCGCGGTTGAACGGCGGGCACAGACAGGTGCGCCTGGGAGTGTGGATCATGGTCGTGTGCTCAGGGAGGCAAGGGGTGGCGAGGTTCGGCCGGAATCGAGGAGGAAGCTCGTCGGAGCAGTGGGGGTGCGGCTTGAAATTACGACGGCCTGGGGGCAGAGAGAGGGAGCGGTCTGGGGGAAATGAGAGAGGGAACGCAGGTGGTTAAATGGGTGCGGTTACTGGAAGGAATCAAGGGCGTATTCATCGTGTATTCAACGCCAGCGTAAATGGCAGCAACGGCAGGGCGTCGTCTGCGCGAGGAAGAAGGAGGTGAGCTGGCTGCGTGGGTCCTTGCTGTCAGCGAGGGAGTGTGGGGGAAGAGGGGTCCACTGGTCAGTCACTCTGCGGGTGCGGGTTTAGGTGAAAAACGCTTCGTGCGTGGGAAAGAAGCTGGGCTGCTACTGGGCTTGTTGGGCTTGGCCAGTTGGGCTGCTGTCTGGTTCCATTTTTTTTCTTTCCAAAAGCTTTTTATTTTTCGAAATCTATTTTCTGTTTTGAAATTCAAACAACCAATCAAGCATTCAAATCAAATCAATCTTTCACCATACCTTGCAATTGAATTTTTTGGTCCTGTTTAACATAAACCAAAGTCCCATAAAAATAATATTTTTATTTTAGGCTCCATTATTAACTAAATAAATAGACCATGTTTATTAAATCAAAATAGAATTTGTTTTATTTAAAATCTCCATTTGAAATTTAATTATTTTCAAAACCAAATCAGTAGGTTTTATTTGAAAATAAAGAATACTTGGAAAACTTGTTTTAAATAAATAAATAAGTTTTGATGTTTAATTAAAATAGCAAAACCTTTATTTTTAATAAACTTGGATATTAAATCCTTTTTATTTTATTTAAATAAACCTTTACTATTTTTATCAAATAGAAATGTTTTTATTTTAAAGGCTTGGCCAAGTTTTAATTTGGCTTATAAAATAATCCTTATTTATCATTCTATCCTTTTCTTTTGAAAACCAAATCTTTTTATTAAAAGATTCAAAATTAGTAATTTCCAAATATTTTTATTTTCCTTTATTAAATGTTTATCTTTGTAAATCCCCTTAGGATTTATCCTAATCAAAATAGGTTTGAAGGTTCCCAATTGGAATCAAAAAGTTTCTTCTCACCCTGAAAATCAAGAAAGTTTTATTTTATTCATTTATTTTTCACATTACAAGATTTGGAAAATCTTGGGATGTGACAACCAAGTGGATCGAGGCAAAGACCATCTAGAAGCTGGATGGAGCAACGGTGATCAAGTTCTTCACGGACATCATCATCAGTGTCGTCATTATGGAAACAGTTGATGACGAGGTTTCGAATCGTCAATGCCCATTGTTATGAGCTTGGGTTTTGGAGAAGGGGGTGCTGGAGATCGCGGGACAGTTAACAGACAAGCACATAGGGGACACGAGATTTACCCAGGTTCAGGCCCCCGGAGGGAAACCCTACTCCTACTTGTCTTCTCTTGATTACGGCGGAACCACAAATTACAGGGGTGCGCAGATGCAATCTGGCGTGAAGGTGTGTATGCGGTGAGAGAAAGTCCCTCCTCGTCGTGCCCTCCTAGACTTTATATAGAGATAGGAAGGTCTCGGGCCCAGATCGAGTCGGTTACAGGTTAGGGTTTACCCCTTTGAATATTCTATCTACTCTAGTCTTGCTCTCCAAGGATCCGAAGATGTCATGGGCTTGGGCCACCCGAAAATCTCCACACGCCGTGTATATTATTGTGGGCCTTACTTGGGCCAGACCAGGTATACTAATGTCATGTACCCGTAAGGTATAACCAGGTCAGTAGCCCCCGAGTGTTCAGTCGAATCGTAGATTCGTCTGAGGACTCTTCAATCTTGCAGATGTTTCTGTTCATAAGAGAAAACGATTTTAGTTTGTAGGTATTGTTGATGCGTCTGCCTGACTCTCCTGACGGATCAGGGCCATTTATCTGTCTTAGGACAAAAAAACACGATCTTCTTCAGATTCGAGTCCCTCGACTTGAATCTGGAACGAATGCTGGCGTATTTCGACTCAGGCCATTGAGGTCTTACAGGAGTCGAATCCTCGTAGTGTTCGGGTGATATACCCAACGCGTCCGTCAGGATTTTCATCGTGCCTATTGACACGGTTTTTTACCGGCAGAGTGCAGTTAGGTGCGTTACCAGGCCATTAGATGATATCGGCAGGTCTTATCTTTGTGTCGCAGACACATCATCCGAAATGTTATCACCGCAGAGGTGTTTCGGGTGGACAAGGAGGATTTTCCTCACTTAGTGTTGGTTAGGGCAAAGTTGCCAGAATTTTTTTTGCATTTTTTATCCGAAGGATCGCAGTCGAAGAATTCATAGGGTGCGCGACCAGCGCTCCCTATGGGAGTAGTACCCAAGTGTCTGTTCGAGTCGTAGACTCGAGCAGAGACTATAGTTCAGGTAATTTGAGCTTCAGGTCCGTAGGACACAATTTTTTTAGATACTTGATCAATCCTCCCTATGGGAGTAGCCCCCGAGTCCTTAGTGGAGTCGTAGACTCGACGTAGGACTCGAAGAATCAGCATTGGTATAGTACCTTAGTATTTTATCGGGTGCGCGGCCAGCGCACCTGATAGGAGTAGCCCCCAAGTAATTGCTCGAATCGCAGATTCGAGTGAGTACTTTTAGTTGTCAGCCAAAGATTTCTAACCGTTGCTAGCATTGTTTTGATGACGTCAGTGCTGACAATCGATGACCTCAACCGTCTGCGGCGCCAGAGGTGACGTGACTGGACAAACGTGGGTCCCACTTTCTGACTTGAAGTTGACTGGTCGTGTGCGACGTGGCGAGAATTACGGTGTCTCCTCGGTTTCCATGCGTAGTGGACGACGTGCGAGCGACGGCCCGCTGCTGTGTTGACACGTGGACGGTTGGATCTGTGCCTGGCGTTAGGGCTTATGGATGAACGGCTCTTGATCATCGTCTTCGTCCCTATAAGTGTGGGGGGAAATGGTTGTTTGTTTTCACCCTTTGCCATTTGCTTCCTCTACTGCTTCTATTCTCACAAGCTCTTCCTCTCGCGCACTGGACACTCTCCGTTCTTTCCCTTCTTCATTTCTGCACGCACATCCTCGTCGGCGATGCTCCGCCATGGTGAAATCAAAGAAAGTGTCCGCCGAAGCGGGTTCGAGCGCCGCCACCGGCGGTAAGATGCCCCCGAGGCTAGCGAGGGGCAGACCCGAAAGCAAGCACGGAGCTTGAGCGAATCTTCGGATGCCTCGACCCCGCCGACACCTAGGGACCCCTCCTTCCTCGTGCGCCACAGCGAGGATGATGGTGCTTGTTCCGCGCCGTTCTCGGCTATGCCTCTACAGGCAGTGGCGCCGCAGCCGCCGGCGAAGAAGAAGAAGAAGGAAGATAAGAAAGTGGCGCCACGCATCTTCAATTTAAGTGACATTGACTCATAAGTTGCTTTTGGGTGCTTGCTCTTAAGTTTTGCATCTGCATTTGTCTTCTTGCATTGATGAATGCTTTTCCTTGTAGCCACTCCTCGGAGGGTTCTCCTAGTGAGAGTGCCCAGGAGAACGTAGGGGAGTCGAAGCCGATGGCACCTCCTTATCAGACGGTGGCCACCTCTGGGGCGATGCTCCGAACCCCTCTTCGCAGGAGGCTCGAGTGATTGTCTCCTAGAAGACTGTACCTGGACCTTAGGAGTCTCCGTCTGAGCATGTAAGTTGTTGTCCTCTTGCCCTGGGGGAGCCCCCGAGCCCCTTTTTTTGGATGACCTGCTAGTCTTGTTTTCTTTGTTGTGAGGCATAGCCCCCGAGCCTTTTTCTGGTGCTTTCTTTGATTGTTGGCTTTTGCTTCTTCTTGCAGCCTTTTGTGCGCAGTGCCAACCTTCTCGTTCAGCAGCATCTGGCGCTGGAGGCCAGCATGCAACAACTTTGAGGTACAGATCGTACTTGGTCTTGTCTTTTTCATCTGCTCGCCTGAATATAGCTTGTATTGCTTACGTCTGTTCTTGGTGCCTTTGCAGATGAAAATAATGCTGCCCTCCATCGACTGGACGCTCTGCAAAAGAGTCTTGGTCGCGCGGAGAAGCAGGCTGCCAACACCGTGGAGGCAAACGGGCGCTTGCAACAGGAGTTGGCTGCTGCTGCCGAGGCCAGGGAGCGCCTTCAACGGGAGGCTTAAGATCGCGAGGAGCAGCTCACAACTACTGCGGATGCACGTGAGCAGGAGTTTGCTGAGAAGATGATGGCTGCTGCCAAGGCCGTTTCCGGTAAGTGCTTTGCATGCTTTTGATTTCTCGGCTGCTCTGTCATCGTGCCCTTATTCGGTTCCTACTTTGTCTTCTTTGTTCCAGATGCTTCGAGCATTGCCTTCGATCGCAGTGCCCTAGAGCACGGGAGCGCTCTCAACGATGCCACCATGGAAGTCGAAGACCGCTACGTTACTGCTGCTGGCTCGCTTGCCAAGGCTAAGGGGGTCCTTGGGCGCTTCTACAAGGAGATCGTTCCCAAGGGCGCTGCCCTTGAGGATGTTGATTCTTTGGTGGATGCCCTGTCAGAGGATGCACCTGCTGACGAGGTTTCGACTCGTCAATGCCCATTGTTATGAGCTTGGGTTTTGGAGAAGATGGGGGTGCTGGAATTCGCGGAACGGTTAACAGACAAGAAACCAGGGGACACGAGATTTACCCAGGTCCAGACCCCCGGAGAGAAAACCCTACTCCTGCTTGTCTGCTCTTGATTACGGCGGAACCGAAGGTTACATGGGTGCGCAGATGCAATCTGGCGTGGAGGTGTGTATGCGGTGGAAAAGGATTGGCCCTCCTTGTTGTGCCCTCCTAGCCTTTATTTAGAGTTAGGCAGGTCTCAGACACAGATCGAGTCGGTTACAATTTTAGGGTTTACCCCTTGAATATTCTATCTGTTCTAGTCTTGCTCTCCAAGGATCCAAAGATGTCATGGGCTTAGGCCACCCGAAAATCTCCACAGGCCACGTACGTTCTTGTGGGACTTCCTTGGGCTGGACCAGGTATGCTAATGGCGTGCACCCATAGGGTATAACCATGTCAGTATCCCCCGAGTGTTCAGTCGAATCGCAGATTCGGCTGAGGACTCTTTAATCTTTCGGGTGAGGATGTTTCTATTCAGCAGAGAAAAGAATGATTTTAGTGTGTAGGGATTGTTGATGTGTGTGCCTGACTCTCTTGACGGATCAGGGTCAGTTAACTGTCTTAGGACAAAACAACATGATCTTCTTCAGATTCGAGTCCCTAGACTCGAACCCGAAACAAATGCTGGCGTAATTCGACTCAGGCCGTTGAGGAGTCACTCTTTATTCGACTGGGAGGTTGACTTTTCCATTTATCCATTATCATTTTCCCTTGTGAAGCTTACACATAATGAGCGCACCAAGGTGCATCAAGCTCTCCTCCTGGAGCATCGCAAGATCAAACTTGCTTATGAGAAGCTGCAAATCGAGACCCAAGGCCAAGGTAATCTTCTTACTCGCCATATCTTTATTTGGTGTACCTTTCTTTGCTTCATTTTCTTAGTATTTTCTCACTCTTTTTCCACAGCTTCTGCCCAGTCCACCATCGACGCGCTCCACTCGTAGATCAGCGAGATGGAGAGTAAGTTTTTTTGCCTTACTCATGTTGTTTTGTGTTCATTCCATTATCTTGCCTTATTATCCTGGTGGATCAAGATATTTCTGTTGCTGCTGACGAGTAATTCGTTCCGAATAAGCAGAGAAGCACCAAGCCGAAGTCCAGAAGGAGCAAGACGAGGTGACTCGGCTGAAGAAGCTGATGGCCGACATGGAGCAGAAACACTTAGCCGAGGTGAAGGGGCTGAAGGAAGAGCTTGCCGAGAAAGACGACCAACACGCCTCCAGCGCCGAGAAAACCAGGGAGCTGCTCAAGGAGGCCAAGTTGGCGAACCTGGATCTGGACACACTCCAAGCCAAGTCCAAGGCTTGGCAAACCAAACTCGGCACCATCAACTCTTTTCTCGGTAGTGAGTTCTTACTCTTTTTTATACTGTGCTTTCTATTCTTGACCTTGTCATCTTTGTTTGTTACTTTGCTAAGATTCTCTTTTGCTTGCAGAGAATTTTCTTGAGGCCAATTTGTTCGTAATTCGGTCCATGAAGAAGGTGAGAGCCAAGTCTGGTGCCCCAGTTGATGGCGAGGTGACTAACGATGAGCATCTCGAAGCACCGTGGGAGCGCGTCAAGACCCTCAAGTCCTGCGGTGTGGACTTGCTCAAATCGGCCATTCATGCGTTCTGCATGCTCTGGACGGATGAATATGCGCCTGCACTCATCGAGCCCCTTGCTAAAAAGCTACTTCACATCAAGGAGAGGCTGGATCAGTGGCGAGAGTCGGCCGGCCGAGCTGCAGCTGATAAGGCCCTTTCCTTCGTGCTCTCCTGGTACAAGGACATCAATATTGATGTGATTGCACGCATAAGGGGGACGGGAAGTGGCTGAATGATCCTGAGCTGATCAAGAGACGCCAGGAGCGATCCTACACCATGATCGAGTATACCATGGTGCATGCTTGGTGCGACGGAACCAGCTTCCTCGACCTTGGGGAACCACTTGTTGAAGTTGCTGATGAAGAGGGCTCCGATAGCGAGGCCACCGAGTCAGACGATCCTGAAAACTCGGCGGTTGATGCCCCTGACTCGGCAGATGCTCCAAACGGTGCTCCTGGCTCCAAGACTGCTCCTCTGAGTCCTGCTGCTTCTTAGACTGAGTAGGACAAATAATTGAACTTTGATGAGATCCCCGGTATACCAGGTACAAATGTAATATACATTGCACTTTATGTTTAGTTGTGTGCCTTTTGATAAGGCTTAAAATATCTTGCTATGTTCTGAATGTGAATCATCCAAGGGCAAGTCCCCGAGTCTCATTTTGTCGTTTCACCTTTCCTTGACATTGGCTCCTGTCTACATTTTTTTGCGTTCAACATTAGAGTCTCAAAGTACTAAGGATATAGTTAGCGGGTATGAAACTTAGATCACTTGGCCAAGGATCATTCAACATACAATGCAATATAACCTGCAGTGGGTTAGGAAAAAAGACATAGGGTCGACTCACGTTTCTCCTTATACTTATCCGGCGTTCGTGTTTACTAGTCATGCATCCTTTCCTCTTGCTTGCCATGAAGCCGTGTTTTCGGACAACAGCATAGTCGAAGAGTTGATTTTTTCCGAGTAAACACTACTTGTTCCGAGATAAGCTTTGGGTGTCACGCCAGCCGACATAAAATAATTGAAAGGAAAACATAAGGGGCAGTCCCCGAGTCAGATTTTTCGAGTCATACCATTTTATCATCAGCACATAGCCGGGCACAAATGTCCGACATATGAGAGTTCGAGTGATACATGCACTGCTTCTCCTAAGTGTAGAAGGGGCGAAGCAGTGCCACATTCCATGGCCTTTTGGTCTCATCACCTGATATGTCCGCCTTGTTCTTTTGCGCTTCACGAGCATCTATGAGATAATATGAGTAATTGTGCAATGCTTTGCTTACAATGAACGGACCTTCCCATGGGGGTGATAACTTATGCATTCCAGCTGTGCGCTGCACTAGCCTTAGCACCATATCACCTTCTAGGAAAACATGAGGTTGAACTTTCTGGCTATGGTAGCGACAGAGATTTTGTTGATATATAGCGGATCTAGATAAAGCTAGTTCCCTTGCTTCTTCGAGTAAGTCAACTCCATCTTCTCGGGCCTCCTTTACCTCGGCTTCCGAGTATTGCCTTACGCTTGGCGAATCATACTCTATTTCGGCAGGCAAAACTGCTTCTGCCCCATACACAAGGAAAAATGGCGTATAGCCTGTTGACCGATTCGGAGTTGTCCTTAGGCTCCATAGCACTGCGGGTAGCTCCTCTATCCAACAACCAGGTGATCTCTGGAGTGGTTCCATCAAACGGGGTTTTATTACGGATAGAACTAAGCCATTAGCTCGTTCAACTTGTCCATTTGATTCTGGATGAGCGACTAATGCTACATCGAGTCTTATTCGGTTTTTTCCGGAGAATCGAGCAAAAGCTCCTTCAGCAAAGTTTGTGCCATTATCTGTGATTACACTGTGTGGGTAACCATATCTTAGGATTATGTCCCTTAAGAATGTGACAGATGTTTTACCGTCCAATTTTTTGATGGGCTTCACTTCTATCCATTTGGTGAACTTATTAATCATCACCAATATATGAGTCATGCCTCCCCTTGCTGGTTTGAATGGTCCTACCATATCTAGGCACCATACTGCGAATGGCCAAGTAATTGGTATAGTTTTTAATTCAGACGCTGGTAAGTGTGACTTGGATGCATAATGTTGGCAACCATTGCATTTTCTGACTAGCTCTTGTGCCTCTTCTAGTGCACTTGGCCAATAAAACCCATGTCAGAACGCCTTGTCCACCAATGCTCTTGATGATGCGTGGTTCCCACATTCTCCTTGATTAATATCCAACAAAATTGCTTGGCCTTTCTCTGAACTGATACAATGCTGTAGTACACTCGTTACACTTCTTTTGTAGAGATCCTTGTTCATTATGGTGTATGATTTTGCTCTTCTTTCTGTTTGCCTTGCCAATATCTCATCATTCGGCAAAGTTCCATCCTTTAAGTAGTTGAATATTGGTTGTGCCCATGTTGGTATTAGTGGTTCCGGATCTGCTTCCCTATCAATTTCCATTGGCGCAGCCGACATGACCTGAGGAGTCCCGAGTGTGATTCGGCTATCCCTGAGGTGAACGGATCAGTCCCCGAGTGACTCGAAACTGCCCCTGAGTCAATATCCATTGGCATAACGTCTGACTCTTGATTCGTCGGGGTGACCCTGATTGACTCGGATTCTGGTGACGGCTTGATCGATGGTTTCCTAAGGTGCTCCAATGCTATTCCTAGTGGTATTGCTTGCCGAGATGAACCTAGTTTGGATGATACATCTGCTGCTTCATTCTCTTCTCTTGGGACGTGATGGAATTCACACCCGTCAAAGTATCCCGAAATTTGTTGCACATGGAAATGATATAACACCATGTTTGCGTCCAACACGTCCCAATGCCCAGACACTTGCTGAATTACCAAATCCGAATCGCCAAAACACATGATCCTTTTGATGCCAATCTCTTTGGCCACTTTGATGTCGTGGACCAGTGCTTCGTACTCGGCAACGTTGTTGGAAGCAGCAAAATGAATCTGTAACACATACTTGAGTTGATCCCTCTGTGGCGATGTGAGCACTATCCCGGGCGCCCAGACCCATTTTCGTCTTGGACCCGTCAAAATGCATTTTCCAGTAATTCGGGTCTGGCAGTGATGGTTCGTACTGCACTTCCATCCAATCAACAAAGAAATCTGCAACAGCTTGAGATTTAATTGCATCTTGCCTATCATACTGTAGAGTATATGGTGCTAGCTCTATGGCCCATTTTGCGACTCAGCCACTGGCATCTTTGCTGCCTAATATATCTGAGATAGGTGCCTCACATATTACCCGGATTGGGTGTTCTTGAAAATAATGTTCCAGCTTCTTTGCTGCCATATATACCCCATATGTCATTTTTTGATAATGAGGGTAATTCTGCTTTGATACAGAGAGCAATTCTCTCAAGTAATAAACTGGCCTTTGGACTGATTTGCCCTCTTCTTCGCATTCAACCACTATTACTGCACTTACAACTCTGTTGGTTGAGGCGACATAAAGCAACATTGGCTCTTTGGACAGTGGTGATGCTAATATTGGTGTTGTTGCCAGCATTTTATTTAATTCATGGAAAGCGGTATCAGCTTGTTGTGTCCATGTGAATTTGTCTGATTTTTTCATTAGTTGATATAGTGCTAGGGCTTTTTCACCTAGCCGACTGATAAATCTACTCAACGAGGCCAGCCATCCTGTGAACTTCTAGACATCGTTGAGGGTTTTTGGCAATTCCATTCTTTTGATGGCCCTAATCTTTTTCGGGTTAGCCTCAATTCCTCGGCTGGATACAAGAAATCCGAGTAATTTGCCAGCCGGGACACCATGTGCATTTTTCCGGGTTAAGTTTCATCCAGAATCTTCTTAAGGTTGCGAATGTTTGACGCAGGTCCTCAATTAGAGTATGACTTTTCTTGGTTTTTATCACCACATCATCGACGTATACTTGAACATTTTTTTTCCAATTTATCTTGCAAGCATTTTTGCATGCATCTTTGATATGTTGCACCTGCATTTCTTAGTCTGAATGGCATGGTACGATAGCAATAAGCCCCGTATCGGGTGATAAAAGCTGTCTTTATTTGATCATTCGGATTCAGTGGTATCTGATGGAATCCAGAATACGCGTCCACAAACGACAACAACTCACACCCAGCAGTAGAATCTATGACTTGGTCGATCTGTGGCAAGGGAAATGGATCTTTTGGACAAGCCTTATTGAGGTTCGTGTAATCAATACACATGCGCCATACCACTGCCACGTCCGGGTCATCTTTTTTCTTCTCAGCCAAGACTGGATTTAATAACCAATCCGGGTGCAGTACTTCCATGATGAATCCAGTAGCTAAGAGCCTGGCAATCTCGGCAGCTATTACTTTCCTCCTATCTTCGGCGAAGCAGCGGAGGGGTTGCTTCACCGGCTTGGCATCTGGCCTTACATTAAGAGAGTGCTCAGCCAGCTCCCTCGGAACTCCTTGCAAATCCTGTGTGGACCATGCAAACATATCATGATTCTCACGGAGGAAGCTGGTGAGCTCGCTTTCCTGTTTGTCAGTGAGGCCAGCCCCAATGGTAATTGTACGCTCTGGGAAAGTCTCATCCACCTGTACCTTCTTGGTCTCTTTGGTAGCTTGAAATGAAACATTGCCATGCGGATTAGTGAGTGTCGGCATAGACATTTGTGCTGCTTTGGCCAATGTTGCCACTTCCAACATTTGATGCTTTTCCTGCGCTATGACCAGTGACTCGGCAAATGAAGACCCGGCTGAGGCACAAGCAATGGACCTTTTGTAATCTCCCTCAACTGTAATCACCCCACATGGGCCTGACAGTTTCATTTTCAAGTAAGATATGTGAGGAGTAGCCATAAACTTTGCCATAGTCGGCCTGCCGAGTAAGGCATGATACGAGCTGACTAAATCGACCACCTCAAACTCTATTGCTTTAGTGCGACAATTTTCTCTGTTGTCGAATAAGACGTCGACCCAGATCTTGCCAATTGGGCTCACAGGACAACCCCGGCACAATGCCATGGAAATTTGTCTTAGTCGGCTCCAGCATGTTCATGGTAATGCCTAACTTGAGCATGGTATCCTTGTACATGATGTTGATGCTACTGCCATCATCGATCGGTACCTTGGAAAACTTCACATTGATATCCGGGCCCATGAATGTTGGATCTAAAACTAGAGCATAACCTCCTGGAGTTGGCATGATCTTGGGGTGATCCTTTATGCTCCAAGTTATTTCCTGCTCAGAACAATGCATGTACTTAGGAATTGCCGGCATTGTGGCATTTACCTCCATCATCCGTCGCTGCCAACTCTTTTTGTCATTTGGCTCTGTGACAAAGACGACATAGCTCTGGTGATGTTCTCTGTACTCATTTCTAGTTCTGTGGACGACATGAGCGTCGTCACCTCTTGGATTGTGCACCTGGTGCATAGTTTCCCTTCCCTCTTGATTATGATACCTTGGCTTCCTGTTTTCATATCTGTTATCCGTTCCCACAGCCTGCGAATTTCCTCCTGTGAGTGGTGGAGGGGGAGGTGGTGTTAGCTGCTTACTCGGCCAATCCACTCTATCTCCTTTCTAAAACCAAGTGCATTGTCTTGTTGTGTGATTTGATGGCTTACTCGGACTAGGCGTGTGAAATTTACACGGCTGGTCCAGCATCCTCTCATAGGTAAACTTCGGTCGGTCCTGATATTGCTTCCTTTGTTCATGTGGATTTTTGCCATCATTCTTTGGCACCCAGTGTTGTTGTCCATTTTTCCTTTGACGTTGGCTACTTCCAGCATCTGGATGATCCTGGCTCACGGCCGCAACCTGAGTCGAACCATATCTGTAGTCTGGCCTTTCATCTCTTCTTTTGTTTCTGTATTTGGATCTTTCCTGGCGCCTTTGCGACCCGGCAGTGTCATAGATCTGAGTCTCAGTCATACCATCTGCCGACATGAGCAAAGGCTGAGTCGGATCTCCCAACGCATACGAGTCAGTAATCCTTATTGTTTCTGCTAAGCTTGCCGGCATATCTCTCTGTAACCTTTGCCACAACACACTTCCGTGTCTGCAACCTTGGGCAAACCAAGCGATTGCGTGTGACTCGATTACCCCTTCGCAAGAGTTGCGCATTGTGCACCATCTTGTGAGGAATTCTCTATCTGTCTCATTCGGCCTTTGCTTGCACATTGCTAGCTGTTGTGGGCGATTCGGCCTCTTGTAGGTGCTTGTGAAATTGCTCACAAAAGCATCCTAAAAATCGATCCAGCTGTTGATGCTTCCAGGTGGAAAATAGTTTAGCCATACGCGTGCTGGTCCTTCAAGCATTTGCGGTACATACCATACTGCCCATCTCAAATTCCCCTACATGATTTTCACAGCAGTTCCATAATCTATGAGCCATTCCTCTGGCTTTGTGCTTCCATCATATGTTTTTGTTCCTCTGGCCAGCTGTAAATTTGGTACAGGAGGTTCCTTCATGATCCTTGGTCCAAAGCATGGCGGACCCTGTGGACCTTGCAACTCAATCAGTTCTGCCATCTTTATTCGGTCAAGCTTCAGCCTTGCATCATCCGGCTGAAGGTTCCTGCCTCCGAGTATGGCTCCCATCGCTTGATATGCGTGATCCAGCAACTCATACCCGTCATTTACCATCGCCGAGTAACCATCATTGTATCTGTTTGCGTTCGGGTAAGTAGGCTATTGTGCTGCTTTTCCCGTGCTCTGCTGTCTTTTTGGGGGCTGAGCTGGTGTGTTATTCGGTGCTTGATTTCCTCCTCCTGTCGAGTGAGCTCCACGCCTAGGTTGAGGCGCAAAATTTTGCCCCCCATTGTCATTCCTTTTCCCTGCTTGCCTCTCTTGGCCTGCATTTTCCTGGTTCTCGTTTCCTTGGGCATTATTCCTTCTCGTTCCCTGTGCATGCACTGGGTTTCCCTGAGCCATTACTGGGTTATAAGTGATCATTTGCTTGTTCCACCCTGAATGCACACTCTTTTCTTTTCTCGGTCTTGGCGCTGCTCCGGGTAAGGATGTCGTGTGACCTGCTGATCTTGCTGGGACAGGAGTCGTCGAGTGAACCAGCTGTGACCTTCCTGCTATACCCGTATTCGCCCTGTAGTATGCTTCATTCATCATACTAGCTGCTATTACCAGTTCATTGACTCGCTCTTGTTGTCTTTTCTTCGCTTCTCTCGTTAAATGGGGTAACTCTGCCATTGTTGCTTCTGCGGCTCGTAGGTTAGCTGCTGCTGTATTGTATGTTGACCGCATAGCTGTTTCGTTGCTGTTCTCTGGTGTTATTTTCGACGTTGCATCTGCCAGCTCCTCATTGAGGTTTATTCCTCTTAACCTAGTTGCATCAAGCCGGGTCTTTGCGCCCTTGACTCGGTTTGCCGAGTTGAGCTCTCGGATTGTGATATCCACATCTTGTTGTAACTGTGCTAACTCCTTGGCTTTCTCCAGAACCTTTATCCTGGCCTCCTCTAACTCGGCTTGCACACGTGCCGGATCAATTGCTTGCGCAATTGGCTATGCCAACTTGTCTATCGCATCTTGCAGCTCTTTAGCCCTCTTACTCCTAGCTATGTTTTCTGGCTTCTCTAGCGGTGCTTTTGCTATTCTTGCGGCCTTTGGTGTCTCTTCATGCCCTCAGCATTATCATTCACTACTGAAGCTATCGGTGGAGCTGCTCGGTTAGGAGTTGTCATCATTACCTCAACGGAGATGAGTTGGTGAAGCTTCCCAGCGACAGGAATCGCTGGCGGATCCGGCGCCAGGATGACGCGCTCCGGATATGCGCACTTCACGCGCACGGCAACGTAGACCTGGTGCTCGCCGAACTTGATGAAGTGACCGGCCCTAGGGAACGGCTTGGTCCCGAAGCACCCCGCGTTGTTGCTGACGAAGTTGAGCGCTCCAAACCCTCTGGATGAGGCCGGAGTAGATGCGCTCGCCGGTCTTGGCGATGATGTTGCTCGTCCAGATGAAGACTCCATCAAGCACCTGCTTCTGCCCCACGGTGGGCGCCAACTGTCGTTGTGGTGTCACGGCAGATGCCATGGGTAGGCTTAAGTTGGGGGCCGAATGGGTGCTTGTGGTCACCGGGGAGGGAGTGCATGGTCTTGCCATGCACGAAGAACAAGATGAACTCTCCACACTTAGGAATTTGATTGATACTTGAGATTTACAAGTGCTCCTTGAGCTGTATGAACTAGTGTTTAAGGCACTAGTTCCCTACTTGGTCCAGCCTCCTTCTACTACTGCTATGCCCCTCCTTATATAGGTGGTGCTAGCTAGGTTACACCCCTTTGGGTTCTAGGGTTACTGTTTGGATCCTGGTCCCTACTACGCGGGCCGGGTCATGGGCTTACCCTAAGCCAATGGCCCAGTCCACAAAGCTTGACAGCTAACAGTTTTCTGGTACGTCGCCTCCTGTTCCTTTTGGCATCACGCGGTAACTTTGTACGTCAGCCCTTGCTTTGGGCGTCACCCGGCTCTTTTGTGTCACCCGGCGTCGCCCTTCTCTTTTGACCATGCTTTACCATGGTCCCTCCTGAACCTCATTCGGAAAGGTGCCACGTGTCCTATCTGACTCGGCCCTTCCTCCAGAGACTCGGCTCATTGGTTCATGCAAGATTAACAACTTTGTCTTATACGGGCCGACATAGTTTTTATGTCGGTCGCATACAATTCTCTCTCCCGGCCATACTTACTCGGCCTGGTTCTTTCTTTACTCGGCGTAAGCTAAGCTGGGCCGTGTTTCACCCCTTGTGACCCTACCGGGGGTTATCCCCCCGACATACAACAAAGTTGTCACAATGGTTCAAGTTTATTAGGGGCAAAGAATAAAGTGTGCCATCAAGTTCATGAGGGATTTAATCACTAAGTTTTCACATAACAAAATAGTTTTTAATTGGAAGATAGTTGAAAACAAGAATATACTTGGAATGGTGTAACACACCATGCATAGGAATTTATGGTGGACACTTTGGAATAACTTGGTTTCTTGGGAGTTGGAAGCATGAGTAGAACTTACTCATACAAGTGGAGGCTAGCAAAAGACTGGGAGCAACCAACTAAGAGAGCAATAATGGCCAAAATCATGCAGTGTAACAAAGCATACTAATCAAAGCAAAGAGTGGTATTATAAGTCAATGACTAAATGATCATAGAGGCTAATGGTGACTTGTGAGAGTCATAACATGGTGTGATCATGTGCCAAGTCAACCCAAGCAAAGCATCAAAGGAGAATACCACAATACTATGCTTTTTCATGCTAAAACAACGCATAATTTCTTCAAGGCACACTAAGCAATCCCAATTGTTTGGAACAAGACATGCTACAACAATAATCACTAAGCATAATGCTAAAACAACACCTAGCATGTCATGCTAAAGTCTAAGTCACAGTCAATGCAAGCTCCTCTTGCACTTACAAGCAAGAACTTACTACTCCTTTCCAAACACCAAGCAAACTTATTTGCAAAACAACACAGCAAGAACGAGGGTCCAAACTACTTTATTCAAGCAAAATAAACAACCTAATCAAAGCAAATGGAAACTAATACGCTCCAAAAACAACACAACTGTGCATAAAGCAATAAAAACGAAGTGTCTAGACAGACCTGAGCTTTTTATTGATGAAGAAGGGGATGCCTTGGGAATCCCCAAGCTTTGACGCTTGTATCTCTTGGATATTTCTTGGAGTGACACCATGGTGGCATCCCCAAGATTGATCTTTTATCCATTATTCATCTCATTGCATCATTCTCTCTTTACACCTAAAATTTTTCCTTCATACAAAACTTCACACAATCTTCATTAGCAATATTAGCTTATTCAAAAGATATTAGACCCATGGCAAAGCTTTGGAACAGCAAGGCTTTTCACTAAAAACACAAGATACTGTAGTAACTCCTTCAAAAAGCTCAATTCACCTAAAGAGAACTCAAAAAGGAATCAATAAGAAGCAAATGCAAATAATGGCAGAAATCTGTCAAAACAGACGAGCAGGTAGAAATCGATTTTTCGAACATCTTCTGTTGCTCAAATCAAAAAGTGTTGAACTAACGAAATTTATATAACATACTGGGGGATTTATTCGTAAATTTTGAGCTCAATCCGAGTTACAGAGCCTCCTCACGAATATTTTTTGGTGGAGGACAGAAATCTGTTTCGGGACAGCAACTCCCAAAATCTTACTTTCCTCTCATTAGAGGTCATTCTTGGCATAAAAAGCAAACAAAAAGGATAAGGAGAGGTCATTACAGAAGTAATAACTTACAAGACTCAAGGAAACTCTTGGTTTATCTACCAACAAGTACTTTTCTTTAACGCCTTTAAGTTAGGCACAAGAAGCAAGAAGAATCAAGTATTTTCAAATGAAGAAGCATTAACATCAATATTGCTGTCAAAGGAGGAAAAAAAGCAACTTCTCTCTCCTCATAGGGAAGTGTTCAATAACTTTTTGAATGGAAAATGATATTTAATGGTGCCTTCTTTCATATCAATGATGGCACCAACTGTTCTAAGAAAAGGTCTTCCCAAAGTAATAGGACAAGAAGCATTGTATTCAACATCCAAAACATAGAAATCCACAGGGACACAAGCATTATTAACCATGATCAGAACATCATTAATACTCCCCATGATTTTCTTCTTAGCATTATCATTGAGTGGGACATCTAAATAACAATCTTCCAAAGGTGGTAAGTCAAGCATTTCATAAATCTTCCTAGGCATAATAGAGACACTAGAACCAAGATCACATGAGCATTGAGATCAAAGTCATTCACTTTCATATTAATAATGGGTTCCCAGCTATCTTATACTTTCCTAGTATAGAAGCTTCGTGTTTTTATCTTATCTTCCTTAATTTTTACAAGAGCATCTGTAATGTATTTGGTAAAGGCAACATGCATATCACTAGCATCAGGACTTCTAGCAAGCTTTTGCAAGAACATAATCACTTCAGAAATATTGCAACCATCAATATCAAAGTCAAACTTAGCATCACTAGTGGTAGGCATAGTAGGAGTAGGAATAGGGACTACTTGTGGTTTAGTGGTGATAGTGCACACACTATTGTTTCTATCAATTTCAGCTTCCCATTCCCACTTAGCATGAAGTTGAGCTAACAGCCTAACATTTTCATCAATAGTAGCTTGTATGGCATGAGAAGTAGCAAAGGTGTTTCCCATAGTTTTAGGTTTAGCATCCATTTTATTAACCAAGGAAGTTTGAGCTTCAGACAAAGAGGATATATTTTTCTCAGCACTCAAAATATTTGACTGTAAACTAGGAATTTCTCTATTCAGATTCTCAAGCTGAAGGCTAATGTTTTTCAAGATAATAGATTGTTCCTTCATAGTTTTAGTGAAAATCTTGTTTTTCTCATATTGCATTTGCATAAAATTTTAGTGGATATCTCAACTTCTAGAATCATCTCTTCACTAGGCATTCCAGATCTATCCTGATAAGCATTTCCACTATAGGAGGATAAGGCCTATAATTGTTGTTGCTACCAAAATTATTCCTATAGGCAATGTTGTTGAAATTGTTGTTTCTAATGAAGTTCACATCAACTTGCTCTTCTTGAGCAACCAAAGAGTCTAAGGGAACACTATTAGGATCTAGAGGAGCTTTCCCATTAACAAGCATAGCCATAATAACATCAATCTGTTCACTCAAAGAGGAAGTTTCCTCAACAGAATTTACCTTCTTACCATGTGGAGCTCTCTCAACATGCCATTCAGAGTATTTAACCATCATATTATCAAGGAGCCTTGTTGCAGCACCCGAAGTGAGGCCCATAAAAGTACCTCCAGCAGCTGAATCCAACAGATTTCTTGAGGAGAAGTTCAAACCTGCATAAAAAGTCTGGATAATCATCCAAGCAGTGAGTCCATGAGTAGGGCAATTCTTAACCAAAGGTTTCATTCTTTCCCAAGCTGGAGCAACATGTTCACTATCAAGTTGTTTAAATTTCATAATGCCACTTCTCATAGATATAATCTTAGCAGGAGGATAGTACTTTCCAATAAAAGCATCTTTGCACTTAGTCCAAGAATCAATACTGTTTTTAGGCAAAGAAATCAACCATTCTTTATCTTTTCACCTCAAGGAGAAAGGAAAAAAGCTTGAGCTTAATAATATCTCCATCTACATCCTTATACTTTTGCATCTCACAAAATTCAACAAAGCTATTAAGATGGCAGCAGGATCATCAGAACGAGAACCAGAAAATTGCTCTCTCATCACAAGATTCAACAAAGCAGGCTTAATTTCATAAAAGGTAGCATCAGGAGCAGGTGGAGCGGGTGGAGCAATAGGAGTGCTTAGGAAATCATTGTTGTTGGTGCTAGTGAAGTCACACAGCTTGGTGTTCTCAGCAGAGTTCATTTTGGCAAAGGTGGGCAAGCCAAAAATAGCAGCAGCTAGAACATGAGCTAATTTTTTTGTGTTTTTGAATAAAGAAAGCAAACCAAGCTAGACTATTTTTTTGGAGTTTTTGAAAAGAGTCAAACAAAACCAAGCAAAAGAAAAAAAGTAGAGAGAAAGGAAGTGAAGGACTCCCCTTGTGAAGACGTCCTTGGCCTCCCCGGCAATGGTGCCAGAAAAGCTTGTTGGCTGCGTTGGGTTGATGTAGGAGCGCTTCGTTGGGAACCCCAAGAGCAAGGTGTGAAGTAGCACAGCAGCAAGTTTTACCTCAGTAAGAAACCGAGGTTATCGAACCAGTAGGAGGAAGGAAACGTCACACAGGTGTTGCAAGCAACGTGGAGACCTGCACAACACAAACTCAAGACTTTGCCCCAACGAATCAGTGAGGTTGTCAAGCTCACCGGTTTGCTGTAACAAAGGATTAAACGTATGGTGTGGAAGGTAATGGTGGTTTGCAGTAAGTAAACAAGTAACAGTGGAAGATGTATCAATGGTAAAGATTGGACCGGGGTCCATAGTTCACTAGAGGTGCTCTCCTTCAATAAACAACATGGCATGAAGGGTAAACAAATTACAGCGGAGCAATTGACAGGAACTGAGCAAGGCATAACAATGCAATTACTAGTCAGAAAGATCCTATGAGGTTGAATGGGCAATACAACAAGATACATAGACCGCCATCCAACTGCTTCTATGACTAGAAGTCCACCTTCAGGTTATCATCCGAACCCCCTCTAGTATTAAGTTGCAAGCAACAGATAACTACTTTAAGCAAAGTGTGTAAGGTAAACAGTCCACATGTTCCATGAACAAGAGACCATTGTTTTATCCCTAGTAGCAACAGCACATCTACAACCGAAGAGGTTTTTCTCACTTCCCTTGGAAACTAGAGGCATGAACCCACTATCGAGCATAAATACCCCCTCTTGGAGTCACTAGAAACTACTTGGCCAAGATAGCTACTAACAACGGAGAGCATTCAAGATCACAAACAACACAGACATGATAGAATCATAAAGACAAAACCATTAATCAAACCAGCATAATAATCTCAATATCCATCGGAACCCCGCAAACACAACATGCATGATTACAAATAGATTAGATCTTGATCATGAACGGAGCTCACAAGATCTATACATGAAAGCACAAAGGAGGAGATACAACCATCTAGCTACTACATGGACCCATAGCCCAAGGTGGAACTACTCACGCATCATACCGGAGAGAAGGCCTCCGGGATGATCTCCCCTCCGGCAGGGTGCCGGGAAGAACTTCAGATCCCCCCCCCCGATCTAGGGACGATGGTGGCGGCAACTACAAATGGTTTCGTGGATTTCTGATCGGGTACTCGGGGTTTCTATATCAGGGGCTTCTTATAGGCGAAGGGGGAGACCGAGGCGGCCGCCAAGGCGACCAAACCCTAGCCAAGCGCGGTGTAACATCCCAAAAATCATAGTTTCAAAACTCATTCATATCATCTTTGCATCATTCATCCATTTAGGGTTTTTCTCAAAAATCATTTAGAGACAGAAGTTTGAGCTATGATTTCATGTGGGCAATTTATCTCAAATGGCCATCACCCTTTAGAAATTTGAATGTTAGGTACTTGATTGCTTGCCTCCATTGATGGAAGATTAGGTGAAGCTTTTAACCCAAGATTCCAAATTTAGAAATAGTTTCAAAAATCCTTTTTCAAATACTTACAAACTAGAGCAAACCTCTGTTTATTTTGAAACCAAGCTTGACCAAACCTTGCAAAGTAACCACTTAGTTAAAATGACTGTTTTTGAACCCACAAAACCCTGCAAAAATTCCCAAAGCAGTTTGAATTCAAAAGGATTTGAATTCATATCAAATTCATACCAGAAAATGAATTTAGAAAAAGAAAAGGACTCCTCAATGGAAAAAGGCCGCGCGGCCAGAATCTGGCCCAACAGCAAATCGAGCCCAGCAAGCCCACCCGGGGTCTTCTTATTCTTCTCTCACGCGCAAGCGCACGCGCTGAGCCGCTGACAGGCAGACCCCACCTCCACCTCGCGCACCTCGCTGACAAGCGGGCCTTCTCCACGTCAGCGTCGTCTCCACCCGCACGACCCGTTCATCCCCAAATCAACGCGGGTGTTTCTGTGTTTAATTCGCGGCGTCAATTCGATTTATTGGCCGAGTGATTCTCGCTCACGACCAGGCTATATAAACCCCCTCTGCCCCCTCTCTCTTCTCCCTCAAACCCCGAACCCAGAGCGCCACCAGGCTGCGAGCATTACCCTCTGTAACCCCGCCGTCTCCGGCGACTGCGCCGGCAAATTCCGGTGAGTTCTGAGCTTCCCTCTGCCTCTCGTTCTTGCAAACTAGTTCAGTGAGCCTCTGCGCTTCTTTTAACACATTTCGTTTACCCTCGCATGAACCATAGCTCCGGCAGCATCGTCGACTGACCGCCACCGTCTTCTGTACGAACTCCGGCGAGCTCTAGTGGTAAGCCCCGACCGCCCCGCGTCTTCTAGTTCAGGCACACGACTCTGCCATGACTCTGTGAATCTAACCGTGTCCTCGTCTTGCCTTGGGGTGGTTCACAGCGACGTCCACGACGACCACCCGACACACCGACGCCGTCCTCCACTCCGGCGAGCAATCGCAACCGTGCCCGAGCGCCCCTTGACCAACCGCGAGTACGACGAGCTTCGCCGTGACCCCCTGAACCCGGTGAGCTACTCCTCGTTCTCACTTACCCCCTGTGGTGCCGCCTCCGTCATCGACCGACAGTTCCGCCGCCGGTAGCCACCGCTCCGCCGCCAGTTCTTGGTCAGGACAATAGCAGCCGTTAGATCTGTATCGTAGCGCTAGGATAGATCCACTTAACCCCGAAGCGGTACGCGATCTGAGCCGCCAGATTTCAGTTAGATCCTACGGCTGTGGAGCTCGATCCAGTGCGAAACGGTATGGGCGAATAAGAACATGACGCGTGGCTAGGTTAGATCTGAAAATAGATTTAAAACCAGAAATTTGATCCAAATTCAAATGCTCATAACTTTCGATTGCCACGTTAGATTTTTGCAAACTTTATACCGTTGGATTCAGTGAAACAAGACCTTTCTGAATATCCAATTTATTTAGCATATAGTAACAGTTAAAATGATTTTATTTGTAGAACAAGTTTAAGGCTATTTTTAGATATAGATTTATTTTGGTAAATTATATTGGGGCCAAATAAGTTTAGTTGGCAAACTTGTGACATGTTAAGTTTCTGTAGACATGAGCATACTTGGTAGAATTTTCAAAAATCACCACTTAGTAAATTCTTGCATGCATGCATTCATATTATTTTTGGTTGTATATAATTGTGTGTAATTGTATGCTTTAATTTCTTGTGTAGATTTTGCTAGTGATTGTGATTGTGAAGAGTGCTACTCTCCCCACTACCAAGGCAAGTGATATTTTCATATATTCCTATCCTAAATTTTGTACTAGCATTAGATATTTTGCTAAAGTATTGCATACTATTTTGCCTAGTGTTAAGATGGGAAATCCTAAGTAGTGTGGAATAGTAGAATTGCTAGGGAAATTCTCCTAAGTTAAGTTATCATAATCTGCTTAGTCTAGCTACTTAGCAAACAAGGGTGGTGAACATCTATACTTATTATGATAAAAATATTTCTAAGTCAAGAGACTTATGTTTTCCTAATAAAACAACTATGTCAAATGAACCTCCTGGGTGGAAAGGAAAGATTGGGTTATGTTGAGTGGTTACACAAGGCCATGGACTTGGGTTGTGTATCTCACTTGTGGAATGCCACCCAGGCACAAAGGGATTTGGAGGCCAAGTGTTGAGAAAGCTTACAGTGCAACCACTTGGCAATATGGGCTCTGCCATGATCATATAGGTTGCTAGAACTTAGTCACTTGGACAGTTGGTGGTAGTTGGGATGATAGGTTGGAGCGCGTCCATTTTGACTAAGGAAAGGCTTCTGAAAGGTCCTGTCTTGGGAAACCAAGTCTGGTGGGGAAAGTGCACAACCTCTGCAGATGGAAAACCTAAGTACTTAGCCTAGTCCAAGGAAATGGACACTTTGAGCATCAAGACATGGAAGCTACAAGAATCTCATCACTCCAACTTTTAAGTAAAAACTTGTGGGTGAACAAGGGAGAAGACCCCAATGTCTATTGGTGGTTCTTTGGGAATGTTTTTGACAAAGAAGAACTTAGTGATTTCAACTAATAGGTAAAACCTATTTTCAAGCAAAGCAAGCCAAGCTACACTTAGCCAAAATGCATATAGTATTATAGTCCACCTAAAATATACTAAGGTATCACTTGCCAATACTATTCCAAAGTATTGACCCTCTATGGCTGTAACTTGTGATGTTGCAGGTTACTCCGATGATGAGTAGGAGTCATGAGTCTACACTCAACATGCTTGCCTGTGGCACATGAAGATGAAGACTTATGTTTATTTACTTATTCCTTAAACTCTTGTATTAGGCCTATGGCCTGAGTTGTATAAGACTATGTTTTATCTCTGGAATGAATGTATTAAACGACCTTTGTATCTGTGTACTTCATCTTAAACTGTGGATGCTAGCATTGATCCAGGGACTAGCATTGCAATCACAGGGATCCTTTCCTTTATAAAGGAGGGGTCTAACAGATGGTATCAGAGCACTGTGTTGCCTGTAGGATTATGACCCTAGGATTGGAAAACCACTAAGGAAAAAGTTTTTCTTCAACTACTTCTACACTTGTCTATTCTTCTCGTAAAACTTTTCTAATCTCTTTCAACTTCCTTTGTAGATGAACTCCATTAACGAAGCCGTGAAAAAGGGACCACTCATGACCATGACCTTGGAGTGCGAAACTGAGTTTCCCAATATTCTCAAGGACCTTATGGTGGCAATGGATGCACATGGTGCAGCTGTGTACAAGGGCTTTCCAGTGATGGATGAAGGAGTGGAGTATTGGTGGGTGCAACTTCACTTGTACAAGAACAAGGAAGACAACCACAAAGAAAGGGGATTCTGCATGTACACCAACACTACAATGCACACCACATTCTTTGAGTCAGCCAGGAATGCAGCTTGGAGGACTATCAAAGAATTAAGTGCTAGAGTCAAGTGCAGAATGCTCAACCTCCAAAAGGACTTAGAGAAAGAGAAGGAGCTTACTCAAGAGTTGGAAGCCACCAACCAAGAGATAAGGGAAGATGTTATAGACTTAGTGATAGAGTCAAGAGAGCAAGATTGGTGGATTGCCTCTAGGAACATTGTGTTTGCTAATAGATCCCGTGAGATTGGATTGTAGGGGCACTTCGTTAGTTGGACCACCATCTATCACCTTATTTTCCAAAATGATACCTTAAATAAGTTGGACCTTGTTTGATGTAATGGATTTGTGTATGCATGTCTTGTGTGAAATTTGTGTTCCATGGTTAAGTATGAGATGGTTGTTTTGTATTCATCTTAAATAGTGTTGTTCTAACTTTTCGATTTTATAAATAGATGCTTATTGCCGTCAGCACTGTTGAGGAGTTCCAGGTTACTCGTTTCGGACCCCGTATCGTGGAGCTTACCACTCTGCTCGATCTCCCTCTTCCCACCATCACGGTGTACCCACTCACCAAGTTCGAGAGGAAGGACCTCTGGGGCTTCAAGGTGAACCAGCCCGGATGTCAGACTGAGCCTACTACGGAGGCCATCGTCTTCAAGCTGATGCACGACGACAGGGAGAGAGGCATGGAGGTAGTCATGCAGGACCTGATAGGACGACTGTTAGGCCGTCACTCCCGACAGGTTAGATGCACTCACTTCCAGGCCTTCGGAAGGCGTGATGTTGATGGAGATTCCATCGACTTTGAGGACGACTCGAGGAGCACTGCAGAGCCGATACGTCTCTATCTTCAGGACTTAGAGACTCTTCTCAGGCACGTGGACACGGATAGGACGAACGTCATGCTTGGCAATGACGAACTTCAGGTACAGCTACGCGAGAAGGACAAGCTTTTTGCGCAGCAGGATGAGATGATCAAGGAAATGGAGACAAAGTTCGAGGCCCAGGACCGCAAGTTCAAGAGTCAGGAGAAACGCGTCCAGGATAGGAACAAGAAAATCCGGGACATGACCGAGGAACTGAAGTCCAAGGACTTCGAGCTTGAGCAGCAGCAGATGGTTATTGAGAGGCTTCGCTCCCAGAAGAGGGCTCTCAAAGCCAAGGTCGATTCCTTGACCACTACGATTGAGGAGAACAAGACCGCGATGGAGAACGCAGGTCTTACCTTCGTCGAGGAGGAGATTGATGCTGATGAGTAGACTTGACTACTCGCTTACCTTTCATATTCATATTTGTTGTTGTGAACTTATTATTGGACCATCCGACATGTGGATGGCTTGCCACTTGTGTGTTTTATTTCATGAGCTTGTTATGTGGTTGTTGAACTTTTATTCTTATGTTGCTTGTTATGTGTTTGCTTATGATGTATTGTGCATGAAACATCTATGGGTATCTCATTCTTATCTATTTGAACAAACCACAGATGCCTCCCCGTCGCGCAAACCCCAACCCCAACAACATCACCCCGGAAATGCAACAAATGATGAATGCGCAAACACAGCTTATGCAAATGATGACAACATTCATCCAAAACCAGAATAACAACAACAACAACAACAACAACCCCAATAACAACAACAACAACAACAACAACAACAACAACAACCCTCTGGGTTTTGATATGCTCACCAGATTTCTGCGTCTGAGGCCAGCAAAATTTTCGGGAACAACTGATCCCATGGTAGCCAATGACTGGCTACGTTCTGTGAACAAAGACTTAGTGACAGTGGGCTGCACGGATGCTGAAAAAGTCAGATTCGCCGCACATCTGTTGGAAGGACCAGCCGCCACATGGTGGGACAACTTCCAAATCACCACTCCTATTGATGAGGTGACTTGGGCTATCTTTGAAGATGGCTTTCGCATTGCTCATATCTCATCAGGAATGATGAGTCTGAAAAAGAAGGAGTTTCACAACCTGAAACAGCGCCACCGCAGCGTGGCAGAATACATAGAAGAGTTCAACAATCTGGCGCGCTATGCACCGGATGAGGTGAATACAGATGCAAAAAGAAAGGAAAAGTTCTTGGAAGGTTTGAATGATGAGCTGAACCTACAGTTGTCTGTGGCATATGTTCCAACTTATCAGTCTTTGTGTGACAAGGCTGCTATTTTGGAAAGTAAAATGAAACAAGTCGAGAGTAGGAAGAGGAAACACTCCGACAAACACAGCTCGGGATCGTCTCACAAACGATCTCACTATGATGACAGTGGCAACTCAGGATCCCATAAACATGGGAAATTCAGCAAGCACAACCACAACCGTCATGACAACAAGCATCATCGCAGTCATGACAAGGACAAGTACAAGAACCACAAGGGTGGACACAAGAGCCACTATAGTGGAAATGGTAGCGGAAGTGGGAGTCAGCCTGCTAAAAAGGACATCAGTCAGGTTGAATGCTTCAAATGCAAGAAGATGGGACACTATGCAAATGAGTGCCCCGAAAAGAAGGTGGAAGGACCTAGCAAGCCGAATCCTTTCTAGAAAGGACAGGTTAACCACATCAATGTGGAGGAGGTCTACGAGGAGCCTGATGCCGTGGCTGGTAAGTTCAGACTCAATTCAATTTCAGCATTCGTACTCTTTGATACCGGTGCATCTCATTCATTCATATCAAAGGCATTTGTGGATAGAAATGGGTTTGCATCAGAAAACATTGGGTGTCCAATAAAGGTTAGTTCTCCGGGGGGAGATATGATAGTAAGCCTTGGATGCCGGGATCTCATCATAGAGATTGGAAAGCATAAGTTTCCAGTAAGCCTGATAATCCTAGATTCCCAAGGACTAGACGTAATTTTGGGAATGGATTGGATGGCTAAGTATGAAGGAGTATTAGATTGTGCCAATCGTACAGTTACACTCACAACCCCCGAAGGAAAAAGAATAAAATTCAAGTCAAACTTTGAATCCAAGGGAAGTAAGCTGAATTCTCTTAAGGGGGTTAGCATGGATAGTGTGCCAATTGTGTGTGAGTATCCGGATGTATTTCCGGAGGAGTTACCAGGAATGCCACCAGATAGAGATGTGGAGTTTCTCAGAGATTTGGTACCAGGTTCTGGACCAATAGCTAAGAGACCGTACAAAATGTCAGTTGATGAACTGAAAGAACTCAAGAAACAGCTAGGAGAACAGTTGCAGAAAGGGTTTATTCAACCAAGTTCTTCATCTTGGGGAGCCCCAGTATTGTTCGTGGAGAAAAAGGATAGAACACAAAGATTGTGTATTGACTACCGCTCTCTCAACGAGGTGACCATCAAGAATAAATATCCTTTGCCAAGAATCAACGACTTGTTTGATCAGTTAGAAGGAGCATGTGTGTTCTCGAAGATTGATCTTCGGTCAGGCTATTTTCAACTCAAGATAAGAGAGCAAGACATACCTAAAACAGCATTCACAACAAGGTATGGCTTGTATGAATACACTGTGATGCCTTTTGGTTTAACCAACGCTCCAGCATACTTCATGAATATGATGAATAAGGTATTCATGGAATTCCTTGACAAGTTTGTGGTCCGCTGGGCTCGGAAGACCGCATATACCAACTTCTAGTACTGCGGGTAGCGCTGTCGCGACTCGGTGAGGACTTCGCTAATGTACTAGACAGGTCACTGCACGAGGCGCTCCTTGCCCTCTTCTGGCCGTTCGACGCCCATGACAGCGCTAAGAACTCGCTCGGATGCCACGACGTAGATGAGCATAGGCTCCTTGTCGGTGGGGGCGGCGAGCAGCGGGGCCGCGAGTAGCACTTCTTTGAGCGTGTGGAGCGCGTCATCCGCCTCCTTACCCCACTGGAATGTGGGGTTCTTGCGCATTAGGCGGTAGAGAGGCATTGCCTTCTCGCCTAGCCGAGGGATGAAGCGACTGAGAGCCGCGACTCGCCCGGCCAACTTCTGGACGTCGCGGAGGCACTCAGGTTTGCTGAGCCGGGCGATCGTGTTGATCTTGGTGGGGTTCACCTCGATGCCTCTCTTGGAGACTACGTACCCCAGTAGCTGTCCAGTAGGTACACCGAAGGTGCACTTTCCTGAGTTAATTTTGATCTTGTACCTTCGCAGGTTTGCAAAGGTTTTGACCAGGTTGGCGAGTAGGTCGCCCTGTAGAGTGGAATTCACCACCATGTCGTCGATGTAGACGTGGATGTTGCGGCCAATTTGGCTCGCAAGGCACTCCTGGATGCACCTCTAGTAGGTCGCGTCGGTGTTCTTGAGGCCGAACATCATGGCGGTGTAGCAGAAGGCCCCGAATGGTGTGATGAACACTGTCTTCTCCTCGTCCTCGACTGCCATTTTGATCTGGTTGTAACATCTTAGTCTACTCCAAGAGCAAGGAAGAACATGAAATACACTTGCGCATGATACTTGAAAAGTTAAGGGAGCATAAACTTTATGCCAAGTTTAGCAAGTGTGAGTTTTGGTTAGAGGAAGTTGGTTTTCTTGGTCACGTTATGACAAAGGATGGTGTGGCAGTTGATCCTGCTAAAGTATCAGCTGTGACAGAATGGGAATCACCCAAGAATGTGAAGGAAGTTCGTAGTTTCCTCGGCTTAGCAGGTTACTACAGAAGGTTCATTGAAAATTTCTCGAAGATTGCTAAGCCAATGACAGAATTGTTAAAGAAGGACAAGAAATTTGTTTGGTCTGAAGGTTGCGAAGTCAGCTTCCAAGAGTTGAAGAAGAGACTTGTGACAGCACCAGTGCTATGTCTGCCAGATTTGGAAAAGGATTTCCAAGTATGTTGTGATGCGTCACATCAAGGTTTGGGTGCCGTACTTATGCAAGATGGTAAAGTCGTAGCCTATGCTTCGAGACAACTCAAAACTCATGAAGTAAACTATCCTACTCATGATTTGGAGTTAGCCTCTGTCGTCCATGCACTCAAAACATGGAGACATTACCTTTTGGGTAAGCGGTGTGAGGTGTTCACCGATCATAAGAGCTTGAAGTACATCTTCACCCAGAAAGAAATCAACATGAGACAAAGGAGATGGCTAGAACTTATCAAGGATTACGACTTAAGTTTGCAATACCATCCCGGTAAAGCAAATGTAGTAGCGGACGCTCTAAGTCGTAAGACGTTTGTAAATGGCCTTACAAAAGGTGATTTGCCAGAAGACTTGTGTAAGCAATTCAAGGAACTCAGATTGGAAATTGTGCCTGAAGGACATCTCATGTCTTTGGATGTTCAACCCACTCTATTGAACAAGATCCGAGAAGTTCAGAAGACTGATAAGGAAATTGAAAAGATTAAGGAAAATATAAGTCTAGGGAAAGCCAAGAGTTTCCATATAGACGAACAAGGCACCTTATGGCACGGGAAACGTATATGTGTTCCACAAGACCCGGAGTTGCGGAAACTGATCTTGCAGGAAGGTCACAACTCTCCGTATTCTATTCACCCGGGAAATACCAAGATGTACATGGACATGAAGGAAAGGTTTTGGTGGAACAATCTCAAAAGGGACATCGCCGAACATATTGCTTTGTGTGATGTGTGTAGTAGAGTCAAAGCGGAGCACCAGAAACCAGCAGGTTTGCTTCAACCACTGCCTATTCCTGAATGGAAGTGGGAAAATATTGGTATGGATTTCATTACCGGATTACCAAGGACCAGGTCAGGGTATGATTCCATATGGGTAGTAGTGGATCGCCTAACTAAAGTGGCTCATTTTATACCCGTGAAGACAACTTATACAAGTGCCAAGTTAGCAAAAATCTACATGAGCAGAATTGTATGCCTTCATGGTGTGCCTAAGAGTATTGTGTCAGATAGAGGAACCCAGTTCACTTCTCACTTTTGGAGACAGCTTCATGAATCTTTGGGAACAAGGTTGGAATTCAGTACTGCCTTTCATCCCCAAACTGATGGTCAAACGGAAAGGACTAACCAAATTCTTGAAGACATGTTAAGGGCATGTGCCTTAGACTATGGAGCAAGTTGGGATGAAAGCTTGCCTTACGCAGAGTTCTCTTACAACAATAGTCATCAAGCTAGTATTGGAATGGCACCATTTGAATTACTCTACGGAAGGAAGTGTACCACCCCATTGTTATGGAATGGTGTGGGAGAAAGAAGCTTATTTGGACCTGATCTTATCAAAGACGCCGAAGAGAAAGTCAAATTGGTTAAAAACAGATTAAAGATAGCACAGTCCCGACAGAAAAGCTACGCGGATTCTAAGCGTAGAGAAGTCACCTACGAAGTTGGGGATAGAGCTTATCTTAGAGTATCGCCACTTCGTGGAGTGAAAAGATTTGGAGTCAAAGGAAAGTTGGCACCAAGATATGTAGGGCCATTCAAGATTCTAAGTCGCAAGGGAGAAGTTGCATATGAAGTTGAATTGCCAGAATCTCTATCAGCAGTCCATAACGTATTTCATGTGAGTCAGCTTAATAAATGTCACCCAGAAATGGAAGAGTCTTCTTTGAAGGATACCATACCTTTGGAAGAAGTTCAACTAGAAAGTGATCTCACTTATGAGGAAAAGCCTGTCAAGATTCTAGAGACCGCAGAAAGAGTTACCAGGACCAAGACTATCAAGTTTTGTAAAGTGCAATGGAACCATCACTCCGAAGAGGAAGCAACATGGGAAAGAGAAGATGATCTTCGGAAAGACCACTCTCACCTATTTGCTAGCCAACCCGAATCTCGAGGGCGAGATTCATCTTAAGGGGGTTAGATTTGTAACATCCCAAAAATCATAGTTTCAAAACTCATTCATATCATCTTTGCATCATTCATCCATTGAGGGTTTTTCTCAAAAATCATTTAGAGACAGAAGTTTGAGCTATGATTTCATGTGGGCAATTTATCTCAAATGGCCATCACCCTTTAGAAATTTGAATGTTAGGTACTTGATTGCTTGCCTCCATTGATGGAAGATTAGGTGAAGCTTTTAACCCAAGATTCCAAATTTAGAAATAGTTTCAAAAATCCTTTTTCAAATACTTACAAACTAGAGCAAACCTCTGTTTATTTTGAAACCAAGCTTGACCAAACCTTGCAAAGTAACCACTTAGTTAAAATGACTGTTTTGAACCCACAAAACCCTGCAAAAATTCCCAAAGCAGTTTGAATTCAAAAGGATTTGAATTCATATCAAATTCATACCAGAAAATGAATTTAGAAAAAGAAAAGGACTCCTCAATGGAAAAAGGCCACGCGGCCAGAATCTGGCCCAACAGCAAATCGAGCCCAGCAAGCCCACCCGGGGTCTTCTTATTCTTCTCTCACGCGCAAGCGCACGCGCTGAGCCGCTGACAGGCAGACCCCACCTCCACCTCGCGCACCTCGCTGACAAGCGGGCCTTCTCCACGTCAGCGTCGTCTCCACCCGCACGACCCGTTCATCCCCAAATCAACGCGGGCGTTTCTGTGTTTAATTCGCGGCGTCAATTCGATTTATTGGCCGAGTGATTCTCGCTCACGACCAGGCTATATAAACCCCCTCTGCCCCCTCTCTCTTCTCCCTCAAACCCCGAACCCAGAGCGCCACCAGGCTGCGAGCATTACCCTCTGTAACCCCGCCGTCTCCGGCGACTGCGCCGGCAAATTCCGGTGAGTGTTGAGCTTCCCTCTGCCTCTCGTTCTTGCAAACTAGTTCAGTGAGCCTCTGCGCTTCTTTTAACACATTTCGTTTACCCTCGCATGAACCATAGCTCCGGCAGCATCGTCGACTGACCGCCACCGTCTTCTGTACGAACTCCGGCGAGCTCTAGTGGTAAGCCCCGACCGCCCCGCGTCTTCTAGTTCAGGCACACGACTCTGCCATGACTCTGTGAATCTAACCGTGTCCTCGTCTTGCCTTGGGGTGGTTCACAGCGACGTCCACGACGACCACCCGACACACCGACGCCGTCCTCCACTCCGGCGAGCAATCGCAACCGTGCCCGAGCGCCCCTTGACCAACCGCGAGTACGACGAGCTTCGCCGTGACCCCCTGAACCCGGTGAGCTACTCCTCGTTCTCACTTACCCCCTGTGGTGCCGCCTCCGTCGTCGACCGACAGTTCCGCCGCCGGTAGCCACCGCTCCGCCGCCAGTTCTTGGTCAGGACAATAGCAGCCGTTAAATCTGTATCGTAGCGCTAGGATAGATCCACTTAACCCCGAAGCGGTACGCGATCTGAGCCGCCAGATTTCAGTTAGATCCTACAGCTGTGGAGCTCGATCCAGTGCGAAACGGTATGGGCGAATAAGAACATGACGCGTGGCTAGGTTAGATCTGAAAATAGATTTAAAACCAGAAATTTGATCCAAATTCAAATGCTCATAACTTTCGATTGCCACGTTAGATTTTTGCAAACTTTATACCGTTGGATTTAGTGAAACAAGACCTTTCTGAATATCCAATTTATTTAGCATATAGTAACAGTTAAAATGATTTTATTTGTAGAACAAGTTTAAGGCTATTTTTAGATATAGATTTATTTTGGTAAATTATATTGGGGCCAAATAAGTTTAGTTAGCAAACTTGTGACATGTTAAGTTTCTGTAGACATGAGCATACTTGGTAGAATTTTCAAAAATCACCACTTAGTAAATTCTTGCATGCATGCATTCATATTATTTTTGGTTGTATATAATTGTGTGTAATTGTATGCTTTAATTTCTTGTGTAGATTTTGCTAGTGATTGTGATTGTGAAGAGTGCTACTCTCCCCACTACCAAGGCAAGTGATATTTTCATATATTCCTATCCTAAATTTTGTACTAGCATTAGATATTTTGCTAAAGTATTGCATACTATTTTGCCTAGTGTTAAGATGGGAAATCCTAAGTAGTGTGGAATAGTAGAATTGCTAGGGAAATTCTCCTAAGTTAAGTTATCATAATCTGCTTAGTCTAGCTACTTAGCAAACAAGGGTGGTGAACATCTATACTTATTATGATAAAAATATTTCTAAGTCAAGAGACTTATGTTTTCCTAATAAAACAACTATGTCAAATGAACCTCCTGGGTGGAAAGGAAAGATTGGGTTATGTTGAGTGGTTACACAAGGCCATGGACTTGGGTTGTGTATCTCACTTGTGGAATGCCACCCAGGCACAAAGGGATTTGGAGGCCAAGTGTTGAGAAAGCTTACAGTGCAACCACTTGGCAATATGGGCTCTGCCATGATCATATAGGTTGCTAGAACTTAGTCACTTGGACAGTTGGTGGTAGTTGGGATGATAGGTTGGAGCGCGTCCATTTTGACTAAGGAAAGGCTTTTGAAAGGTCCTGTCTTGGGAAACCAAGTCTGGTGGGGAAAGTGCACAACTTCTGCAGATGGAAAACCTAAGTACTTAGCCTAGTCCAAGGAAATGGACACTTTGAGCATCAAGACATGGAAGCTACAAGAATCTCATCACTCCAACTTTTAAGTAAAAACTTGTGGGTGAACAAGGGAGAAGACCCCAATGTCTATTGGTGGTTCTTTGGGAATGTTTTTGACAAAGAAGAACTTAGTGATTTCAACTAATAGGTAAAACCTATTTTCAAGCAAAGCAAGCCAAGCTACACTTAGCCAAAATGCATATAGTATTATACTCCACCTAAAATATACTAAGGTATCACTTGCCAATACTATTCCAAAGTATTGACCCTCTGTGGCTGTAACTTGTGATGTTGCAGGTTACTCCGATGATGAGTAGGAGTCATGAGTCTACACTCAACATGCTTGCCTGTGGCACATGAAGATGAAGACTTATGTTTATTTACTTATTCCTTAAACTCTTGTATTAGGCCTATGGCCTGAGTTGTATAAGACTATGTTTTATCTCTGGAATGAATGTATTAAACGACCTTTGTATCTGTGTACTTCAACTTAAACTGTGGATGCTAGCATTGATCCAGGGACTAGCATTGCAATCATAGGGATCCTTTCCTTTATAAAGGAGGGGTCTAACAGATGGTACCCACACGCGCTTGGGGTGGGTCTAGCCCCTCTGGACGGCCCCTCGGGCTCTCCTCTAGACTTCTTGTTCCCCATGGAAAGTAATTGACTTTGTCCTTTGTCCCATCCAATTCTAAGAATATTTCTTTACTAACTTTTCTAAAACCATAAACAGCAGAAAACAGGCATCTGGCACTATTGTAACTTGTTAATAGGTTAGTACCAGAAAACATGTAAAAAGCACCTCAAAGTGTGGACAAGTAAAGCAAAGTAGATACTAAACAAGCATGGGGCATCAAAAATTATAGATACGTTTCCAACGTATCATGCATCATTCTACGCTTGCGGTTCTCATTGGCTTGGTTGATCTTGCCTTCCATCTGAATGGCAGAGTCCACTAAGGCTTCAATATCAGCAAATGGATATTGACCAGCATTATCTGCATCTCATCATGCAGACCATTCAAGAATCTCTCCTTCTTCTTGGCTTTAGTGTCAATCTCATCCGGTGCATACCTAGCCAATGACAAAAAAAAGTCACGGTACTCGACTACAGTCATCCTTCCTTGCTTCAGTTCTCTGAATTCATCTCTCATCCTCTTGATCAAACCCGGTGGCACATGGGTTCTGCTAAAATTGACTTTGAATTCTTCCCAAGTCATCATCTGACCTCCATTCATGGCGCGAACGTTGTTCCACCATGCTCTTGCATCTCCTGCCAGATAGTGGGTGGCGAACAGTACCTTCTCGTTGGCTTCCACTCCTACAACTTCTAGGTTGTTCTCCATGGTTTGCAGCCAATCATCTGCATCGAGGGGTTCTTCAGACTTAGTGAAAATGGGTGGGTTAGTGTTCTGGAAATTCTTGAGCTTTGATCCATGGTTGTCCTGATTTCCATGGCCTTGATTGTTGTTGGCCATCTGAGTTATGTGCTGAAGGGTGGATAAGTTGGCTTGACGTTTGGCTCTCTCAGCTTCGCGGTCCGAAACCAACATTTGCAAGATGTGCAACATCGGGTCCGATATGAACTGCTTCCTCTGCGAGGCATCTGAAGATTGAGGTAGATCATGAGAAAAGAGGGGAATTTCTAAGGTTTAGGGTTTTTGTTTTGGGAAAAGTTTTTGAAGTTTTGACTCAGATTTTTCTAGCCACTTGCTTTTCATTCATTCATTCATTCATTCATAGCACACAATACAAACACACACCACAACAAGGAAAACAGATGGTTTTAAGAACCATTCTGTAAAACTACGATACAATGGGACCGAATACAACTCACTAACGCTAGTGCTCAAGTGCTACTACTCCTTGGAATCTATGGCTTCACCCTCATCATCATCAATGAAGGCTAAATCATCCTCATCGGTGAAGAAGTCCATGGCCTGATCCTCTAGAAAGTCATCATCGTCACTAAGATAGGAGTAGGGGTCTCCACGAATATCCTCTCCGGCATTCTCTCTCTCCTCAAGCTACATCTCTCTCTCGTGGATGGTCTCCTCCAAGTCGGTGATCCGGTGGCGAAGACAGGCAATGATACGCTCCTTCTTGTCAAGCTGACGGCAATGAGACCGGCGATCCTTTTCCAGCATGGCAATGGTCTGGTCCTTCTTGACAGCTATGGCGTAGTTGTGGTTGGCGTAGGAGCGGGTATTGTCCAACTCCTTCTGCCGGTCATACATCATGAAGCTGAGGTGGTCCAATTGAGTCTATAGCTCATGGTGATATGGGGCCTCCAGTGGCTGTCCCATAACATCACGCCTTGGATAGAACTCAAAGCAGGTACCCTTGATCTGATTGATACTCTGCCCACACAGACGGGCAAGAGCTTCATGCATGGCCCTGGCGAGTCCATCGAGCCAGTTGTTCTCTCTCAAGGTGAACTGAATTCCCTCTGAGGTGGGGGCTTCAATCTTTCCTCGGAGACTTGCAACAACCATCCATTGCAATTCATCTCCTTCCTGATCATTGAGCTGAGCTCTGAAGAACTCGGGGTGTGGACGCTCTAGCATTTTTGAAAGCTGGTCCAAGTCACGCTCAAAGATGAGGTCTCCTCCATTCCCCAACTGATAGAACTTGCTATACTTCACGTCCATCTATAAGAATATAGGATGAGTAAGTTAGTAGAGTGATCAAGTGTGTCAGATTTTATGTAAGTTTGCAAAATTCTTGAGGAACATGATCTTCATGAAAGAATCTAAGTGATAATAATGAGAATAAGTTTTCATAAATACTCACTTCCTTGGTTTTTGAAACTAAGTTTTTGATTCAAACGTCCATTCTAACTAGGGTCTCCAATGGTTAGGATGGCTCTGATACCAACTTGTCAACACCCAGATTTTTAATCCCAGATGCCTGTTATGCCATACATCGCAATCCTAAGATCGCCATTTTTGCGAGACATAATAGATTGGATATCATAGTACATCATCCATTACAAACCATAAAAAGGTCTTACAACAAATAGAGGATCTCATGATCCAGTCTTAATACAATCAAGCAGCGGAATAACGTAATGATAACGGTAGCATGGGCGAAGCTCCATATTCATGGTCACAGGCAATTCTGACAATGGGAGATGATCCTAGTTGTTGTAACCTTCCTGCAGTCTGTCCTCCTGATAGTACTCTTAATAGTCTGGCCATGGGAATATCCAGGGACGAAGCCATGAGTACTCTTTAAGTACTCGCAAACTAATACTAACAAGTGAAGTGGTTTTTGAGTGGGGAGTACTAGGCTCTAGGTTGTTTTGCAAAAAGCCAGATTTATCTCTACTGGGTTCAGAAGCAAGAAAAGCTAGTTGAAAGTTTTATAACACCTAAGTGGGAGCTTTAATTTCATTTCACAACCCTGTTGTGGTCAAGTAAAGCCACGGATCATTTCATAAGTCATTTTGAAAACATCTGACGATGGAACAGTATGGCCACTCCAACTGTCCATAATCGTGGATGCGGATATTCAAATAGTTTGACACTCTGCAGAGGTGGTACACTTTCACCATAATATTCGATACATCCATCAGGAACAATCCTGAGTTCACCATACTTAGTTTGCGGATAATCAGTCCTAACCTTTCAATTACACGCCCTAGTATAGGCACCTCTCCTATGAGTTTGGCCTCCAAACCATGACCATCTGTCATCTTGGGAACTGCACAGGTGGACAATCTTCACAAGGTAGCCTCAGCTCAAACCTTGGCCGCAAGGGAACCCATACTAAGGTATATAAATTTCCAGTCAAGCCCTACCCAAATTTCGGGTATTGTGGTTGTACGGAAAAATTGGAATGGTATCGCATCCAGACAACCATCAGAATAAAGGGCTAAGGCTCATGCCTCAACATTTCCATCATCAAAATCATCTGGTGTTCAAGAACACATGTCAAATTATTTCATTAGAATGACTCATAATTCTAAGGTTTTCATAATCATTTGCACCAATTATTCCCATCTAAAGTGATCAAGTTTTATGCTTAGCACTAGCCACTAAAGTTGGGGGATAACACTAATGAGGGGTGGTAAACAAGGATGAATGATCTAAGTTCAATCTCATGCCTCAAGATGACATCAAGATTTATCTAACTTATTTAAAGTTTTATGCTCTTTATGCTACCTTTAAACATCCTTCCACATTCTACCAATCACAAATAAACTTCAAAGAGAAAGTTTTGATAAAGAAATAAAATTCTAAGCTTGCAAGTAAAACTAGGATTAGGTATCAAGTGGTGTAAGCTTGCAAGGATTTGCTTGCTAAGTCAACTTGTATAGTGAGGCTTGCATAATTGCAAGTATAAACTTGCTTAGATAGCTTGCATGTTGAAACTTGATTAGTTGGTAGCTTTCCTTGTGCAGAGCAGTGGTTGAAGTTCTCATCGGCTTCTTCCTCGTAGTATTCTCCTTCCTCCTCGTATCCTTGTTCGGTACTATCGTATATAAATAAATACGGGATACACAATCACCAAACAATACTTAACTAATTCTATGTATCACACAAAGGCTCACACTAGAGGATCTAGCATCATCACTATTAGCACAAGGATTAAAGCACTTGTTTCAATTATTTTATTTTAGAAAAGTAATTTCTACTCATTGAAAAACTACTTAAGATTTAATATTCTCCAACTAAAACATGGGATCATGTTGACACATGTCATCACCACATATTTCAGTACATGGGAATGTGATTTAAAGTGGTATCACAATTTAATAAGGTTTAAACTTTTTATTTTAATTAAATAAAGTGACTAGAACTGCCTATGAGGCATTCTTTTATTACTTGTTCATTTTTTCTACAAGTAAACCTAGATATTTTTATATATTCAGAAAGGTCTTGCTAAATGTGATTTTTGAGAGTTGGAATCAACTCAAAAGCTTTTGTGGTTGAATTTTAAAAAATGTTTGAATGCAGAAAAGCTTTTGCCTTGTTATTTTTACTATAGGTGATCTAAAATTCCGATTGGTTTGAATCCAATGGGCTTGGATTAAAAATTCCAGTACCTTTGTAACAAAATTGGTTTCATGCATTTTGGTTCAGTGAATCGACCTGGGTTGATTTTTTAATCTAGGTACAGAACTGGTTTTGAAACTAAAAGAATAAACCTAATTTAAAACTACTGGGTCACGTGGGAATGAAAATGGGCCGGCCCACCATGCACAGCGCACACGCGGGTGAGTTTAAGTGGGTGTCCCTACCAGTCAGTGAGACAGGGGGTGTGAAGCGGTACGGGGTGATGTGGACCGTGCGATCAAACTCTAATCCAATGGCTGAGACCTATTGTCTCCGTCGGGCAACTCCAGCAAGACAGAACCCTAGCACGGCTAGTGGGGGTGTACGGGGGCTCACCAGAGCTCAGGCGAGGGTCGGCAATAGGGGCGATGAATTCGACGACGGCGAACCTCCTAGTACCGGCGGCTTCTCCTAGGGCGGCTCCAATCGCTGGCTCCTTTCTTCCTCCTCCGCGGCAGACTCCGGCCAAATTCTGGCGATGTGCTACTCGCTTTGCTCCATGGGTGAGGTCGGGTGGTTCTTAGAGAGAGGGGAGTGTGTTGGTGTGAAGAAATCAAGCAGGGGTGGCCTCTATTTATAGTGCCAAGAGGGGACCAAAGGGCGCGGGTGGAGCTCATCGTGGTCATCGGCACAACGAGCTAAAGGCATGGGCGACGATAGGGGCGGTTTTTTGCTCCCTAGCTAAGCTCAACGGCATGGTTACGCGGCATGGGGCGGTGCGAGACGGTCGGAACACTACGGTGCTCTGAGCGGGTCCGACGGGGATTTTAATGGCGCACCATGGCTACGGGTAGCGCGGCGGTGAATGGGGTTGTCTGGCGGTCTCCTAGGACGGTGGTGATCATGCTTGCATGCGGCGAGGGCTGCACGCGGTATGTGGGTGCGTGTCGAGGGCGGTGCTCTGGCGCGCTCTCGGCACGGCGCAGAGGCATAGGGTGCTGTGTTTATAGAGTGGTCTGGTGGCTTGATGATCGTTGGCGTTGGACAGGGGGTGGCGGTGGACGGTGGTGAATGTCCCAGACAAGGTTGCTAGGCTTGGTGCTGATCCTAGCTTGCTGTCGACAATGGGGTGGGAAGGTGAGGCTCGGCATGCTCACCATTGATGGAAATGGCAAGCTCACAGTGGTGTTAGAGCTTGCTAACTAAGCTAGATGATCTACTAAATGTCTGTTGTGAGCTAGAGAGAGAACAAGTTAGTCCAAATCACTTCTCACAATAGTGTTTGATGTTTGTTTGATTTGTGTCTCCAAGGTGTTTAATGAAATGGCCGCAAGAGATTCAAATTTGAATTTTTGGTTCAAACTTGGTGGGTGTATTAGTTACATCCTAGGTAGTATGTGGTTAGTTGGAAAGGTCAAGGTGAATTGGTTTGGTTAGTTTTTGAGAACTGGTGATCTTCACATATGTTAAAGATTCAATTTTGAATTGTCATTTGAATCAAGTTGCCAAATGTTTCTGTAAGTTTGAAAGGTGGGCTTGGGTTCACTTTTAATTGGTCTAGCAAGGGGTGAAAAGAAATGGAATTGTTTCTGTTTGAAATCTTGGACTAGAAACACCCAAAGTGGCCTAGTGAGCAATATTGGCAAAAATGACCATTTGCTTTATTTGGTTTGTTTTTGATTTTTCTCTTGATTTGTTTCTGCTTGGAAATGTTTTAGATGATGTTGTTTTCATCTTTAAACCATTCCTTGCTATTCACAACAATCACACAGGTCCATTTATGCATTCATACAATCATCACATACACACATGCATTCATATTGATTTTGATTAACAAACTTTTTTGTAAACCATAATTTTGGATGATTGGAATTAATAACCTTGTTCAGTATTTTTGGGATGTTACAAGTGACTTTCGGCACTTGAAGTCGGCGATTTTGTGCGTAGGTTTTGACGGTGCCATTGGGCATCATCACTTGAGCGCATGGTTCCGACTACCAGTCTTCCGACTCACGAAAAGTCAAGCATAAAAACCAAAGTAATGGATAAGCCAGCACTTGCTTAAAAAATATATACATGCCGGAGCTAGTACTTGAGTTGCAGGAAACATACAGCTATTATTTTCTGCCTTAAGATTAAAGCAGTAGTTTTTTCCGCATACATACATCCAGAGGAGACAAATATTACAAAGTGTTTTTTATTCCTCTGGCGCAGGAGACTTTGAGGTAGCATCGTCTGCAGCAGGAGAGCCATCCTGGTCATCTTCAAAGTCGACAGTCTTGAGGGACTCGGAGGAGGTGTGATGGTCATCATCAATGATCTCAATGATCTCAAGAGGCACGAAGGAGTTCAGATCGACCAACTCGGCGAGCCTGGTGTCGTAGCCGGCGAGCGATACCCAGATAGCTTTTTGATCTATCTTCTGGTCGTCATCGTCTACGTCGGGCACACCCGAGGTCACCGTGTCGATGTCGGCATTCTCGTAGTGAGCCTTGACCAATGCTAGCGACATTCTAGCACCAGCCCGGGTACATGAAGCTTTACAGCTTACGATACGCTCGGGGTCTTGGCGCAGAATCTCCGAGTACTTCATGACGGAATCCACCGCCTTGATGTTGATGTTCAGGGGCTTGGAAATATCTTTGGCTTGCTTGATGGTGGTGCTGATAAATTTGTCGGCAAGGATCATGCATTCCTTTGGCGGAGGAGGTGCATTGGTTAAACCAATGGGAGCTGTATTTCCGACCAAGCAAAGGAGTATATGAGTTCAAATAACATAAAAAAGTTCAGAGTACCTGGCTTATAGAAGTACAAGATGGATATCGCTTACCAAAGATGCTTGCCTCGGCTTGTTGGGGTGTCTCCGTCATGGAGTCCCATTCTTGTCGGAGGACCTTGTAAGCGTCAAGGTTGCGTTGATTCTGCTCCTTGAGCATCGCAATTTCCTCCTTCAGTCGGTTGATCTCCGTGTTGGCAGACTCCTGCAAGGCCGCCATGGACTCTCCGTGCATCGCAATTTCCTCCTTCAGCCCTCTCCTGCTTGAGGATCTTGTTCTCGCTATCCAGCAGCTCAATGTGCTTGGATTGCTCGACAATGTCCTTGGCCTTGGTGATAGATTCTGCATGTCAAAGAAATAACAACACACAATGAGTAGTCGGAGAGTGATGCCACAAGACCAAGTTTGAGTACGAAACTGAAAGTAAAAACAAACTCTTGTTCTTGGTGATTTGATCCTTCAAGAAGACAGTTTTACCCTTTTCAGCTTCGAGTTCAGCGTGCATCTTGTGGAACTTCTCGTTAGCGATGCCTCTCCGAGCATTCTCATTCTATGGAAAGAAATTCAAAGTTACTTAGTCTACTTGGAGCATCTAGCCGGATAAATATCCACCTAGAGGCTTGGGGGATATAGTGAGAGTTTTAACTAATATACTTAGTCTTTCATTAAGCATCTAGTCGGAACTAATTCTGTTTCAACTAGAGGCTTGGGGGCTACAGTATTGAAATTTACAAACACTGCGTATGCTACTCTAAAAGTATCTAGTCGGGATAATTCATTCAAACTAAATACTCGGGGGCTATAGTGTGAAGTTTTCTAGCTTAGTCACTCTTAGAGCATTCAGATGCAAAGACCTATGATTTTCCGTCTAAATCTTCAGGAGCTATAGTGGGATACTACTTATGAATGCAAAAGGCAAACAAAACTTACAAGTGCGATGATCTTTAGGTTGGTGGAGCTCTCAACAAATATCTTGCTGAAGGAAAGACTATTTCCGTGCAAGATATCCGCCTGCTTGAGAAGCTCCTCAAGACCACGGGTCGGAGAAGTTGGCGCTGCACCAGCAGCCAAAGCTGAGCTACTCGGCATAAGCGTCGGGTAGACAATCTTTGGGAGCTCTGTTGACATCCTGGGTGTAGTGGCGCCGCCTTCGGCAGATGTTACGCCTTCCACCATCGCCTTACCGCTACCAGTGGCATTCTTAGCCGGAGCTTCAGCCACTTTGGACGCGGTACTTCCTTGTGTCGCTAGCTCACCGACAACAGCAAGATTGTGAGACCCTAGTGCATGGCTCAATAGGATTGATGGGAAACCCATACCAATAATTTGTAACTTCTTTTCTGGAAGCTCATTCGAAAAGAACTCTAAGGTTAAGCGTGCTTGGCCTAGAGAAATTCTAGGATGGGTGACCGACCGGGAAGTGGGTACCGGGTGCGCACAAGTGAGGACAAAGTGCGTAGAAAAGACTAGTGTTGGTCTGTGGGGTTAGTGTAGAGATCATATTGAGCTGCCAAAAGTGACAGCCGTCGGTCCAGAGTGATCGGGGGAGTTTCAAAGTGGTATCAGAGCCGACCCTCGCGGTTACATGGCGTGTGCGGGTCAGTGGTGGACATGTGTAGCATGGCGCGTGTGGCCCGGAGTGGACACGGCATGGCAATGTGCCGGCACTGGATGCACAGATGTGTGCCAAGAGGGGACGTTCTTGGCTTGTGGTTGATCGATGAGAACGTCGATCTTCTAAGGGTGGGTGTATGTGAGACCCTGTCGCATGGCTCAATAGGATTGATAGGAAACCCGTACCAACAAGTTGCAACTTCTTTTCCGGAAGATCATTCGAAAAGAACTCTAAGGTTAAGCGTGCTTGTCCTAGAGCAATTCTAGGATGGGTGACCGACCGGGAAGTGGGTACCGGGTGCGCACGAGTGAGGACAAAGTGCGCAGAAAAGACTAGTGTTGGTCTGTGGGGTTAGTGTAGAGATCCTATTGGGCTGCCAGAAGTGACAGCCGTCGGTCCAGAGTGACCGGGGGTGTTACAAAGATCCGCGGTGACACCTGGGTCCACTTCCATGGCGGAAGGGCCAGATCCTACCTTAGCTGGAGAGCTTGTCGATTCGGCAGCAAGCTGAACGATGGGAGTGGTAGGGGCGATGGCGGGAGATGCTTGGTGCAGCATATCTCTAATGTTTTTAGAAGCCCACGATGTTTTGGAGGTCTTCTTCAAACTCAAACTAGCCTTCTTCCTAAAACATAAAAAGTATAAGTACAGGAACAAGACGAGCAAAGGACAATGTCGGAAGATAAGAAGATCACACAACGGTTGGTGCCTTGGTAAAAGGGATGTTGGTAATTCTTATTTTCTCCGCCTCCAGGGCGGCGGTGGACTTCTTGGAGGCTCCACCCTCTGTCTTCTTCTTCTTGCCTCCATCGGCAGCATCAGAGGTGGAGCTCTTCCGCTTACGCGCCAATGGGACATCATCGTCGGACACAACGGTGACTTCCTTCATCTTGGGGTCATAGATTTGGACAGCCATGCTATCCTACTCTAGACTTTTTAGCTGTTAAGTGAAATCCCGAAGTGTTAGATGAAATGGTAATGGCTAGACGGAAGAACTGGAGTATATGTCATACATGGAAAATAAACACATACCTCTGGGCACGTGTCGCCCTCGAACATGTCATAGGTGATGGTGAAGCCACGCTTCCTGTCCTTCACCTTGACGATGTCTTTGAGGCGGAGCTTGATGGAGTCACTCGAAAAAGTTGTCCTCGGAGATGCGGAGGCTATCCTTCCTATCCTTGGTATACTGATGCATCAGCTTTGCGCGGTGCTGCAGAGGCTGGATCCGCCTGACGAACCAGCACATGGCTAGGTCCAACCCGGTCAAACCCGTTTCTCTGAACCACTCGATCCGCCTTATGGCACGGGAAGCTTCATTGTCGAAGGGAAGGGTGGCTTGGGATCTCCATGTCGGGGCTTCAGTGGCGGCCCCATCGACAAAGTCCAGGTACATAGCTTCTCGGCCGGCCACAGGGATATTTGGGCCGTAGAAGTACGTCTGCTGCCATTTTTTGCAGGACTCGTGGCCTACAATGTCGGGGAACCGCTGGCCAGGCCGGATCTTGAAGCTAATGGTTCCATAGTTTCTGAGCTCGTCCTTTCTTGCTCTGGCTTCCCTCTTGACGGTGAAGAAATAGATGAACATATCTAACCTAGGACTAATTCCTAGGTAGCCCTCACAAAGAGCCGCGTAGTTCCTGTTCGGAGATAGGTTTTGAGGTTGAACCCGGTAATGGCTAAGGACAGCTAAGAAGAAGTCGGAGATTGGGAGGGAGACGCCGCGTACCATTTGCGCTTTGAGGTACACCTTCTCTCCGGCTTGGGGAGAAGGGATAACCTCGCCGGCCGGAGCCGCCTGCCAGACCATCCCCTCCGTCGCGGGGAGGTACCCCTCGGCAAGCAACTCCTTGAGATTGCTATTAGCGATATCGGAGCCGCGCCATTCTCCCTTGTGGGAGTCTCTCTCCTCCTCCAGCGGTTCCAGCCCCGCTGGAATATGGTCGCCACCAGTGGTTTCCACCACCATAGAGCACAGCACAACTACGCCCTCTGGAGGCACGTGGATGGAGCCTATCGGCTTGGCCGTGGCTTCATTCGTCGCCGCCATGGATGGGGTGGAGCCGCTACTTGCCATTGGAGTGGGAGAGAGGTGACTGGGAGATTGCGGAAGAACTAGGGTTTTTCTCGTGCGCGCAGAGAGCTCGAGGAGATAATCACAGGAGGAAGAAGATGACACGGGGGAGAATGAGGTGAAAAGATAAAATCTACCATGGTTGTAATTTATAACCCTCGGCGTCAAGATTCGTGCAAATTGATCGAATGGTTGCTGCATGGACAGTGCGTGCGTGTACGTGCGCGGAAATTTCGCCACGTTCCCACCGCCGCCGCCAACGGTTCGTATCCTTCCCGCGGAAAAACGGACATGATTGCGTTCTCTGCTTGTGTGAGTTACGAGGCGTTGCTGACCTATGGTATTTGTTGCTCTAGCTGACACGGGCAGGTGAACCATCCCATCGGAAGATTCTGGCATGGATGGATCCAGTCCGGCTACGAGAAGAGTACGACGGAAGATTCAGTAGTTCTCCGACTTAAAAATTGAAGACGAAGAACATTGCAGGGTTCTTGGGAGAGCTACAACATATTGTTTGACGATTTGCCGACATTCATCTAGACGGAGCATTCAATCTGAAGAGGCAAGACGGCGCAAGATCTTGGAGTTCTCCAGGGGCTACTGTTGGGGATATGCTAAATGGGAGTCACCGTAGCATGTCTCTAATCCGGATTACCCGGGTGGCCCACAGTTGGTAGCAAGGCCCATGGCCTGCTGGGTGGCCCAGTTAGATGGATCCAGAAGGGAGGCCCATTCCAGATAAAGGAAGGCTACGGAGGAGTCACCAACGTACCCAGAAACTTGGAGTGCAAGACACGTTAAAGTATTTGTATACCATGTAGGACTCTGTAACCTGTCCGGCTAGTACTTTGCCTGTAACCCTAGGATCTAGAGAATATATAATTCGTACCTATGGGAGCCTTTAGGGCAACGCACAACTCATATCGCGCACAGCGAACCGATCCCTCTAACTCGGCGTATTGTCATTATAGTGACTTATAGCAGGAGTAGGATCCCGCCACCGTCGTGGAATCTAAACCTAGGTAAGTTGTGTTACCTCGTACCCGCCAACCTTCCTCCTTACCCCACATCTCTAAACACGCTTTGTGAGGACCGCCTCCATGGCGTACTCGTCGGCAATACCATGACAGCAACTATCGGATCATATGTGACCATCTGCTTGTTTCTGACGTAGTCGCCACTTTTTCCTTGCCTTTGCCTTGGTGCTTCAACCGAAGAAGAGGCAGTATGCCCAATTGATCTGGCTGGGTTTGATACTGCCGAGTGAACCACCTGCGATCCGCCTGGTACACCTGAATTCGCCTTATAGTAAGCTTAATTTAGTTCCCCAGCTGCTTTCACCAGCTTGTTCACTCTTTCCTGATGTTTTCTCTTTGCATCACCCGTTAAGTAAGGTAACTCAGCCATCGCCGCTTCTGCTGCCCTGAGATTTTCTGCTACCATATTGTATGCCGGCCTTATGGAAGTTTCATGGCCGCATAGCGGAGTGGAATTTAACGTGGAGTCTTCCGCCAACTCATTGTTGAGGTTCCTCCCTCTTATCTTTGCCACATTGAGCCGGGTTTTATTTCCCTTGACTCGGTTCGCCGAGTTATACTCTCAGAGAGTGATCTCTAGATCCTGCTGGAGCCGGGCGACTTCCTTGGCTCTTTCCAACACCTTATTCCTTGTTTCTTCTAACTCGGCCTATGCACGCGCCGGGTTAGTTGCGGGTACCACCGATTCTGCCAGCTTTTCTATCGCTTACTGCAGCTCTCTTTCCCTCCTACTCAAAGCTATGTTCTCTGGTCTCTCCAGCGGAAATTTCGCTATTCTTGCTGCCTTGGGTGTGGTGTCTGGGTTTTCCTCTTCAGTCGGCTCGTTTACCCCTGGAGCTACTGGTGGAGCAATGGGACGTGCGGGAGCGGGTGCAGTTATCGTTACTTCAACGGAAGCAGCATTGTGCTGGCTCCCCTCAGCGCAAACAGCAGGTGGACCCGACGCCATGACGACTCGCATGGGATATGCATGTTCCACACTCACCACGACATAGACTTGATTCTCGCCGAACTTGATGAACCGATCGCCCCTAGGGAGCGTCCTCGTGCCAAAGCAGCCAACATTGTCGCTGATGAAGTCGTGCGCGCCAAACCTCTGGACTAGGCCTGAGTAGACGCGCTCACCCGATGAAGCGATGATGTTGCCCGTCCGGATGAAAACTCCAGCAAGCGCCGCTGCTGACCCCAAGGTGGGCTCCAATTATCGTGGTGGTGTCATGGTAGATGCCATGGGTAGACTTAAGATGGGGGTTGGATGGACGCTATAGGAATCCAGGGAGGGTGTGCATGGTGTAGCCGCACACGAGGAACTAAGAAGAACAATGATGAACTAGTGATCTTATTCCTTCTTCTATCTTACAAGTTCTCCTTGAGATGTTTTGCCTAGAAGCTACTAGTAAGAAGTAATGCCAGCCTTGGGGCACTAGCTGTGCATGCCGCTAGCCCTAGCTCTACTCCTTATATAGGCAACGAGGGTAGCTAGGTTATAGTTTTGGATCCTAGGGTTTACTGTTTGGGCTTTTTCTTTACCCTACAGGACGGGTCAATGGGCTAGCCCTAAGCCCTTGACCCAGTCAGCAAAGGTACATAGCCAACGGTCTTCCAGTACGTAGACGTCAGTTGCTTTGGCGTCACTCCTTGCTTTATGCGTCACTTGGCTCTTTTGGAGTCACCCGGCTCCTTTATTTGTCACCCAGCGGCTCCCTTCTCTTTTGACTCCTCTTTAGCGTGGTCTTTCCCGAGTCTTAGTCGGAAAGGAGACACACGCCCTCCTTCACTCGGCTTCTCCTTGTGAGACTCGACTTGTCGTTACTTGTAGATAGGAATTCCTTGTCCTGTACCAGCCAACTTACTTCTTATGTCAGCCTAGTACCGGCAGCATGACCCAGTCATTATGACCTGACCCATATTAACCAGACTCGGCCAAACCCAAGCTGAATCAATACAGAGTTTTACCCCTTATGACCCTATCGGGGGTCATACCCACGATAGTTGCGACATGGGCCAGGTTGGCACAGCGACGGACAATGGTGCAGCAGGGGCCTGGTGCTGGATAATAGCGCCCTCCTTGGCAGCCTCAGCCGCAGCCTTCTTATTCTTGCGGCGGTTTTTGCTGCCTTTGCCAGGGTTGGCGCCATCAAAGACGAGAGTCATTTTGGAGTTACGGGCTCGACGATTTTTGTGCTTCTTATCTTGGAGCGCGAGGAGAGAACGGTACTTCTCGAAGGTGATCTTAGGCATGAGGGAGATCAAGTCGGTGGCGTGCTTGTACTGCTCGGAGAAGCCGTTGAGGCAGTGGATCACCAGCTTGGCATCTTCTTCTGGTGCTCCGAGATCTTCTAGACCAACGGTGAGGGCCTTGATATTCTTCAGGTACTCGGTCATGGAAAGTTCACTCATCTTGATCTCGCCGAGCTCGGTGGAGAGGTGGAGATGGCGATTGATCTTGTGGTCGTTGAAGAGGTTGTTGATGCTTGTCCACAGACCGACGACAAGAGGATCTTCACCCACGTCATGACGGCGTCAAGGAGGCAGAGGGAGACAGATTCGTAGAACCACGAGACCGTAGTGGCATCCAACAAGGACCACTCCAGAATTGGGGCGATCGGAGCGGGTGTGTCAACATGGTCGAGCAATGCGTACTTGCGGAGGGCGGCGCAGAAGAAGGTGCACCATTGGCTATGAACGATGGTGTCGAAGGCCAGCTCGATTGGTATGTGCCCATTGATGGAGTGGAGGCCAACAACTTGGGCATGAAGGGAGGTGAGCGAGAAGGCCCCGCGCTGGAGGAGAGGGTGGTGGCGAGGGCCATCTTGGCCTTGGCGTCGGTGGCCTCGCAAGCCTCACGATCTTCCTTCTCCTTGGCCACATGTGTGGCCCGTGTAGCGTCGTTGCCCATGGCTCCAAGAGAGGCGACGCGCGCGAGAAGGGAGGTGGATGGTTTGTAGATCGGCGGCACCGAGATCAGCGGCGGTAGCGGAAGCAGGGCGACGCGGTCTGGCTAGGGTTTTGCGTCTGATACCATGTAAGATAGGGGAAACCACATGTAGTGGTGCCTTGTATTTATCATTATATAGGAAGATTACAAGGGGAGTCCTAGTCTCATATAACACGGACACATACAAAATTAATACACAGTATGACCGTATACCTATACAAACACGATATAGTCACATATTCTAACAGGTAGATCTAATGGGCCCACATACTAGGGTTTTGTTGGAAAAAGACCGTTAGAGTGTAGAAATCCCAATAAAACTTACGTGTGGCCATAGAATACATGTACAAGTGTGGTGGAAGTCCCTAGATGCATTTCCTATCTCTCGGGTGCGAGCTTGTTCACGTGCATGCGATAACACTTGGAGAAGTGCTAGTCGTGTAGGAGGAAACTCCTGGCCTGCTACGGGTCAAAACGAGGGCTATCTGTGGAATATTGGGCCCAACCTTGGTTTTCCATGTATATATGGCCCAAAAAAACCTAAACCAAAAAAGTACATTGGTCAACCCTCGTATGGAAAAATCTAGGGGTAGATCTGATGTGCCCACAGACTAGGGTTTCGCTACAAAAGGACCACAGGAGCACCATAACATACATGTAAAAGTGTGGTGGAAAGGTCCCTAGATGAAATTCATATCTCCCGGCTGCGATCGTGTTCATGTGCACGTGATAACACTTGGAGAAGTGCTCGACATGTAGGAGGAAACTCCCATTGCTGGTCAAAACAAGGGTTACCAGTGGAATATTGGGCCCAACCTTGATTTTCTATGTATATATGGACTAAACAAACCAAAATCAACAAAATAGTACATTGGTCAACCCTCGTATGGAGAAAGATAGGGGTAGATCTAAGGGGCCCACAGACTAGGGTTTCGCTAGAAAAGACCGTCAGGGCACCGGAATCCCACTAAACCCTGTGTGTGGCCATAGAATACATGTACATGTGTGGTGGGCAGTCTCTAGATGCAATTCCTATCTCCTGGCTATGAGCATGTTCACGTGCATGTGATAACACTTGGAGAATTGCTAGATGTCTAGAAGGTAACCCCCGCTGTGGGTCAAAACAAGGGCTACCGGTGGAATTTTGGGTCTAGCCTAGGTTTCCCATGTATATGTGGCCTAAAGAAACCTAAACCAACAAAAAATTACATTGTTCAACCCTCGTACGGAGAAATATAGGAGGTATATCTGAGGTCCCATAGACTAGGGTTCCGCTGGAAAAGGACCACAGGAGCGCCGGAATCCCACTAAAACATGCGTGTGGCCATAGCATACAGATACAAGTGTGGTCGAAGGTCCATAAATTCAATTCCTAGCTCCCATGTGCGAGCGTGTTCACGTGCACGCGATAACACTTAGAGAAGTGTTGGAGGTGTAGGAGGAAACTCCCGCTATGGGTCAAAACGAGGGCTACCGGTGGAATCTTGGGCCCAACCTAGGTTTTCCATGTAGAAATGGCCTAAACAAACCAAAACCAACAGAAAATTAGATATGTCCTAAACAAACATAAACAAGCATAAAATTATATTGGTCAACTCTCGTACGGAGAAACCTAGGGGTAGATCTAAGGGGCTCACAGACGAGGGTTTCGCTGGAAAAAGACCGCCAGAGCACCGAAATCCCACTAAAACAACGGTGGCCATATAATACATGCACAAGTGTGATCAAAGGTCCCTAGATGCATTTCCCATCTCTCAGGTACGAGCGTGTTAACGTGCACACGATAACACTTGGAGAAGTGCTAGACGTGTATGAGGATACCCCCGGCCCGCTACGGGGCAAAACTAGGGCTACCGGTAGAAATGGGCCCAACCTTAGTTTTACATGTAGATATTGTCTAAACAAACCTAAACAAACAAAAAAGTACATTGGTCAACCCTCGTACATCGAAAGCTAGGTTTTAGACAAGCAAGTCGAGAAGTTCACTCAAGTACGGATCATTGAGAATCTAGATGGAACGAACAACGGTCAAATTAGAGTCAGCCAAACACCAAGTCGGCAAAGGAAAGGGGACAAAAAATAGCTAACCAGGAAGCAAATCTAGGCGTGAATTGACGCTGGGAGTGACACCACCGTCCTTCAACGATGCTTCGACGGCGCTAGCGTCGTCGTCGACCCGGGTACTGTGCGAGAGGATCTCGGTGGTGGGCATGGGCAACACGAGATAGAAGGCCATAAATCTGTAGTCCTCCTTGATCTAGAAGCTATGCGGCTCCATTGGCACGGAGGAGCTTTCCTTGGTGATGCGCCACCCATATGGAGATAGAGGGTGCGCCATACGCTGCCTCTGGCCTAGAGGTGGGACGAAGGCTGCTACAAAGGTGGGACGATGGATTGTTTAAAATGGTATTTAATTAATGCCTTAATTAATGGATAAAACGGGGAGTGGATCCCGAGTGCGACGGGGCTCGGGGTGTGGGGCGACGAAGGATGACGAAAGAAGCAACGCAGTGAGATTTGGCAGAAAATAGAACATCAATTTTCTTTTTAGGCTGGTACTGTACTAGCTTATGTTATCATCTTCATAGTTGGTAGTAACTAATGTATCATGCAAAGACTTATTTATTATGTTGTAGACTCATTTTTCATTGAGTTGTCTGATGTTATGGTTACATAACTAGTTACTACTACCCTCTCTTTCATCATTAAATGGTATGTCATGTCACCAAAATGTCTAGGCACTCCATGTGGTTGCATGTTACTACATATGTTACTTTCACTATGACTAACCCTAGTGGGGAGTAACTTGGAGCAGTAACACATATATGTTACTAGTCTAAGTTTTACCACCTCTATAGTGAAAAATAACATATGTGTTGTATCATGCAAAGTATTATTTATTGCATTATACACTCATTTTTTTATTAAAATGTGTGATGTTATGGTAACATAGCTAGTTATCACGAACCCCTCTCTTATCATTTAATGGAATGTCATGGCATGTGAGTGCTTAGTTGACAATGCATGTAGCTCTATATTAGTACCTAAGTTACTGTCAGAATTATGCCCTAGAGGCAATAATAAAGATGTTATTATTATAATTCTTATTCATGATAAAGTTTACATTCCATGCTAGAATTGTATTAAGCGGAAACTTTGATACTTGTGTGGTTTATGAACAACATTGTGTCCCTAGTACGCCTCTATGGACTAGCTCATTGATTAATGATGGTTAAGGTTTCCTAACAATAGACATGAGTTGTCGACTAATAATGAGATCATGTCATTAGGAGAATGATATGATGGACATACCCAAATTAAGTAGAGCAATTAGATCGTGTCATCGTGTTCATCTTTGCAAAGCTTTTTCCTATGTCAAGTATTGTATTCCTTAGACCATGAGATAATACAACTCCCTGGTATCGGAAGAAAGCTTTGAGGTCATCAAACGTCATCCTATGTGAGGGTGATCACAAAGGTGTCTCTCAGGTGATCGGAAAGTACTTGTTGGGTTGTATGTATCGAGATGGAATTTGTCCCTCCTGAGTCGGAGAGATATACTTTGGGCCCACTCGATAATCGATATCAACACCGCTTGCATGCATGTGGTTAAGGAGTTAATCACAAAGTGATATAGGATTACAGAACAAGTAAAGTACTTGCTGTGAACGAGATTGAACTAAGTATGCCGATACCAACGATCGAATCTCAGGCAAGTAAAATATCGCGTGACGAAGGGAATACATATATGTGATTAATTGAATCCTGGCATCGTGGTTCATCCGATATGATCATCGATGAATATGTAGGAGTCAATATGGGTTTCCAGATCCCGCTGTTGATTATTGATAGAAGATCATGTCTGCATATTCTCGAACCCGTAGGGTCACACACTTAACGTGCATCGACGCTAGGATAGAATGGATGATTAGTTTATGAGTTTTTGTTCGGAGTCTCGGATGAGATCCAAGACATCACGAGAGGTTCCGGAATGGTCTGGAGAATAAGATTCATATAAAGGAAAGCAGTTTTTGGATTTCGGAATCGTTTCGGAGTTTATCGGTATTATACCGCAAGGTTCTAGAAGGTTCCGGAGTGGGAGAAACGTGGGCCCACTTTTCAGAGGCCTGCGTGGGCCTAAGGGGAAGTGCCCTGGCCACTTTGGGCCAGGGGCACAAGGCCCCCCAAGGCCCAGCCGGCCAGCCCTAGGGGAAACCCTAGGGGAGCCTTCTAGAAGGAGGGGGAAGACTTGCCCCCCACTCCACCCTTGGGGCCGCCGCCCTAGAGCTTGGAGGAGGGGCCAAGGGGGCCGGCCAGCCCCCCATATAAGGAGGGCAGGGGCGCAGCCTCCCCCCTCCCATCCTCTAACCCTAGCCGCCAACTGCTGCCCTTCCTCTCTCTCTCCCGACTGCGCGCAGGCGAATCCCTGCCGCAGAAATTCTCCACCATAAGCACCACGTCGTTGTGCTACAGATCCAATCTATCTCTCCACCATACTTGCTGGACCAAGGAAGGAGGAGACGTTGCTGCACTGTACGTGTGCATCTCTCGGAGGCGCCGCCACTTGCGGCGTAGGATCGGATCGAATCGCGAGGATCCCCGCAAACACAACATGCATGATTACAAATAGATTAGATATTGATCATGAATGGAGCTCACAAGATCTATAGATGAAAGCACAAAGGAGGAGATACTGCCATCTAGCTACTACATGGACCCATAGTCCAAAGTGGAACTACTCACGCATCATACCGGAGAGAAGGCCTCCGGGATGATCTCCCCTCCGGCAGGGTGCCGGGAAGAACTTCAGATCCCCCACGATCTAGGGACGATGGTGGCGGCGGCTACAGACGATTTCGTGGATTTCTGATCGGGTACTCAGGGTTTCTGCATCGGGGGCTTCTTATAGGCGAAGGGGCGAGACCGGGAGGCGGCCGGGGCCACCAAACCCTAGCCAGGCATGGGCCCACCTGCCCCCACGCCTAGGGTGGGTATGGCTGTTGGAATTATGCCCTAGAGGCAATAATAAAGATGTTATTATTATAATTCTTGTTCATGATAATGTTTATATTCCATGCTAGAATTGTATTAAGCGGAAACTTTAATACTTGTGTGGTTTGTGAACAACACCGTGTCCCTAGTATGCCTCTATGGACTAGCTCATTGATTAATGATGGTTAAGGTTTCCTAACCATGGACATGAGTTGTCAATTGATAATGAGATCATATCATTGGGAGAATGATATGATGGACAGACCCAAACAAAGTGAAGCAATTAGATCGTGTCATCGTGTTCGTCTTTGCGAAGCTTTTCTTATGTCAAATATTGTATTCCTTAGACCATGAGATAATGCAACTCCCTGGTACCGGAAGAAAGCTTTGAGGTCATCAAACGTCATCCTATGAGAGGGTGATCATAAAGGTGTCTCTCAGGTGATCCGAAAGTGCCTGTTGGGTTGTATGTATCGAGATGGGATTTGTCCCTCCCAAGTCGGAGAGATATACTTCGGGCCCACTCGGTAATCGATATCAACACCGCTTGCAATCATGTGGTTAAGGAGTTAATCACAAAGTGATATTGGATTACGGAACGAGTAAAGTACTTGCTGTGAACGAGATTGAACTAGGTATGACGGTACCGACGATCGAATCTCGGGCAAGTAAAATATCGCGAGACGAAGGGAATATATATATGGGATTGATTGAATCCTGGCATCGTGGTTCATCCGATATGATCATCGATGAATGTGTGGGAGTCAATATGGGTGTCCAGACCCCGCTGTTGATTATTGATAGAAGATCATGTCTGCATATTCTCGAACCCGCAGGGTCACACACTTAACGTGTCTCGACGCTAGGATAGATTGGATAATTGGTCTATGAGTTTTTGTTCGGAGTCTCGGATGGGATCCGGGACATCACGAGAGGTTCCGGAGTGGTCCGGAGAATAAGATTCATATCAGGCAGTGCAGTTTTTGGAGTTCGGAATTGTTCCGGGTTAATCGGTATTGTACCGGAAGCTTCTAGAACCTTCCGGAAGGGGACCAACGTGGCCACACCTTCCGAGAGGGGGCATGGGCCTATGAGGGAGTGCCCTGGCCGCATTGGGCCAGGGGCACAAGGCCCCATAGGGCCCAGCCGGCCAAGAGGGTTTTAAACTCGAGATAGAGCTTCTAGAAGGGGGGTTTCCTTGCCCCCCACTCCTCCTCCTTTGGGGCCGCCGGTTTGGTCTTGGGGGAGGGGCTAGGGCTGCGCCCACCCCTCTATATATAGAGGGCTGGGGGCGCACCAACCCCCCACACCTTCCCCTCCAACCCTAGCCGCCCTGCTGCCCTCCTCTCTCCCTCCCGACTGTTTGTAGGCGAAGCCCTGCTGCAGAAATTCTCCACCATATACACCACGCCGTCGTGTTGTAGATCCAATCCATCTCTTCACCATAATTGCTGGTCCGAGGAAGGAGGAGACGTCGAGGTGCTGCACATGTGCATCTCACGGAGGCACCGCCACTTGTGGTGCTAGATCGGATCGGATCGCGAGGAGGAGAAGCGAGTACGACTACATCACCCACGTTCCGACGAACGTTCCGCTGTGCGAATCTTCAAGGGTATGAAGATATAATCCAATCTCTCTCATTGTTTGCATCTCCTAGATTAGATCTTGGCTTTCCCTCTATTCGCATCCGTAGAAAATTTTGATTTACTATGCGGCGAAACCCTTCAGTGGTATCAGAGCTAGATCTATGCGTAGATGTGTTTCACGAGTAGAACGCAACATGGTTGTTGCGGGCGTTGATGTTTTCTATTGCAAGCCTCTTGTTTGTGTTCTTCTTATGACGCGGGATAGTGAGATTGAAGCGGTCCAGGCCAACCTTACGCGACGTCGTTCGCGAGACCGGCTCCGCACTTGACGTGTGGCTTGTTCCACACATGCGGCTGGTGGATGTCAGTTTCTCTCACTATAGTTGTCATGGGATTAACACCGGAGTTTGGCAACCATAATATCACCGTTGTGGCTTTCCGTAGGTAAGAATCGCTCTTAGCATCTACTCCCATAAGCCACGTAAAACATGCAACAACAAAGTAGAGGCGTCTAACTTGTTTTTGCAGGGAGTGTTTTCTGTGATATGGTATGGCCCAAGATGTGATGTGTATAATGTATGCGATGATCATGTTTTGTAATGTTTCACGACTTGCATGTCGATGAGTACACAACCGGCAGGAGCCATACGGTTGTCTTTATAATTGTGTATGACATGTGTGTCAACTTCTTATGCGCCATGTAATAGTTCCACTTTATCGCTAAGTAGTTAGCAATAGTTGTAGTTGCTATTCGTGGTGGAGGCAATCATGGTGGAGTGATGGAGATCATGCAGGAACGCACAAGATGGAGATCATTGCGCGAAGATTGGCTATACCATGTCACATTAAAGTTATATGCATGTGATGTTTATCCCTTTATGTATCTTATCATGCTTAGATCGCGACGGTAGCATTATAAGATGATTACTCACTTAAAGATCAAGATAAAAACTGTGTTCTCCCCGAGTATGCACCGTTGCGAAAGTTCGTCGTGTCCAAGCATCACGTGATGATCGGGTGCTATAGACTCTACGCTCACATACAACGGGTGCAAGACAGTTTTGCACACGCGGAAATAATTGGGTCTAACTTGACGAGCCTAGCATGTACAGACATGGCCTCGGAACACATGAACCAAAAGGTTAGGCATGAGTCATATGAATGATATGATCGACACTTCGTTGTCCACCATTGAAACCACATCTCTTCTCGTGAAGATCGGATTAGGTGTGGTGAATTTGGATCGTGTTCACTAAACAACTTGAGGGATGTTGAATTTAGTGGGAGTTCATCTACTAATTTGATTAAGTTGAACTAGTTATCATGAACATAGTCTAATTTGTACTTGCAAATACTATAGATCACATGGCTAAGTCCAACTTCAACTTCAACGTTTTTGCTGAGAAGGAAAAGCTTAGAAACAATGGGTCTAACTTCACCAATTGGTTCCGCAATCTAAGAATCATTCTCTCTGGCGGTCAAAAGGACTATGTCCTTGGGAAAGCATTAGGTGACCCCCCTGCTGCAACTGCGTCGGCTGATGAGAAAGCTGTCTATCAGTCACGCAAAGATGATTATGGTGTGATTAAGAGCACCATGTTGTTTTCTATGGAACCGGAACTTCAAAATCGTTTTGAAGACTATCCCGGGCCCTTTGAGATTCTCGAAGAGCTGAAAACCATGTTTCAGAATCAGGCCCGTTCTGAGAGATATGAGATCTCTGAGAAGTTCTTTAACTGCAAGATGGAGGAAGGGAGTTCCGTTAGTGAGCACGCCATTAAGATGACGGGCTACACTCAACGCCTTGAGCAACTGGAATGCACGATTCCAGAGGAGCTCAAGATTGACAGGGTTCTGCAATCACTCCCTCCCAGCTACAAAAGTTTTGTAGTGAATCACAATCAGATTGGTTCCACTGATACGACCACCGAGCTCTTCGCAAAGCTGAAGGTCACGGAAGTGGACATCAAAAAGGATAATCATGTGTTGATGGTCAACAAGCCCACCTTTAAGAAAGGTAAGGGTGCAAAGAAGCCCTTCAAGAAGGGCGGCGGCAAGCGCGTTGCTCCTGCTAAGAAGAAGCTCAAGTCTGGTCCTAAGCCGGACACTGAGTGCTTCTATTGCAAGGACAAGGGTCACTGGAAGCGCAACTGTCCGAAGTACTTAGCGGACAAGAAGGCTGGCACCATCAAAGGTATATTTGATATACATGTTATTGATGTTTTCCTTACTAGCCCTCGTTGTAGTGCCTAGGTATTTCATACCGGTTCAGTTGATAATATTTGTAACTCGAAACAGGAGCTACAGAATAGACGGCGGCTTGCGAGGGATGAGGTGACGATGCGCGTTGGCAACGGATCAAGAGTTGATGTGATGGTCGTCGGCACGCTCTCCTTAGTTTTACCTTCGGGATTAGTTTTAAACCTTAATAAATGTTATTATGTGCCTGCGTTGAGCATGAACATTATTTCTGGATCGTGTTTATTGCAAGACGGTTATTCATTTAAATCGGAGAATAATGGTTGTTCTATTTATATGAGTAACATCTTTTATGGTCATGCACCTATTGAGAATGGTTTATTTCTTCTAAATCTCGAAAGGGATGAAACACACATCCATAACATTGAGGCTAAGAGATGCAAAGTAGATAGTGATAATACTACTTATTTGTGGCACTGTCGTCTAGGTCATATTGGTGTAAAACGCATGAAGAAACTCCATTATGATGGACTTTTGGAGTCTCTTGATTTTGAATCATTTGACACATGTGAACCATGCCTCATGGGCAAGATGATCAAAACCCCATTCTCCGGTATGATGGAGCGAACAACGGACTTGTTGGAAATCATACATACCGATGTATGTGGACCGATGAGTGTTTCGACGCGCGGTGGATATCGCTATTTTCTCACTTTTACCGATGACTTGAGTAGATATGGGTATATCTATTTAATGAAACATAAATCTGAAACATTTGAAAAGTTCAAGGAATTTCAGAATGAAGTGGAGAACCATCGTAACAGAAAGATTAAGTTTCTACGATCCGATCGTGGGGGCGAATATTTGAGTTATGATTTTCTCACGCATCTTAAAGCAAGCGGAATTGTTTCGCAACTCACGCCACCCGGAACACCACAGCGCAATGGTGTGTCTGAATGCCGAAATCGAACCCTATTAGATATGGTCCGATCAATGATGTCTCTTACTGATTTGCCGTTATCATTTTGGGGTTATGCATTAGAAACCGCTGCATTCACTTTAAATAGGGCACCATCTAAATCCGTTGAGACGACACCGTATGAACTGTGGTTTGGTGCTAAACCTAAGTTGTCGTTTCTTAAAGTTTGGGGATGCGAAGCTTACGTCAAGAAGTTGATGCCGGAAAAGCTCGAACCCAAAGCGGAGAAATGCGTCTTCATAGGATACCCTAAGGAAACTATTGGTTATACCTTCTATCATAGAACCGAAGGCAAAGTGTTTGTCGCAAAGAACGGTTCCTTTCTTGAGAAGGAGTTTCTCTCGAAAGAAGTGAGTGGGAGGAAAGTAGAGCTAGACGAGGTTATTGAACCTTCTCTTGAGTTGGTGAGTAGCGCAGCACCTGAAATTGTTCCAGTGCCGCCTGCACCAACGATAGAGGAAGCTAATGACAAGGATCATGAAGCTTCGGATGATGCTGCTATTGAACGTCGAAGGTTGACAAGGTCGCGTGCCCCTCCTGAGTGGTACGGCAACCCTGTCTTGACTGTCTTGCTAGTAGAAGACAGTGAACCTACGAGCTATGAGGAAGCAATGATGAGCCCAGACTCTGAGAAATGGCTAGAAGCCATGAAATCCGAATTGGGATCCATGAGCGAAAACCAAGTATGGACTTTGGTGGACCCTCCTAGCGACCGAAAGGCCGTTGAGTGCAAATGGATTTTCAAGAAGAAAATGGACGCGGATGGTAATGTTACCGTCTATAAAGCACGGCTTGTCGCGAAAGGTTTTCGACAAGTTCAAGGTGTTGACTACGATGAGACTTTCTCTCCCGTAGCGATGTTTAAGTCCATTCGGATTTTATTAGCAATTGCTGCGTTTCATGATTATGAAATATGGCAGATGGATGTCAAGACTGCTTTCCTCAATGGCAACATTGATGAAGAGTTGTATATGATGCAACCCGAAGGTTTTGTCGATCCTAAGGATGCTGATAAAGTATGCAAACTTCAGCGTTCCATTTATGGACTGAAGCAAGCATCTCGGAGTTGGAACCTTCGTTTTGATCAAGTGATCAAGATCTTTGGATTTGTTCCAAATTGCTACGAAGCTTGCATCTACAAGAAAGTGAGTGGGAGCTCGGTGACGTTTCTGGTACTATATGTGGATGACATATTGATTATTGGAAATGACATCAACATGCTTAACGATGTGAAGAGTTATTTGAACAAGTGTTTTTCAATGAAAGACCTAGGTGAAGCTGCTTATATATTGGGCATCAAAATCTATAGAGATAGACAAAGACGCCTGATAGCTTTAAGCCAGAGTACATACCTAGACAAAGTTCTGAAAAGGTTCAGAATGGATAAGGCAAAGAAAGGTTCAGTGCCTATGTTGTCAGGTAAGATATTGAGCAAGGCTCAGTGTCCAGCTACGGTAAATGATAGGGAAGCTATGAGCAAAGTGCCTTATGCCTCGGACATAGGTTCTATCATGTATGCCATGCTGTGTACTAGACCGGATGTGTCCAATGCTCTTAGTTTGACGAGCAGATATCAAAGTGATCCAGGAGTGGAACACTGGATAGCCGTGAAGAACATCCTAAAGTACCTAAATAGGACTAAAGAAATGTTCTTAGTCTATGGGGGTGATGAACAGCTTGTCGTAAAAGGTTACGTCGATGCTAGTTTCGACACCGACAAGGATAATTCTAAATCTCAGACAGGATACGTTTATATTTTGAATGGAGGAGCTGTGAGCTGGAGAAGCTGCAAGCAAAGCGTGATCGCGGGATCTACAGTAGAAGCGGAATACATGGCTACTGCAGAAGCGTCAAGTGAAGGAGTTTGGATCAGAAACTTCATCACTGAGCTTGGAGTGGTTCCAAGTGCATTGGACCCACTGGAGATATTGTGTGACAACACTGGCGCCATAGAACTCGCTAAGGAACCAAGATATCATCCAAAGACCAAGCATATCAACCGCAAGTTTCATATAATCCGAGATTATATATCAGATGGATATCTGAAGATTAGCAAAGTACATACAAATCTGAATGTCGCAGATCCATTGACTAAACCTCTTCCACGTGTAAAACATGATCAGCACCTCAGTGCCATGGGTGTGAGATTGTTGCCAGATGTAAACTAGATTATTGACTCTAGTGCAAGTGGGAGACTGTTGGAATTATGCCCTAGAGGCAATAATAAAGATGTTATTATTATAATTCTTGTTCATGATAATGTTTATATTCCATGCTAGAATTGTATTAACGGAAACTTTAATACTTGTGTGGTTTGTGAACAACACCGTGTCCCTAGTATGCCTCTATGGACTAGCTCATTGATTAATGATGGTTAAGGTTTCCTAACCATGGACATGAGTTGTCAATTGATAATGAGATCATATCATTGGGAGAATGATATGATGGACAGACCCAAACTAAGCGAAGCAATTAGATCGTGCCATCGTGTTCGTCTTTGCGAAGCTTTTCTTATGTCAAATATTGTATTCCTTAGACCATGAGATAATGCAACTCCCTGGTACCGGAAGAAAGCTTTGAGGTCATCAAACGTCATCCTATGAGAGGGTGATCATAAAGGTGTCTCTCAGGTGATCCAAAAGTGCCTGTTGGGTTGTATGTATCGAGATGGGATTTGTCCCTCCCAAGTCGGAGAGATATACTTCGGGCCCACTCGGTAATCGATATCAACACCGCTTGCAAGCATGTGGTTAAGGAGTTAATCACAAAGTGATATCAGATTACGGAACGAGTAAAGTACTTCCTGTGAACGAGATTGAACTAGGTATGACGGTACCGACGATCGAATCTCGGGCAAGTAAAATATCGCGAGACGAAGGGAATATATATATGGGATTGATTGAATCCTGGCATCGTGGTTCATCCGATATGATCATCGATGAATGTGTGGGAGTCAATATGGGTGTCCAGACCCCGCTGTTGATTATTGATAGAAGATCATGTCTGCATATTCTCGAACCCGCAGGGTCACACACTTAACGTGTCTCGACGCTAGGATAGATTGGATAATTGGTTTATGAGTTTTTGTTCGGAGTCTCGGATGGGATCCGGGACATCACGAGAGGTTCCGGAGTGGTCCGGAGAATAAGATTCATATAAGGCAGTGTAGTTTTTGGAGTTCGGAATTGTTCCGGGTTAATCGATATTGTACCGGAAGCTTCTAGAACCTTCCAGAAGGGGACCAACGTGGCCACACCTTCCGGGAGGGGGCATGGGCCTATGAGGGAGTGCCCTGGCCACATTGGGCCAGGGGCACATGGCCCCATAGGGCCCAGCCGGCCAAGAGGGTTTTAAACTCGAGATAGAGCTTCTAGAAGGGGGGTTTCCTTGCCCCCCACCTTTGGGGCCGCCGGTTTGGGCTTGGAGGAGGGGCTAGGGCTGCGCCCACCCCTCTATATATAGAGGGCTGGGGGCGCACCAACCCCCCACACCTTCCCCTCCAACCCTAGCCGCCCTGCTGCCCTCCTCTCTCCCTCCCGACTGTTTGTAGGCGAAGCCCTGCTGCAGAAATTCTCCACCATATACACCACGCCGTCGTGTTGTAGATCCAATCCGTCTCTCCACCATACTTGCTGGTCCGAGGAAGGAGGAGACGTCGAGGTGCTGCACGTGTGCATATCACGGAGGCACCGCCACTTGTGGTGCTAGATCGGATCGGATCGCGAGGAGGAGAAGCGAGTACGACTACATCACCCACGTTCCGACGAACGTTCCGCTGTGCGAATCTTCAAGGGTATGAATATATAATCCAATCTCTCTCGTTGTTTGCATCTCCTAGATTAGATCTTGGCTTCCCCTCTGTTCGCATCCGTAGAAAATTTTGATTAACTATGCCGCGAAACCCTTCAATGGCCCCCCTGGACGGCCCCTCCGGCTCTCCTCTGGACTTCTTGTTCCCCACAGAAATTAATTGACTTTGATGTTTGTCCCGTCCAATTCTGAGAATATTTCTTTACTAACTTTTCTGAAACCAAAAATAGCAGAAAACAGGCATCTGGCACTGTTGCAACTTGTTAATAGGTTAGTACCAGAAAACATGTAAAAACCACCTCAAAGTGTAGACAAGCAAAGCAAAGTAGATACAAAACAAGCATGGAGCATCAAAAATTACAGATATGTTTCCAACGTATCAACCATCATATTATCAAGGAGCCTTGTTGCAGCACCCAAAGTGAGGCCCATGAAAGTGCCTCCCATAGCTGAATCCAACAGATTTCTTGAGGAAAATTTCAAACCTGCATAAAAAGTCTGGATAATCATCCAAGCAATGAGTCCATGAGTAGGGCAATTTTTAACCAAAGATTTCATTCTTTCCCAAGCTGGAGCAACATGTTCACTATCAAGCTGTTTAAATTTCATAATGTTACTTCTCAGAGATATAATCTTAGCAGGAGGATAGTACTTTCCAATAAAAGCATCTTTGCACTTAGTCCAAGAATCAATATTATTTTTAGGCAAAGAAAGCAACCATTCTTTAGCTTTTCCCCTCAAGGAGAAAGGAAAAAGCTTGAGCTTAATAGTATCTCCATCTACATCCTTATACTTTTGCATCTCACAAAGTTCAACAAAGCTATTGAGGTGGGCAGTAGGATCATCAGAACCAGCACCAGAAAATTGCTCTCTCATCACAAGATTCAACAAAGCAGGCTTAATTTCATAAAAGGTAGCATCAGGAGCAGGTGGAGCAATAGGTGTGCTAAGGAAATTATTGTTGTTGGTGCTAGTGAAGTCACACAACTTGGTGTTCTCAATAGAGTTCATTTTGGCAAAGGTGGGCAAGCCAAAAATAGCAGCAGCAGCTAGAGCAGGAACTAATTTTTTTGTGTTTTTGAAGCAAGCAAACCAAACTAGACTAATTTTTGGGGGTTTTTTGAAAACAGGCAAACAAAACCAAGCAAAAGAAACTAATCAAACTAAAAACAAAGTAAAGAGAAAGTAAGTGAAGGATTCCCCTAGTGAAGACATGCTTGGCCTCCCCGGCAACGACGCCAGGAAAGCTTGATGCAGCGCTGAGTTTATGTAGGAGCGCTTCGTTGGGAACCCCAAGAGCAAGGTGTGAAGCAGCACAGCAGCAAGTTTTACCTCAGTAAGAAACCAAGGTTATCGAACCAGTAGGAGGAAGGAAACGTCACACATGTGTTGCAAGCAACGCGGAGACCTGCACAACACAAACTCAAGACTTTTCCCCAACGAATCTGTGAGGTTGTCAAGCTCACCGGTTTGCTGTAACAAAGGATTAAATATATGGTGTGGAAGGTAATGGTTTGCAACAAGTAAGCAACTAATAGTGCAAGATGTATCAATGGTAAAGATTGGACCGGGGTCCATAGTTCACTAGAGGTGCTCTCCTTAGATAAACAACATGGCATGAAGGGTAAAAAAATTACAGCAGGGCAATTGGCAGAAACTGATCAAGGCATAACAATGCAATTACTAGTCAGAAAGATCCTATGAGATTTGATTGGGAAATACAACAAGATACATAGACCGCCATCCAACTGCATCTATGACTAGAAGTCCACCTTCAGGTTATCATCCGAACCCCCTCCAGTATTAACTTGCAAGCAACAGACAACTGCTTTAAGCAATGTGTGTAAGGTAAATAGTCCACATGTTCCATGAACAAGAGACTGTTGTTTTCTCCCTAGTGGCAACAACACATCTACAGCCGAAGATATTTCTGTCACTTCCCTTGGAAACTATAGGCATGAACCCACTATCGAGCATAAATACCCCCTCTTGGAGTCACTAGCAACTACTTGGCCAAGATAGCTACTAACAACGGAGAGCATGCAAGATCACAAACAACACAGACATGATAGAATCATAAAGACAAAACCATTAATCAAACCAACATAATAATCTCAATATCCATCGGATCCCCGCAAACACAACATGCATGATTACAAATAGATTAGATCTTGATCATGAACGGAGCTCACAAGATCTATACATGAAAGCACAAAGGAGGAGATACAACCATATAGCTACTACATGGACCCATAGTCCAAGGTGGAACTACTCACGCATCATACCGGAGAGGAGGCCTTCAGGATGATCTCCCCTCCGGCAGGGTGCCGGGAAGAACTTCAGATCCCCCCGATCTAGAGACGATGGTGCGGAGGCTACAGACGGTTTCGTGGAGATTTGATCGGGTGCTTAGGGATTCTGCATCGGGGCTTCTTATAGGAGAAGGGGGAGGCTGAGGAGGCGACCAGGGTAGCCAAACCCTAGCCAGGCACGGGGTTGGGCCCACCCGCGCCTGGGATGGGTCTGGCCCCCATGGCTGGCCCCTCCGGCTCCCCTCTAGACTTCTTGTTCCCCACGGAAAGTAATTGACTTTGACATTTGTCCCGTCCAATTCCGAGAATATTTCTTTACTAACTTTTTTGAAACCAAAAACAGCAGAAAACAGGCATCTAGCACTGTTGCAACTTGTTAGTAGGTTAGTACCAGAAAACATGTAAAAAGCACCTCAAAGTGTGGACAAGTAAAGCAAAGTAGATACTAAACAAGCATGGATCATCAAAAATTATAGATACGTTTCCAACGTATCAACACACACCCAAAGTGAGCATAACATCAGATCAAATCGTTAAGTTTGTTTTGCTATAAGCTTTCAGATACATAGTAACGTAATCCTTCTACCATGAGATCATGTTAATCACCGTCATCGGATGAGTACTTTGATGACATCAAACGCCACTTCCGTAATTGGGTGGTTATAAAGGTGGCATTAGGTATTCTGAAAGTATGTGTTGAAGCGCATGGGTCAAGAGTGGGATTTGTCCATCCAAATGACGGATAGATACACTCTAGGCCCTCTTGGTGGAATGTAATCCAATTGGCTTGCAAGCATGTGACTAGGTCATAAGGGATGTCATATCACTGAACGAGTAAAGATTACTTATCGGTAACGAGGTTGAACTTATGGAGATACCGACAATCGAACTTTGGAGAAGTAAAGTATCACGTGACAAAGGGAATAGGTTATCGTATGTTTATGGTTCATTCGATCAAGAAGTCATCATTGAATATGTAGGAGCCATTATGGATCTCCAGATCCCGCTATTGGTTATTGACTAGAGAGGTGTCTCGATCATGTCTGCATAGTTCGCGAACCGTAGGGTGACACACTTAAGGTTCGATGTTGTTTAAGTAGATATGGAATAGAGTTGGAGACTGAATGTTGTTTGGAGTCTCAGATTGGATCCAGGACATCACGAGGAGATCCGGAATGGTCCGGAGAATAAGATTCATATAAGGAATGTCAATTTCTAGGGTTTAGAAAAAGTATCGGTATTTTAACCGGAGCTTCTAGAATGTTCTAGAAGGGGCCACCAGTGGGCCCACCACCCCGGGAGGGGCCACTTGGGCTAAGGCATTCCGTGGGGGCCTTTGGTCCAGACGCACCAAATCCCAAGGGGTCAAATCGGCTACCACTAGGAAAGGGGCAAAAAACATTAAATAAGGAAGGAGGGAAAACTTGGGGGGCAAGTTCCCCCCTCTCCCTCTTGGCCGAGTTAGGGAAGGACTCAGCCAAGGGTTGGGAACCCTTTGCCGCACCCCCCTCTATATAAAGAGGGGAGCAGGCGCCTAGCCCCTTGTCCCTTGCACCTCAACCCTAGACGTCCCTCTCCTCCCTCCTCTGTCTTCCTGCTCCTGCTTAGGCAAAGCCCTGCAGGAACTCACCTCCACCACCACCACCACACCGTCGTGCTCCTGGGATTCTGAGGGGATCTACTACCTCTGCTGCCTGCTAGAACGGGGAGAGGAAGATCTTCATCGACTCCGTACGTGTGACCAAGTGCGGAAGCGATGCCAGAACGCGGCGTCGGAAGGATCGTCTACGCGATCTTGAGATCGACAAATGATCGACTACATCAACCATGAGAATCTGATCTCGTTAAACGCTTTGGATCTATGAGGGTTAGTTATGTTCTATCTCGTTCCACCGATCTCGTGGATTAGGTCTTGGCTTTGCCATAGATTGGATCTTGGTTTTATGTCTTCTTGCGATAGAATTTTTTTGTTTTCCATGCAACGAACCCTACAAAATCACCATTTATCCGAGTGGGCCTAGAGTATCTTCCGTCATGCGGATGGACAAATCCCTCTCTTGACGTAGTCGCCTCAACCTGCTCCTTTGGACACCCAATGACACCCTTATGATCAATGTTCCACCGAGTGACGTTAAGTGCCACTAAAGTAACCTCAGGAGATAGTGATTTTACATGGTCTCATGGTCTAAGGAAAGATGTTGGAATTATTCCCTATAGGCAATAATAAAGATGTTATTATTATAATTCTTGTTCATGATAAAGTTTATATTCCATGCTAGAATTGTATTAAGCGGAAACTTTGATACTTGTGTGGTTTATGAACAACACCGTGTCCCTAGTACGCCTCTATGGACTAGCTCATTGATTAATGATGGTTAAGGTTTCCTAACCATAGACATGAGTTGTCGATTAATAATGGGATCATGTCATTGGGAGAATGATATGATGGACAAACCCAAATTAAGCAGAGCAATTAGATCGTGTCATCGTGTTCATCTTTGCAAAGCTTTTTCCTATGTCAAGTATTGTATTCCTTAGACCATGAGATAATATAACTCCCTGGTATCGAAAGAAATCTTTGAGGTCATCAAATGCCATCCTATGTGCGGGTGATCATAAAGGTGTCTCTCAGGTGATCGAAAAGTACTTGTTGGGTTGTATGTATCGAGATGGAATTTGTCCCTCCCGAGTCGAAGAAGATATACTTCGGGCCCACTCGATAATCGATATCAACACCGCTTGCAAGCATGTGGTTAAGGAGTTAATCACAAAGTGATATAGGATTACAGAACAAGTAAAGTACTTGCTGTGAACGAGATTGAACTAGGTATGCCGATACCAACGATCGAATCTCGGGCAAGTAAAATATCGCGTGACGAAGGGAATACATATATGTGATTAATTGAATCCTGGCATCGTGGTTCATCCTATATGATCATCGATGAATATGTGGGAGTCAATATGGGTTTCCAGATCACCCTGTTGATTATTGATAGAAGATCATGTCTGCATATTCTCGAACCCGTAGGGTCACACGCTTAACGTGCATCGACGCTAGGATAGAATGGATGATTAGTTTATGAGTTTTTGTTCGGAGTCTCGGATGAGATCCTGGACATCACGAGAGGTTCCGGAATGGTTCGGAGAATAAGATTCATATAAAGGAAGCAGTTTTTCGATTTCGGAATCGTTTCGGAGTTTATCGGTATTATACCGGAAGGTTCTAGAAGGTTCCGGAGTGGGACCACTTGTCGGAGGCCTGCGTGGGCCGAAGGGGAAGTGCCCTGGCCACTTTGGGCCAGGGGCACAAGGCCCCCCAAGGCCCAGCCGGCCAGCCCTAGGGGAAACCCTAGGGGAGCCTTCTAGAAGGAGGGGGAAGACTTGCCCCCCCACTCCACCCTTGGGGCCGCCGCCCTAGGGCTTGGAGGAGGGGCCAAGGAGGCCGGCCAGCCCCCATATAAGGAGGGCAGGGGCGCAGCCTCCCCCCTCCCATCCTCCAACCCTAGCCGCCAACTGCTGCCCTTCCTCTCTCTCTCTCCCGACTGTGCGCAGGCGAAGCCCTGCCGCAGAAATTCTCCACCATAAGCACCATGCCGTCGTGCTGCAGATCCAATCTATCTCTCCACCATACTTGCTGGACCAAGGAAGGAGGAGACATCACTGCACCGTACGTGTGCATCTCTCGGAGGATCCGCCACTTGCGGCGTAGGATCGGATCGGATCACGAGGAGGAGACGGCGAGTACGACTACATCAACCACGTTCTGTTGAACGTATCCGCTGTGCGATTTCTTCAAGGGTATGAAGATCTCATCCATCTCTCTCGTTGATTGAATCTCCTAGATTAGATCTTGGCTTTCTTGTTCGCATTCGTAGAATTTTTTTGATTTACTATGCTGCAAAACTCTTCAGTTGTATCAGAGCTAGATCTATGTGTAGATGTGTTTCACGAGTAGAACGCAACATGCTTGTTGTGGGCGTTGATGTTTTATGTTGCAAGACACTTGTTATGTATTTCTTATGGAGCGACATAGTGAGATCGAAGCGGTCTAGGCCAACTTTACGCGACCTCGTTCGCGAGACCGGATCCGCACTTGACGTGTGGCTTGTTCCACACATGCGGCTGGTGGATGCCAGTTTCTCTCACTATAGTAGTCATGGGATTTACACCGGATGTTGGCAACCATAATATCACCATTGCGGCTTTCCGTAGGTAAGAATCGTTCTTAGCTTGTTACTCCCATAAGCCACGTAAAAGATGCAACAACAAGGTAGAGGCGTCTAACTTGTTTTTGCAGGGAGTGTTTTATGATATGGTATGGCCCAAGACATGATGTGTATGTTGTATGTGATGATCATGTTTTGTAATATTTCATGACTTGCATGTCGATGAGTACACAACCGACAGGAGCCATATGGTTGTCTTTATAATTGTGTATGACCTGTGTGTCAACTTCTTATACGTCATGTAATAGCTTTACTTTATCGATAAGCAGTTAGCAATAGTTGTAGTTGCTATTCATGGTGGAGGCAATTATGGTGGAGTGATGGAGATCATGCTAGTGCGCACAAGATGGAGATAATTGCGCGGACATTGGCTATACCATGTCACATAAAATTATATGCATGTGATGTTTATCCTTTTATGTATCTTATTATGCTTAGATCGCGACGGTAGCATTATAAGATGATTCCTCACTTAAAGATCAAGATAAAATTGTGTTCTCCCCATGTATGCACCGTTGCGAAAGTTCGTCGTGTTCAAGCACCTCGTGATGATCGGGTGCTATAAACTCTATGTTCACATACAACGGGTGCAAGCCAGTTTTGCACACGCGGAAATAGTTGGGTTTGACTTGACGAGCCTAGCATGTACAGACATGGCCTCGGAACACACGAATCGAAAGGTTAAGCATGAGTCATATGAATGATATGATCGACACTTTGTTGTCCACCATTGAAACCACATCTCTTCTCGTGAAGATCGGATTAGGTGTGGTGAATTTGGATCGTGTTCACTAAACAACTTGAGGGATGTTGAATTTAGTGGGAGTTCATCTAGTAATTTGATTAAGTTGAATTAGTTATCATGAACATATTCTAAATTGTATTTGCAAATTTTGTAGATCAAATGGCTAAGTCCAACTTCAACGTTTTTGCTGAGAAAGAAAAGCTTAAGAATAATGGGTCTAACTTCACCAACTGGTTCCGCAATCTGATAATCATTCTCGCTGGCGGACAAAAGGACTATGGACTTGAGAAAGCGCTAGGTGACGCCCCTGCTATTGATGCGACGGCTAATGAAAAAGCCGTTTATCAGTCACGCAAAGATGATTATGGAGTGATTAAGAGTACCATGTTGTTTGCTATGGAACCGGAACTTCAAAATTGTTTTGAGGAGTTCTCCGGGCCCTTTGAGATACTTGAGGAACTGAAAACCATATTTCAGACTCAGGCCCGTTCTGAGAGATATGAGATCTCTGAGAAGTTGTTTAACTGCAAGATGGAGGAAGGGAGTTCCGTTAGTGAGCACGCCATTAAGATGTCGGGCTACACTCAACGTCTTGAGCAACTGGACTGCAAGATTCCAGAAGAGCTCAAGATTGATAGAGTTCTGCAATCACTCCCTCCTAGCTACAAAGATTTTGTAGTTACTCACAATCAAATTGGTTCCACTGATACGATCACTGATCTCTTCGCTAAGCTGAAAGTTGTGGAGGTGGATATCAAGAAAGATAATCATGTGTTGATGGTCAACAAGACCCCTAGTTTTAAGAAAGGTAAGGGTGCAAAGAAATCCTTCAAGAAAGGCAGCGGCAAGCGCGTTGCCCCTGCTGAGAAGAAGCTCAAGTCTGGACCTAAGCCGAACACTGAATGCTTCTATTGCAAGGACAAGGGTCACTAGAAGCGCAACTATCCGAAGTACTTAGTGGACAAGAAGGCTGGCACCATTAAAGGTATATTTGATATACATGTTATTGATGTTTACCTTACTAGCGCTCGTTGTAGTGCCTGGGTATTTGATACTGGTTCAGTTGCTAATATCTGTAACTCGAAACAGGAGCTACGGAATAGACGGCGACTAGCAAGGGATGAGGTGACAATGCGCGTTGGCAATGGATCAAAAATTGATGTGATGGCCGTCGGCACGCTCTCCTTAGTTTTACCTTCGGGATTAGTTTTAAACCATAATAATTGTTATTATGTGCCTGCGTTAAGCATGAACATCATATCTGGATCGTGTTTATTGCAAGACGGTTATTCATTTAAATCGGAGAATAATGGTTGTTCTATTTATATGAATAACATCTTTTATGGTCATGCACCTGTTGTGAATGGTTTATTTCTTCTGAATCTCGAAAGCAATGAAACGCACATCCATAACATTGAGGCTAAGAGATGCAAAGTAGATAGTGATAATCCTACTTATTTGTGGCACTGTCGTCTAGGTCATATTGGTGTAAAACGCATGAAGAAACTCCATTCTGATGGACTTTTGGAGTCTCTTGATTTTGAATCATTTGACACGTGCGAGTCGTGCCTCATGGGCAAGATGATCAAAACCCCGTTCTCTGGTATAATGAAGCGAGCAACAGACTTATTGGAAATCATACATACCGATGTATGCGGATCAAACCAATAGGGGTTTCGACGCGCGGTGGATATCGCTATTTCTCACTTTCATTGATGACTTAAGTAGATATGGGTATATCTATTTAATGAAACATAAATCTGAAATGTTTGAAAAGTTCAAATAATTTTAGAACTATGTGGAAAACCATCGTAACAGGAAAATTAAATTTCTACGATCCGATCATGGAGGTGAATATTTGAGTTATGATTTTCTCACGCATCTTAAAGCAAGCGGAATCGTTTCACAACTTACACCACCCGGAACACCACAGCGCAATGGTATGTCTGAACGCCAGAATCGAACTCTATTAGATATGGTGCGATCAATTATGTCTCTTACAGATTTGCCGTTATCATTTTGGGGTTATGCATTAGAAACCGCTGCATTCACTTCAAATAGGGCACCATCTAAATCCGTTGAGACGACACCGTATGAACTGTGGTTTGGTGCTAAACCTAAGTTGTCGTTTCTTAAAGTTTTGGGATGCGAAGCTTACATCAAGAATTTGATGCCGGACAAGCTCGAACCCAAAGCAGAGAAATGCGTCTTCATAGGATACCCTAAGGAAGCGATTGGGTATACCTTCTACCACAGATCTGAAGGCAAAGTGTTTGTTGCAAAGAACAGATCCTTTCTTGAGAAGGAGTTTCTCTCGAAAGAAGTGAGTGGGAGGAAAGTAGAGCTATACAAGGTTATTGAACCTTCTCTCGAGTTGGAGAGTAGCGCAGCACCTGAAATTGTTCCAGTGCCGTCTGCACCAACAAGAGAGGAAGCTAATGATGAGGATCATGAAACTTCAAACGATGCTACTACTGAACTTCGCAGGTCGACAAGGTCACGTGCCACTCCTGAATGGTACGTCAACCCTATCTTACCCGTCTTGTTGTTAGACAACAGTGAACCTGCGAACTATGAGGAAGCAATGATGAGCCCAGACTCTGAGAAATGGCTAGAGGCCCTGAAATCCGAATTGGGATCCATGAGCGAAAACCAAGTATGGACTTTGGTGGACCCTCCTAGCGAATGTAAGGCCGTTGAGTGCAAATGGATTTTCAAGAAGAAAGCTTTGAGGTCATCAAACGTCATCCTATGTGAGGGTGATCACAAAGGTGTCTCTCAGGTGATCGGAAAGTACTTGTTGGGTTGTATGTATCGAGATGGAATTTGTCCCTCCCGAGTCGGAGAGATATACTTCGGGCCCACTCGGTAATCGACATCAACACCGCTTGCAAGCATGTGGTTAAGGAGTTAATCACAAAGTGATATCGGATTACGGAACGAGTAAAGTACTTGCTGTGAACGAGATTGAACTAGGTATGCCGATACCAACGATCGAATCTCGGGCAAGTAAAATATCGTGTGATGAAGGGAATACATATATGGGATTAATTGACCTGGCATCATGGTTCATCCGATATGATCATCGATGAATATGTGGGAGTCAATATGGGTTTCCAGATCCCGCTATTGATTATTGATAGAAGATCATGTCTGCATATTCTCGAACCCGTAGGGTCACACACTTAACGTGCATCGACGCTAGGATAGAATGGATGATTAGTTTATGAGTTTTTGTTTGGAGTCTCGGATGAGATCCAGGACATCACGAGAGGTTCCGGAATGGTCCGGAGAATAAGATTCATATAAAGGAAAGCAGTTTTTGGATTTCGGAATCGTTTCGGAGTTTATCGGTATTGTACCGGAAGGTTCTAGAAGGTTCCAGAGTGGGACCAACGTGGGCCCACTTGTCGGAGGCCTGCGTGGGCCTAAGGGGAAGTGCCCTGGCCACTTTGGGCCAGGGGCACAAGGCCCCCCAAGGCCCAGCCGGCCAGCCCTAGGGGAAACCCTAGGGGAGCCTTCTAGAAGGAGGGGGGAAGACTTGCCCCCCACTCCACCCTTGGGGCCGCCGCCCTAGGGCTTGGAGGAGGGGCCAAGGGGGCCGGCCAACCCCCCATATAAGGAGGGCAGGGGCGCAGCCTCCCCCCTCCCATCCTCCAACCCTAGCCGCCAACTGCTGCCCTTCCTCTTTCTCTCTCCCCCGACTGTGCGCAGGCGAAGCCCTGCCGCAGAAATTCTCCACCATAATCACCACGCCGTCGTGCTGCAGATCCAATCTATCTCTCCACCATACTTGCTGGACCAAGGAAGGAGGATACGTCGCTGCACCATACATGTGCATCTCTCGTAGGCGCCGCCACTTGCGGCGTAGGATCGGATCGGATCGCGAGGAGGAGACGGCGAGTACGACTACATCAACCACGTTATGTTGAACGTTTCCGCTGTGCGATTTCTTTAAGGGTATGAAGATCTCATCTATCTATCTCGTTGATTGCATCTCCTAGATTAGATCTTGGCTTTCTTGTTCGCATCCTAGAATTTTTTGATTTACTATGCTGCGAAATCCTTCAGTTACTCCCACTATGACTAGCCTTAGATAGTAGATATAGCGCTTGTTCGACACGCGTGTAAAGGCTGATCGGAAGGCCTATAAATCGTTTTACGGCCTGACAAATCATGTGAGACCCAACTTGTTCTATGGAGTAGCAGCCCAGCAATGAAACCTCCTCCCTACGAAGAACCACATAAATCATCGCTGTAAATAGATATGGTGTTTTGGGACTAATTAAATTGTTGTGCACCATTAGATAGCCTAATTGGACGTTCTAGGTTCCCAAATCACCATAGAGGCTCGTAGCTAGGTGAGTTTTACTGTTTCTTAACATGCCATCTAATTATTTGAAGTGATATAATCATATATAACTAAGAAGATCACCCCTACTAACCAATTCTCTCAACATGCAGCCTATCCACCTCATCTTCTTCCACATCGGCACAACTTGCCACATCATGAATTAATGTCCAAATAACTTCACGTTTCTTAAAACAAAAATCTATCCACTCAGTTTCTTGAACTGTCGTTGGTATACGAGGAGACTAAGCATTTTCTTTTACCACAACTCCAGCCCATCTAAAAATAACTTCAGCCCGTCTCTTCCTCTCCCCCGTTATCACCTCTCCACCCTTTCATCCCCTTCATGTGCATTGTGTGTCAAATCGCCCAAGTCACCTCTCGGCCATGTGAGATTGATGATGCATATGTGACTTCGTACCAAAGATGAACAATGAACAGATTGAGCTATGTTTGCTTTGGTTGCAGGTAGCCATGTGCTTTCCGCCACGAACATCACCCCCACTAACCAATTCTCTCAACATGCATCCTATCCACCTCATGTTCTTCCACATCAGCACAACCTGCCACATCATGAATTAATGTCCAAATAATTTCATGTTTCTTAAAAGAAAAATATATCCACTCAGTTTCTTGAACTGCCATAGGTATACGAGGTGACTAAGCATTTACTTTTACCACAACTCCAGCCCATCTAAAAATAACTCTAGCCCGTCTCTTCCTCTCCCCCGTTATCACCTCTCCACCCTTTCATCCCCTTCATGTGCATTGTGTGTCAAATTCAGACGCCCAAGTCACCTCTCGACCATGTGATATTGATGATGCATATGTGAATTCGTACCAAAGATGAACAATGAACAGATTAAGCTATGTTTGCTTTGGTTGTAGGTAGGCAGGTGCTTGCCGCCACGAACATCACCCCACTAACCAATTCTCTCAACATACAACCTATCCACCTCATCTTCTTCCACATCAGCACAACCTGCCATATAATGAATTAATGTCCAAATAATTTCACGTTTCTTAAAATAAAAATCTAACCACTCAGTTTCTTTAACTTCCATTGGTATACAAGGAGACTAAGCATTTGCTTTTACCACAACTCCAGCCCATCTAAAAATAACTCCAGCACGTCTCTTCCTATCCCCTATTATCACCTCTCCACCATTTCATGTCCATATTGTGCATACATGTGCATTATTTGATGGCGAACAATGTTGCAGGAGAAAGTTTTCCTTTTCGTCGTGCCAAAAAGTCATTTTCAATTTTCCGATTGCAAAAGACGGACAGTTTTATGAAGCAGCCAACAAATGGCTATTTCAAAATGCTACCACCATATTTTTCCAAAATACTAGACCACCTTACATGGACAATGTCCTAACAGGGGGATCTCAAACCTTTCCGCCTATCCCTGATGAAAAAGACAAATTCCTGCCGGAACGGTAGGAAGTGAATCAAATATGAACTATAGGTACATGATCTAATGCTCATGTTTTTTTACAAAAATCATTTTTAGGTTCACAATATGCTATTTAATCAGAGATCCACTTCAAGTTTATCGAGGCTTAGCCCCGAGCTAAGAATCTTTATGCTCGTCGTTCGACAAAGTTTGACGATAGTTTAAAACGGGCAAAAGAATTCAAAAACGATCCAAACAATGTGAAACCTTCGCGTGGTGTTATATTATGTGACATAGTTAGAAGGAAAAATATCAAACTTGGTGTATTGATTATGTCTCAAAAAAACCTTCACAAAATGACCTATCTCATTCGAGGTTTCCTGCCTTTCGAGTCAAATGACCAATGTTATGGCTAGAATCAAGGCATATTTTGTGATAATGTGTCTATATTGTGCATACATGTGCATCATGGGATGGCGGACTATGTTGCAGGAGGAAGTTTTCCTTTTCGTCGCGCCAAAAAACCATTTTCTATTTCTCGAGTGTAAAAACGGGTGGTTTTGTGAAGCAACCATCAAATGGCTAATTCAAAATGGTACCATCATATTTTTCAAAAATACTAGACCACATTACATGGACAATATCCTAACAGAGGGATCTCAAACCTTTCAGTCTATTCCCGGTGAAAAAGACAAATTCCTACCGAATCGGTAGAAAGTGGATCAGATATGAACTATAGGTACATGATCAGATGCTCATGATTTTAAAAAAAAATCATTTTTATGTTCAAAATATGCTATTTCATCTGATATCCACTTCAAGCTTAGCGAGTCTCAGCCCCAAGCTAAGAATCTTTATGCGTACCTTTTTAAAATGGCAAATAAAATTATGGCTAGAATCACGACATAGTTTGTGATAAGTTGATATTGATATCATATTTGGATTCTTCTCATTTTTCTGATCAATTTAGTCATATTATTTTGCAAATTCCAATTTACGGATTTAAAGATATTAATTATTCCATATTAAATAGAAAAATACAAAAATAATAAATCATTATATTTTTATTTGAATCCAATATTATTTTTACCAATGGTAAGGAAATCGGTAATCGTTAACTGCTCGGTTGCCTTTGGAGTAGCGACTAATCGGAATTTGGACGATTAACTAATTTAATCGGTCGGGTATTAATCGGTGCAACCTACAAAAATTAGCACCTAAAACATATATGACTCCTCTTGCACCTCAACCACCTACCCTATTAAAGGCAGCTTCGAACTCCCGGATAAGATCCTCAAGGAGATCGAGCTCTTGTATCTGAGGTCTGATCGGCAACTACGAGGAACCGGTCAACAATGACAACGAACTGGATGGTGATGGCAGAAATTGAGCTCCTAGAGGCAGGGATTGAGCGGGAGCTTCGAAAAACCTACTTCATTGGGGCGGGCTAGAGGATGTATGGGCGATATGTGTTGATAATCTTGCAATTTTTTTGACCAAGTGTAGTAGTTAATCGGGAGCATACCTAGTAATCGGAGTGTCAGAGCTATTAATCGGGCTAAACGATTAACACAAACAATTAGTGGTAATCGACACGGTCAGGTCCCTAGTAGCGATTAATCGGCCTATTAATCGCTGATTTCGCCTATTTTTTGAACAGTGATTTTTACTTATTCATTGTTGTTTACTTAAATAATTGTTTATAATTTCAAAAATACAAACATGTGACATAATGATAGAAGAGTTAATAGGATTGATATCATAGTATTGATGACAATGTATAAATTGCTTTGCGGAAACAGATTCTAAATAAACGAGGAAGTCTAGCAGGAAGTTAAGTATGCAAATTTCAACATGAGCTTTAATGATCAAGCACAAGCTATGTATCCAAGGCTTAAGCTTATAGTAATTTCAGCTTTATTTGCCTCTTAGCAGTAGTTTTATAACACACACCTTTACCTCTGCTTTGTTTTGTGAGAATGGAATACCTTAATCAACACAATGGTTCTTCGTGTCTCTCATGCGCATGATTCGATTTATATTTATTGCTTTTCATGTTTGTTTTCTTTGGATCTATATGTTTGGGTTACTCCTATGGTGTTATTTGTTAGTTGTAGAATTGTTGCATAAAATCAGTTATAAGAAAATCAAATATTTGAGAAGACCCTTTTGTGTTTTGAACATCCATAGAGGGTTGTAAAATGTTGTATTTACCAGTTCAACATATTTTGTACTGCATACATATGTATTTCCAAATGATAATATAGATGCAATTTGGATTTTTCATGCAAGTCGTTCATCATTAATTGAATCTCATGGAAGTTTTATTGCTCATTGGATTAACTATTTTCTCAAAACAATAGAATCAATTATTTGTATTTGACCCATTTTTTCATGTTCTACTATAGGAGCTCATGGACCCACCTTTCTTATCTGTATAGATTAGCATTTCCATACAATACATACATATCAATTGAAGATCTTTATTCCTCTCAAGAGAACTTTTTATGTTAACATACATTTGCAATAGAATTCCATATAAAGTGCGGGTTATCATCTAGTTTTAGAAATAGCAGACAATGTCAAAATTGACAATGGCTGAGAAGGACAGGTCTTACTATGGGCCATTGGTTGAGGATGTTAAACTCCTCCTTAGAGGTTTTGGTTTGTCGTCGGTTCGTGCTATCAGCGGACTGGGAATGATGTTGCGCATCGTTTAGCTAAATAAGGCTGCGAGAATAAGGTTAGCAAAACTTGGCTTGGCATATCGCCGGCTTTTATTGTAAGTGCTATGGAGAAGGATCTTTCAGTAAGTTAATAAAGTCGCAGCTTAATCTTAAAAAAAAATAGCAGACAATGTGGTTGATGCCCTAACCGACAAACATGAAAAATAGGAAACTAACTAACTGGAGTAACTAGACTTAGCTAACACCATTTTCTGCAATCTACCACGCTACGTCTTTGCAGGGGAAATGTTCTTGGGTGGAAGGTTGGGATGCCCATCCGGTTAATCGATTCAAATTCAAAAGCTTGATTTGATTGCGAGTTCATTGAATCCCAAGTACTATAAATATCAAAGCTTCCAACATCTACGCGACTACGGATCCAATAAGCTTGGTTTGCACCGCCATTACCGCAGGAGAGTAGTCTCTCCTTTTCCTCTCATCTTGCTCCATAGTCAGAGAGTTGACTTGCAGAGACCGGGCCAAACCCGAGCTTGCTTCGATGGATTTGTCGGCCGGAGTGGGTGGAAGGGGAGGTGTCGGAGTAGATGGTAGGATTAGGGATAGGGTTTTCGTCCTTGTGTCGGTAGTATGGAGTAGCGCGTCGATCCTTCTCAGTTGGATCTAGCGTAGCTTTGGGTGGTGCTTGCTCGTGCAAGAGCTCCGGTGGATGGAGCCGATGGTGAGCGTCGCCGCCACATGGATCTCCGAGAATAAAACCATGGTCTTCCACTTTTCGATCCACTGTGATGTCTTGTTGTCTCTTCTCTCGATGGTCGGTCGTGGAGGTGAGGGGGATCAGAGAAGAGGAAGAAGCGACGTCGGTGGATTTGCAAAGTGGTTGGGGTTCTTCTTCGAATTGGCGCATCGGCAAGGCATCAATCGTTCGTCTCTTGCACTCGTTGTCGTGCTTCTGAGGGGAAACACGGTGGATTTGGTTAAGAAGACGAGGGGCCCTTCTGAATAATCGATGTTGCTCCCATCGCGGCAGCCTAGTACTACTATGATCCTCTCAGACGGCATTGGTGGCAAGGGAGAGGAGGGTGCTGGTTTTGTTGCTGCTAGCGATTGGGGCGCTAGTGGTGGTCTGTGGAGGCTGCGACCACGGCAGCAGTGCCCAAGCGGAGCCGTCTGGTAACCGCTATCTTGTCCGAAAGGACGGCCCTCCTGCGCTCGACTTCTTTGATTCGAGCTTCTTCTTCGTCCTTTGATGGAGGATCTACTCCGATCTCGACGTGGCGGCGTGCATCGCTGCCTCCCCAAGTGGTGCCATCCCCGGTGGATGCAACGGCGGTCGCGCCTAGATGTCACACGATGGTGGAAATGACTGAGGACCTGGTTGCTTTTTAAAATTTTATCCTAAGATTCTTCTTGTAAGTTTTGAGACTTTATCTTCAAATTACGGGTTTTCTAGTGCAAGTATTGTTAGGAGCCTCTTTGTAATTTATACTTACCTTTTTCTTTGCAAAATTACCCTTTGTTTAATTTAGCTTCCATGTCTTTCGAGGCCTTTCCCGTGAAAAAAAACTACAGAAGTTGTACACCATAAACCGATTGCTTGACACTTCCGTTCAATCAATCTCATCATTGGCTCAGTTATCGGTACTACTATCGCTCATAACCCACGCCGCTACGACGTCCATCACGAGCGCTTCATCTACTACAGCTGGCACAAAAGGAGGTTGCGCTAAGGCCCCACAAGTCATTGACAACTTTATAAGATTCTCTATTCGCAAAAAAATGAACGAAAAAAAAATGAAATTTAGAAACGTTCTTCTTCTCGCGCAAGAAGGCTAGAAGAGAGCAGCCCAGAAAAAAACCCATTCGCCTTCCTCCCCCGCTCGCTCTGCGCCTCTTCCCCGGCCATGGCGAGGCCAAACCTCGCCGTCGCTTGCGCTCTCTTGCTCGCCGGCATGGCTTTCCTTCCGGTAGTCCACAGCGTTCCCGCGGCCACGTGGATAAACGCCACAGATCTGCCTGGGATGCTCAACCCACTTGATATCCAGAGCGGCGTGGGTGATGCTGCATCGCGGTTCAAGTGTGTCCAGGATTACGAGCTCCCTTTGGTCCAAAATCTGATGCTGATATGGGCGGACGGCGTACGCTTCTCCACCTCGCCGACGCTGAAGCCGACGCCTATATCTCTGCCTCTCCCGCGACTGCTGTCGCCACCCAAGGGTTCCGTCAAGACCGCCCCTCCGCTGCCGCCGCATCCGCGGCATCTACCGGACGTGGCTCGTCCGGCCGTGATCGACGCTCCCGCGCCTGCTCCCGCGCCCATGGCCGCCCCTTTGCCCGATTCTCCTCCGAGGGATGCCGTGTGGCCACTGGCAGCGGCCGACGGGGCTCCACCACCGCTACCTGCGCCGCGACCAACGGCGTCATCTGCGCCCGTCCCCGCGCAAGCCCCAGCTCCGGCTCCAGCGCCCGCCCCTGCCCCAGCGCCCGCGCCCGCCCCCGCCCCTGCCCCAGCGCCAGCGCCCGCCCCTGCCCCAGCGCCCGCCCCCGCCCCCGCCCCTGCCCCAGCGCCAGCGCCCGCGCCCGCGCCCGCGCCCGCCCCTGCCTCACCAGGATTTCGTAGGGCAATGGGCATGGTGTTGAAAGGGGGCGCGAAAGTATGTGAAGAGTGGGAAAAGTATAAGAAGAAAAAATGGGAGAAGAAGGTTATGAAGAAACTGGAGAACTTGGAGAAGAGGATGAAGAAGAAGAAAAGGACGCGTCCAGTTCAGATTGTGTATCAGTATTGTGTTCCGCCACTACAAGACTGTGAGCTCTCTCTCTCTCTCTCTCTCTCTCTCTCTCTCTCTCTCTCTCTCTCTCTCTCTCCTTGAACAGTCTCTTCTTGATAACCATGTTTTTTGCCAATCCTCAGTTCTTAGTTTTGGAAATCGTTACATCCTATCAAAAGCTAGTTTAAAGCGGGCTATTTAGTAGAAAATGGACTGAAAACGTCTTTCTGGCATGATATTTGGCTTGTTGTGAGCAACAAGAAGATACAGTAGGGAGGCTGTTCTTCCAAGGGACCGGGGAGGGTTAATTTATAGGAGATCATTTGGGCATTTGGAAGTGCTAGAGTGGGAAACTATTTTAGATAGGCTTTCGGACCAGCTCAGCTCAGCTGAGGACAGTGTGTTATGGAAGTTGAAAAGAATAGTAAATTCCCTGCTTAATCTCTGTAGAACATCATATTTTAGAGATGTCATAGGTCCGTCGGCTGCTCCCATATGAGCTGACGAGTTTGTAGAACTCTGTTTGGGTCCGGGGGGAGCCAAAAGCAGCCTAGCGTGATGGTATCTCATGGCAGCAGTTGCTTGGGCGCTGTGACTGACCAGGAATGTTGTTGTTTTTAGAGACATTCTACCGACTAATGCATGGCATGCACTTTACAAAGCTATCTCACTCATATTGTAGTGGAAGAAGTTGGTGAAGGAAAAGAACCCGCAGAGGGTCGCAGAGCTCGTGAGCAACTATGACTGCATCTCCTATGGTACACTATCTTTAAGCCTCTCGAAGTACCTAAATTTGATAGTCTTTGCTAGTAGTTGAATGCTTAAATCTCTTTAAGGATGTTTTAAGGTGTACTTCATCTTTGATTGAGAAAAGATACGTAGCTGCAACTTGGTTCCCTTCGTGTTATTGCCAATTTGTGCAATTAGCTTTTTTCTGACAATTAGCATCTTCTCTTGCTTCGACGGAGAAGGAAATATTTCAGTTTTGATGATTCCAAGAATCGACGATTAAGTTTCTAACTGTCAAACTGCAGGTGTTGAAACAATGATGTGCTGACACTGAAGAGTATCTCGTTCATCAAGAACAGCACATTATTGATCACAACTCATAGTTTTGTTCTGGATATGTAATACCCTGCTCTGCACATGTAAAACTCTGTTCTTCACATTGATATCCTTCCATGAATGAATCAGTTCCAGTGATGTTCTTTGATCGTTGAGGTGTACAAGTTCTCAAATATATACTGTACTTTGTTGAGAAACATGTAAGTTCTGCATGTGCGGAACCTGTACAAGAGTAATCTTTAATATTTGTGCATGCTGATGTCTGCTTTCAGCCGGTGTGAAACCGTTGACACCGTGTAACCAGCCCAGACCAGACCGCCATCCCATCTCATATTTTAACGGTCTAAACTAGACCAACCCATTTGAAACCGTTGCAAACGGGCTGGGTTGAGGAAACTGCACAAACCGTGCATGCCCAGGTTCTTTTTGCGGAGAAGAGGAATCAATAGATCATTTATTTTTGCTTCATCTGGAATGTGATGAAGTCAGCCTTCAGTTTGGCGGATTTTTCACCAGCGGTGGATCAATCTTGGATACTTGGATTGACCGTTTTAACTTTCCACGGAAGAAACAAAATTCCGTCTGCTCTCCCATCCTTACAGTTGTATCAGCAAATCAAAAGTTGCAGGTGTTAGGTATAAAACAACAAGTGCAGCACAAGATCGACGTGATAGCCATCTAGAACACCTAATGAACATAAATGGAAGGATGAACATAAATGAAAGGATGTAGATGATCTTTAGTGGGGGCTGGAGTCGATGATGAAGCCATCGATGCCTGCGTGATGTAGGCCTGATCCTTTGTCGGAGTAGAGGATCTGACGAAGGTGTGGATGTCCTCTGGCCTCTAGCAGCACTGCCCTAGCACCAGTGGTGTGTAGGCTAGCCTTCCCGTTACTGCTGAGCCTCCCTAGATCGGTAGAGTTTTGGGTTGTGGGGGAGCGAGGGTAGCAGATGGAGAACGTGGATTATCCCATCATTGTCAGGCTCCCTTTCCTTTTATGTGGCGCAAGCGATAGGGACCAAACCACCGAGTTGGTTTTGGTGCCCCCGATCAGGGCGCATTAGTTGCATACAAGTAGGCTAAAAATATTGGTTTTGTGAGTTTCTCGTTTACTTAGCGTTATATACCTTTTGACTTTGGCTTTTGTGTTAAAAGGGTTTTAGTTAAACCTGACAGAGCAAACAAGCATTCTCCGCCTTGATCGTTAGGTTTAACTTCATATGCACATTCTCCATAGGAATAATATACCAAAGTGAGGTGTTTCAACAGCAAACAAAATGCCATCAAACTCAACACTTATAGCATACTAGCTTATTTCGAAATGGATAGAATTTTTCTTGATGGGAGTGGTTCTTATAGTGATCCCTTTATTCCTAAATCATAAGGCTTCCAGTAATCCTATGACGGCACATGCTCACGAAAAATACTGAGTGGTAAGTCTTTCGTTAGCAGATCCGCAAGCATATGAGTAGTACTAATATGCTTAACATCAATAGTATGATTCTGGATTCTATCTTTCATAACATAATAATTTATGTTAATGTGCTTCGCATCAGCACTTGACTTGTTATTACTCGTATAGAAAACTACGGGTTCATTATCGCAGTATAATACAAGTGGTTTAGAAATGTTGTCAACCTTTATGAGCCCTAGAATGAAATTCTTTAGCCATACAGCCTGCCTAGTGGCCTTGAAACATGCTATAAATTCTGCTTGCATCATAGATGAAGCAGTTATTGTTTGCTTGGAGCTTTTCCACAATATGGCTCCTCCGGTAAGTGTGAACACGTAACCTGATGAGGATTTCTTACTGTCCACACAACCGGCACAATCAGCATCTGAATAGCAAATAACCTCTAGGCTATTAGATCTTATATATGTAAGCATGCGGTATTTAGTGCTTTGCATATAATGCAAGACTTTCTTTGCGGTCTTCTAGTGGTTTAGTCCTGGATTTGATTGGGATATTCCAAGCATCCCGGTTATAAAATACAGGTGCATACATGATGCTTCCGACAGCCGAAGCATAAGGAACCGACTTCATCTGATCAGTTTCAATTTGGTTCCTCGTACATTGAAATGTCCTAAACTTATCGCCCTTGAGCATTGGAGCTGGTGAGGCTGAGCACTTATGCATATTGTATTTATTTAGTACTCGTCAAAGTATGCATTTTGTGATAGTCTCAATACACCCTTACACCTATCTTGATGAATCTCTATGCCAAGGACATACGAGGCTTCACCGAGATCTTTCATATTGAAATTAGAAGACGGAAAATCCTTGGTATCGTGCAATTTATCCTTATCGTTGCAAGCCAACAATATATCATCCACAAACAGGACTAACATTGTGAACCTACTACCCTTAAACTTTACATAAATGCAGTTGTCCACAACATTTTTCATAAAACCAAAAGTTCTAATAATCTTTTCAAACTTGAGGTACCACTATCTTGAAGCTTACTTCAAGTTATAGATGGATTTCTTTAGGCGACATGCCAAATTTCAATTTCATTCCATGACAAAACCTTTCGACTGAGTCATGTAAACATATCTTCTTTCAGTTATCCATTTAGAAATGTCATTTTGACATCCATTTTGTGCAATTATGGGTCGAAAATGACCTACTGGAGCCATGACGATCATAGAATCTTTAGATGACACAGGAGAGAAAGTCTCATTATAATCGATTCCTTCTCACTATGTAAAGCCTTTTGCCACAAGTCTTGCCTTGAAACTTTCTAAATTCCCTTTGGAGTCATACTTGGTTTTGTAGACTCATTTGCAGCCTACTCTTTTAGCTCTATTGGTAACTTCTACTAAGTCCGAAACATCATTTGATCCTATAGATTTCAACTCGTCTTCCATGGTAACCTGCCATTCGGACAAATTCGTAATTTTAATGGCCTCTTTATATGAGGTTGGATCCTCCACCTTTCCTTTATCAATTACATCCTCACTCATGTAATTGACATAATTGTCTGAGATGGTGTTCTTCCTTTATCACAGGAGGTGGTGGAGGAGCATCATTATTTTGAGAATCATTTTCTTCATTTGATTGGTGAGGCTCTTCATTTTCATTTTTCGTTAGTTTCAGCATCACCATTAGGTGGACGACCTAAACTAACAGATTTAGAATCATGAGAAGATACTCTCCTTTGTATTGGTAGAACGATCTCTTGGATATTCGGGGATGGAGCACACACTCGCTTCTCCTCAAGATTGATCTTCCTTATTTATGTGACTTCATTATCTTCAGAAAAATACCGCTTTTCCGGTAAACACATACTTAGTGGTGTCGTCCGGACAATATAAACGGTATCCCTTTCCCCTATGAGGGTATCCAACAAAGAAAAAACTAACTGTTTTTGGATCTACTTCTTAAGTTGTGGATTGAAAACTTTAGCTTCAGCAGGACATCCCCACACACGTATATAGTTCAAGATCGGTTTCCTTCCCGTACACACCTCGTAAGGTGTGCATAGTGCTGCTTTAGTAGGAGAAAGGTTTAGTACATATGCAGTTGTCTTTGAAGCCTCCATCCATAGGTGTACTTAAAAATTTACATAACTAAGCATGCTTCCCACCATATCCATAAGTGTATGATTTCTACGCTCAGCTACACCATTCTGCTGAGGTTTGCGAGGCATTGAGTAGTGGGCAACAATTCCATTTTTAGCTAGGAACTTTGCAACAGGTCCTAGAATTTGCCCATAAGGAGCATGCCTTCCATAATACTCTCTCCATGATTAGATCATACAACTTTAATTTTTGTATTCCGTTGGTTATCAACTTTGTCTTTAAACACTTTGAATTTGTCCAAAGCTTCTGATCGGTCACGTATAAGGTAAATATACCCATACCAAGAGAAGTGATTTGTAAATGTGTCGAACGAATCAAAACCATATATATACTTAACATTCATGGGTCCACGTATGTCAGTGTGAATAAGTTGAAGAACCCATGTGTCTCTTATGACTCCTTTCTTAATTGTTTTCGTATATTTTCCTTTAATGAAGTCTACACAGTTGTCTGCATCCAAAAAATCTAATGGGATGAGTACTTCATTTTTAATAAGTATTTACCACCACCACCCCCCTTGAAATGTGGCATAAATCGAAGGTGACACAATTTCTAAGAAGTGCTAGTACCCTTCCATTTCTTTTCATTATTATTCAAAACATTACTCACATGCAGCACATAATCATTAAGAGATGACATATATAGTTTGCCTCGCCTGACACCAAGGCCAACATCTTTATTACAATATTTTGAAATAAATTGTTTGTGACCAAACAAGCATTCGTACATCTCACCATCTAAACAAGAGATTGAAATCAAATTCCTACTCAAAGTAGGTGCATAAAGAACATTATTTAAATGAAGACTTAAACTGGTGTAAAGCTCCAAGGTGAGTGACCCTATTGCTTCAACGTCGAATTTAACTCCATTCTCTACTTTAAGCCTTCTTATTCCTCTTGTTGTAGTTTGGATCATATTTAACCCCTACATAGAGTTAGCAACATGAGCAGTTGCTCCTGAGTCAATCCACCATGATGTACACAAGAAATCGGTATAATATAATTCATCAACAAATGTGATTTCATTTGTATCTCTCTTCATCATCCACTTAAAGTATTCTGGACAGTCCTTCTTGTAATGACCTTCTTTCTTATAGTGGAAGCACACATTTTCATCATCTGCGCTTCCCAAGACCAGTCTAATCTCCTTTCCCCTTAGACTTTGGCATTTCTTTCCTGCAAAGATTATTTGGAGGCTTTGGGGAACTTTGCCCATCATGCTTTCTCTTTTGGGAACCGACATGAAAGGCTTGGTCCTTGATCTGCCTTATAAACCTTTCTTCCTCCTAGACAATCTGAGAGCATGTCTCAGCAAGTGTCCATTTTTCTTTCATGGAGTTGTAGTTGATCTTGAATTGATCAAACTCTTCAGGGAGGGACTCCAAGATCATTATCACAAGGATGTTGTCACTGAACTCACACTTTAAAATCTTCAACTTATGTGAAGCAGATATCATTTTCATTATGTGGCCCCGAATTTCTCCATTATATTTATACTTCCCAAGTAGCTTCTGAAGAATCTCATATGCATAAACCTTTTTGGAGCCTTGGAACTGTTCCTCCAAGGTTGCCATAAATTCCTTAGGAGTATCCTTCTTGGTGAAAGCACCAATGATCTCAGGTGAGATGGATGATTTTATCAATAGCATATCCACATGATTTGATCTTCCCATTTCTCCATCTTGGAGCCATAAGTTCTCTTTAGATCATCATACCCCTCGGCACCAACAACGTGTGCCGAGGGCTTATCCTCCCTTAAGGCATAACCAAACTCCCTGAAGGCCAAGCTCAACTCAACTGAGGTCTTCCAGTGAGGGAAGTTGCTTCCTATCAATTGCTCGACAGTATCATAACATATTGAAGAAAAAGCTGAAATTTATACATAAACATCATTAGTAAATTGCATGAATACAAAACTCAACATGCCATAACCATCCAAAGTTCCAATTTTATGCCAAAATACCATTGGGAAGAAATGACATAAATCTAAAACAACATTAAGGGGTTGACATATAAAATTAATCATCATTAAAATAAACATCAACAATAATCACTTAAGGAAATCCAATATATTTGGTGTTTAAATTTATCATACAACATTAAAACATATCAAATATTCTAAACAAAAAATCTCATTGGTTCATTTTCATCTAGAATAATAGCATGTTTTATAACCATATTTTAGGCCATACTTCTCTATATTTAAAACAGTGCATCAAAACTTTACACATATTAAACATATATACTTAAATAAATATATAAAAAAGAAAACAAAATAGAAAAAACAAAACAACTGGCGGTGGTGCTCACCGGCATCATGGCGGCCATCAAGGCGACGACAGCGACTGGCGGTGCGATGCCCACCAACGTTGGCTTATGTTCTTATTGGGGATATGCGCAAGAAGCAATAATAAAGTGGTTACTATCATATCTTCTTGTTTTTTATAAATGTGTACATCCCTTGCTATAATTGTATTAACCGAAAACATTAATACTTGTGTGTTTTGTAAACACAAAAGAGTCCCTAGTAAGCCTCTTGTTAAACTATCTTGTTGATTAATAGGTGATCATGGTTTCCTGATCATGGACATTGGATGTTATTAATAACAAGGTCATATCATTAGGAGAATGATGTGATGGACACACACCCATAGTAAGCATAGCATAAGATCAAGTCATTTAAGTTTGTTTTGCTACAAGCTTTCAAATACATAGTAACCTAATCCTTCAACCATGAGATCATGTTAATCACCATCACCGGATGAGTGATTTGATGACACCAAACACCACTTCTGTAACTAGGTGGTCATAAAGGTGGCATTACGTATTCTGAAAGTATGTGTTGAAGCACATGGATCAAGAGTGGGATTTGTCCATCCATATGACAAATAGATATACTCTGGGCCCTCTCGGTGGAGTGTCATCCAATTGGCTTGGAAGCATGTGACTAGGTCACAAGGGATGTCACATCACAGTACGAGTAAAGAGTACTTATCGGTAACGAGGTTGAACTAGGTATAGAGATGCCGACGATCGAACCTCGGATAAGTAAAGTATCGCGTGACAAAGGGAATCAGTATCATATGTTAATGGTTCATTCGATCACGAAGTCATCGTTGAATATGTGGGATCCACTACGGATCTCCAGATTCCGTTATTGGTTATTGATCGGAGAGGTGTCTCGATCATGTCTGCATACTTCGCGAACCGTAGGGTGACACACTTAAGGAATCAATGTTGTTTAAGTAGATATGGAATATGAGTTGGAGACTAAATGTTGTTCGGAGTCTCGGATTGGATCCAGGACATCATGAGGATATCTGGAATGGTCCGGAGAATATGATTCATATAAGGAAAGTGGTTTTCCAGGGTTCAGAAAAGTTTTGGTGTTTTGACCGGAAACTTCTAGAATGTTTTAGAGGGACCACCAGTGGTTGCACCACCCCGGGAGGGGGTCGCTTGGGTTGTGGCATGCCCTAGGGGCCAGTGTTACTAAACCCTAAAGGGGCAGCCGCCCAACACTAGTAAAAGTGCCAAACCCTAGTTTGAATAGTCAAATCCTAGTTTGAGAAGTCACACTCTAGTTTTGGTAAGAGGGAAGACTTGGAGGGAAAGTTCCCAACTCTTCCCCTTGGTGGCCGAGTTGGGAGGGACTCGGCTAGGGCTGGGAACCCCTTGGCCGCTAGCCCCCCACCTATATAAGGAGGGGTGAGGGCGTACCCCCTTGCATCCTTGTCCCTAGCGCCAAAACCCTAGCCGTCACACCCCTCTCTCTTCTGCACTATCCTGCTCCAGCTTAGGCGAAGCCCTGCAGAAATATCTCCTCCACCACCACCACAACATCGTGTTTTTGGGATTCCGAGGGGATCTACTACCTCTACTTCCCGCTAGAGTAGGGAGAGGAAGGTCTTCATCGACTTCGTACGTGTAACCGAGTGTGGAAGCGCTGCCAGAACGCGGCGCCGGAAGGATCGTCTACGTGATGTTGAGATCGACTACATCAACCACGCGATCTAATCTTGTTAACACTTTGGATCTATGATGGTTAGTTCTCCACAATCTCGTTGCACCGATCTCGTCGATAAGATCTTGGCTTCGCCATAGATTAGATCTTGGTTTTGTGTGTTTTTGCGATAGAATTTTTTTATTTTCCATGCAACGAACCCTACAGTGGTATCAGAGTCGAATCTATGCATAGATCTGTTGCACGAGTAGAACACAATGGTTTTGTGGGCGTTGATGCTTTTGTTGTCGCTTGCTTTTTGTGTACTTTGCATCTTGCAGGATGGTGGGATGAAGTGGTCCGGGCTAACCTTACATGTCGTCACACATGAGACTTGCTCCACGCTCAACGTGCAACTTGCATTCCACAAGTGGCTTTGCGGGTGTTTGTCTCTCCCACCATAGTTAAGATCCAACTTACAATCTTCACTTGACAACACTTGTATCCACTTTTTGGTTCTTGTTCGTAGGTAAGAACGGTTCTTATTTGAAAGCCCCAAGCTACGTAAAACATGCAAAGAAAATTAGAGGCGTCTAACTTGTTTTTGCAAGGGAATGTGATGTGATATGGCCATGATGTGATTGTGATTACATATGATGTATGAGATGATCCTTATTGTAATATGGCAACCAGCAGGAGCCTAATGGTTGTCTTTAAATTTGTTAAGACATGTGTGTCTATTCATCATGTAATATCTTTATTCCAAGTAATTGTAATAGTTGTTGTTGGTGATGGACAACCATGAAGCGACGCCACGGACCTTGACGCTACGCTGGTGGAGATCATGTCTGTGCTTTGGAGATGGATATCAAAGGCATAAGGAGAAAGTCCATATCATATCACATATTATGAATTGCATGTGATGTTAATCCTTTTTATGCATCTTGTATTGCTTAGATTGCGATGGTAGCATTATAAGATGATCCCTCTCACTAAATATCAAGTAATAAAGTGTTCGTCCTTAGTAGGAAGCGTTGCTAAGACTCGTCGTTTCGAAGCATCACATGATGACCGGGTGTTATAGATTCTATGTGTGCATACGACCGATGCAAGCCAGATTTGCACATATGGATACTAAGGTTAACCTTGACGAGCCTAGCATGTACAGACATGGTCTCGGAACACGGAATACCGAAAGGTAAAGCATGAGTCATATGGATAATATGATGATGTTGATTGTTCGCCTTTGAAAGTACATCTTCTCTCATCATGATTGGACTTGGTGTAGTGGATTTGGTTCGTGTAATCACCAAAACGACTCGAAGGATGTTGTTTTGAGTAGGATTTCAAAAGTAATATGATTAAGTTTGAACACAATTTATCATAAATTAAATCAAAGTGAATTTGCATAATTGTTGTAGTCATTGGCATCTGTTCACCACCTTACGCTTAGTTTTAATTGAGATAATAGAACTATAGAATTCTAGATAGTTACTTTATGAACTGGTATCGTATTGTTTTGAGTGTCAATCTAAAGTTTTAAAGTACTATTGCAAACTTTCAGAAAACTCCATTTACTCCGTGAAGTTTAATAATTAGTATTAAATCAAGAGTAACGATTCCAGTGTTAGTATCTAAGTATCATGTTTGCCTCCATGATCCTTGATATTCAAAAGGTTGATTTAGTATCAAGGTTATCTAGGATCTGAAAGAAATGTTTCAGAAACCATCATGTGTGGAAGATATTGCGATATCTGAAACAATGTTTTGGTTGCAAAATGATAGAGTATAATATAGCAAAATTTATGTTCTCATATTTGATGAGAATTTGCAAAGGTTGGGTACGCTAGTCGCCCTAATCCTCCAAAAGGTTTTGGAGAGCAACATTATACTCGCGATTCGCCGTTATAATCATAGTAGCTTGATCATGAAAATTTTCATGATAAGGATGAATAAAAGATGTAGGTAAAATGTTTACTAAGCTAAAATATTACTAAAGAATGAAATTCGAAATAACACCAAACATTTGATGATGGTGATCTACTTCAAAGTGAAAGTCCAAAGACATTAGTATTTGACTATACACGCTTTGGGATATCTGTCATGTGTATGGCACCACTATTGATGTTGATAGATTCTTTTAAAAGTAAAAGGAAATGTTGAAAGAGAATCTCAGAATTATTTGGCAGAAAAGAAATAGACTGGAATTGTCCAGCATAGGTATATAGATGATATACATGTTATGGCTATATTCTTTGCTTGTTAAACAATGTGGTTCTTGGGTATTGGATACGAATTTATTGGTGTGGATTTTCATACAGAACAACACAATTTATGAACTACAATGGCCTAACTAACTAGCAAGAGAATATGTCAAAAACAAATAAAGTGTTGTTGTGTTTCTCATTGACATCAAAGCTTGCCTTCAGGATTTGTTGTAATAATTGTTATTTTTTTATCAGGTATTATGAGAACAAAGGTTGTTCAAATAATTTCCATATTCCATAATAGATGGATGATATAAGTCTAGTTGAAGAAATCACATCCATAAAACTAAATGCTAAAAATGTCGCAAGACAAATGATTGAAAGATCACTTAAGAAGTGACATCGCCGTTAAATTATATTGGAAAGAAAACATGAAGAAACTCCATGTTGATGGTATTTAGGAGTCTTTTTATTTTGATCAAATGAAACTTGTGAGACTTTCCTAGAGATAATTGAAACTTCGTTCAAAGGCCAAAGAAGAACGAACGATTAACTTATTGGAGTTTGTACATATTGATGTATGTAGTCCATTATGTGAAGTCATGAGTGATGGATTTCAATTTCATATGCTTTCTCCGAAATTATGAGTGAATATATGTGTATATTTACTTAATGAGGAAGAAGTCTGAAAATTTTGAAAAATGTTCAAAGACTTTCAAGATAAAGTAGAAAATCATTGTAACAAGAAAATAAAGAGTTTATGATTGGATCATAAAGGAAGATATTTGAGTTACAAGTTTAGAAAAAAAAACTTAAGATTTGAGGAATCGTTCCATGGATTTTCATTTCCCGAAACACCATAGGAGTATGGAGTGATATATGTAATGAAACCTTGTTTGACATGGTAAGATCAAAGGTGTCATTTATGAAACTTCCATTATATTTTAAAATATTAAATCTTTAGAGACTACCGCTTTTTCACTGAAAAGAGTTCCATCGTGATCCGTTGAAATGACACCATATAAGTTACGGATTGGGATAAAACCAAAGTTGTCCTTTCATAAATATTGGTATGCTAGGCATAAGTAAAAAATTTACAACCAAAGTCGGATGAGCATGACTTTGTAGGTTATTTCGAATAACCCTTGGGTATTCCTCCATAACACCGAAGACAAAAGTGTTTGTCTCTTAGAATGTCAAGTTTTATTTGGAAGGATTTTTTCGTGAAAAGTTAAGTGGGAGGACAATAGAACTTAGATAAGGTTAATGAACCTTAGATGTATGTGCTGAGTTGCGTAGCTGGAAAGTGTCCTGGAGGCAGCAATAGTTCTCATGGGTCACGTGTCTCAAAGGTTATGTTCACGGAGGTCTAAGTTCCTATTGAACCGAGTAGGTCAGGTAAACAATCAAATACTAAGATTTGAGAGTAAATAATTATTGTTTGACAATGATGAACCGATTGCATGCAAAGAAGCAATGATGGGCCCTGACTCCGTCAAATGGCTTGAAGCCATAAAATCCATGATAGTTCCATACACGAGAAATCAAGTTTTTGAACTTGGAAGACCCTCCAGAAAGGTGTAAAACCTATTGGTCGTATTTGGATCTATAAGTAGACATGGATGTTTCACATCTATGAAATTGTCGACATGTCGGTAAATAGTTTACGACAACATTCAAGAAGTTGACTATGACAAGATTTGATCTTTCATAGCGATATTTAGTCTGGACGGATTAATGTAGCAACCACTACATATAATTTTGCTATATGGTAGTTGAAACAAACAAAACAGAGTTCTTCAAATAGAATGGTTACCTAGGACGTGTACATGACACGATCCAAAGGGTTTTGTTAATTCAAAGGATGTTAAAAGGGCATTCAAACTTCAATGGTTGAAGTAAGCATCGCGGAGTTAGAATCTTTACCGTGATGAAACTGTTAAAAGGTTTAATTTCATCAGAGACGATGAAGATGCTTGCATTTGCAAAAAATTAAATGGGAGTGATGAGACATATTTCTAATACATTATGTGGAATACATATTGTTGATTGGAAATAATGTATCTTTTATTGACACAAGTTAAGAATTTCATCTCGATGAAAGACTTAGGCAAAATCTGAATATTTGGCATCAATGTCTATATGGATAGATTGAGACACTAATATGGTTGTGCCAAATGTACATAGATGAGATATTGAATGAGTTTAATATGGAAATGACAAGAAAGGTTCTTGCCACACAGAAAGGATTGAATCAAGATTCAGGTGTTTTGACACTTAGTAAGTGAAACAAGATTCAAGTGCTTTGACACTTGGTGAGTGAAATCACAAGAATATTTTGATTAATCATATTGTGATATGTACACATCCAGATATGTCCTATGCTCTAAATGTTATGGGCATATACCAGAATGATTCATAAGATGATCATTGGACGATAGTAAGTATATTCTTATGATCTTTGGAAGAACTAAGAATATGTTATTTATGTAGAGGTGACAAATAGATAGATAGTTCATTGTAAAGTGTTACATTGATACTAGTTTTGTCACAAAATACATATTAAGTTTATCTCAATTTAAACTAAGGGTGGAACAATGTGATGGAAAGGTGATTCCGTAACGGATTTGGATGAGTTCCAAAGTTAATACAATGTGACACATACTACAACAAAAGGCTAGGTATATGACTGTTATTGTAGCAGCAAAAGTGGGCATTTGTGTCAAGTAGTTTGTTATAAAACTAGGTGTGGTTCACAACAGGCTAGTACTAGGAAGATATATTGTACGACAATTGTATCGACAAGATTTAACCCCCAAAGGAACTAAAGGTCTCACCAAAGGACCAAATGTATATAATTCCATCTCATTGGAGAATGAGTGATGCGTAGAGACGCAAAAGAATGCAAATACACACGGACCTAAAAGTGTCGGGTCCGGGGATTATGTTTGCCACTAGCAATCGTGTATATACAACACCAGAAAGCCATAGGTGTTGAATGCACAAGTTTTTTCAAACTAGATTATTGACTCTAGTGCAAGTGGGAGACTGTTGGGGATATGCCCAAGAGGCAATAATAAAGTAGTTATTATCATATCTTCATGTTTGTGATAAATGTTTACATCCCATGCTATAATTGTATTAACCGTAAATATTAATACTTGTGTGTTTTGTAAACATAAAAGAGTCCCTAGTAAGCCTCTTATTAAACTAGCTTGTTGATTAATAGCTGATCATGGTTTCCTAATCATGGACATTGGATGTTATTAATAACAAGGTAATATAATTAGGAGAATGATGTGATGGACACACACCCATAGTAAGCATAGCATAAGATCAAGTCTTAAGTTCATTTTGCTACAAGCTTTCAAATACATAGTAACCTAATCCTTTGACCATGATATCATGTTAATCACCATCACCGGATGAGTGCTTTGATGACATCAAACGCCACTTCCATAACTAGGTGGTCATAAAGGTGGCATTGGGTATTCTGAAAGTATGCGTTGAAGCGCATCGATAAAGAGTGGGATTTGTACATCCATATGACGGATAGATATACTCTGGGCCCTCTCGGTGGAGTGTCATCCAATTGGCTTGCAAGCATGTGACTAGGTCACAAGGGATGTCACATCACAGTACGATTAAAGAGTACTTATCGGTAACAAGGTTGAACTAGGTATAGAGATACCGATGATTGAACCCCGGATAAGTAAAGTATCGCATGACAAAGGGAATTGGTATCGTATGTTAATGGTTCATTCAACCATGAAGTCATCATTGATGTGGGATCCACTATGGATCTCTAGATCCCACTATTGGTTATTGATCGGAGAGGTGTCTCGATCATGTCTGCATAGTTTGCGAACCGTAGGGTGACACACTTAAGGAATTGATGTTGCTTAAGTATATATGGAATATGAGTTGGAGACCGAATGTTGTTCGGAGTCTCAGATTGGATCCAAGACATCACAAGGAGATCTGGAATGGTCCGGAGAATAAGATTCATATAAGGAAAGTGGTTTTCCGGGGTTCATAAAAGTTTCGGTGTTCTGACCGGAAACTTCTAGAATGTTCTAGAGGGACTACTAGTGGTTCCACCACCCCGGGAGGGGGTCACTTGGGATCTAGCATGCCCTAGGGGCCAGCCTCGCCAAACCCTAAAGGGCCAGTCGAACAACACTAGTAAAAGGGGCAAACCCTAGTTTGAATAGTCAAATCCTAGTTTGAAAAGTCAATCTCTAGTTTTGGTAAGAGGAAAGACTTGGAGGGAAAGTTCCCAACTCTTTCCCTTGGTGGCCGAGTTGGGGGGGCTCGTCTAGGGTTGGGAACCCCTTGGCCGCCGGCCCCCCACCTATATAAGGAGGGGTGGGGGCGCACCCCCTTGAACCCTTGTCCTTGGCACCTAAACCCTAGCCTCTCTTCTGAACCGTCCTGCTCCAGCTTAGGCGAAGTCCTACAGAAATCTCTCCTCCACCACCACCACACCGACATGTTGTTGGGATTTCGAGGGGATCTACTACCTCTGATGCCCGCTGGAGTAGGGAGAGGAAGGTCTTCATCGACTCCGTATGTGTGACCGAGTGTGGAAGCGCCGCCGGACGCGGCGCCAGAAGGATCGTCTACATGATCTTGAGATCGACAAGTGATCGACTACATCAACCATGAGATCTAATCTCGTTAACACTTTGGATCTACGAGGGTTAGTTCTCTACAATCTCGTTGCACCAATCTCGTAGATTAGATCTTGGCTTCGTCATAGATTAGATCTTGGTTTTATCTGTTCTTGCGATAATTTTTTTGTTTTCCATGCAACGAACCCTACAGTTCTATGCCTCACGGCCCGTCTATACGCATTCTCCTCCTTTAGGAGTGAGCAGCAGCGCAGGATCCTCGCCCTCGACAGAGCTATGGTTGCCTCGGCGGCCCCCTAAGGGACAGACGACGACCCGACAGCGTCAGGTATTTTCCCAATATATCATGCTCGTGCCCAATTGCAAAAGGTGCAAATTAGGGTTCATGTCAGATATGGGGAGTTAGGGTTAGGATTCTTATAGGAAAATTAGGGATATTTTTCTAATAACTTACAAAAACATAATCCCCACCTTCTAATTGCTCATGAATGACTAGCAGAAGGTCAAAACTAAGTAACTGAGACATAAAATTTCTTCATTAATCTTTACTAGTTAATTAAAATTGATCATTAGCATTTACAGTGACAACTAAAATTAATCTAAGGCTAATCTGAGGCATAAACATCAACTTAATTGCTTAAAAACTGGTCCATGTGACAAACACGAGATCAATAGATCTCAAATGGGTTCTAGTGCTACACATTGTAGGCATTTGATACCATTGTTTGGTATTAAACAACAAGTTCAGCACAAGAATAGCTATCTAGAACACCCAATGAACAAAAATGAAAGGATGTAGATGATCTTTACTGGGGGCTAGAGTCGATGTAGAAGCCATCGATGTCTGCGTGATGCGGGTCTGACCCTTTGTCGGAGTAGAGGATCTGGCAAAGGTGCGGATGCCCTCTGGCCTCTAGCGGCATTTGTAGGGGTTCGTAGCATGGAAAACAAAAATTTCTATCGCATGAACACACACAAGCCAAGATCTATCTACTAGATTGCAGCAACGAGTCGATAGAGTACTAACCCTCGAAGATCCAAAGCGGTTAACGAGAGCAGATTCTCGTGGATGATGTAGTCGTACACTTCCGATCTCAAGATCGCGTAGACGATCCTTCCGGCGCTGCGTTCCGGCAGCGCTTCCGCAGTCGGTCACACGTTCGGTACTCGATGAAGACCTTCCTCTCCCTTGTTCCAGCAGGCAGCGGAGGTTGTAGCACTCTCCTCGTGATTCCGGCAGCACGACGGCGTGGTGTCAGAAGTAGAGGGGAGATCTCGCAGGGCTTCGCCTTAAGCCGGAGCGAGTATGGTGGAGTATGAGAGAGGCCTTGGCGATCTACGGTTTAGAGGGCACCAAGGGGAGGGCTTTGTCGGCGGCTAGGGCTTGGGGAGAGCCCCAACTCGCCGAGTTGGAGGGGAAACCCTAGGCGGCGGATGCACTTGGAGGTGGAGGCGCCAAAGCTAGGGTTTTTGGTGTAGGGAAGAGGGGCACCCCTGCCCCTTATTTTATAGGTGGGAGGGCGCCGGTTGGGAGGAGGGAGTCCTCCCCAAACTCGGCCTCCTTGGCCGGCGGGTGGAGGGAGGAGGACTTCCTCCCCAAGTAGGTTTCCTACTCTCCCTCCACCAAACAAACTTGTCGTTTGACTTTTCAAATTGGCGTTTGACTTTTTCAAACTAGGATTTGAATTATCCCTTTATTTTTCCCAGCCATAATACCTAGTACATGATGCAACCATTCCACATTGTCATGACACATTCATGTACCCTTCCCCTCCGGAGTGCCGGACCTTCCGGAACCTTCTAGAACATTCCTGATGAAAACACCTGAATCATTCCCGAACTCCGAAACAGGACTTTCCTTATATGAATCTTATTCTCCGGACCATTCCGGATCTCCTCGTGATATCCCGGATTCCATCCGAGACTCCGAACAACATTCGGTCTCTTACTCATCATTCCATAACTACTAAACAACATCGAATCCTTAAGTGTGTCTCCCTACGGTTCGTGAATTATGCGGACATGACCGAGACACTTCTCCGATCAATAACCAATAGAGGAATCTGGAAATTCATATGGCTCCCACATATTTCTACGATTACTACATACAATACCAATTTCCCTTTGTCTCACGATAGTTTACTTATCCGAGGTTTTGATCGTCGGTATCTCCGCATACCTAGTTCAACCTCGTTACCGATAAGTACTCTTTTCTCGTTCCCATGGTATGTGATCCCTTGTGAACCAGTCACATGCTTGCAAGCTAATTGGATGACATTCCACCGAGAGGGCCCAGAGTATATCTATCAGTCATATGGATGGACAAATCCCACTCTTGATCCATGTGCCTCAACCCATCCTTTCCGAACACTCAATGCCACCTTTATAGCCACCCAGTTATGGTGTGGTGTTTGATGTCATCAAAGCATCCTTCCAGTGATGGTGATTAACATGATCTCATGGTCGAAGGAATTAGGTTACTATGTATCAGAAAGCTTATAGCAAATGAACTATATTTAAATGACTTGATCTTTATGCTACGCTTAACTATAGGAGTATGTCCATCACATCATTCTCCTAATGATATGACCCTGTTGTTAATAACATCTCTATGTTCATGATCAGGAAACCATGATCATATATTAACCAACAAGCTAGTTTAACAAGAGGATTTACTAGGGACTCTTTTATGTTTACAAATCACACAAGTATTAATGTTTCCGGTTAATACAATTATAGCATGGTATGTAAACATTTATCATAAGAATGAAGATATGATAATAACCACTTTATTATTGCCTCTTGGGCATATCTCCAACAGTCTCTCACTTGCACTAGAGTCAATAATATAGTTTCAAACCTTTGTGTATTCAACACCTATGGCTTTCCGGTGTTGTATGTACACGATTGCTAGTGGTCAACTGATCTCCGGATCTGACACTTCCAGGTCCGTGTGTAATTGCATGTCTTTGCGTCTCTACGCATCACTCATTCTCTAATGAGATGGCTTCGTACAAATTTGGTCCTTTGGTGTGACCTTTAGTTCTTTGGGGTTAAAACATGTTGATAATATTGTCGTACAATATATCTTCATAGTATTATCCCTGCTGTGAACTACACCTAGTTTGATAACAAACTACTTGACACAAATGCCCTCTTTTGTTGCTATAATAGCAGTCATATACTTAGCCTTTTGTTGTAGTATCTATCACAATGTCTTAACTTTGGAACTCATCCAAATCCATTATGGAACTTACTTTCCATTATATTGTGCCACCCTTGGTTTAGATTGAGATAAACTTAATTTGTACTTTGTGACAAAACTAGTATCAATGTAGTACTTTTACAATGAACTAACCATCTATTTGTCACTTCCAAAATAATATATTCTTAGTTCTTCCAAAAGATCATAAGATTATCCTTACTATCGTCCAATGATCATCTTATGAATCATTCTGGTATATACTCACAACATTTAGAGCATAGGACATATCTGGATTTGTACATATCACAGTATGATTGATATAAATACTATTTGTGATTTCATACATCAAGTATCAATCTATCTTGAATCTTTGTTTCATTTACCAAGTGTCAATACACTTGAATATATCATCAATATTGAACTGATTCAATCCTTTCTGTGCAACAAGAACCTTTCTTGTAGTTTTGATACTGAACTCATTCAATATATCATCTATGTACTTTCGACACAACCATATTAGCGTCTATTGATGCCAAATATTTGGGTTTTGCCTAAGTCTTCCATCAGGATGAAATTTTTAATATGTGTTAATAAAAGATACATCATTTCCAATCAACAATATGTCTTCCACATAATGTATTATAAACATGTCTTAGCGCTCCCACTTAATTTCTTGCAAATGCAAGCATCTTCATTGTCTCCGACAAATTTAAACTCCTTTAACAATTTCATCATAGTGAAGATTCCAACTCCGCAATGCTTACTTCAACCATTGAAGTTTGCATATGCTTTTAGCATCCTTTGAATTAACAAAAACCTATGGACCGTGTTATGCACATGTCCTAGGTAACAATTCTATTAGAAGAACTTGTTTTGTTTATTCAACTACCACATAACAAAATTATATGTAGTGGTTGCTACATTAATCCGTCTAGACTAAATATCGCTATGAAAGATCAAATCTTGTCATAGTCAACCTTTGAACATTGTTGTGAACTCTTTCCCAATATGTCGACTATTTCATAGATGTGAAACATCCATGTCTATTTCTTTATAAATCCAAACACAACTGTAAGGTCTTACACCTTTCTCGAGGGTCCTTCAAGGTCAAAGCTTGATTTCTCGTCTATGGAACTATCACGGATTTTATGGCTTCAAGACATTTTACGGAGTCAAGGGCCCATCATCGCTTCTTTGCATGTAGTCCGTTCATTATTCTCAAATAATGATTCAACCCTCAAATATTGATATTTGATTGTTTACCCGACCTACTTGGTTCAATAGAAACTTTGACCTTTGTAACCACAACCTTTGAGGCACGAGATCCATGAGCATTGTTGCTGCCTCCGGAACACTTTTCGGTGCTGCGCAACTTTGCACATATAGCTAAGGTTCTTTTAACCTTATCAAAGTTCTATTGTCCTCCCACTTATCGTTTCACAAAAAATTTCTTCTCAAAGAAACTTGACGTTCTAAGTGACAAACACTTTTGTCTTCGATGTTATGGAGGAATACTTAACAGTTATTCGAAATAACATACAAACACAGGTTCATCCGACTTTGGTTGCAAACATCTTTCTTATACATAGCATACCAATGTTTAAGAAAGGACAACTTGGGTTTTATCCCAAACCATAACTTTATATGGTGTCATTTCAGCGGATTATGATGGAGCTCTTTTCAGTGGAAAAACGGTAGCCTCTAAAGCTTTTAATCTTTAAAATATAATGGCAATTTTATGAATTACACCTTTGATCTTACCATGTCAAACAAGGTTTTAATTACATATCTCGAACGCTCCATACTCTTATGGTGTTTCGAGAAATGCAAATCCACGGAACGATTCCTTAAATCTTAGGTATTATGCTAAACTTGTAACTCAAATATCTTCCTTTATGATCTTATCATAAACTATTTATATTCTTCTTACAATGATTTTGCACTTCATCTTGAAAGTCTTTGAACTTTTCAAATGTTACATACTTCATCCTTATTAAGTAAATATTCATATATTCACTCAAATTTTCGGAGAGAGCATAGGAAGTTGAAATCCATCGCTCTTGACTACACATAATGGACTTTATACAACAATATGTACAAGTTGCAATAAGCTAGTCATTCGTTCCCTTTCAGCCTATGAACGAAGATTTAATTATCTCTACGAAAGTTTCACAAGCGGCATTTGATCAAAATTCAAAAGACTCCAAAATTCCATCCACATGGAGTTTCTTCATGTTTTCTTTCCAATATAATTTAAACGACGATGTCACTTCCTAAGTGATCTTTCAATAAATTTGTCTTTCGACATTTTTAGCACTAGTTTTATGGATGTGATTCTCCAACGAGATTTGTAGATCATCCATCTTTTATGGATTATGGCAATTATTTGAACAACCCTTTTGTTCTCATAATACCTGATAAAACAAATCTTGAAGGCAAGCTTTGATGTTTAACGAGCAACACAATAACCCTTTATTTATTCTCGATGAACATCATCACATATTCTTTTGCTAGTTACTTAGGCCATTGTAGTTCATGAATTCTGTTGTTTTATATGACGATTCATACCAACAAATTCAGTATCCAATACTTAAGAACCACATTATTTAACAAGCAAATAATATAGCCATAATACGTATATCCTTTATATACTTAAACTGAACAATTCTAGTCTTTTCTTTTCTGCCATATATTTATGAGATTCTCTTTTAGTATTTCCTTTTTTTCTGTTTGAAAGAATCTATCAACATCAATAGTGGATCCATATACATGACACATAGTCCAAATCGTGTATAGTTAAATACCAATGTCTTTGGACTTGCACTTTGAAGTAGATTACCATCATTAAATGTTTGGTGTTCTTTCAAATTCCTTTCTTTAGTGATCTCTTGGTGTAGTAAACATTTTACCTACATCAGATATTCACCCTTATCATGGAATTATCCATGATCAAGCTACTTTTAGCTTATAACGGTGAATCGCGAGTATAATGTTGCTCTCCAAAACCTTTTGGAGAATTAAGACGACCAGCGTCTCCAACCTTTTGCAAATTCTCATCAAATATGAGAACATGACTTTTGCCATATTATACTCTATCATGTTACAACCAAAACTTCGTTTCAGATATCACAATATCTTCTACACATCATGGTTTCTGAAACAACTCTTTCAACTCCTAGATTACCTTGATATTGAAACTATCTTTCGAATATCAAGAATCATGGAGACAAACATGATACTTATACACTAACACTGGAATTGTCACTCTTGTGTTAATACCAATTATTAAACTTCATGGAGTAACCGTAACTTACTGAAAGTTTGCAATAGGACTTTCCAACTTTAGATTAACACTTCAAAACAATACGATACCAGTTCGTAAAGTAACTAACCAGAATTCTATAGTTCTATCATCTCAATTATAACTAAGCACAAGGTGGTAAACGGATGCCAATGACTACAACAACTATGCAAATTCATTTTGATTTAATTTATGATAAATAGTGTTCAACTTCTAACAATGTTGTTGAACTCCCACTCAAAACAATATCCCTCACATTGTTTTAGTGATCACACAAACCAAATCCACCACATCAAAACCGATCATCACGAGAGTTGATGTAGCTTCAATGGCGAACAATCAACATGTTCATCATATCTACTATATAACTCATGCTTTACCTTTCGGTGATCCGTGTTCCGAGACCATGTCTGTACATGCCAGGCTCGTCAAGATCAAACCTTAGCTTCCGCATGAGCAAATTTGGCTTGCTCACGTTGTATACACTCGCAGAATCTAACACACCCGATCATCACGTGATGCTTCGAAACAACGAGCTTTAGCAACGGTGCTTACTAAGGATGAACACTTTAAAACTTGAAATTGTGTGCTTGAGGGATCATCTTATAATGCTACCATCGTGAACTAAGCAATACAAGATGCATAAAAGGATTAACATCACATGCAATTCATAATATGTGATATGATATGGCCTTTCTTCTTGTGCTTCCGATCTCCATCTTCAAGCACGAACATGATCTCCATCATCACCGGTGTGGCGTCAAGGTCAATGGCGCCGCTCCATGGTTGTCATCCACCAGCATCAACTATTACAACTACTTTGAATAATAGACATGTGGGTCTTAACGGAATTAAAATACAACCATATGGCTCCTGCCGGTTGCCAACTTACAATAAGGAACATTGCATACATCATACATAATCACAATCATGGTCATATCACATCACAGCACACCCTTGCAAAACAAAGTTAGATGCCTCTAATTTTCTTTGCATGTTTTACGTGGTTTGGGGCTTTCAATAAGTGTCGTTCTAACTTACGAACAAGAACCACAACATTGATACTAGTATTGTCAATCACCCGTTGTAAATTGAATCTTAACTATGTTGGGAGAAACAGACACCCGCAAAGCCACTTATGCAATACAAGTTGCATGTCAAGCGTGGAGCAAGTCTCATGAACGTTGTCATGTAAGGTTAGCCCGGGCCGCTTCATCCCACCATCCCGCAAGATGCAAAGTACATAAGAAGCAATCGACAACAAGAACATCAATGCCCACAATGACCATTGTGTTCTACTCGTGCAACAGATCTACATATAGACACGGCTCTGATACCACTGTAGGGGTTCGTAGCATGGAAAACAAAATTTTCTATCGCATGAACACACACAAGCCAAGATCTATCTACTAGATTGCAGCAACGAGTCGATAGAATACTAACCCTCGAAGATCGAAAGCGGTTAACGAGAGCAGATTCTCGTGGATGATGTAGTCGTACACTTCCGATCTCAAGATCGCGTAGACGATCCTTCCGGCGCTGCGTTCCGGCAGCGCTTCCGCAGTCGGTCACACGTTCAGTACTCGATGAAGACCTTCCTCTCCCTTGTTCCAGCAGGCAGCGGAGGTTGTAGCACTCTCCTCGTGATTCCGGCAGCACGACGGCGTGGTGTCGGAAGTAGAGGGGAGATCTCGCAGGGCTTCGCCTTAAGCCGGAGCGAGTATGGTGGAGTATGAGAGAGGCCTTGGAAATCTACGGTTTAGAGGGCACCAAGGGGAGGGCTTGGTCGACGGCTAGGGCTTGGGGAGATCCCCAACTCGCCGAGTTGGAGGGGAAACCCTAGGCGGCGGCGGATGCACTTGGAGGTGGAGGCGCCAAAGCTAGGGTTTTTGGTGTAGGGAAGAGGGGCACCCCTGCCCCTTCTTTTATAGGTGGGAGGGCGCCGGTTGGGAGGAGGGAGTCCTCCCCAAACTCGGCCTCCTTGGCCGGTGGGTGGAGGGAGGAGGACTTCCTCCCCAAGTAGGTTTCCTACTCTCCCTCCACCAAACAAACTTGCCGTTTGACTTTTCAAATTGGCGTTTGACTTTTTCAAACTAGGATTTGAATTATCCCTTTATTTTTCCCAGCCATAATACCTAGTACATGATGCAACCATTCCACATTGTCATGACACATTCATGTACCCTTCCCCTCCGGAGTGTCGGACCTTCCGGAACCTTCTAGAACATTCCTGATGAAAACACCGGAATCATTCCCGAACTCCGAAACAGGACTTTCCTTATATGAATCTTATTCTCCGGACCATTCCGGATCTCCTCGTGATATCCCGAATTCCATCCGAGACTCCGAACAACATTCGGTCTCTTACTCATCATTCTATAACTACTAAACAACATCGAATCCTTAAGTGTGTCTCCCTACGGTTCGTGAATTATGCGGACATGACCGAGACACTTCTCCGATCAATAATCAATAGAGGAATCTGGAAATTCATATGGCTCCCACATATTTCTACGATTACTTTGCGATCGAATGAACCACTTACATACGATGCCAATTTCCCTTTGTATCACGATAGTTTACTTATCCGAGGTTTTGATCGTTGGTATCTCTGCATACCTAGTTCAACCTCGTTACCAATAAGTACTCTTTTCTCGTTCCCATGGTATGTGATCCCTTGTGAACCAGTCACATGCTTGCAAGCTAATTGGATGACATTCCACCGAGAGGGCCTAGAGTATATCTATCCGTCATATGGATGGACAAATCCCACTCTTGATCCATGTGCCTCAACCCATCCTTTCCGAACACTCAATGTCACCTTTATAGCCACCCAGTTACGGTGTGGTGTTTGATTTCATCAAAGCATACTTCCAGTGATGGTGATTAACATGATCTCATGGTCGAAGGAAATAGGTTACTATGTATCAGAAAGCTTATAGCAAATGAACTATATTTAAATGACTTGATCTTTATGCTACGCTTAACTATAGGAGTATGTCCATCACATCATTCTCCTAATGATATGACCCTATTGTTAATAACATCTCTATGTTCATGATCAGGAAACCATGATCATATATTAACCAACAAGCTAGTTTAACAAGAGGCTTTACTAGGGACTCTTTTATGTTTACAAATCACACAAGTATTAATGTTTCCGGTTAATACAATTATAGCATGGTATGTAAACATTTATCATAAGAATGAAGATATGATAATAACCACTTTATTATTGCCTCTTGGGCATATGTCCAATAGCATTGCCCTGGCACCGATGGCGTGTAGGCTGGCTAAAATATTGTTGGTTTTCTAGGCCTCTCTTTTACTTATTTTTTCAAAATGGACATTCTACCCAAGGCCTCTGCATCAAAATGATGCACACAACCCCCCTCTTCTTATTTTATTAATCAACCATAGAAGCTTTACAAGATGATACAAAGAAAACTAGCTGAAGCCACCAACATGGTGATATCGGATCACCCACAAACTCGATGAAGGGGTTGGTCAATGCCGAGGCCGTATGCCCTGACTGTGCACCAACGCACATTATCAAACCGTCGAGCCAGTTCGGCAGACTCTCAGCGCGAGTCGTATGCGCACGCTACAATAGCATTCGCCGCCACCATCTTCCATGAACCCATATTCAGGACTAGGATCACTGTATAGATCATGCAAAGCCTCTTGTCGGTGCCACCACGACGCCAGACAATGCCACCTTCCTGGGCGAGTCCATCACGCCATGTCCATCACCGAGACCCCGTCGCTCCATGCCGCCGAGACCCGCCTCCATCGATGCGAGAGAAGGAAAGTCGTCCCACCTCCTGCCTCTTCCATCCGACGCCGCTCCACAAATGATGCCCCCAAGAGGGATCGCAACACCGCAGCCCCCCTATCATTTGATCCGGTGATCTTAGGGTTTCCCTTGGAGAGGCACGAGTGGGTAGACGATGATTACATGAAAATTCCTTCAACAAGGTTACGACGCAAAACTGCCGCCATCACCCACCTTGACTGGTCTCGTAGCCCGGTTTTCACCGGCAAACACACCGCCCCAACTCGCTGTCAGGGCTAAGATGTGGTATGCACCACACCCAGCCACAAACTGGCCGACCATCTCCAGCGAATAAGACTACCGCCACCACCATGCCTAGAGTTGTTGCCTCGGATGCCCTCAGTCATTCTAAAGTACCCTAGGGAGTCCGTCCACGTCGTCGGCTGGCAACAACAGTTGCGCACATGCCATGTCCGATCTAGGCCCAACGGGCCCATATCTGGCGCGGATCCTCGCTGCCCCTACTAGCCTCGCTGCCGACCGTTGAGGATGTCTTGGTCGCTGACACCCGCACCACCGTCATTGGAGAGGGAGAGGAGGAGCCGTCGCCACCTCTACCAGTTGTCGGCAAGAGGGAAGCTGCGCCCGCGGGCCTTTGCCTGGCGACGCCTATGGCGGCTACGGCGCTAGGTGGAGCAAGGAGGGGCACCACGGGGGCTGCGGCGGCACCGCCTCGGGGGTTGTAGCCTAGGGAGTCCGACAGACTCTCAGCGCGAGTCGTATGCGCACGCTACAATAGCATTCGCCGCCACCATCTTACATGAACCCATATTCAGGACTAGGATCACTATATAGATCATGCAAAGCCTCATGTCAGCGCCACCACGACGCCAGACAATGCCACCTTCCTGCGCGAGTCCATCACGCCATGTCCATCGCCGAGACCCCGCCGCTCCATGCCGCCGAGACCCGCCTCCGTTGACGTGAGAGAAGGAAAGCCGTCCCACCTCCTGCCTCTTCCATCCGGCGCCGCTCCACAAACAATGCCCCCAAGAGGGATCGCGACACCGCAACGCCCCCATCGTTTGATCCGGTGATCTTAGGGTTTCCCTTGGAGAGGCACGAGTGAGTAGACGATGATTACAAGACAATGCCTTCAATAAGGTTACAACGTGAAACCGCCGCCATCACCCGCCTTGACTGGTGTTGTAGCCCGGTTTTCACCAGCAAACACACCGCCCCAACTCGCTGTCAGGGCTGAGATGTGGTATGCACCACACCTAGCCACAAACTGGCTGGCCATCTCCGGCGAATAAGACGACCGCCACCACCATGCCCAGAGCTGCTGCCTCGGATGCCCTCAATCATGCGAAAGTAGCCTAGGGAGTCCATCCACGTCGTCGACGGGCAATAGCAGTTGCGCACATGCCATGGCCGATCTAGGCCCAACGGGCCCAGATCTGGCCCGGATCCTCGCCGCCCCTACCAGCCTCGCTGCCGGCAGTTGAGGATGTCCTGGTCGCTGACACCCACACCACCGTCGTTGGAGAGGGCGGGGAGGAGCCGTCGTCACCTCTACCAGCTGTCGGCCAGAGGGAAGCCGCGCCCGCGGGCCTTTGCCTGGCGACGCCTATGGCGGCTACGGCGCCAAGGGAAGCGAGGAGGGTCTGGAGTCGACGAGGAGGCGCACCACGGGGGCGGCGGCGGCACCGCCTCGAGGGTGGTAGCCCAGGGAGTCCGTCCACGTCGTCGAGGGCCTCTCTTTTACTCCCTGCGTTTTAAAATATAAGATGTTTTAGGATTGTGAAGAAAATGTATCTAGACTATTTTTAGTGTGTAGGTTCATAAAGATTCACTCCAAACCTATACACTAAAATTAGTCTAGATATATTTTCTTCACAAAGCTAAAACATCTTATATTATGAAATAGAGGGAGTACTTAACGTTACATACCTTTTGAGTTTTGACTATGCCTTTCGTGTTAAAACCTGTTTATTATAGCTCGCGCATACTCTCTCTATCCTAAATTACTGTGTGTTTTAAGTTTAGTCAAAGTCAAACATATTAAAACTTGTCCAAATATATTTTACAAAATACCAACATTAATTTATAAAATCTATTACATACAATGTTTATAGTGAGTCTAATTATATTTATTTCATATTTTAAATGTTGATATTTTTTCATATATATATATAGTCAAAGTTTATAAAGTTTGACTTTAATAAAATCTAAAACGTAGATTGAGACGGAGAGAGTATTTATCATTGTGTTGACGAAACGGGTTACTTGGACTAGTGGTAGAGGCTACAGAGCTGAGGAAGCAAAGAACGGAAAACATGATAGGCTATCTTTTTTTAATGTTCAATTATCGTCTTAAGTAATTGAAAGGGTAAAAGGGACCAGACGAAATTAAGAAATTCAAATGCACAGGATAAAAATAATGCACTGGATGGGAAAAAAAGAGATATAATATGATTATAACAGAGTTATGTACTGGAACTCTAAGCATAAGTACGGATTTAACCCAAGCTTTTCTCTCACAGTCAAAAGGTCCGAGTTCCGGCAATGTAACGCAATGTGCCAGACTGATTCTATTGCCAGGCAGGAAAATCTCACATCCTCCATCTGGTGCCCAGCATTTATTTCTTTACCGTGTTTATCTTTGGTGTTTAGCCTACCCGGTAGCGGTAGGCGGTAAGCTAACCACAGGAAGACGTCGAATTTAGGTCCGGATACCGAAAATCGGTTCAGTCGCGTATCCAGAAACCTCTTTTCGTCTGGATTGGGCCAACTTTGGTCTGGACTTTCCAGGCTATACCCAGGATCCCGAGTTCGCCTTGGGAACGGCGAACAAAACGAATTGGCCGAGTGGACCAGCCTGTCAGCGACAGAAGCCGAGTCTTCGTCATCCTTTCCGTCGTTTCCCTTTTCCCGCCCTCGCCGCTACACCCCTCCCGCCCTCGCCGCCGACCTCGGCCTATAAAAGGCGTACATCTCGTCGTCTTCCTTCACACTCTCTCACACCGTTCCCAACTCCGGTAAACTTCAGACGCTCGCACCTTTCTACCCCTCAACTCCACTGAAAAGCCATAGCCGAGAGATTTCCCGGCGACATCGCGGCGGCGAACGGCCAACGCACGCTGCAGACGTGGGAAGCCCGGCTGCTCCACGACGCGGGCTATACGGCGCCGCCGGACTGTCGTCTCCCCTTCACCTGGCAACTCAGCGCCGGTGGGATCCCTATTCCGCCGGTGCCAGCCGACGAGGACATCGCCGAAGAGATCCAGGCGGCTATCACCGCCATGCAAGACCAGGATCTCGCCGAGGATCCTGGCAACCTGGTCTTCTGAAGGCAGTTTTTCGCCGACAGGCGCCTCCAGGATCTCGCCCGACACGAGGGACCGTCGGGCTCACCACCGCTGCTGGTGGAGCGTTCCAGGGCAAACTCTCGCCGCCTTCATGGAGCACATCCAGGCCGGCAACCACCCCCGCTCGGCCTATAGAAGCGACAGCCTTTTGCTAGTTAAATTTGATGTAATATGTGCGTCCTTGCCCTAATTAATGAAATCCGTCTATATTTGTCCAAATTTCGCCGTGTTTAACTGAATTTCGCCGAACGTGGGAACTCGGCCTGGAAACGCGAGTGGGAAACTCGGCGTACCTAGGCCGAAAACGAGTTTCGTCCGGCAAAAAAAAGTCCAGATTTCGGCCTGGGTTCGCCCAACGAGTGGGATGCTCTAAGGAGGGTCGGTTTGACCCATATCCGACTGTCGGGTACCTCGATCAGATGCTAGCAAAATGTAGAAGGCAGAGGTGGTGGCCGATGGGTTCCTTGCCGGACGCCGGTGTTGATGAGCTGACGCTGGTCACAGTCGGCCGACCCGGCAGTGGCCACGTTTGGTGGAAGCAGTGAAGCAGGCAGTCGAGCTTGGACATCCACTATGTAGTTCATAAGGCTATCCATAAGCCAAAAAGTAGTCCATAAGACTATCCATATATATAGTGAAGGTTTACTTTAGAAGATTTTCCTTAAGGGTGACCTACAAGCTTATGGGTTGTCCACAAGCAATAAATAATTATTTTACTTTCTCCTCTCTCTTGCTTGTGTGTACTTTTAGAACACATGTGGGTCTCAGCTTATGGTGAACTTTATACATTGTAGCCATTTCCATAAGCTGTGTGGGTCCCATCTTACAGCAAAGGTTCACCTTATACACATGTGATGCCCCAAAATCAGATTCCTTATACATATGTGATGCCCCAAAATCAGATTGGGATCCCATTTCCATGTAGTACCAGCTCTGACCTGGGAGGCCACGGTGCAGTTCGGGTCTGCCAAGTGTAACAGACAACCTTCCCCATGGCATCCAGAAAGCTGTAGGAACCCCGTTTCCAAAAGTGCCGCGTGTTAAGTCCAAGGATTGGGATAACTGACACCCAGAAGGCTGTGTCTGAAGTTTCAGAACTGTTGGGGGTGCGGTGCTAACCAGGAGAAACAGGGACCGGAGCCACCAGATCAGCACCTTATTGTGTGAGTATAGGTTTCGAATACCCATACCCAAGAAGAGTCAGATTACCAAATTCAAATTCAACAGAAATCAACCCCAACTCTTCCATGACATTGCATATAATTTTCTTCTTTCCAAGTCCAAAACCGGGCTTCACACCCCTTTAAGCAGAATAAACAAACTCCAAACGATCCGGCACAAGACCCCTGGAGCAGCACCAATTTAAGCAACACGTTTATATCAGGTCAGGATTCGGACGAGACTACTCCAGGACGCATCCTCTCAGCATTACTCCCCTGGTCGGTCGCGCGTGTCCGTCAGCTCGAGCATCCTGCTGCCCTGCTCTGTCCCTGCCCAAATATAACATCAAAGAACACTTTCACATGGAGTTCTAATTTTGTGTTCATTTGAAAGGAACCTTTGATTTAGCAATTCCACATCAATTTTGAACCACAATCCTGATGAAGTGCTGAAGTAACATGTTACTCACCTAATCCACTCCATCACGTTATAGGCTGCGCGAGCGTAGCCGAAGACCTCACAGAAATTGTTCACGGCAACGGTGAAGACGGCGCTGTACCCATCCTCGTCCTCGTCCTCCTCCTCCTCCTCCTCCTCGGAGCTGTCGTCAGAGTTGGGCGCATCGGTTGAGGGCTCCTGGTGTGATTCCGCCGCCAGCGTCTTGTCCCAGGTAGAGCCCGGGCCGACGACGAACACCCGGCCGTCGCCGCCGCGGACGACCTCGGACACCTCGCCGCCCCCTCCCCATATGTAGGTCACGAAGGTGCAGGTCGGCGCGGTGGTCCGACCTGACGGGAGGGCGCGCCGCTGGCTCGCCGGTGGCGCGGCCGGGGCTCGCGGCGGGTCGTGGTGGCCAGTTGGCGCGGCCGGGAGCGCGAGGAGGGCGGGGGAGTTGGAGGCGACGCCGGTGAGGGAGGGCGAGTCTGCCTCGGAGGAAGCGGCCGGGGCAGCGGGTGGAGTCCTTGGGGGCGTCGACGGCGAGTCCGCCTCGGAGTCCAGCGCCGATTCCTGCCGCAGCGCCCGGCGAGCGCGCGCGAACATCTCCTGCACGGAGGGCTGAGCGGCGGCGGCGGCGGCGACGGCAGAGAGGATGAGGGCGAGAGAAAGCAGCACGAGGCGCGTGCGACGCGCCATCTCTCTCTCTCTCTCTCTCTCTCTCTCTCTCTCTCTCTGTGTGTCTCGCGCTCTGTGGATGTGCTTTCTCTAATCAAGTTGGAGAAAGGGATAGGATTTAAGCCTTAAGCAGATCATTGTTTACGACGAGGAAAAAAAACCTCGCGCAACTTGCATTTACTTTCTTTTGCATATTACATAAAAAAAAACTAAGCTATTTATGCTTCCGGAACTAAAGATGGTAGTAGAGGATTCTTTGTGTAACATTTCTCTCTAGACCGTATCGTGCACACCATGAGATTCTTAGCAATTTGGGTGTTAACCGAAGTCGACAGTCGATTTTTTTATAAATATAATCCTCTGCAATTTGTCATCGCCAAAAATGCCCCTCTCACGTCGTAAAAGCCAAAAATATCCTGACGGGAGGCTAGAAAAGCGACACGTGTCATCTCCCGCCACAGGGAGAGGCGGGATGAACCTCCCGCCACACGGAGAGGCGGAAAGAGGTGGGGCCTACCTGCCATCGCCAAAAATGCCCCCCTCTGGCAGAAAGGATGACGAGCATCTCGCCAGCGGCAGGTACACATCCCGCACGGACTGCATGTGGGCCGTGGCGGAAGGTGACACGTGTCGCTTTTCTAGCCTCCCGCCACGAGATTTTTGCCTTTTGTGGCGCGAGGAGGGCATTTTCCGTGACGATGAATTGCAGAGGGTTATATTTATAAAAAAAATCGATGGTGGTCTAAATAAAAGTGGCAGGCTTCAACAAAGCTCCAAAGGACGAGCAAAAAGATTTACCATTTTTATTGATAAAGTAGAAGCACTAACATAAGTGGTTTATTTACGAAAAAACGGCCAAAAACACACACGTGCACCCTCAACGACTGTTACGGAACACAACCATCCTGAGAGGCACCCTTGGTCACTCTAGCTATACCCACAGAAGCTATGCAAACACGAAGCTCGGTCGACCTATGTCAAACAGATGGCTCCTCGAGAAGAAGCTAGCAGCTCTGATTTTTAAGACAAACTCTGGAGAGGAGATGCGCAAGACCAGGTCAAAGAAGAACTTCACCGCTGGACCGCCTCTTGTAAGTCATCGTATACCGCGAAGGACATGGCAGTTTTGACTTCACAACAAGAGGAGACCAACTCGAAGACACTTGAACACGACGGAATGGAGTCGACTGTCACGGCCTTGCCGCTACCAGACCATTGCTCATCACCATTGTCGTTGCCACACTAGTCTCCACCCGAAAAACTTGCGTCTCAAACTTGATGTCGTGCATGTATAGCCCACCGGAGCATGCAAAGGGGATTATTGCTTCAAGACAACGCCCTAAAGAGGGGTAGCAACGGAGGACCGACGTCGTTGTCCGATCCCACAAGGCAGAATCAAGGCTTTCGGCCGAAGACAGTGAACACGAGGTTGCAGGAGGGTGGGAAGTGGGCTTTAGTTATGTATTTATAGGATTTAGCTAAAATGACTTGTATAGTCGTTTCAAAGAGGGACCCATGTAAGATCCCACCTTTTAAGGTAAAGGTCCCTGTGATTGCAATGCTAGTCCCTGGATCAAATGCTAGCATCCACAGTTTAAGATGAAGTACACAGATACAAAAGGTCGTTATTACATCGTCATTCCAGAGATAACATAGTCTTTACAACTCAATAGCCCAAGGCTAATACAAGGAGTTTATAACATAAAGTAAATAACTGTAAGTCTTCATCTTCATGTGCCACAGGCAAACATGTTGAGTGTAGACTCACAACCCTAGTCTCCATCAGAGTAACCTGCAACATCATAAGTTACATCCACAATGGGTCAATACATTTGGAATTGTATTGGCAAGTGATATCATAGTAGTATCTAATATCTATATGAATTTGGCTAAGTGTAGTTTAGGCTAGCATTGCTCAAAATAAGGTTTTGACTTATTAGTTGAAAACACTAAGTTTTTGTTTGACAAAAACACCCAAGGAACTACCAATAGACATTGGTGAACCTTTACCCTTGTTCAACCACAAGTTTTAACTTAGAGAAATTGGGATGAGAAGATCCTTAATTGCTTCAATGTCTTTGATGCTCAAATTGTCCGTTGTCGGGGACTCGGCTAAGTACTTAGGTTTTACCCTCTCAAGAGGTGGTGCACTTTCCCCACAAGACTCGACATGCATCGAGACGAGACTTTTCAGAAGCATTCCCTTATACCACCATGGACGCATTCCATCCTATCAACCCTACCACCAACTGTCCATCTGACTAAGTTCTTGCAACCTAGTTGGTCAAGGCAGAGCCCATATGCCATGTGGTTGCACTAGAAGCTTCTCAACACTAAACATCTCAAATCCCTTTGTTCCTGGGTGGCAATCCATAAGTGAGATACACAAGGTAAACCATAGACATGGACCTTGTGTAACCACTCAACATAAACCAACCATACCATTCGACCCAGGTGATTCATTCACATAGTTGTTTTATTAATCAAAAACACAAATCATAGACTTAGCAATAATTCATAGCATGAATAATCCACCCTTGTTTTCTACTAGCTAGGCTAAGCATACTAGTATCAAGTTTCTTAACTTAGGGAAAAATCAATTAAGACAACAACTACTAGGATTTCCCAAGGCATAGCATAGTATATACTTAGAAATAATTCTCCATGCAAGTCCTACTCAAAATAACACTAGTGCATAGTCAAAATAATATGAAAAAAATATGGAGCATCACTTGCCTTGATAGTTGGGGGAGTAGGGACAATCCTCACAATCACAATCACCAAAATCTACACATAAAATCATAACATCAAATTCACATTTCAATATTCAAACAAAAATACATATAAATGCATGCAAATGAAATGGAATGATTTTTCTACACTAAACAAGTCAAATAAGACAGTACTGAACACAAAGTAAACTTTATAGGATCTAAACAAACTTAAATTTACTTTGAAAACATTTTCTAAATAATTTTTTATATGCAAAATAGGCCTACAAATGCTTCTGCAAATAATCCTATTTTTCCAGAATCAAATGACCAATTCAAGGCCTTAGGTGTGTAGGGATTAATTTTCTGAATCCGTTAATATATTATTTGCAATTTTTGGACAAACAGATCAAAAGATATGAATTTTACAAGTTTGAAAAGCTAATAGATCTAAAAACAGATTTTAAATCAAAAACACAGACACGTGGCCATGTCTGGTTGGCCCATACCGCTTCGTGCGGATCACGCGCGTGGGCCGTTAGATCTAAGTTAGATCCTGTGGTCCAGATCTGACGATACCGTTTCGTTTAAGTGATCTATCTACGACGTTGGATCTAAATCCTACGGCTCTGGATCAAGCGACCAAAAGTGAGCGGCGCCGATGGATACTGCGGCGGCGACGCTACTGCCGACGATGTTCTGGCGGTGCTAGGGGTTAAAGGGGATGGTGGCGAGGCTTACCAGGTTCGCACGGACACGAGGAAGTTCAAGGTGCAGTTGACTTGGACAGGGGCGCACGGACGTAGGCGTAGGAGCTCGTCGGAGTTGTTGCTGGCATCGGGCTTTCGCAAACGGCGACGGAGGCGACGACCTAGGTCACGAGAAGGCAAGCGAAGGTCATCAGGAGGTGCACAAGTTCATGGCGCACATGCTGGTTTGAATCAGAGGGCAAGGAGCGTGCAGACCTTACCGGAATTACTCGCCGGAGTCGTGGTCCGCGTCGGGTGCTCGCAGGGGTTGACGGGGCCGACGTTCTGGGTCACAAGTAGGCAAACAGAAAGCATGATAAGAAGCGCAAGAGGGTGGCGAGCATGACAGGGTGAACCAGAGGGCACGGGGTGGACGGAGCTCACCAGAATCACTCGCCGGAGGTGCTCGGGTCCGCGGCGGTGCAAGCTCGATTGTGGGCAGCCTGGGGGCGCTTAGATGGTGGCGATTGAGGGGAAATGACCGCGAGGAAGAGGGGGTTAAGTAGCCGGCGTCGGGACGACAATTACGTGAGCAATCAACCACAATTAATTAAGCGGATTGATTCGCGGCAGTGAAGGAAAGAAACGGGCGGCGACGGCGTCATCTACAGGCGCGGGTTCTGGGGACGAAGGGGTGAGTTGGCGTCGGGCCCAGTGGTCAGCGAGGGTGTGGCGCGCGCGGGTGGGAAAGGAAAGAGAGAGGGGGAGAACCGGGTGGGCTAGATCGGCCGCAAGAGCTGCTGGGCTAAAATGGCAGCGCTGGTTTTTATTTTTTTCTTTAACCCTTTTTCTTTTCCAATTTGATTTTCAGAAATGGTTTTAAAACCCTAATTCAAATCTGTTTGAATTCAAACCTTTTTCAAATTTTTGTACTGTGAACCTTGCATTCAAAAGTGTGTCAAACATATCTAATCATTCAAAAACACTATGGCCTTTTGAAAATAAGAATAAAATCATGCCTCATAAATATATAGTAAAAAGGCATAAATATGGTTTTATTTGGTTTCAAACTTTGAAATTTTTTGTGCAAGCTCTAAATGCTTTGATGGTATGAATGCGATATATGATTTTGCATTTGATGAAATTTGGGATGTTATAACCCAATTCAGTAAAGAACCGAATGGTGCAAACCGATACAATTTGAATGTTGTTCTGAATTGTCATGGTTCGTGTGGACAACACAAGTAATGTTTTTGCACTCAATCAAAAGTGCCTACAAATTCAACCGTCGGCATGAGGTTGAGCGGACGCCGGTGCCGGAGTGGCAGGTGGCGGTGAGAGAGTGGCGCTCACGCTCTCCTCACCCTCTCGTCCCTTGGTCACCTGAAACTGTATAGTATTTCGTTATCTCGATTCAGATTGGCAATTCAATGACTCTATGAAATCTACGTATATAATGTCATTTGCGTTGAAGGCAAGAATAATTCAGTGTCCTGCCGTCACCTACGCGACACTAGCTCATGTTAAGAACTAAATGCAGTCTCGAACCTGCAGCTAGCTAGCAATTGCTTTTCTTCTCTGATTAGCCTGTAGCTCATGCGGATTTGCGGCAGCCGTGAATAGCATGTGGGCTGTTTGCTTAAACCCACATAGCCCGCAGATTGATCCACTTACAAACTCTACAATTACAAGTTTTATTACATTTAGAATTGTTCCAAAAAAAAATTAAAAAAAAAACAGGAGGGGGCTATAAAATATCCCCTCTTTAAAGCAATTTTAAATCTATAAAATTAGAGGTACAATTTCTACCAAAGTGTCACCGTGTTTTGGCTTTTGGGTGGATATGCTCCCTTTATTTGAAATATATCTTGGATGCATTTTGAAATGTCAAAAAATTCCAAAAGAGTTATTGGCAGGTACATCTCACGTTCTAGTGTGCACGGAGGGGATTATTCGTTACGAAACAAATTGATATTTTGTGTGCCCTGTATAGAAAAGATAAATTTTGGTGCTAAAATAAGCCTCTTCACGAAACTTCGCGAGCACACAAAATATGGAGATACACATGCGAATATTTTTTTTGGAATTCTTGTAACAATTTAAATAGAGCATGTGCATCTGAGATCAAAAGTGAATTTCCCTCCCCATATCACATGTGTTTTGCTAATATAAGATATGCTTATTTTCGTGCACGGAGGGTTTTCTGCTACCTCCAGAATAGAATTTTATTCACATGTAAATGGCAAGATCCTTTGTTTCCTCCAACTTCCAAAGGTTTCTTCGCCAAACATTTGGGCAAATTACTACTCCCTCGTCTCAAAATTGATGTTGTACATTTGTCTAAATTTAGATGTATCTAGACAAATTCACATGTATTAGGCGGAGGGGCTACTAGTTATAGCAGGGGAAAAAGTACATGCAATGAATGTGTCAGTCGATATACTGGCCACCTCTGAGGCACAAAAACTTTTGTTCAAACTAGGAAAATTTCAGTGCTCAAAATAGGAAACCTTTTACAAAATTCAGCACTTGATCCTATACAGACATCTATTGACAAATTGTATCTGGCAGCTTCAAAAAGTGCAATCACGTTGATTTTTCAAACATTCTAAAAAGGAACTGGACCTTCGATTTACAGATATTCTATGGAAAATGGCAAAGAAAAAAAATCAAAATATTCTACAGTTAATATCCCCAGGGTCCTCAACTTGTATCACTGGATGATCAAGCAGGAATTACAGAACGTTATGAAGTTACTGTGGGATCGATTGCAGTATCGTGCTGTGTACTGTGGCTATCGCCTACCACATCGACACACAAGTAATAGTTTACAACACCAGTGTACCACCCGTGAACGGTTCCATGGTGGCGTGTACAGCCTATGAATAAGGTAAGCAAAGTAAGAAAACAGTATTAATATCGTTTAATGGTCCATTCTACAAATAAACAAAAATGAGAGGATACTTTATTAGATGTGGGCATACTTGAGAGATTGTACTACTCGAAACACCTATCTTGTGTGACACACCCATGAACTGCAATTTCCAATATATGACTCATGCTAATAAAAGAGGAATATTGAGATTTGCAGGGGTAGTTTCAGCCATACAGAGAATAAGAGAGGAATATCGAGGTTTGCGGGTGAACTAAAATGGCCATATATATTTGATGTGTACTTGCTGAGTTAACGAGACTTTATTGACAAGTTGAACTAAACGTGAAGTTAATAGGAGCTACTTATGCAGATTGTAAGCTACCAAGAGAACATTTGCATTATGCATGGTCAGAATTCAGCAGTGTGCAGCCCAATTCATACTTTAGCTTCTCATCGTGAAGCTTTATTAGGGGCAAAGCAAAAATACTACTCCCTCCGTTTCAAAATATAAGATGTTTTAGATTTGTGAAGAAAATGTATCTAGACTTATTTTAGTATGTAGATTCACTCCACACATGAGTGAACCAACATAGTAAAAATAGTCTAGATACATTTGCTTCCTAAATCTAAAACGTCTTATATTTTAAAACGGAGGGAGTACCATTGAGGAATAACAGAGAAGTCCAATATGTTTTCCTTATGAGTTGTTTTCGTAAGGATGTAAGAAACCTCAAAGCTTATAAACATTTTTTATATGAAGCAGCTCACGCAGCTAATATCAGTATATCATAGCATGTAAGTGCCCTACTGCTAAAAGCCTAAAACCACTGAAACCTTCCCCAGCTCCACCCATGCTCCGTTGCTCCTTCCCTCTGTGTAATGTAAGCCTCATTGCCCCAGTATGATTGATTCTGTGGTTGCACGACTGTAGCGCCATGCTCTCAGGAAACCAATGCCACCTCTGCCTCTCCTCACAATGCTGGTGCAACACCAGATCCTCATGTCCCCATGATGTGCACATACTCCAAGATACCCTGCTCAGTTTCTTGGAGAAGGCTACCCACCTGACAAACTATATTGTGCTGCCATGTTCTTCCCTAACTCTGAACAGACAAGGAGATGGGGTAAAGGAAGAGAGAAAGAGGGACAATACTTGTCCATTTTCAATTCGATGTGGCTAAAACACTATAAATGCCCACATCAGCTAAACAAGGGAGTAAAACCAGGCTAAGGGGTTAAGAAAACAGTACTGAAACTTGGTACAACTGCAGTTTTTGGTGGTAGCATAAATGACTTCTTAGTATATAACAGCAATTAAAATGTCAGGTCGGTGTATACTCACACCTCGTATATATCATACTGCTGAGAGACTGCCAATCTTTCCCATCTCATAGGTATCAGCGTAGTAGTACAGCTTGACCTTATTTGACAAAGACAATCCAGAAGCCAAAGGAAGATTTCGCAAGTTTAAGCCATCAATATCAGCAATATCATCAACAAAGGCAGTGACATCCCCATGTAATCTAAAGATAACACAACGGCAATCTTGCTGTAAATCCAGAAAATCAAAATATAGTGGTGTGTTTGCTTTAACTTCTGGTAGACGGTATTCCTCTACAACCAGCTTGCCAGACTCCTGTAGAAAAAACATAAGCACATGAAAAATCGTTTAATGGCACAGAAAATACAAAATAGGCATGCAAGAACTATATATCCATCTAGAAAGTTCAGCTGTAAGCTTCTCAAACCCTCAAATAACAATGTCGTGTAGCAGAAACTGGCTACTTTTAGGAGCAAACTTGAAAAGAGCAGCAGCACACAGATGAACAATTATGATATTATGTTCAATCAGCTAATAGCTATATCAGGGTTCCAACAAAACACAGGGTTATTGGCTTCAAAACTGCTGGTTCCCCTGGCTGATTCAGCCCTTCAAACAAGTGTAACTAGCCTGTTAAGGGAATCTTGGGACCTCAGGAATGAATGAACACATTTGGCAGGAATCCAAGCGCAGAGGATTGCAAGACACAAGGAAAAAAGATGAATAGCCATATGGATAGATCACAGGAAAATGGCCACGGTCCTAGGCAAATGAAAAAGAGGTTGGCGTGGACGTTGAACTCCCTATGGAACTAAGGCATAGGAAACTGATCCATAGGAAATCTGGTAGCACCATCACACTGATCAAGGACATTTGAAGGGAAAAAACCATAAGGATTGGGAACCTATGAAAATCCTACAATCCAAAGTGGCCATAATTAATTCTCAAACTCAACTCCTAGAACTTTAAACCAACTTCCTTAACCTTTTTCACCCCCAAAAGGGTTCCAAAGAATGAATGCTGTAAAGACAGAATAGAAGTGATGAACTACGTAAGCATGAAAGTTCCAACTGTTCAAAAACAAACATATAAATAGATCAAAAGAACTATAAAACAATCAATTTTAGTCATCAAATCAGGCAAACTGGACCACATAAGCAGTGCCTTATTACCTTGACAACTGTGACTTGTATATGAAGAATTGCAGGATTTACATGTCTATCTTCTATATGTGTCAATGAAAAATCTCTCGTATCCAACTCTGATGAGAAAGGTGAATGGGTTACTCGAGGCCTTATAGCACTGAAGGAATCAAGGCGAAATCCAGCTATTCCAGGAGAATTAGGTAAGAGATATTGCTCAAGAACAAGATCATTGTCTCTCAACCTCTCAGCCTCAACTGGAATCTGTAAAATAGGAGGGGAAAGTTTTAGCAAATAACTCGAAGCAGAGCTCAGAAGTGCTTGGTAAAAAAAGACAGGATTTACCCTAAATCTGCCCAATGATGGTGATCCATCTAAATAACTTTTCATCCTCATTAATCCCGCAGATGTGTCAGGGCCCATCTCCTTTGGCAAAGAGCTACCAAAAACAACAATCCTTTTTGCATGGATGAAAGAATTCTGTGCACTTTTTGGCTTAGAATCAATAAATGAGCTTCCATCCAAAGATAAAAGATCAAATTCTTCATTAAACATGGTTGAGCGAGAATCAATCTGGGGAAGTGTCATTTTTATTGTAACTATGCGACAGCGGATAGGATTTGGGAAGTGTATTTTTATGTGTCTTGGTGCCTTATCCAGGCTACTTGAATTTTCTGGTCCACAAAGCTGTGGAGATGACACTATCATGTCTTGTACATCCCATTTTCCTATGAATGTACGATCATCTCGCTGTATTTTATTACTAGCCCATATCTCGACCTGCACAAGCAGCACGATTATCAGCATACAAGTTAAATAATTGCACTAAAAGAAACAACCAAACAGGGGAACTGAATATAGCTCAATAGGCTAGTTCAAATACTCTTGTTTCATACAGGTAGCTAACTCTGTCACTATAGGAAACAATCTCTACAGCACAATGAATGTTCAATGAGCTCTCTAATATCAATGTACATAGGCATGTCAAAGGTCAAATACTGCAAACAGTCTCTCTAAGCCTAAATGGTGTCAATATCCCTATAAGAAACTGTAAAGCGCTACAAGTACATCCCAGACAAAATAACAAGTACCCCCTCCGGTCCATAATAAGTGTCGGTGATTTAGTATTGTTTTAGTACAAAGTTTGTACTCCGACACTTATTTTGGAACAGAGGGAGTATTTGAATTGTAATACCCAAACTGAGCACTTTAACTAGGAAAGGAGAATTTGCATATACACTCTGCAACGCTGGGATCTTTTACCGATTTGTGTGTTCCTCATTTACCTCTTTTTGGGTTTGCATTCTATGAGATACCCAGGCTATATGTGAAAGCATGGCTGATCTGCTGATATATATATGTTTTGGTATGAAGTTCAGGAGAGGAAAAAAGTATTGCCTCTCTTGTATCTAGATGCAGCTCGCTAAGAACTAGTGCATTTGATCAAGCTATAGGAAATCTTCAATAAAATACATCAATGATTTCAATGACTTATATTAAAACGTCCTGTTTACTAAGTTTATCAAGAAAACTGAATATAGCTAGGAGCCTAGGAGTTCCCATACATAAAGTGAAAAAATTTCTCACTAGCTTAGTTTGTACACTTATGTACATAAATGAAGCATCCCATGAAAAAGAAAGACCACAAATTAGGACATCTTACAATTGGGCAGTCAGATGATGAGTAACCACAGGAACTGACAATTACTGCAACTCCAGAAACATCTGATAAACCGCTAAGAACAATCGGGAACTCCACAGATGTGCTGCCCTGTGGAGCTTTCCAGTAGGACCTGTGCACTCCACTGCCAAGTGGTGCCAGTAATGAAAACAGTGGTGCAGAGTCACCAGCAGTTTCTACCTGGAAAAATACAACAGGGCAGGATCAGAGCAATACTCAGTGTCGAAAAATACAGAGCAGGGAAAATAAGATACAGCTTCAGAAAAAAGAGAAGACTTATTTTGAAATGATTATGTTAGGCTCAAGTCTAGTGCATTTGAGTGTCTTTCCATGGTCCATGTGCAACAGTGTGGCAGCAGCTCATAAAGGGTAGAAGTTAATCATAAATTAGTACAATGTCGAGGAGTACCATATGTAAAAAGCTTGCATGTGGAAATTCTGCAAGAGATTCTTCATCATCGAGGAGCTTCTTCAATTGTTCCTGACCAGATTGAATACTATGTACTGAATCAGATATTCTACTGGGCTCAAGTTGGCAGACCTGGTTCACCGCTCTCAGCGCTGCTTTCTCTGCACGACCTTTTCTTCGCAAACTATGAAGAACTCTGATATAATCCACATAGAGTGCATGTTTGATCACCTCACTGCAGCATGATTTGCACACAGAACTATCTGCGAGGGCTGAATAGCCACCACCTTGACTCCCACCATACATCTTCAGATCTCTGTAAGTATTGCTAAGCAAAAGAAAGGCCCCTTTCCCAGCACAGCAAGCCTTGCAAGCTGTCCTTTCACACTGGGAACACTCCACAAATAGAGATGCATTTCCACTAGTAGCTGAAGCTTTTAACGAAGATACAGCACAGACTTCACATACCCCACCAGAACATGATTCGCCATTTTCACTGATATTCCAGAAGTCTATAGCATGGCCATTGACTTTTTCGAGCCCAATCGAAGCATTAGCACGATCCTCGAAGACAGCATGCCCCAGCAATGCTAGCCTATCAGCAAAGCTGGATAACTTCAATAGGTAAGAGTAATCAACTGAACGATTTGGATCTACTGTGGCAGGAATTACGCCAACCGATAACAATGCACGGTCCCTTTGAGCAGCAGAAAGATCAAGATAAAGACGTTTTATTTCAAGCTTCATCATCTGTTCAAAGTTAAGGGTCTTTCCCTGAAAAGAGATTTACATCCCTAAGATCCTGATTTATACTTAATACATTTACAGCAAAGCAAGAACATCAAAACCTTTTTCCCAAGCAAGTTGGGGTAGGCTAGATAATAGATATGAAACCCAACAGAAACATGTGGAAACCAAGCATAACACATTTGATAAAAAAAACATTTTCACTTTCTTGTTGCGAAATAGGCAATTTTGAGAACAGGATCATTGTAAGCACTAAGCAGTGTCAAGCACAATATATACTGTATCTAGTAATAAGCTCTAGTCATAAGTTGGTAGGGTCTTTTCTTGGTTTCAAACCTTCCAAAAATTAAAGCATGAAAACACCAATTTCAGATATCACTTGCAAATAAAATTAGCTCAACAGATTTAAGGAAAACCTATCAATGAACTAGATAGGAAGAGAATGGAAATGAATTTGCACCAACAAATACCTTATTATTTCCAGAAAGTAATTCCAAAAACTCGAGATAAAACTGTGTGCTGCCACGATCTTCAACCTGGTTATTCACTTCAACAACAGGCTCTTCTGATGCACTGGCAAAAGGGTTAACATCAAATTCATCATCAAAGAAGTTTACCCGTTCCTCATTGCCAAATGATGTATTTACAGTGACTTTTGATTGGTTCGATATGACAATATCACCAGTGAGAAAATCCACGAAGTTTCCAGAACCACCTGATTGAACTGATGGTGAACTTCTATCATAAATCCTCTCACTACCATGAACATCACTCTCAGGAGAGGAAATTTTTGCAACATCCTTCAAACCTAGAGCATATGGTTTTTCATGGATGAGCTCCAAAGTTTGAGCAACACATTTGCTATTGGTTAACATATCCTCCCATGGAAGAGAAACACCAAGTACTTCAATCTGTTTCAAAACATTACTCATCTAGTCAAAGAAAATGTACACAGAGGAAATATTTCAAATTGTTAAAAGCTTCTTGTTAAAACATTAAACATCTACAACCCAATGATCGTGTCGACCTTTTACCTCACCAAGCGTGATGGGTGTTCTCGACATGGCAGACGGATGAAAAGATAATGCGACAACCCGATCTAAAAAGTTGACTTCTCCTTCCAGCTCTTCAAAGTCGTATAACAAAGGAAGATAAGTACTCTCTTGAACGTCCGGTCGAGCACTTTTACCTGTAACAGCCAAGTCCTCTGGATCAATTCTTCCAGTGAGAGGGATCAACAAATTTGTCCCATTCGAGCACTGTGGAATGCAAGCGCCCTAAACAAGTAAACTCGCAGTAAGTTATACATTAGCTTGCTACAAGACTTGTAAAAGATGAAAGGAAGCAAGGAACAAATGTACTTATTTCATTAAGAGAGGCAACTTGCAATTAAAGAACTAGCATGCAGCAAATAAGCCGACCGACATACCCAGATTAAGATAGTAAAGCATTAAGAATAGTTCAATGCATCCAGGCTTTAACTGGAATTCATACAAAAATAAATATCAAATTGAAAGCAGCTGGGTGCATACTGAAATTGTCACAGTAAGCAAGGAAAATACAAAAATTGTAATGACAACCATTCAGCATGGGCTCATATATGTGTAGATAAAACCTGTACTTTAAAGAAATGGAACAGATTTAAGATTACAGGATCAAAGCTGGGCTCAGACGCCCAGATTAACTGAGCTTGACTTAGCACCGTTCATTCAAAGTTAAGGAATACACTGTTTAACTTTGGCTTAAAACCAAGCCTCGTGCCTCAAGTTCAGATTGTAGAATTGCAACATAGCATATCAGCAATGACACATCTGATGAGGTTCAATATTAGCAAGGACTGTAGTTTTAATGTGTTTCTAGTGATCTAGTCTTGACATTAACTTACACATGTCAGTCCATCAAGCCTAATCCTATAATAAGCCAACTTGTTATTAAAAGAAAAATTGATGAATACACCAGGCGTAAAAAATCATAAGAGTACAACAGTAAGATGAAGACAAACCTCAAGAACAAGCTTAAGGGCATCTATGCTGGAACCAACTCTGACATCTACAATAGCTGGATATGAAGAATCTTCAACACCATGGGAGACAGTAAGAAGAAGCTGGGAAACTTGACAAGGTTCTCCAAGGTATATAAAAAGCTCAACATAGTCTGCACCTTGCTGGCATACCTGCATGAGTAAAGTATCTTAACATGATATACGGTAAGCATTGAGATGTAAGAGTAAGTGCATTCTACATCATTTAGACTCTTCCAGCCATCAAGTCATCAACTAATCGTCTTCCAAGCGGGAGTGGTGGGGTATGTTAGGGACAAAATATTTAATGTACAATAGCTACCGCCTAATTCAAATAGATCAGGTCACTATCAGGAATTAGCTCAACATCAAAGCAATATACCCAAATAAGATCCTTCTTCTTGAAGCTGAGAAGACTGGAACCACCATCAGCCATTGGGATTATACTAGGGACTGGTTTCAACATGCATCCAGGTGGCCTTGATAGCACCTGAATTTTCAACACAAAGATGAAAATCTAAATTAGAAACAGTAACAGCATGTATTAAGCCTATGCATATAAATTGTCGCATATATATTCATTGGTACCAATAGATCCCTTAGACACATACAAAGTAATGGCATGAAGCCATGAATATGAACTGCGCTCACAGCATCTGTGATGTCGTTTCAAGGGGATGTCCTAAGGAAATCTTTTGTATATGGTACTGGCTGTAAGCATATCAAGGTGAATGCAAGAGGTCGCTCCTCTGATAATGACAGACTTCATGGGGGAAACTCTTATGTTCTTCCCTTGTGTTGCCCATGCATGTTATGACTCCAGAGGTTGGAAAAAAGTTGGAGCACGTGTCAGATGGAACCAATACAAACTTTGTGGAGTTTTTACCAAGGATATACATGGGATCAGACCATCTTAGGTATGCCTGACCAAAATATAGACTGCTCATGCTCCCAGGTAGAAAAAACTACAAGTACATAAGGGTTTTAGACTTAGTAAGACCAAGACCGAGTATATGAGATGTGACTTTAGTGGTGTTGGGTGCGAAGACAGAGAGGTTAGTGTAGAAGAACAAATAGTGCCTAAGAGGGACACCTTCCGATACTTCGGATCAATGCTACAAAAAAACGGCGATATCGACGAGGATGTTTGCCACAGGATCAAGGTAGGATGGATGAAGTGGCGGCAAGCATCCGGCATCCTATGTGACAATAAGGTCCCACAAAAGATATAAGGTAAGTTTTATAGGACGGTAATCAGACCTGTGATGCTATATGGAGCAGAATGTTGGCCCACTAGAAGACAACAAATCCAACAAATGAGTGTTGTGGAGATGCTACAGTGGATGTGTGGCCATACAAGAAAGGACCGAATTAGGAACGAGATAATACGTGATAGGGTAAGGGTGGCACGGATCGACGAGAAGCTAGTCCAACACCGACTAAGGTGGTTTGGGCATATCCAGCAGAGGCCTCCAGAAGCACCAGTTAATAGCGGTATTCTAAAGGGTATGGGAAATACTAGGAGGGGCAGAGGGCGGCCAAAGTTGACATGGACGGATGCGGTAAAAAGAGACTTGAGGGATTTGAATGCTCCTAGAGATTCGACACTTGATAGGACTGTATGGAAACCAGCAATCCATGTGAAAGAATCTTAGTTTACTCGTTCTTTGTTTACTTTTTCTCTCCTCTTTTTGGCTTCCTTATGTTTCTTTTGGGTTTCACATCTAGCCTACCCCAACTTTCTTGGGAAAAAGGCTTTGATGTTGTTGTTGTTGTTGTTGTACATAATGTGGGGAAAAAGCAACAGGAAAACAGAACTGTGGTCAAACGTAAAACTGTTTTTCTCTTAAAATGCACAACTCAACCAAGATACATCATGATTTTTTTATAAATACAGATGTAGATGGAGTTATGCTCTAAATAATAATACAAGTACGTATGATCTTTTTCAAAGAATTATGCTGTCTTCGATTCTGAGTTATATTTTGTACCAGTGAAAACTTAGCAATTAGCACTTAGATAAAAAATAGAGTTTACTACATATAGTTTAAGATCAATGGTCACTACAGGAGACAGCAAAAGTACCCATTAATTTTCTTTTTCAGGTCAAAATAATGTTCAACAGGAACATACAATCTCATAAATCCACAGATAATATAAAAGGCTAGTGGAGGCACTTTCCTCCCTCTGTCCCAATATACAGTTAGTTTCTCCCATTCAGGACGCATCTTTATTTTTTCCCTCGGGTATGGAATGCATAAAAGGAACCAAGAACGAGTAGGGCCCATTGAAGGGAAATGCACCGCTGGTCAGTAGTGAAATTGAGATGTAGAAATAAATTAACAGTTGGCATGTCGCTAAATGTGATAATTACAGTGAACGGAAATTTTCCCGAACAACGGTCCAGACATATTAAAGTTAAACTAAACTGGAAAATCTATATTTTAATTATAAAATTGGTTCCATTCTAATTGTGATAATGCATTCTAGTTAAGTTAGACTAGAATGTTTGCATAGTTCATGCAGAGAATTGACTATTGAGCTATCCTATAAAACTGAAATAAAGATTACTTTGTAAGATAATGAACAAATTCACCTACTTTGAGAGGAAAAATAGGGATGGATGGGAGATGCTTATATAGCCTCAATCCAAGAAACATCTCAAACTGTTTTTGACGGGAACTATCGTTCAGATAATTGTGGAACCTTCTTTGCAGTGTAATCTTGACATTCTGAGCAGCTGAGAATTTACCGAACTTTCCAGTCTCCTCCTTGAATATGTTCAGAATCTCACTGTGCATAGCTTTTGAGCCAGTGTACAACGTGGCATGGATATCACCAGCCAGAAGAAAAATCTCCGCAAGGTGGTTCACTGGGGTAAGCATTGTTGAGCTCTTGAACTGCTCGAAAGTCATATCAAATCTCTTCCAGGGCTTTTGAGGAGCCTCCTGGCATGGATGCTCCCATGAGGTAGTACGTGTATTATGATCAATATAAAATGATTTACCAGTTACAGAATCAAAGCGTTCCTCCCATCCAGGGGGCAAAGAACGAGCATTGCGACCATTATGTTCAGAATATCTGCTTGCGGACAATCCAAACATAGCATCTATATCAAGGGAGATACCAAGTCGACTACACTGTTCAACAAAAACTTGAAGTGCGCCAAAATAGCTAGCGGCATTGGTGCGATCAAGAGAGTCTGCACAATTAAAACGTACCACCCCATTTTGAATCGATTCCATGCAGAACCCACCATCATCATTGCAGATAATGGATCCTTTGCATTCCTTAAGCTGCTGCTTTACACTATAGTAATTCCCTTCACTGAAGCCAATGGCCATTGTTGGTGCTTTAAGATGTCTCCAGAGGCCCTCGACTGTCTGCTGTTGCCCTTTTGACTTCACAGTGGCATGCCAGTCATAATTTATCAACTGAATCCAGGTGTTTCCAAGCTTACCAGTAGACTTTATGTGCTTCAGAGATTCTTTGAAATGTTCAACTAGAATTGTCTCAGGTTTTCCTTCAGCATATCTTAGCAAGTTAACACACACAATGGGAACCATTCCAGGTTTCTTCTGCTTCGCCGCACTGACTTCAGATGATTTATTACCGTATCTTCTACCCAAACGTTGGTAGTATTGCAAGGTCCCATTATAAGGATCATCAGCAACATAAATCTCTGCTTCAACTGACACAGCATTTTTTATCTCTGCACCCCACCATATCGGTATAGTTCCACGCCGCCAGATGTATGAGCTGAAAGGGATTATTTGTCCACCCTTTTGAGGGGTCCAAACAAGCTGCTCGCACTCTACTTCATTGCCGGTGCCAGAACACGCATTTAGCCCACGAGCCAAATAGCGGGTTCCAGGATGTAACCGGCTACGGCGTGCAAGGAGAGCAACCATCCCACCTTGCTGGCCCGTACCTCCAAAACTTCGACACTCAGCAAAACCCTGCAAAAGAATGACACAGTGCCCTGGCAAACCAATGTCTTTGAAAGGCCTCGATAACCACCCATTCCACACAAATTCCTCATCCGGTTCCTGAAGAGTCATCCGACTTGGGAATGGCCTGGTAATATCCCTCGTTTCACAGAAGTAGTACTTGCCATCAATGTCAAGATCAGCCAACTCCCTGATATTCTTCAGTTCTCCATTCCCCTGGGCCTGAGGGTTTTGCAACTGAATCTTGACCCATTGACTCTCCACCACGGTATGTATACACCCACCTCCAGGTAGGCCTGGGACTGTCGCGCTGAGCTGTGTCGCAACGAGAAGCAGAGCGTAACTCCCTAATACAGCATACCCTAGCACAGCCTTGGCATATGTGGTACTCTTGGATAGAAATCTCGATCCATTGGTGATGTGGTTCAGGGCCACTGCCTCGGAATCAAAGAGGTCCTCCCCCTGCTTCCCCTGGTACCGCAGCACGCCTGTGGTGGGGTCGACGGAGATCACCTGGGTGTCGCCCGCTGTTGACAGGCTGACCACAATGTACACCTCATTTGTTTCTAACACGACGACGACGGCGGACGTGTTCCCCCGGGCGGACCTGCTGCGCATCATGGAGGTTCAGCTCAAACCCCCCAAATTCGTGTCTGCACATAGAAAACGGCTGTTAGTTGTATTAATGCGGAGTAATAGGCACCAAAATGCTTGGGCGGGTGCGATCGGATCTCATGATTTGTGGGAGTTATTAGGCGGAGGCTTACTACTTACTAGGCGTCGGCAGTGACGCACAAAGCTACGCGGCAAGGTGACGGTGGCAGCTCTAGGGCACAGCGGCAGTGGACTACATGAGAGATTTTAGAGCCTCATTAGGGTGTAGTATATGGCACAGCACGAGAGAGAGAGAGCATCGTGGGAGAGGGACGGGGTCAAACTGAGGCTGATCTTGAAGAAGAGAGATCTCGCTGTGATCTTACCAGCAAAATGGATCGCGCCTCGGTGGATCTCCACTCCACACAAATCCAGCGGCAGAGGGGAAGAGACCCTCCGCGTCGAAGGGAGCAGGCGTGCTTCGGTGGGAGGAGGACTTGAGGCTGCTTTGGTCACGAACGGCGGCGAGAGACAGGACGCGGGGGCGGCAGCCACGCGTGAGGTGAGCTCTTGCGTTCGCGTCCCCGCCGCCGGAGACCCGATAACGGACGAGGAGGCGAGAGCCTCTTCGAAGGAGAAGGATCAAATTTGGTTGGGAAGGCTGGAGATTGGGGATCGGGGAGGAAGAAGAGACTGGGAACCACAACTCGGTAGTATCTCCGGTTTCTTCCTGGGCTGGGATCTCCCCCCTGCTTCTTCGGATCGGGGAGGAAGAAGAGACTGGGAACCACAACTCGGAAGACACGCGAGTCCTGTACTAGCATGGAAGAGGCACTGACGGATGGGACCCACAGGCTGCCGCACGGCACCACAGTTGTTCTTGCTTCCGAGCAGTTCTTGAGCTTAGGTTGTTGATGATTTTTTTTTAAAAAAAAGTTTGAATCTATTTCATGAATTCACAATAAGTATAAGATAAATAAGACGTAATTTTTATTATGTTTTGGACCACCTAACGATCACTACTAGCGCCATATCGAGCCGTCGACGCGCCGCTGTCACCGCTCCCTTATCGGAACCGGCCTAGCGTTGTTGATCAGGGTCAGCAGGTTTTCATGCACGTGCCCCTAAGGATCAACGCCCTAGAGCCGAAATAATCGTTATTGAACACTTGAATTGATCTTTTTTTTGAAGCAAGGGGCAGGGTCACGAAGGACCCAGGGTTGCATATTAAATGGCGGTGGGTTTACAGATTACAAGGAGGCCCAAAATTAAAAGAAAGTTACAACCAGAACCTCCACTTTTACACAAAAGACCCCAGAAAGAAAATATGAAAAGAAACCCAATCCTCAGGGATCTTCTCCACCGTTGTACAAGAACAAGCTCGACGACAGAAGCAACGACGCCGCCATCAGGGACGAACCACTTGATGCGCCGCCACCGAAGATCCTTCCGTCGGAGAGGGGAGGCCTCCCAGATGGAGGTTGAAAATCCACCAAACTGTGGCCGAGGAGGGCCGTCGTTCGGCCATAAGAAGCAGAGGCAGGGCAGAAATCGCCGACATGAGTCCTCTACTGATGAGCTCCACAAGGTTGCAACAAATCCCCACCGGAGAGGATCACGCCAGAAAATACTCGTGCTCTCCCCCTGCCCACCTCCATGGTGGTTGAAGAGAGGAGAGAGACAAGCAGATCGAGCACTAACCTTCCCGGCGCTGCGAGCATCCCGCCACTGACCTAATAAACGATGGCCAGCATCAGCCTCCAGATTGTTTCCACAAGTTGGAGGAGGAGGCCTGAAGAATAAGAAGCAGCAGAGGGAGCCCAGGACCTTATTTAGACGGCGATCTGCGGTCTTCCACAACACTGTGACCGGCTCTCTCCATGAGAGCTCAGCAGTGGAGGGAAGAGGGGCAGCATCAAGTTGGCCTCGATCCAGAGGAATCGTCTTGAAGCATTGCAGGCGATCCTTATTTAGAGGGATGCAGGTGCGATTCCACTCCACCGATAGCACCACACGTCGGTGGAGCATCGCGAGGCGGAAGGCGCACGAGGCGTGGAAGATCTGGCCGACGGAGATCTCCAACCTACCCTCAGTCGACACAAGGGCACAACTTAGAAAAGCTAGATCTACAACTACTAAAAACAGTAAAATCCAACCACCTACTCCATCTCGACGCCGGTCGTCGTGGCCACCGGTGGGGAGGGAGGAGAGGGCGGAAAAGGAGGAAGAAGGTCGACTCTCGAGGAGGGGTCGGGAAGAGACGAGGAGAAAATTACTCTCTGAGTGATTACTTGAATTGATCCAAAGGTTCAATCACCAAACGTGTAACACATGTAGACCGGATGAGATCGAGCACTCCATGGAGGCAGCAACCAAACGAATCCCCAGCCTCCTCGGTGTCGCCAACGAGGCGAACGAGGAGGATGGTATACCTTATTTTTGTCCCGCACAACGTTGCTGTAGCCACCATAGCGTCAATGTCAGTTGACCAAACTCTAACTTTAGGAACCTTTTACAACGTGCGCGCAATTCTGAGGTCCCCACCCGCTCACAGAGAAGGCGAGAACCCGTCGATTTCGACGGTGAAGTGAGATGTAGATGGAGGCGGCGGGCTAGGGTTCCACCCTAGCGGTCGCCTCTATTTTCTTGCGGGAGGAGGGACGCTAGATTACTTCAAGCACAAGGCTATCACAATGTAAAGTGCATTAGTAAAGGGCTTGGATAAAGATATAACCGAGGCACGTGGAGACGACGATGTTTTAGCGAGTTCCTCCCTAAAAGGGAGTATGTCTCGTTGGAGGGGTGGACGGTACCAAGACCGCCAATGCAACAAGAGGCCTCGCCCTATTCTCCCGAGTACCCACTTGACGGCAAGCACCGATCCAATATGGGATACTTGAGGGCGGTCACCAAATCCGTACAAGATTGAGACAATCTCTACAACTTAATTGGAGGCTTCCAATAATCATCACCAAGGCCACTAACTTGAGGAGATCTCCATAACTTAATTGGAGACCCCAATAACTCACCACAAAAGCCACACAACCGTATAGAGTTTCAAGAACCCAAGAGTAACAAGCTTCTTAATTTCACCAACTAAATCCTTCGAGGAGAACTCAAATCGATGCATCTAATGCAATGGCAAGTACTTCACTCTCAAATTCCACAAAAACTATAAAAGCTATTGGAGGAATAAGAGAGGAAGAACACAAGAGGAAAAACACACAAGTCTTCGAGATCTAGATCCCAATATATTCCCCTTACTTAGAGGAGAGATGGATTGGTGGGATTGTGGATCTAGATCTCTTTTTTTCCTCAAATAGATGAAAGAATCATGGGAGGAAGAGGGAGAGGACAAGCTCAAGAGATTCAACAATGAAGGGGCAAAGAGTTTCAATGGATAAGTCCAATAGAGAAGAAAGGGCCCCTTTTATAGGGGGTCTAAAATCTGACTGTTACCTGCTGCGATGAGTGGTACTACCGGAACCAGAAGCGGTAGTACCAGACGTGACCGGTACTACCGGACTAGTACCGAAAGTGGTATTGGGCGAAAACATGCAGAGATAAAAAATCCTCAGACGCCACTGGTAGGAAACGCTGCATGATTCGGTACTACCGACAAGCGGTAGTACCGGAAAATATAGCGGTGCTAACGGACAATGCGGTAGTGTCGGGAAGGTGGTACCGTCCAGGCCTGAGAGGGAGCATCGACTCTCCAAAGGGCTCAGACCCGTATGGTACCGCCGGACGGTACTATCGGTACCAAGCGGTAGCACCGGATGAAAAATCTGGTACTACCGGTTGGTACAGACAACGCATGTAGCATTAGTAAAACGCAAATAACTTGAGCATCCGAACTCCGAATGGGATGAAACTAATTTTGTTGGAAAAATAGCGACGAGTAGAATCTAAAAAAGGGAGAAAATATCAAGTATTGTTATGTGAGATACCTTTCTTGGTGAGGAGCAGGAAAACCTCTAAGATCAAAGATGCAATAAGGTATAAAAGGGAAATCCATTTTTGATGAATTGGAGCTTGTTATGAATATTATCACAAGCTTTAGAAGCTCACATGGATAAGATACAAATAACAACCAAGAAAGATAATGTTAAGTATGAAAAGGTTTGAGCTCTCTCCGAATGATATGATCGAGTTACTCACTCGAGAGCCCCTCTGGATAGTACGGCTATCTATCCTAAATTCGGTCTACCAACTAATAACATGAGATCGGCAAAAGAAAAAACTTATCAAGATTATACATTTGCCTTGAGCATTCCACTTGAACTCGGTATAGACGATCTTGTCCTTCTCAAGATGGAACACCTTTCTTGATTGCTCTTGCTCGCGCTTGCTTGATGAAGACTTGCAACTTGCTCCCCCATACACCATGGGGAAACCTCTTCTTTGAATTTGTCTTCATCGATCCATGATCACATGAGGAACTCCATCTTCTTTTTCAAGACACTCTTGATCTTCTTTTTTTTATTCTTCTTCTTCTACACGATTTCGATAGGCCCAAATCCCTTGGACATTGCTTCTTCTCCTTCATTTATTCTACCTTGAAGACAACGCATACACCAAACGATGACAATGGACAATTCCTAAAAGTGCATTGTAATGCAAACATTAGTCTATAGAAATTGTCATTAATTACCAAAACTACACATGGAGGCCCACGTGCTCTTTCAAACGTTCGTATTTTATTGAAGCATCTTGAGAAGAGGCTTTAAATTGTAGCACTTTAAACATGTTTTACAGCGCGCTAGAGGCACTTTTAGCACGCACATCTCGCTGTTGTTTTGATCGGGCACTGTAAAATGCGTTTCCACAAACTTTTTTGTTTGCATATGTGCCACAATCAGGTCTTAGATTTTACAAGAAAGCTCCTATAATTTTGTTGGGATAAGCAATCAAGTCCAGCGCTACACCGTCTCTGCTTCATGGGAATCGATCGAGATGATATCCAGGTGCGTTCACGAGCGGCGGATCTCTAGGCGGGCCAGGCACGGGCTGCGGGCGGTGCAAAGCTCCAAGCTCGGGTGGCAGGCCAGACACGGTTGGCGCAGAGCTCCAGGCTCGGGCGGCGGAGCTCCATGGGCTCAGGCAGAGCTTCAGGTGCTCGGGCGGAGCTCTGTGCGAGCGGCGGATGGCGGGCGACGGGATTGGCCTGATCGTGGCTGCTGCAGAGGTGCGCGCGGGTGAACTTTCAGGCGGTAGTTGGGCATTAGGCGTGGACGGGATTTTACAGCGCAGACTACTCCGATCCGAGCTACAAATGTACCGCTTTGGATTGCATTTTTAGTGCGCGCGCAACTTTTTTTGGATGCGCTCTATTTCATAGCCGTTGAAGCGCGTTTTTTTACCACCCACGCCCAAAACGACCATTTTTAGCGCGTGGGGCATTTTTACAGACTCGCTCTCGAGACACACGGACAGGATCGTCGGTCACCGGACTGTTTTATAGTCCAGTTTCCTGCTGCTTTGTAGCGAGGAGTTGTTGCCGCTTCATTCCATTTGACAGTGAACTGGAACTGTTCAACAGCTCGGCGTCGCTCTCCAAAGGAAAGTGATCATTTTTAGCCTTCCTCTTGCCCAGCAATAGCATAATTTCCGGAAACATTTTCGAAGCCGAGCAGATAGAAGCAATTTCAGCCAGGCGTCCTCTAGCATCAAGAAAAGAGTGAAAATAGCGAAAAACAAGGTGGCATTGGTTTTAGAGAGACTTATATATTCATTTAATTTGGCCATATGCTTGCTTGACAGGGATGGCATTAATCCAATCGCCACATGGTGTGCACGTTTTCTGCGTCTATGGTGATGTTCTTTCAGCCAAACCCCAACCTGGAGTTAGCTATGTTTGGCAAAGTATTCTATAAGGACTTGAGGTTTTGAAGGAAAGAATTATTTGGCAGATTGGAGATCGTTTACGAGTCCGCATTTGGGAGGATCCATGGTTTCCTATGGGAGGTACACATAAGCCTTCCACATATAAGGGTGACTGAGTTAGAATGGACCTGGGAACTAAATGATGATACCATACATTCATGCAAGTATCATCTCCTTTTGTAACACTTTGAACATCCCCATTAGAGCAAAAGCTGAAGTTTTTTTTTGTCTTGGCATTTTGATATCAAAGGGCAATTCTCAGTTCTACAAAGTTCATGTTGAGATGGAAAGAAGTGATATGACTTAGCAGGAGGGTGAAGGATCCGAGTCAATTCAGATTTCAATGCTTTTTTTGCATTGGCAAAAGCCCATGTATAACCTTGTACATGGAGTGTTGAGACCAACTTTTCTAGAGTCTGGATTCTTTAGATTTAGACATTTCAAAAAGTCTACATGTACATATAGATTTGGTCTACAAGCCTATAAAATTTGGTCAGCAATTATTTTTATGTGTGCTCAATGCAAGAAAAGGCAAATATATGGATACATATTGGATGTGAAAGATACATGCGTCCTTTCATGTAGCTACACATAGTAACCATATGTAACACCCTCAGAATCGGCCCTATGCAAGTTTCAGCGATTCCCGCCAAACCCGCATAGAAACGATTCAAAGGTGCCCACCAGGCACTTTCGTGCGAGTGGAAAACGAAGTAATACCATTACACAATAGTCCACGATGGAACCCACAGAACAGATATATACAACAACGACTCAAAGAGTCAAGAATGCAGTTATACAATACAAAGATCCAAATCACCTTGAAAACGATACAGCGTCCGACTACGGACAAGATGCAAATGGGGCTAAGAGCCCTGAAGAATAACCAATGGCGTCCATAACCCTGCCCAGGCCAAGCCGGAAGGGTAACCCTGCTAACGACGTCGATCTCAAAACCTGCTTACACAAAAGGGGTGCCGACAAAGGGCGAAGGAAAAAGAGAGCGGTCAGTACTGAGGCCACCATACCTATAGAGACTCGATATAACTGTCGGCTATCAAAGAGGGATAAGAAAGACCTATTCGGAACCATCCTGATACTACCACCAAACATACCCATCCTGGTGTTTCCCCCTCGAGACCAAACGAGGAAGTCAACCGAGGAACTCACACCGTTGGCAGTTTTATTCATTCAGTTATCGTTGCAGCAATTACTAGTCAGGTATAGATGGTCATCCTGATATAATAAGCAGTGGGCAGTTTTAGTTAACCATTCCGTTGTAGTTGCAACACTTACTAGTCAGATACAATTAGCATGAGATATCCCAAACCCAATAGTTGTGGGTACTTTTATTTAGCCATTCCGTTGTAGTGAAGTTGATTACTAGTCATATCGGATACAAGTCAAATTATAACAGTAAACTTTAGTTATAGTTGTCTATGATCGAGACATGTGCTCCAAGTCGTCCATAACCGCGGACACGGCTTCTCGAAAAGATTTAACCCTGCAGGGGTGCACCAAAGTTTCCACACGCACCTACACCCTTGTTGTCGGATCAGGTAGGTACAAGATCACAAAACATACACCCAACGGTATGTCGACGGGGTTTCGGACACGACGTTTCCCAGACCCAAAGCAAGCACGGGGGGCCACCCCACTAAGCTACCCGCAACGAAGTCGGCCGGTCTCCGAGACGGACTCAGGGTTTGCGTCAATGGCTGTAAACGACTGGGAACCCGAAACTCTCGGGCTTGTCGATACCGCGAAAACACTCCGCTTACCTAAACAGTACAGGTGCAGTACTTCACACAATTTAAATAAAGCAGTAAAGCATGGCATAAGTACAGAATAGTAATAAAGCCCCAAACTAATTGTGGCCCCCAGTACAGTACTTGGAATCAGGTACTAAATCGATGGGGGTGCCCATACACCCCACCTGTGGTTAGCGCGCTCGATCTCGGAACAGGTGTCAAGAACTCGGGGTCCTACGGGACACAACTGGACGGTTAACAACCAAATAACATCTATTGCCCACCTGTGCCTCTACATTTACCTACTTCAATTTTAGTTATTAAACAGTAATTAAAGTAAACGATAATTAAAGCCATGATCATCTCCAACATTAAACATACGGCAATACTCCAACAACTGTGGTACTTGACGACATGCAACAGCACTTGAGCAAGCGACTACGACGCGCAAGTCCAACTATCTACCAAATAACATGTAATAGGATGTGTCTAAGGCAATATAAGGCTGCAAGGGATATCACGGGTACGAAAATTAGAGCATCGCAACACAGATAGCAATAGATCAATAGGGGGAATAAATACTATAAAAGTAAGATAGGTAGAAAGGGGGAGGTGCTCGCCTGAAAAATATTGTCGAAGGTTTATCCGAAAATCGGATCGACACTCGCATCATCTCAACGGCCTTATCCGCGAAGAAGCAACACTAGAAGAAACACCGGATGCACTATTTAATACTATGACAGAAGATCGGGCATGATGCATGTATGATGAATGACATGGCAAAGCTGCGATGCAATTAGGCAATATTAAGCGGAACCGGGGTCCCGATAATTAATTAGATGGTTCAAGTTATTTAGCTACCCTGCACTTTAAATGTTGTCTTAACAGGACAAAACATGGCATCGGTTCGCTACACCAATTTAGATGAAGTCCGGAATAAGACAAAGATATCCCGCATATAGACTCCATATTTAATTATGAGGTGAATCGACATAATGCCCCCAACCCACATGATATGCATGCGAGATGAACAATTAATATGCGACAGTTGATAATGTCATATTATAAAAATAGGGGTCTCGGATAGGGAATCACATTAGAGAGGGCTCGACGATCTTGGGCTCCGAGGGGTTCGGGGTCGGGTCTCAGGGTTCGACGGGAGAACGGCTCGACGAGATCGGTCTCGGACAACGGAAGTCGATCTTGTTCGAATCCGGGGCTCGCATCCGGGAAGGAGAACTTGTCGCATCCGTGGTCTTCAGGTCCGTGTAGGCGGTCATGGCGTTCCGAGGAGAAGATCTTGGCGTGCCGAGGGATCGGTCTTCGAATCAGGGCGTCGGGTCTCGGCGAACTTGGCGTCCGGGGATTCTCCAGTTCCGCGGCTCCGGTAGACGTCCTTGTCATTCCATGTCGAAGGCCTTCGGATTTTGAGTAGATCTTGCGTGTCCAAGCCGGAGAACTTGGGATTCAAGACGAGGAGTCAAGAACCACCGACACTAATTTAACCGGACTTGGAGCAACAGCCAAAGCACAGGTCTTGCCTTCTCGGAAGATCTTATCTGACAACACCACGAGATGGTACGCTGAGGCCAAGCAACACACGCAGAGGCATACACGGACATGGGCATGCCCAACGCAGGTTCCCGGGACAGGCAGGGCCGGTGGCCGCGATATGATGGCTGCGGGGAGATCTTGGGGAGACACCGCGCGGCTCGACCACGACGAACTCGGCAGGGGCCGGCCGTGGAGCTCCGGGTGGCGGGTTCGCTGCAGAGAGGGGGAGGGACAACAGAGGCAGCGGCCGGGAGATGCAGGGCAGGGACGCGAAAAGGGAGGAGGTGGCCTGGAGGCGTGCAGCTAGGGCGGCGGCATCGCATGGAGGTTGCAGGCGGCGGCGGAAGGGGAGGACGAGCTCAAGAGGAGGGCAGAGCACGGCGGAGGAGGCGGGGCTCGGACTGACGACGGAGGGGCCTCGCCGGCCGAGGCGATGCAAGCTCGGGTCGCGGGGCTCGGAGCAGACCCACAAGGTGGGGTCCGCGGCGGTGCCAGGTTGCAGAGGGACGGAGCTCGCGGAAGGGGAGGCCGACGGCGGGGTCGGCAGCCAGAGCAGGGGCGATGGAGGAGGGGAGCGAGCAGAGAGGAAGGTCGGGGATGGGTTGGAAGCGGTGGATGAGGCGGCAGGTGGGAGGCGCGACGGCGAAGGAGGAGGGCGAACCCCAGGCAGCGGCGGCAGGGAGAGCTAGGCCGGGAGGAGAGGAGAGGGCGGCGGCGGGATCGGCCAGAGAAGGAAGGTCCGAGGCGAGAGGAGAGACGCGGGGGTTGGTGGGAGCGGGGTCGCGCTGGGTCGGGTGGGGCCGTGGGGTGGGACCGGGCCCAGGGGGGTTTGTTGACCAGGGGGGTGGTGCGTTGTGTGTGTCGTGAGTGGCAGGTGGGGAGAGGGAGGGAGTTGGGGGTGAGGTGGCAGCGTGGGACTGGATAGAGGGAAGGGAGAGGTGAGGTGGCGTGATGTGAGAGGATGGAGTGAGGTGGAGGGGTGCCAGGGTGGCGGCGTGTGGCATCCCGCAAAACCACTACTAGAAAATCGCGTTAAATTTGTGCATTGCATTATCCTGACCGCATGCTCATGTCATCATGCCACATTGCATTTGAGCATCGTCATCATCTTGCATTTGCTTGCATAAAACTATTTGCAGAAAAACCTATTTTTGTTTTCTAAAACGCTCCGTCTTTGTTCAAACGCAAAACCCGGGTCACCGGATTATTTTGTTTTGTCTGCTATCGGTTTGCAATGGTGCATTTAAAATAAATAAAATTCTGAATTATTTTTAGTGGGGGCAGTCGAACGGGCCGACCCGACCCAGTCGACCACCCCCATGTTTAAAACGGTCCACCCATAATCCTAAAACTACCCAACCTAATCTACCCAAACCCCCTCCACCTCACCCCAGCCACTCGCGGCTCGCCACCTCACCCCATCTCTCTCCCTCAACCAATCCCCATCTGCCACCTAGACCAACCCACCCCACACACGCACGCACGCAGGCCACACCCGCCCCAATCCCCACCTCCCCTGGCCGCCTGCCCCAGTTCCCACCTTCTTCCCCGTGGCCCCCACCTCTCCCTGACCAACCACCGACACCCCGCCATCCCACTAGCCTGCACCGGAGCCACCACCCCCTTCGTTCTCTCCCCTCCTCGCCTGCTGACCCTCTGCTCCGAGCTCGCCGGCCGACGCCGCCTCCCTCCGTCGCTGCTCCCCGGCGCCGCAGCGCGCCCCGGGCCGCCTCTTCTCCAGCGCCATCCACGTCGCCGCCGGTCCACCTCAAGCTCGCCCCCCCGCAGGCCTCGCCTCGTCCGCCCCCTGCGCCCCGGCGGACCCCGCACCTCTCCGTCTAGCTCTTCCGCCGCTCCCCCTCACCGCCCAGGTCCCCGCCGCCCTAGCTCCTCGCCGCGTCACCGAGCTCCGCGCCCGGCGCCCCATCCTCCCCCGTTCCGTCCCCGTGGCCGAGCCCGCGCCTCCCGGCCCCTCCGCGGCGAGCTCCTCGCCGGCCCGCCTCGCCCTCTGCCCCGCCGCCTGGCATCGAGCCGTCGTCGCCCCGCGAAGCCCGCCAACCGCCCGCTCGCCTCCAGTGCCCCGCCGTCGCGCCCGCGCCCCTCTTCTCAACCAGCCGTCCCGCGCGGCGTCCCCGCACCTCTCCGTCGAGCCAGCCCCCCCGCCTCTCCACCGAGCCTTCCATGCCCCGACCTCGCCTCCCTCCGCCGCCAGGGACCTCACAGGCCGCGGCAACCCTTCTCTGCCTCCTCCCTTCGAGCTAGGCCAGGTCGCCCGTGCGCCTCCACCTCGCCTCCCTCGCCACCGGTGCTCTCCCCCGTGTCGCCCTGCACGCGTCCCCAGCCGCGTGCGTCGCCTCCTCGTCGCGGCCCTGCTCGGCCTTGCCGGGTGGTCGCGTCCTCTGCCTCCGTGCAAGCATCGGGCCGCATCAGCGAGAAGACATGGTGACGCGGTGGAGATGCTTGCTGACCAAGGCCGGAACAAGGACCATATCCCGCACGAGGTTAAGATGCCAAGGCCCTCTCATCCACAAGATCTCCATCGCGGACAATCGTAACAAAATCGGCCACATGGTACCCCGCCAAGATCTTCTTTGAACCCGAGAACTCCGCCGCGGTACCCGGGGATCTCCTACGTGGAACCTCGGGCCACATAAGACCATCGGCGCCACACCCGGATCCGAAGACCGAACCCGAACGCCAAGACCGCCGACAACGGAACCGTGATACCCCAAGGTCTTCTTCCCCGATCCGATCCCGAAGACCGACCCCGGCGCCGAAGCCGAGAACCCCGACAAGAACCACGACACGGATGCTCCGAGTTCTCCATCGAGGAAACCAAGGTCGTCGACATGGAACCGTAGGACGCCAAGAACTTCACCCCGAATGCCAGAACCGACCCGATACGCGGACCCGACAAGTTCTTCTCGACGACAAGATCATCGACAGGGAACCCGAAGACCACATGTGCGACAAGTACTCCCTCGAGAACGCCGAGTACCTCACCCCGGACACCGACACCCTGGACGACAAGTTCTTCCCCCGGAAGCATTGACGCTCGTGCGAAAAGATCTTATACCCCGATCCGACGACCCTAACCCCGGAGTCCGAGAACGATCCCGCCGAACCCCGAACCCCGGAACCCCAAGTTCGTCGAGACCCCCTAATGTGTGAACCCCTTCCCGAAACCCTATTTTATAATATAATACAACTTGTCGCATATTAATTGTTCATGCATGCATACTTGTCTGTGGTTTGGGGGCCTTATGCCGGTTCACCTTATAATTAAATATGGGGCCCATATGCGGGCAAATCTAGTCTCATATTGGCCTCATTTAAATCTGTATAGCGAACCGGTGCTATCTTTTGCCCTGTTAATGCAACATTTAATTTGCGGGGTAGCTAAACAACATGAACCATCTGAATAATTGTCGGGACCCTGGTTCCGCTTAATATGACCTAATTGCATCACACCTTTGCCATGTCATACATCATACACGCATCATGCCCGATCTTTTGCCGTAGTATTAAATAGTGCATCCGGTGTTTATTTTAGTGTTTTGCTTCTTCGCGGACAAGGCCGTTGAGTTGATGCGAGTGTCGACCCGATCTTCGGTTGAACCTTCGGCAATGTTTTCAGGCGAGCATCTCCCCCTTTCTACCTATCTTACTTTTATAGTATTTATTCCCTCCTGTTGATCTATTGCTATCTGTGTTGCGATGCTCTAGTTTTCGTACCCGTGATATCCCTTGCAGCCTTATATTGCCTTGGACACATCCTATTACCTGTTGTTTGGTAGATAGTTGGACTTGCGCGTCGTAGTCGCTTGCTCAAGTGCTGTTGCGTGTCGTCAAGTACCACAGTTGTTGGTGTATGGCCGCATGTTGATGTTGGAGATGATCATGGTTTTACTTATTGCTCACTTTAATTATTGTTTAACAACTAAAATTGAAGTAAGTAAGCAGAGGCATCGGTGGGTGATAGATAATATTTGGTTTCCGACCGCCCACTTGTGTCCCGTAGGACCCCGAGACTTGATACCTGTTCCTTGAATATTCGTGCTATCCACATACGGGGAATTATGGGCCCCCCTTAGCCAAAGCTTGATTCAGTCTTATTTCTTGGGGCCACAAACTAGTTTGAGGTTTTATTTACGATCATGTACTTATGCCATGCTTTACTGCTTTATTTACGATTGTGCGAGGAGCACACTGTACTGTTTAGGTAAGCGGAATGTTTTCGCGGTATCGACAATCCCAGTTTTGGGTTCCCAGTCGTTTACAGCCATTGACGCAAACCTTGAGTCCGTCTCGGAGCTAGCTTACTTCGTTGCGGGTCTACTCAATGGGGTGGCCCCCTGAAATATTTCTGAATCCTGTGATTGCTTTGTCGTGAAAGCCTCGTTGGGTTTTGATTTGGTTTTTCCGAGGTTGATCGTGTGTGTGTTGCTATTTGTGCACCCCGGCCGGGTTAAAACTTTCTGAAAGCCGTGTCCGCGGTTATGGACGACTTGGAGCACAGTATCTCGATCATAGACAACTATAACTAAAGTAGTGTTATAAATTTGACTTTATAATGACTAGTAATCAGCTTCACTATAATGGAATGGTTAAATAAAACTGCCAACAATTGCTTGTTTGAGTTGTCGCTTGCGACCATTGTACCTGACTAGTAAGTACTGCAACTACAACGGAATGGCTAAATAAAAGTACCAACAACTGCTGGGTTTTGGGTTATCTCATGCTATTTGTATCTGACTAGTAAGTGTTGCAACTATAACGAAAAGGTTAACTAAAAGTGCCCACTGCTTATTTTATCAGGATGATTATCTATAATTGACTAGTAATTGCTGCAACGATAACTGAATAGATAAAACTGCCAACTGTGTGAGTTCCTCGGTTGACTTCCTCGGGTGGTCTCGAGGGGGGAAACACCAGGATGGGTTTGTTTGGTGGTAATGTCAGGTTGGTTCCGAATGGGGCTTTCTTATCCCTCTCTGATTGCCGCTAGCTGTATCGAGTCTCTATAGGTTGTTCAGTGCATGCTGCCGCTGCCGCTTCAGTCCACCATACCTATGTTGGCGAGGACCGCCGAATTCTAGTCTCGCCGTGTACTGGCCTCAGTACTGACGCTCCTCCTTTTTCCTTTGCCCTTTGTCGGCACCCCTTTTGTTTAAGCAGGTTTTGAGATCGACGCCGTTAGCAGGGTTACCCTTCCGGCTTGGCCTGGGCAGGGTTATGGACGCCATTGGTTATTCTTCAGGGCTCTTAGCCCCATTTGCATCTTGTCCGTAGTCGGACGCTCTATCATTTCAAGGTGATTTGGACCTTTGTTCTGTATATCTGTATTCTTGACTCATTGAGTCGCTGTTGTATATATATCTGTTCTGTGGGTCCCATTGAGGACTGTTGTGTAATGTTATTACTTCGTTTTCCACCCGCACGAAAGTGCCTGGTGGGCACCTTTGAATCGTTTCTATCCGGGTTTGGCGGGTTTTCGCTAAAACTTGCATAGGTCCGATTCTGAGGGTGTTACAGAGTGGTATCAGAGCTCAGCAGTTGCGATACCCCACAAGTCCAGCCTGTAGAATAACCTAGCTAACGGCCGCAGTAGAGTGTCAAAACTATTTTTGCAAAATCGGTTGGTGTAACACCCTCAGAATCGGACCTATGCAAGTTTTAGCGCTTCCCGCCAAACCCGCATATAAACGATTCAAAGGTGCCCACCAGGCACTTTCGTGCGGGTGGAAAACGAAGTAATAACATACACAACAGTCCTCGATGGGACCCACAGAACAGATATACACAACAGCGACTCAACGAGCCAAGAATACAGATATAACATACAAAGATCCAAATCACCTGTAAAACGATACAGCGTCCGGCTACGGACAAGATGCAAATGGGGCTAAGAGCCCTGAAGAATAACCAATGGCATCCATAACCCTGCCGACAAAGGGCAAAGGAAAAAGAGGAGCGTCAGTACTGAGGCCAGTACACGGCGAGACTAGAATTCGGCGGTCCTCGCCTACATAGGTATGGTGGACTGAGCGGCAGCGGCAGCATGCACTAAACAACCTATAGAGACTCGATACAACTGTCGGTTATCAGAGAGGGGTGAGAAAGACCTATTCGGAACCAGACTGATACTAACACCAAACAATCCCTTCCTGGTATTCCCCCTCGAGACCAAACGAGGAAGTCAACCGAGGAACTCACACCGTTGGCAGTTTTATTTATTCAGTTATCGTTGCAGCAATTACTAGTCAGATATAGATAATCATCCTGATAAAATAAGCAGTGGGTCATTTTAGTTAACCATTCCGTGATAGTTGCAACACTTACTAGTCAGATACAATTAGCATGAGATAACCCCAAAACCCAGCAGTTGTTGGTACTTTTATTTAGCCATTCCGTTGTAGTGAAGCTGATTACTAGTCATATCGGATACAAGTCAATTTATAACAGTAAGCTTTAGTTATAGTTGTCTATGATCAAGCACTGTGCTCCAAGTCGTCCATAACCGCGGACACGGCTTCTCGAAAAGATTTAACCCTGCAGGGGTGCACCAAAGTATCCACAAGCACTTCGACCCTTTTTGCTAGATCAATTAACATACACCCATCGGTATGTCGGCGGGGCCTAAGTCATGACGTTCCCAGACCCAAAGCAAGCACGGGGGGCCACCCCACTAAGTACACCCGCAACAAAGTCGGCCGGTCTCCGAGACGGACTTAGGGTTTGGGTAGACGGCTGTGAACGACAGCAAATCCCAAAACTGGGACTGTCGACACCGCGAAAACGTGTCCCGATCCTAAACAGTACAGTGTGCTCCTCGCACAATCGTAATAAAGCAGTAAAGCATGGCATAAGTACAGGATAGTAAATAAAACCTCAAACTAGTTTGTGGCCCCTAGTACAATACTTTGAAATCAGGTAATAATCAATGGGGGGCCCATATCTCCCCACCTGTGGTTAGCGCGCTCAATCTCGGAACAGGTGTCAAGAACTCGGGGTCCTACGGGACACAAGTGGGCGTTCGGAAAACAAATATTATCTATCACCCACCGATGCCTCTGCTTACTTACTTCAATTTTAGTTGTTAAACAGGAATTAAAGTGAACGATAAGTAAAGCCATGATCATCTCCAACATAAGCATATGGCAGTCTTCCAACAACTGAGGTACTCGACGACACGCAACAGCACTTGAGCAAGCGACTATGACGCGCAAGTCCTACTATCTACCAAACATCAGGTAATAGGATGTGTCCAAGGAAATATAGGCTGCAAGGGATATCACGGGTACGGAAACTAGAGCATCGCAACACAGATAGCAATACATCAACAGGGGGGAATAAATGCTATAAAAGTAAGATAGGTAGAAAGGGGGAGATGCTCGCCTGAAAACATTGTCGAAGGTTCATCCGAAGAACGGGGCGAAGCTCACATCAACTCAACGGCCTTATCCGCGAAGAAGCAAAACACTAGAATAACACCGGATGCAATATTTAATACTACGGCAAAAGATCGGGCATGATGCATGTATGATGTATGACATGGAAAAGGTGCGATGCAATTAGGTCAAGATTAAGCGGAACCGGGGATCCCGACAATTAATTAGAGGGTTCATGTTATTTATTTACCCCGCAAATTAAATGGTGTATTAACATGGCCAAATATAGCACCGGTTTGCTACATCAATTTAAATGAGGCCGATATGAGACTAGATTCGCCCGCATATGGGCCCCATATTTAATTATTAGGTGAATCGGCATAAGGCCCCCAAACCACAAACAAGGATGCATGCAAGTATGACAATTTAATATGCAACAATTTTATATATAGCATTTATAAAATAGGGGCTCGGGAAAAGGTTCACACATAGGGGGGCTCGATGATCTTGGGGTTCCGGGGTTCGGGGTCGGGGTTCGGGTTCAGACTCAGGGTTCGACGGGGATCGATCTCGCATCCGGGAAGAAGGACTTGTCGCATCCATGGTCTTCGGGTCCGGGGTTAGGGTCTTCGGATCTGGGTAGTAGATCTTGTAGCACGAGCGTCGATGCTTCCGGGACGGAGAACTTGTCGTTCAGGGTCTCGAGGTCCGGGGTGAAGTACTCGGCGTCCTCGAGGGAGTACTTGTCGCACATGTGGTCTTCGAGCTCCATGTCGATGATCTTGTCGTTTCGATGTCGGGGTCTTGAAATCCGCGAAGAAGGCCTTGTCGCCCTTGGGTGAAGAACTTGTCATCCCGAGGGTCCGTGGCTTCGGCGGGACGTTCTATGGATCCGAGGTCGAAGAACTTGGTGTCCGCGAAGGGCACTCGGCGTTTCCGTGGTCTTCGGGTCATGTCGACGGCCTAGGTGTCCTCGTTGGAGAACTCAGTGCATCCGTGTAGGAGAACTCGAGGTCGATGGCGAACTTGTCCGGTACCGGGGTTTTTCGGAGTTCATGGCGCGGCACCGGGTACGGGATCGGCCTTCGGGTTCGGGGGTCTCGGCGTCCGTAGATCTTGGTGTCCAAGGCGCGGCATCAAAACAGCGGGGTCTTGTCGTTCCGTGTAGACGACCTTGGTTAACATCTTGTCAGCATCTGGACAGCGGCACCATGTGCGTGTGCTCGAGCACGGAGGTGCTCCTGGTTCGTGACGCTACAGAGGGCGACAGAGGATGGCGAGACCGAGGTGGCGGCAGGAGTTGCAGGCAGCGCCGGCCAGAGGCAGGAGGCGTGCGCACGGAAGGAAGGCGGGGGCAGACGCGCTAGGGAGGCCGGTCGGGGGCTGCTGTGGCCGAGGCGTGGGCTCACCCGAGACGAGGCAGAGGACGGCAGGGTGGGGCCTGCGCCGAACGAGGGACCAGAGGCGGTCCGGCCGCTGCAGGGCGACGATGTGACGGGGGTTCTGGCGGCGGAGCGGCCGGAGCCCGCAGAGGTGGCCGGCGGGGACGCGCGGCGGCGGAGGCTCTTGCAGGCGGCGGGGAGGGCGCGTCCGAGGCAGGGCGAGCGAGGGCCGGACGACGGGCGCTGCAGGGAGGGGGTGAGGAGGAGCTGGGCGCGGTGGAGGTCGCCGGCGGCGAGGCGGGGTGGAGGAGCGCGGGGCAGACGGCATCGGGGTCGGGGAGGAACGGGGTGAGCGAGGCCGACCGGAGGTGGCCGCCGGGCAGAGGGAAGGCGCGGTGGCGACGCGGGGAGAGGACGGCGGTCGAGGGCCGGGGAGGCGCCGGGGTCGGGGACGCGGGCGGAGCCGCGGCGACGGAGAGGAGGTAGGTGCAGGGCGGCGGAGCGGAGGTTGCAGGGAGGCGGGAAGCGGCGAGGGAGGGTAGAGCAGGGAGCGGCGGCCAGGCGCCGGAGGGGAGAGCGGTGGGGCGCGCCGGCAGAGAGGAAGAGAGGGTGGCGGGGCGGCGTCGGGCGCCAGGGGGAGCGGGGAGGGGAGCCGGCGATGGAAGGGAGAAGCCAGGGAGGAAGAGGAGCGGGGGGGGAGGCGGCCAGGGGAGGTAGGGCGGTGGGCCAGGGCGTGGGACCCGCGGGGTCGGGTGGGACCGGGGCAGGGACGGGTCTGGCGGTGGGGAGGTTGACCAGGGGAGGTGGCGGCGGTTGGTGGGGTGAGTGGGGGAGGTTGGGGTGATGTGGCAGAAGGTGGTTGGGTGAGGGAGAGAGTTGGGATGAGGTGGCGAGCCGCGAGTGGCTGGGGTGAGGTGGAGGGGGTGTGGGTAGATTAGGTTGGGTAGTTTTAGGATTATGGGGTGGGCCGATTTTATTTCTGGGGGTGGTCGTTCGGGTCGAATCGGCCCGTTCGACTGCCCCCCTAAAATAATTTAATATTTTATTTGTTTAAAACAAAGCTTCTGCAAACCGATAGCGGACAAAACAAAATAATCCGGAGACCCGGGTTTTGCGTTTGAATAAAGATGGGGCGTTTAGAAAACAAATTAGGTTTTTCTGCAAATAGTTTTATGCAAGCAATTGCAAGATGATGACGATGCTCAAATGCAATGTGGCATGATGACATGAGCATGCGGTCATGATGATGCAATGCACAAAAACAACGCGATTTTCTAGTAGTGGTTTTTGCGGGATGCCACAATTCGACACCACTAACAATGGATCTCGCCCTCGAGATCCGCCTCATGGTACCGGAAGGAAGATCGGCGTTCTGCATCTTCTCGCTTCGTGTAGATCCTCGCGACACCACTAACAAGAGATCGTTGTCCGTGATCGTCGAGAGAACACTCCGGAAACAAAAAGGTCGAAGGTAGAGGCATCAACAAATAAAGCCACCCCTAACTTCGATGGAAAGAGGGAACCGATGCATTCTCATCCACTTCAATGTACAAAAGCGAATAGAAGGGGTAGTCGGCATGGGGGCCAATCCATCACGCACCCAAACTATTACTCTGCACAATCAGTAGAAAAGTGTGCAACCATTCTCGGAATCAGACTGAAGATCTCGACAAGCGAGGTTCGGAAACAAAGGAGTGATGCAGACTCTGCATCGGATCTGGCGTAGATGATGTCATCCTGTCGGAAAACACCGGAAGGCACAAACAAGGAACAAAGAATGGTACCACAGATAAAGGATCACTCAGGCAGCATGAACACCGGATGGTAGAACACCGTTATCAAAGAAGGAAGCGAAACCCTGAAGGTACGATGGAACCCAACCACGAGAAATCCTGGACTCGAAGAGGAAGAGGAGAGCGGATTCAAAACACGTAGAGGTAAGAGGAGAATAGCAGAGGGGTAAGGAGTAAAATCAGACCTAATCAGAACTATCCAACCGATTTCGAAAAATAGTTTTGACACTCTACTTTGGCCGTTAGCTAGGTTATCCTACAGGCTGGACTTGTGGGGTATCGCAACTGTTGGGCTCTGATACCACTCTGTAACACCCTCAGAATCGGACCTATGCAAGTTTTAGCGCTTCCCGCCAAACCCGCATAGAAACGATTCAAAGGTGCCCACCAGGCACTTTCGTGCGGGTGGAAAACGAAGTAATAACATTACACAACAGTCCTCGATGGGACCCACAGAACAGATATACACAACAGCGACTCAACGAGCCAAGAATACAGATATAACATACAAAGATCCAAATCACCTGTAAAACGATACAGCGTCCGGCTACGGACAAGATGCAAATGGGGATAAGAGCCCTGAAGAATAACCAATGGCGTCCATAACCCTGCCCAGGCTAAGCCGGAAGGGTAACCCTGCTAACGACGTCGATCTCAAAACCTGCTTAAACAAAAGGGGTGCCGACAAAGGGCAAAGGAAAAAGAGGAGCGTCAGTACTGAGGCCAGTACACGGCGAGACTAGAATTCGGCGGTCCTCGCCTACATAGGTATGGTGGACTGAGCGGCAGCGGCAGCATGCACTAAACAACCTATAGAGACTCGATACAACTGTCGGCTATCAGAGAGGGGTGAGAAAGACCTATTCGGAACCAGACTGATACTAACACCAAACAATCCCTTCCTGGTATTCCCCCTCGAGACCAAACGAGGAAGTCAACCGAGGAACTCACACCGTTGGCAGTTTTATTTATTCAGTTATCGTTGCAGCAATTACTAGTCAGGTATAGATGGTCATCCTGATAAAATAAGCAGTGGGTCATTTTAGTTAACCATTCCGTGACAGTTGCAACACTTACTAGTCAGATACAATTAGCATGAGATAACCCCAAAACCCAGCAGTTGTTGGTACTTTTATTTAGCCATTCCGTTGTAGTGAAGCTGATTACTAGTCATATGGGATACAAGTCAATTTATAACAGTAAGCTTTAGTTATAGTTGTCTATGATCAAGCACTGTGCTCCAAGTCGTCCATAACCGCGGACACGGCTTCTCGAAAAGATTTAACCCTGCAGGGGTGCACCAAAGTATCCACAAGCACTTCGACCCTTTTTGCCAGATCAATTAACATACACCCATCGGTATGTCGGCGGGGCCTAAGTCATGACGTTCCTAGACCCAAAGCAAGCACGGGGGGCCACCCCACTAAGTACACCCGCAACAAAGTCGGCCGGTCTCCGAGACGGACTTAGGGTTTGGGTAGACGGCTGTGAACGACAGCAAATCCCAAAACTGGGACTGTCGACACCGCGAAAACGTGTCCCGATCCTAAACAGTACAGTGTGCTCCTCGCACAATCGTAATAAAGCAGTAAAGCATGGCATAAGTACAGGATAGTAAATAAAACCTCAAACTAGTTTGTGGCCCCCAGTACAATACTTTGAAATCAGGTAATAATCAATGGGGGGCCCATATCTCCCCACCTGTGGTTAGCGCGCTCAATCTCGGAACAGGTGTCAAGAACTCGGGGTCCTACGGGACACAAGTGGGCGTTCGGAAAACAAATATTATCTATCACCCACCGATGCCTCTGCTTACTTACTTCAATTTTAGTTGTTAAACAGGAATTAAAGTGAACGATAAGTAAAGCCATGATCATCTCCAACATAAGCATATGGCAGTCTTCCAACAACTGAGGTACTCGACGACACGCAACAGCACTTGAGCAAGCGACTATGACGCGCAAGTCCTACTATCTACCAAACATCAGGTAATAGGATGTGTCCAAGGAAATATAGGCTGCAAGGGATATCACGGGTACGGAAACTAGAGCATCGCAACACAGATAGCAATACATCAACAGGGGGGAATAAATGCTATAAAAGTAAGATAGGTAGAAAGGGGGAGATGCTCGCCTGAAAACATTGTCGAAGGTTCATCCGAAGAACGGGGCGAAGCTCACATCAACTCAACGGCCTTATCCGCGAAGAAGCAAAACACTAGAATAACACCGGATGCAATATTTAATACTACGGCAAAAGATCGGGCATGATGCATGTATGATGTATGACATGGAAAAGGTGCGATGCAATTAGGTCAAGATTAAGCGGAACCGGGGATCCCGACAATTAATTAGAGGGTTCATGTTATTTATTTACCCCGCAAATTAAATGGTGTATTAACATGGCCAAATATAGCACCGGTTTTCTACATCAATTTAAATGAGGCCGATATGAGACTAGATTCGCCCGCATATGGGCCCCATATTTAATTATTAGGTGAATCGGCATAAGGCCCCCAAACCACAGACAAGGATGCATGCAAGTATGACAATTTAATATGCAACAATTTTATATATAGCATTTATAAAATAGGGGCTCGGGAAAAGGTTCACACATAGGGGGGGCTCGACGATCTTGGGGTTCCGGGGTTCGGGGTCGGGGTTCGGGTTCGGACTCAGGGTTCGACGGGGATCGATCTCGCATTCGGGAAGAAGGACTTGTCGCATCCATGGTCTTCGGGTCCGGGGTTAGGGTCTTCGGATCTGGGTAGTAGATCTTGTAGCACGAGCGTCGATGCTTCCGGGACGGAGAACTTGTCGTTCAGGGTCTCGAGGTCCGGGGTGAAGTACTCGGCGTCCTCGAGGGAGTACTTGTCGCACATGTGGTCTTCGAGCTCCATGTCGATGATCTTGTCGTTTCGATGTCGGGGTCTTGAAATCCGCGAAGAAGGCCTTGTCGCCCTTGGGTGAAGAACTTGTCATCCCGAGGGTCCGTGGCTTCGGCGGGACGTTCTATGGATCCGGGGTCGAAGAACTTGGTGTCCGTGAAGGGCACTCGGCGTTTCCGTGGTCTTCGGGTCATGTCGACGGCCTAGGTGTCCTCGTTGGAGAACTCGGTGCATCCGTGTAGGAGAACTCGAGGTCGATGGCGAACTTGTCCGGTACCGGGGTTTTCGGAGTTCATGGCGCGGCACCGGGTACGGGATCGGCCTTCGGGTTCGGGGGTCTCGGCGTCCGTAGATCTTGGTGTCCAAGGCACGGCATCAAAACAGCGGGGTCTTGTCGTTCCGTGTCGACGACCTTGGTTAACATCTTGTCAGCATCTGGACAGCGGCACCATGTGCGTGTGCTCGAGCACGGAGGTGCTCCTGGTTCGTGATGCTACAGAGGGCGACAGAGGATGGCGAGACCGAGGTGGCGGCAGGAGTTGCAGGCAGCGCCGGCCAGAGGCAGGAGGCGTGCGCACGGAAGGAAGGCGGGGGCAGACGCGCTAGGGAGGCCGGTCGGGGGCTGTTGTGGCCGAGGCGCGGGCTCACCCGAGACGAGGCAGAGGACGGCAGGGTGGGGCCTGCGTCGAACGAGGGACCAGAGGCGGTCCGGCCGCTGCAGGGCGACGATGTGACGGGGGTTCTGGCGGCGGAGCGGCCGGAGCCCGCAGAGGTGGCCAGCAGGGACGCGCGGCGGCGGAGGCTCTTGCAGGCGGCGGGGAGGGCGCGTCCAAGGCAGGGCGGGCGAGGGCCGGACGACGGGCGCTGCAGGGAGGGGGTGAGGAGGAGCTGGGCGCGGTGGAGGTCGCCGGCGGCGAGGCGGGGTGGAGGAGCACGGGGCAGACGGCATCGGGGTCGGGGAGGAACGGGGCGAGCGAGGCCGGCCGGAGGTGGCCGCCGGGCAGAGGGAAGGCGCGGTGGCGACACGGGGAGAGGACGGCGGTCGAGGGCCGGGGAGGCACCGGGGTCGGGGACGCGGGCGGAGCCGCGGCGACGGAGAGGAGGTTGGTGCAGGGCGGCGGAGCGGAGGTTTCAGGGAGGCGGGAAGCGGCGAGGGAGGGTGGAGCAGGGAGCGGCGGCCAGGCGCCGGAGGGGAGAGCGGTGGGGCGCGCCGGCAGAGAGGAAGAGAGGGTGGCGGGGCGGCGTCGGGCGCCAGGGGGGCGGGGAGGGGAGCCGGCGATGGAAGGGAGAAGCCAGGGAGGAAGAGGAGCGGGGGGGAGGCGGCCAGGGGAGGTAGGGCGGTGGGCCAGGGCGTGGGACCCGCGGGGTCGGGTGGGACTGGGGCAGGGACGGGTCTGGCGGTGGGGAGGTTGACCAGGGGAGGTGGCGGCGGTTGGTGGGGTGAGTGGGGGAGGTTGGGGTGATGTGGTAGAAGGTGGTTGGGTGAGGGAGAGAGTTGGGATGAGGTGGCGAGCCGCGAGTGGCTGGGGTGAGGTGGAGGGGGTGTGGGTAGATTAGGTTGGGTAGTTTTAGGATTATGGGGTGGGCCGATTTTATTTCTGGGGGTGGTCGTTCGGGTCGAATCGGCCCGTTCGACTGCCCCCCTAAAATAATTTAATATTTTATTTGTTTAAAACAAAGCTTCTGCAAACCGATAGCGGACAAAACAAAATAATCCGGAGACCCGGGTTTTGCGTTTGAATAAAGATGGGGCATTTAGAAAACAAATTAGGTTTTTCTGCAAATAGTTTTATGCAAGCAATTGCAAGATGATGACGATGCTCAAATGCAATGTGGCATGATGACATGAGAATGCGGTCATGATGATGTAATGCACAAAAACAACGCGATTTTCTAGTAGTGGTTTTTGCGGGATGCCACAGTTGGATAGCTCTGATTAGGTCTGATTTTTACTCCTTACCCCTCTGCTATTCTCCTCTTACCTCTACGTGCTTTAATCCGCTCTCGTCTCTTCCTTCGAGTCCAGGAAATTCTCGTGGTTGGGTTCCGTCGTACCTTCAGGGTTTCGCTTCCTTCTTTGATAACGGTGTTCTACCATCCGGTGTTCATGCTGCCTGAGGAATCCGTCTACTGTGGTACCAGCCTTTGTTCCTTGTTTGTGCCTTCCGGTGTTTTCCGACGCGACGACATCCTCTACGCCAGATCCGATGCAGAGTCTGCATCACTCCGTTGTTCCGAACCTCGCTTGTCGAGATCTTCAGTCTGATTCCGAGAGTTGGTTGCATAATCCGCCTATTCGTGTGCAGAGTAATGGTTTGGGTGCGCGATGGACTGATCACCATCCGACTACTCTTATCATTCCCTCTTGTATAACGAATCAGTGGATCCAGCAATTTTGCTCCGTCCACGGAAGCTAGAGGTGGCTTTATTTGTTGATACCTCTACCTTCGACCTTTTGTCCCCGGAGTGTTCTCCCGACGATCACGGACAACGACCTCTTGTTAGTGGTGTCGCGAAGATCTACATGAAGCGAGAAGATGCAGACCACCGACCTTCCTTCCGGTACCATGAGGCGGATCTCGAGGGCGAGATCCATTGTTTGTGGTGTCGAATTGTGGCATCCCGCAAAACCACTACTAGAAAATCGCGTTAAATTTGTGCATTGCATTATCCTGACCGCATGCTCATGTCATCATGCCACATTGCATTTGAGCATCGTCATCATCTTGCATTTGCTTGCATAAAACTATTTGCAGAAAAACCTATTTTTGTTTTCTAAAACGCTCCGTCTTTGTTCAAACGCAAAACCCGGGTCACCGGATTATTTTGTTTTGTCTGCTATCGGTTTGCAACGGTGCATTTAAAATAAATAAAATTCTGAATTATTTTTAGTGGGGGCAGTCGAACGGGCCGACCCGACCCAGTCGACCACCCCCATGTTTAAAACGGTCCACCCATAATCCTAAAACTACCCAACCTAATCTACCCACACCCCCTCCACCTCACCCCAGCCACTCGCGGCTCGCCACCTCACCCCATCTCTCTCCCTCAACCAATCCCCATCTGCCACCTAGACCAACCCACCCCACACACGCACGCACGTAGGCCACACCCGCCCCAATCCCCACCTCCCCTGGCCGCCTGCCCCAGTTCCCACCTTCTTCCCCGTGGCCCCCACCTCTCCCTAACCAACCACCGACACCCCACCATCCCACTAGCCTGCACCGGAGCCACCGTCCCCTTCGTTCTCTCCCCCCTCGCCTGCCGACCCTCTGCTCCGAGCTCGCCGGCCGACGCCGCCTCCCTCCGTCGCTGCTCCCCGGCGCCGCAGCGCGCCCCGGGCCGCCTCTTCTCCAGCGCCATCCACGTCGCCGCCGGTCCACCTCAAGCTCGCCCCACCGCAGGCCTCGCCTCGTCCGCCCCCTGCTCCCCGGCGGACCCCGCACCTCTCCGCCGAGCTCTTCCGCCGCTCCCCCTCACCGCCCAGGTCCCCGCCGCCCTAGCTCCTCGCCGCGTCACCGAGCTCCACGCCCGGCGCCCCATCCTCCCCCGTTCCGTCCCCGCGGCCAAGCCCACGCCTCCCGGCCCCTCCGCGGCGAGCTCCTCGCCGGCCCGCCTCGCCCTCTGCCCCGCCGCCTGGCATCGAGCCGCCGTCGCCCCGCGAAGCCCGCCAACCGCCCGCTCGCCTCCAGTGCCCCGCCGTCGCGCCCGCGCCCCTCTTCTCAACCAGCCGTCCCGCGTGGCGTCCCTGCACCTCTCCGTCGAGCTAGCCCCCCCGCCTCTCCACCGAGCCTTCCATGCCCCGGCCTCGCCTCCCTCCGCCGCCAGGGACCTCACAGGCCGCGGCAACCCTTCTCTGCCTCCTCCCTTCGAGCTAGGCCAGGTCGCCCGTGCGCCTCCACCTCGCCTCCCTCGCCACCGGTGCTCTCCCCCGTGTCGCCCTGCACGCGTCCCCAGCCGCGTGCGTCGCCTCCTCGTCACGGCCCTGCTCGGCCTCGCCGGGTGGTCGCGTCCTCTGCCTCCGTGCAAGCATCGGGCCGCATCAGCGAGAAGACATGGTGACGCGGTGGAGATGCTTGCTGACCAAGGCCGGAACAAGGACCATATCCCGCATGAGGTTAAGATGCCAAGGCCCTCTCATCCACAAGATCTCCATCGCGGACAATCGTAACAAGATCGGCCACATGGTACCCCGCCAAGATCTTCTTTGAACCCGAGAACTCCGCCGCGGTACCCGGGGATCTCCTACGTGGAACCTCGGGCCACCTAAGACCATCGGCGCCACACCCGGATCCGAAGACCGAACCCGAACGCCAAGACCGCCGACAACGGAACCGTGATACCCCAAGGTCTTCTTCCCCGATCCGATTCCGAAGACCGACCCCGGCGCCGAAGCCGAGAACCCCGACAAGAACCACGACACGGATGCTCCGAGTTCTCCATCGAGGAAACCAAGGTCGTCGACATGGAACCGTAGGACGCCAAGAACTTCACCCCGAATGCCAGAACCGACCCGATACGCGGACCCGACAAGTTCTTCTCGACGACAAGATCATCGACAGGGAACCCGAAGACCACATGTGCGACAAGTACTCCCTCGAGAACGCCGAGTACCTCACCCCGAACACTGACACCCTGGACGACAAGTTCTTCCCCCGGAAGCATTGACGCTCGTGCGACAAGATCTTATACCCCGATCCGACGACCCTAACCCCGGAGTCCGAGAACGATCCCGCCGAACCCCGAACCCCGGAACCCCAAGTTCGTCGAGACCCCCTAATGTGTGAACCCCTTCCCGAAACCCTATTTTATAATATAATACAACTTGTCGCATATTAATTGTTCATGCATGCATACTTGTCTGTGGTTTGGGGGCCTTATGCCGGTTCACCTTATAATTAAATATGGGGCCCATATGCGGGCAAATCTAGTCTCATATTGGCCTCATTTAAATCTGTGTAGCGAACCGGTGCTATCTTTTGCCCTGTTAATGCAACATTTAATTTGCGGGGTAGCTAAACAACATGAACCATCTGAATAATTGTCGGGACCCTGGTTCCGCTTAATATGACCTAATTGCATCACACCTTTGCCATGTCATACATCATACACGCATCATGCCCGATCTTTTGCCGTAGTATTAAATAGTGCATCCGGTGTTTATTTTAGTGTTTTGCTTCTTCGCGGACAAGGCCGTTGAGTTGATGCGAGTGTCGACCCGATCTTCGGTTGAACCTTCGGCAATGTTTTCAGGCGAGCATCTCCCCCTTTCTACCTATCTTACTTTTATAGTATTTATTCCCTCCTGTTGATCTATTGCTATCTGTGTTGCGATGCTCTAGTTTTCGTACCCGTGATATCCCTTGCAGCCTTATATTGCCTTGGACACATCCTATTACCTGTTGTTTGGTAGATAGTTGGACTTGCGCGTCGTAGTCGCTTGCTCAAGTGCTGTTGCGTGTCGTCAAGTACCACAGTTGTTGGTGTATGGCCGCATGTTGATGTTGGAGATGATCATGGTTTTACTTATTGCTCACTTTAATTATTGTTTAACAACTAAAATTGAAGTAAGTAAGCAGAGGCATCGGTGGGTGATAGATAATATTTGGTTTCCGACCGCCCACTTGTGTCCCGTAGGACCCCGAGTACTTGATACCTGTTCCTTGAATATTCGCGCTATCCACATATGGGGAATTATGGGCCCCCCTTATCCAGAGCTTGATTCAGTCTTATTTCTTGGGGCCACAAACTAGTTTGAGGTTTTATTTACGATCCTGTACTTATGTCATGCTTTACTGCTTTATTTACGATTGTGCGAGGAGCACACTGTACTGTTTAGGTAAGCGGAATGTTTTCGCGGTATCGACAATCCCAGTTTTGGGTTCCCAGTCGTTTACAGCCATTGACGCAAACCTTGAGTCCGTCTCGGAGCTAGCTTACTTCGTTGCGGGTCTACTCAATGGGGTGGCCCCCTGAAATATTTCTGAATCCTATGATTGCTTTGTCGTGAAAGCCTCGTTGGGTTTTGATTTGGTTTTTCCGAGGTTGATCGTGTGTGTGTTGCTATTTGTGCACCCCGGCCGGGTTAAAACTTTCTGAAAGCCGTGTCCGCGGTTATGGACGACTTGGAGCACAGTATCTCGATCATAGACAACTATAACTAAAGTAGTGTTATAAATTTGACTTTATAATGACTAGTAATCAGCTTCACTATAATGGAATGGTTAAATAAAACTGCCAACAATTGCTTGTTTGAGTTGTCGCTTGCGACCATTGTACCTGACTAGTAAGTACTGCAACTACAACGGAATGGCTAAATAAAAGTACCAACAACTGCTGGGTTTTGGGTTATCTCATGCTATTTGTATCTGACTAGTAAGTGTTGCAACTATAACGAAAAGGTTAACTAAAAGTGCCCACTGCTTATTTTATCAGGATGATTATCTATAATTGACTAGTATTTGCTGCAACGATAACTGAATAGATAAAACTGCCAACTGTGTGAGTTCCTCGGTTGACTTCCTCGGGTGGTCTCGAGGGGGGAAACACCAGGATGGGTTTGTTTGGTGGTAATGTCAGGTTGGTTCCGAATGGGTCTTTCTTATCCCTCTCTGATTGCCGCTAGCTGTATCGAGTCTCTATAGGTTATTCAGTGCATGCTGCCGCTGCCGCTTCAGTCCACCATACCTATGTAGGCGAGGACCGCCGAATTCTAGTCTCGCCGTGTACTGGCCTCAGTACTGACGCTCCTCCTTTTTCCTTTGCCCTTTGTCGGCACCCCTTTTGTTTAAGCAGGTTTTGAGATCGACGCCGTTAGCAGGGTTACCCTTCCGGCTTGGCCTGGGCAGGGTTATGGACGCCATTGGTTATTCTTCAGGGCTCTTAGCCCCATTTGCATCTTGTCCGTAGTCGGACGCTCTATCATTTCAAGGTGATTTGGACCTTTGTTCTGTATATCTGTATTCTTGACTCATTGAGTCGCTGTTGTATATATATCTGTTCTGTGGGTCCCATCGAGGACTGTTGTGTAATGTTATTACTTCGTTTTCCACCCGCACGAAAGTGCCTGGTGGGCACCTTTGAATCGTTTCTATGCGGGTTTGGCGGGTTTTTGCTAAAACTTGCATAGGTCCGATTCTGAGGGTGTTACACGGCGGGTGTGGGGAGTGGGGTGGAGGCTGGCGGCTGGGAAGGGGTGAGGGAGTAGGATTAGGCTAGGGTTGGGTTAGGGTTTCCAGGTGTGGGGTGGTAGTCGGCTGGCTGCTGGGCTTTTGGGCCTAGCGGCTGGCTGACTCCCCCACAAAAAAATAGATTTTTATTTTTTTATTATAGTTGGTTTTAATTTAATAAAAGATTTTGTAAGATAGTTTTAAACAAATAAAATATTCTGATCGATCCAGGTTTTTTTGTATTTTTAAAATAAGAGGGAGAGTAATGCCAAAATAGAGATAGGGTTTTAACGAAATGATTTTTGGCAAAGGTATGTGTGATGATGTCATGATGATGCACATAATAAAAACAACAGCGATTTTCTAGTATTGGTTTTGGCGGGGCGCCACACCATAGCCGATGACGAACCGATGGGGAGGTCCAAACCCCAACCCTACATCAAGAAGAGAAAACCAAAACTACACGCAGTGGTTTAGATTTAGATTCCTTCCACCTATAGGAGCGATAATAATTGGAGACGCGGGTCAAGAGCGTTGACATGCAAAAATATGATTCCCTTGTTATTTGGAGGTGGAGAATACAACAGAGATACTTGCCCACAACTTCTACTCACCTACAAGATTACCCGCGCGTTGACGTGGGGACTATCTTCCGCTGCATTTTCTAATATAGTACAAAGTTATGAAAGAAAACATTGTATGTTTTGTGCACATACAAAAATATTTTAAGGATGGTCACAAGAGCATTATTTGCACGAAATTATGTAAAAAATTGAAAGGAACGCATTTGGATGTTAGATCCATATGAGTGTCCTTTTGTAATTAGTTCACCATCTTCTAGAATAAAATAAAACTATAGAAGGGAAAATTCGATGATTAAACATGGATTTTTTTAGGGAAAGATCACCCTACACTCCAAATCTTCCACCGGGGAAATCACCCGCAAGTCTAAAAATCGACGAAAAATTATTGAGAAACGGGTAATGTAGAACAATATAAGTATATCCGTCAAGATAATTGTTTTACTCCATCGGATCTGAAAACAGTACCTTGAACCTAAAAAGGGGGACACTATTATTAAGTCGTCATCAGAAATACTAATAAATGAACAAATTGAGGTAGTTTCATTACAATACTAACGAACCAGGAAGGCGAGGGAACTGTATTGGGGATCGAGGCATGGGAGGTAGGCGGCGCTCCTAGCCAGCGCGTGGGATGGAGGTGACGTTGTCGATCGACACGTGGGTTGAAGGAAGAACTCCCATCTAGCACGCTAGAGGGAGACACGATACGCAGGGGAGACATGATGGGATCCTGTTCATCGACGAGAGTGAGACCGGCAAGGAGAAGGTGGAGGTCATGGGGAAGGAGGGGATATAGGGGATAAGGGAGAGAGGAAGGGAGGGAAGAAATTGATTGAGATTGTTGGATCATAGAGAATCCAATAGTAGGGCATCATGATCTATATGGGACTTAGAGTTTGACCAATCAGGATGCGGAGGATCCGCCAAGGGTCTTACGAAAAAAAATACTTAGTAACATTTTGATAACATTATGAAAACTACATATAAAAAAATAAAAAATTGCGCAGTTGGTCATTTTATGTGTAATAATTGCAAGGAAAACGATAAACATGGATTTTGTCAAATCTTGTAAAAACAAAATAGACTATCACATGGCCATTTACATGGCATAGTTTGTGGCAATGTCTCCATATTTGATACAAATGTGCATCTCTGCATGAAATACAATGTTTATGGAGGGTGTTCTCATTTTTTTTCACAAAAAATCATTTTCAATTTCTAAGTGCCAAAATGTTTTTTTTGTGAATCAGCTACCAAGAATATGGTGCAAAATTCCATCACTCCACATTTCACTCAAACTACACAAATTTGATGGACAAGGTCCAACCTTTAATGAATTTCCAAGCTTTGTAGATACCTTTTCCTATTTAAATGACTTTCTGTCGATTGTATAGAAATTAACTCAAATTTAAACTACAAGTGCATGATAGTTTGCTTTAATATTTTTCTAAAAAATCATTTTTACATACACAAGTAGTCATTGCATGGGAGATCCACCAAGAGTTTTGCAAGTTTCAACCACTTGGTACAAATGGTCATGCCGACAACTTTGTCACCATTTGGAGAACTACATAAGAAAATCAATAAAAACTTGAGCATTGGGTCCTTTTATGTGTAATAGTTGCAAGGAAAATGATAAACATGGATTTTGACAAGTTTTGCAAAAACAAATCTTTACAAAACGGACTATCATCTAAAAACGTTCATGACTTTCAAGCCAAATAACCATATTCCAGACCACATACATGGCATAGTTATGATAATGTATCCATATTTTGTATAAAGGTGCATCCTAGCATGGGCAAACAATTTTCCATATAGAGTTTCCATTTTTGCACGAAAAATATTTACCATTTTCTAAGTGCAAACAAATGTTTTTTGAATCAGCTACCAGAATATGGTGCAAATGGCACCATTCATATTTTCACTCAAACTAGAACACACACATTTAATGTACATTTTTTGACCTTTTGAAAGTTTTTTGAAATTATTTGCTAATTTTAAGACATGAACTGCATTTCTAGCTATTTATCTATATTTAGCTCCCTCCAAAAACTAAACTCAAAGTTTAAAAGCATGCACTTGAAAAACAAAATAAACACATGCATTTTGTTTCTTTTTAGTTGTTTGTCGAATGTTTTACAAAACTCCCGGCAAAACCCCCTGTGGAGTGTCTTGTAGGAAACACTCGTCAAGGATCCTCATTTTCCGAGTTCTTTTTACCGAGGTAACACTTGGAAAAGTTTCTGTTTGCTGAGTACCTTTTTTTCCCAAGTGTTCTCTATAAAATACTCGGCAAACGTCTTATTTGCCGAGTACCCATGGAAAAACACTCGGCAAACATCAAGACACTTGCATATAGCATGTTTCATGTAGTGAAGTAGCCAGTGAATTCAAACTTGACTACTTTTTTTTGAACTGCAAACTTGACTACTTGGGCCTTCTCTTTTCAGTAAGTTACAAGCAAAAGTCTTATTTGCCGGAGTACCCATGGTTCAACTCGCTAGTAGTAAGTTAAGCAAAGCATCAACACCTGTTTGGCAACTCAATCGATATGTACATTAGCTAGCTATAACACAAATGCTACTAATCTTCCGTCTCGTTGATCAAATCAAACACGCCAGAGAAGAGCCCAAATTTTGTGGATAACCATTATCTTTGCAATGTATATTTGTCCATATGGCAAGAACTCACATATATAGAGGGTTGCTTCTGGCGACGGTTGCCCTTGGTGACGACGACCGGTCGAGCAGAGATACAACAGAGATACTTGCCCACAACTTCTACTCAACTACAGGATTACTCGCGCGTTGATGTGGGGACTATCTTCCGCTGCATTTTCTAATATAGTACAGAGTTATGAAAGAAAAAATTTGTATGTTTTGTGCACATACAAAAATATTTTAAGGATGGTCACAAGAGCATTATTTGCACGAAATTATGTAAAAATTTGAAAGGAACGCATTTGGATGTTAGATCCGTATGAGTGTCCTTTTGTAATTAGTTCACCATCTTCTAGAATAAAATAAAACTATAGAAGGGAAAATTCGATGATTAAACATGGATTTTTTTAGGGAAAGATCACCCTACACTCCAAATCTTCCACTGGGGAAATCACTCACAAGTCTAAAAATCGAAGAAAAAATATTGAGAAACGGGTAATGTAGTGTTGGAGATATGCCCTAGAGGCAATAATAAATATGGTTATTATTATATCTTTGTGTTTATGATAAATGTTTACATTCATGCTATAATAGTATTAACAAGGAAACATTAATACTTGTGTGATTTGTAAACTAAAATAGAGTCCCTAGTAAAGCCTCTTTATAATACTAGCTTGTTGGTTAATAAATGATTGTGGTTTCCCTATCATGAACATTGAGATGTTATTAACAACAAGATCATATCGTTAGGAGAATGATATGGTGGACATACTCCTATAGATAAGCGTAGCATAAAGATCAAGTCATTTTAATAGTTCAATTGCTATATGCTTTCTGATACATAGTAACCTAATTCCTTCGACATGAGATCATGCATATCACCTTCACCGGAAGGATGCTTTGATGACATCAAACACCACACCATAACTGGGTGGCTATAAAGGTGGCATTGAGTGTTCGGAAAGTATTGGTTGAGACATATGGATCAAGAGTGGGATTTGTCCATCCATATGACGGATAGATATACTCTGGGCCCTCTCGGTGGAATATCATCCAATTAGCTTGCAAGCATGTGACTGGCTCACAAGGGATCACATACCACGGGAACAAGAAAAGAGTACTTATCAGTAACGAGGTTGAACTAGGTATGCAGAGATACCGACGATCATAACCTCGGATAAGTAAACTATCATGAGACAAAGGGAAATTGGTATCGTATGTAAGTGGTTCATTCGATCGCAAAGTAATCGTAGAAATATGTGGGAGCCATATGAATTTCCAGATTCCTCTATTGGTTATTGTTCAGAGAAGTGTCTCGATCATGTCCGCATAATTCACGAACCGTAGGGAGACACACTTAAGGATTCGACGTTGTTTGAATAGTTATGGAATGATGAGTAAAGAGACCGAATGTTGTTCGGAGTCTCGGATGGGATCCGGGATATCACGAGGAGATCCGGAATGGTCCGGAGAATAAGATTCATATAAGGAAAGTCCTGTTTTGGGGTTGGAGAATGGTTTCGGTGTTTTCATCGGGAATGTTCTAGAAGGTTCCAGAATGTCCGGCACTCCGAAGGGGAAGGGTATATGAATGTTTCATAACAAGTTGGAATGATTGCATCATGTACTAGGTGTCATCGCTGAACAAAATAAAGGGTTTAATCAAATCCTAGTTTGAAAAGTCAAACGCCAATTTGAAAAGTCAAACGGCTATTTTGTGAGGTGGAGGGAGAGTAGGAAACCTACTTGGGGAGGAGTTCCCTCCCTCCACCGCCGGCCCACTTGGAGACCGAGTTGGGGAGGGACTACCCTCCCCTTGGCGCGTCCCCTCCACCTATATAAGGAGGGGCAGGGTTGCCCCTCCAAGGACACAACACCACGCCCTCTAAACCCTAACCCTAGCCGCCGCCGCCCACCATAGCCGCCGCCTAGGGCAACTCGCCGCCGCCTAGGGAAACCCTAGCCGCCGGCCTTGCCCCCTCCTTGGTGCGTCTAAACCCTAGATCGTCGAGGCTCTCTCTCATAGTCCACCATACTCGCTCCGGCTTAAGGCGAAGCCCTGCGAGATCTGCCCTCTACTTCCGGCACCACGCCGTTGTGCTGCCGGAATCGCGAGGAGAGTGCTACAACCTCCGCTGCCTGCTGGAACAAGGGAGAGGAAGGTCTTCGTCGAGTACCGAACGTGTGAACGACTGCGGAAGCGCTGCCGGAACGCAGCGCCGGAAGGATCGTCTACGCGATCTTGAGATCGGCAAGAGTACGACTACATCACCCACGAGAATCCGCTCTCGTTAAACACTTTCGAATCTTCGAGGGTGAGTTATTCCATCGACTCGTTGCTACAATCTAGTAGATAGATATTGGCTTGTTTGTTTGTATGCGGTAGATTTTTTTTGTTTTCCATGCTACAAAACCCTACATGTAGAACAATATAAGTATATCCGTCAAGATAATTGTTTTACTCCATCGGATCTGAAAACAATACCTTGAACCTGAAAAGGGGGACACTATTATTAAGTTGTCATCAGAAATACTAATAAATGAACAAAATGAGCTAGTTTCATTACAATACTAACGAACCAGGAAGGCGAGGGAACTGTGTTGGGGATCGAGGCATGGGAGGTAGGTGGCGCTCCTATCCAGCGCGTGGGATGGAGGCGACGTTGTCGATCGACACGTGGGTTGAAGGAAGAACTCCCATCTAGCACGCTAGAGGGAGACACGATACGCAGGGGAGACATGATGGGATCATGTTCATCGACGAGAGTGAGACCGGCAAGGAGAAGGTGGAGGTCATGGGGAAGGAGGGGATATTGGGAATAAGGGAGAGAGGAAGGGAGGGAAGAAATTGATTGAGATTGTTGGATCATAGAGAATCCAATAGTAGGGCATCATGATCTATATGGGACTTAGAGTTTGACCAATCAGGATGCGGAGGATCCGCCAAGGGTCTTACGAAAAAAATACTTAGTAACATTTTGATAACATTATGAAAACTACATATAAAAAACTGCGCAGTTGGTCATTTTATGTGTAATAGTTGCAAGGAAAACGATAAACATGGATTTTGTCAAATCTTGTAAAAACCCTCACAAAATAGACTATCACATGGCCATTTACATGGCATAGTTTGTGGTAATGTCTCCATATTTGATACAAATGTGCATCTCTGCATGAAATACAATGTTTATGAAGGGTGTTTTCATTTTTTTCACAAAAAATCATTTTCAATTTCTAAGTGCCAAAATGGTTTTTTTGTGAATCAGCTACCAAGAATATGGTGCAAAATTCCATCACTCCACATTTCACTCAAACTACACAAATTTGATGGACAAGCTCCAACCTTTAATGAATTTCCAAGCTTTGTAGATACCTTTTCCTATTTAAATGACTTTCTGTCGATTGTATAGAAATTAACTCAAATTTAAACTGCAAGTGCATGATGGTTTGCTTTAATAATTTTCTAAAAAATCATTTTTACATACACAAGTAGTCATTGCATGGGAGATCCACCAAGAGTTTTGCAAGTTTCAACCACTTGGTACAAATGGTCATGCCGACAACTTTGTCACCATTTGGAGTGTTGGAATTATGCCCTAGAGGCAATAATAAAGATGTTATTATTATAATCCTTGTTCATGATAAAGTTTATATTCCATGCTAGAATTGTATTAAGCGGAAACTTTAATACTTGTGTGGTTTGTGAACAACACCGTGTCCCTAGTACGCCTCTATGGACTAGCCCATTGATCAATGATGGTTAAGGTTTCCTAACCATAGACATGAGTTGTCAATTGATAATAAGATCATATCATTGGGAGAATGATATGATGGACAGACCCAAACTAAGCGAAGCAATTAGATCGTGTCATCGTGTTCGTCTTTGCGAAGCTTTCCTTATGTCAAATATTGTATTCCTTAGACCATGAGATAATACAACTCCCTGGTATCGAAAGAAAGCTTTGAGGTCATCAAACGTCATCCTATGAGAGGGTGATCATAAAGGTGTCTCTCAGGTGATCGGAAAGTATCTGTTGGGTTGTATGTATCGAGATGGGATTTGTCCCTCCCAAGTCGGAGAGATATACTTCGGGCCCACTCGGTAATCGATATCAACACCGCTTGCAAGCATGTGGTTAAGGAGTTAATCACAAAGTGATATCGGATTATGGAACGAGTAAAGTACTTGCTGTGAACGAGATTGAACTAGGTATGACGGTACCGACGATCAAATCTCGGGCAAGTAAAATATCGCGAGACGAAGGTAATATATATATGGGATTGATTGAATCCTGACATCGTGGCTCATCCGATATGATCATCGATGAATGTGTGGGAGTCAATATGGGTTACCAGACCCCGCTGTTGATTATTGATAGAAGATCATGTCTGCATATTCTCGAACCCGCAGGGTCACACACTTAACGTGTCTCGACGCTAGGATAGATTGGATAATTGGTTTATGAGTTTTTGTTCGGAGTCTCGGATGGGATCCGGGACATCACGAGAGGTTCCGGAGTGGTCCGGAGAATAAGATTCATATAAGGCAGTGCAGTTTTTGGAGTTCGGAATTGTTCCGGATTAATCGGTATTGTACCGGAAGCTTCTAGAACCTTCCGGAAGGGGACCAACATGGCCCCACCTTCCGGGAGGGGTCATGGGCCTATGAGGGAGTGCCCTGGCCGCATTGGGCCAGGGGCACAAGGCCCCATAGGGCCTAGCCGGCCAAGAGAGGTTTAAACTCGAGATAGACCTTCTAGAAGGGGGGGTTTCCTTGCCCCCACTCCTTATCCTTTGGGGCCGCCGGTTTGGGCTTGGGGGAGGGGCTAGGGCTGCACCCCCCCTCTATATAAAGAGGAGTGGGGGCGCACCAACCCCTTACACCTTCCCCTCCAACCCTAGCCGCCCTGCTGCCCCTCCTCTCTCCCTCTCGACTGCTTGTAGGCGAAGCCCTGCTGCAGAAATTCTCCACCATATACACCACACCGTTGTGTTGTAGATCCAATCCGTCTCTCTACCATACTTGCTGGTCCGAGGAAGGAGGAGACGTCGAGGTGCTGCACGTGTGCATCTCACGGAGGCACCGCCACTTGTGGTGCTAGATCGGATCGGATCGCGAGGAGGAGAAGCGAGTACGACTACATCACCCACGTTCCGACGAACATTCCGCTGTGCGAATCTTCAAGGGTATGAAGATCTAATCCAATCTCTCTCATTGTTTGCATCTCCTAGATTAGATCTTGGCTTTCCTCTGTTCTCATCCGTAGAAAATTTTGATTTACTATGCCGCGAAACCCTTCAATGGTATCAGAGCTAGATCTATGCGTAGATGTGTTTCACGAGTAGAACGCAACATGGTTGTTGCGGGCGTTGATGTTTTCTGTTGCAAGCCTCTTGTTTGTGTTCTTTTTATGACGCGGGATAGTGAGATTGAAGCGGTCCAGGCCAACCTTACGCGACGTCGTTCGCGAGACCGGCTCCGCACTTGACGTGTGGCTTGTTCCACACATGCGGCTGGTGGATGTCAGTTTCTCTCACTATAGTTGTCATGGGATTAACACCGGAGTTTGGCAACCATAATATCACCGTTGTGGCTCTCCGTAGGTAAGAATCGTTCTTAGCATCTACTCCCATAAGCCACGTAAAACATGCAACAACAAAGTAGAGGCGTCTAACTTGTTTTTGCAGGGAGTGTTTTCTGTGATATGGTATGGCCCAAGATGTGATGTGTATAATGTATGCGATGACCATGTTTTGTAATGTTTCACGACTTGCATGTCGATGAGTACACAACCGGCAGGAGCCATATGGTTGTCTTTATAATTATGTATGACCTGTGTGTCAACTTCTTATACGCCATGTAATAGTTTCACTTTATCGCTAAGTAGTTAGCAATAGTTGTAGTTGCTATTCGTGGTGGAGGCAATCATGGTGGAGTGATGGAGATCATGCCGGAATGCACAAGATGGAGATCATTGCGCAAAGATTGGCTATACCATGTCACATAAAGTTATATGCATGTGATGTTTATCCTTTTATGTATCTTATTATGCTTAGATCGCGACGGTAGCATTATAAGATGATTCCTCACTTAAAGATCAAGATAAAAACTGTGTTCTCCCCAAGTATGCACCGTTGCGAAAGTTCGTCGTGTCCAAGCATCACGTGATGATCGGGTGCTATAGACTCTACACTCACATACAACGGATGCAAGCCAGTTTTGCACACGCGGAAATACTTGGGTCTAACTTGACGAGCCTAGCATGTACAGACATGGCCTCGGAACACATGAACCGAAAGGTTAAGCATGAGTCATATGAATGATATGATCGACACTTCGTTGTCCACCATTGAAACCACATCTCTTCTCGTGAAGATCGGATTAGGTGTGGTGAATTTGGATCGTGTTCACTAAACAACTTGAGGGATGTTGAATTTAGTGGGAGTTCATCTAGTAATTTGATTAAAAGTTGAACTATTTATCATGAACATATTGTACTTGCCAATACTGTAGATCACATGGCCAAGTCCAACTTCAACTTCAACGTTTTTGCTGAGAAGAAAAAGCTTAGAAACAATGGGTCTAACTTCACCAATTGGTTCCGCAATCTAAGAATCATTCTCTCTGGCGGTCAAAAGGACTATGTCCTTGGGAAAGCGTTAGGTGACCCCCCTGCTGCAACTGCGCCGGCTGATGAGAAAGCTGTCTATCAGTCGCGCAAAGATGATTATGGTGTGATTAAGAGCACCATGTTGTTTGCTATGGAATCGGAACTTCAAAATCGTTTGGAAGACTATCCCGGGCCCTTTGAGATTCTCGAAGAACTGAAAACCATGTTTCAGACTCAGGCCCGTTCTGAGAGATATGAGATCTCTGAGAAGTTCTTTAACTGCAAGATGGAGGAAGGGAGTTCTGTTAGTGAGCACGCCATTAAGATGACGGGCTACACTCAACGCCTTGAGCAGCTGGAATGCACGATTCCAGAGGAGCTCAAGATTGACAGGGTTCTGCAATCACTCCCTCCCAGCTACAAAAGTTTTGTAGTGACTCATAATCAGATTGGTTCCACTGATACGATCACTGAGCTCTTCGCAAAGCTGAAGGCCGCGGAAGTGGACATCAAAAAGGATAATCATGTGTTGATGGTCAACAAGCCCACCTTTAAGAAAGGTAAGGGATCAAAGAAGCCCTTCAAGAAGGGCGGCGGCAAGCGCACTGCCCCTGCTGAGAAGAAGCTCAAGTCTGGTCCTAAGCCGGACACTGAGTGCTTCTATTGCAAGGACAAGGGTCACTGGAAGCGTAACTGTCCGAAGTACTTAACGGACAAGAAGGCTGGCACCATCAAAGGTATATTTGATATACATGTTATTGATGTTTTCCTTACTAGCCCTTGTTGTAGTGCCTGGGTATTTGATACTGGTTCAGTTGCTAATATTTGTAACTCGAAACAGGAGCTACGGAATAGACGGCGGCTTGCGAGGGATGAGGTGACGATGCGTGTTGGCAACGGATCAAGAGTTGATGTGATGGCCATCGGTACGCTCTCCTTAGTTTTACCTTCGGAATTAGTTTTAAACCTTAATAAGTGTTATTATGTGCCTGCGTTGAGCATGAACATTATTTCTGGATCTTGTTTATTGCAAGACGGTTATTCATTTAAATCAGAGAATAATGGTTGTTCTATTTATATGAGTAACATCTTTTATGGTCATGCACCTATTGTGAATGGTTTATTTCTTCTAAATCTCGAAAGGGATGAAACACACATCCATAACATTGAGGCTAAGAGATGCAAAGTAGATAGTGATAATACTACTTATTTGTGGCACTGTCGTCTAGGTCATATTGGTGTAAAGCGCATGAAGAAACTCCATTCTGATGGACTTTTGGAGTCTCTTGATTTTGAATCATTTGACACATGCGAACCATGCCTCATGGGCAAGATGATCAAAACCCCGTTCTGCGGTATGATGGAGCGAGCAACGGACTTGTTGGAAATCATACATACCGATGTATGCGGACCGATGAGTGTTTCGACGCGCGGTGGATATCGCTATTTTCTCACTTTTACCGATGACTTAAGTAGATATGGGTATATCTATTTAATGAAACATAAATCTGAAACGTTTGAAAAATTCAAAGAATTTCGGAATGAAGTGGAGAACCATCGTAACAGAAAGATTAAGTTTCTATGATCCGATCGTGGAGGTGAATATTTGAGTTGTGATTTTCTCACGCATCTTAAAGCAAGCGGAATTGTTTCGCAACTCACGTCCCCCGGAACACCACAGCGCAATGGTGTGTCTGAACGCCGGAATCAAACCTTATTAGATATGATCCGATCAATGATGTCTCTTACTGATTTGCCGTTATCATTTTGGGGTTATGCATTAGAAACCGCTGCATTCACTTTAAATAGGACACCATCTAAATCCGTTGAGATGACACCGTATGAACTATGGTTTGGTGCTAAACCTAAGTTGTCGTTTCTTAAAGTTTGGGGATGCGAAGCTTACGTCAAGAAGTTGATGCCGGACAAGCTCGGACCCAAAGCGGAGAAATGTGTCTTCATAGGATACCCTAAGGAAACTATTGGGTATACCTTCTATCACAGAACCGAAGGCAAAGTGTTTGTCGCAAAGAACGGATCCTTTCTTGAGAATGAGTTTCTCTCGAAAGAAGTGAGTGGGAGGAAAGTAGAGCTAGACGAGGTTGTTGAACCTTCTCTTGAATTGGAGAGTAGCGCAGCACCTGAAATTGTTCCAGTGCCGCCTGCACCAACAATAGAAGAAGCTAATGACAAGGATCATGAAGCTTCGGACGATGCTGCTACTGAACGTCGCAGGTCGACAAGGTCGCGTGCCCCTCCTGAGTGGTACGGCAACCCTGTCTTGACTGTCTTGTTGGTAGAAGACAGTGAACCTACGAACTATGAGGAAGCGATGATGAGCCCAGACTCTGAGAAATGGCTAGAAGCCATGAAATCCGAATTGGGATCCATGAGCGAAAACCAAGTATGGACTTTGGTGGACCCTCCTAGCGACCGAAAGGCCGTTGAGTGCAAATGCATCTTCAAGAAGAAAACAGACGCGGATGGTAATGTTACCGTCTATAAAGCACGGCTTGTCGCGAAAGGTTTTCGACAAGTTCAAGGTGTTGACTACGATGAGACTTTCTCTCCCGTAGCGATGTTTAAGTCCATTCGAATTTTATTAGCAATTGCTGCGTTTCATGATTATGAAATATGGCAGATGGATGTCAAGACTGCTTTCCTCAATGGCAACATTGATGAAGAGTTGTATATGATGCAACCCGAAGGTTTTGTCGATCCTAAGGATGCTGATAAAGTATGCAAACTTCAGCGTTCCATTTATGGACTGAAGCAAGCATCTCGGAGTTGGAACCTTCGTTTTGATCAAGTGATCAAGAGCTTTGGATTTGTTCCAAATTGCTACGAAGCTTGTATCTACAAGAAAGTGAGTGGGATCTCGGTGACATTTCTGGTACTATATGTGGATGACATATTGATTATTGGAAATGACATTAACATGCTTAACGATGTGAAGAGTTATTTGAACAAGTGTTTTTCAATGAAAGACCTAGGCGAAGCTGCTTATATATTGGGCATCAAAATCTATAGAGATAGACAAAGACGGCTGATAGCTTTAAGCCAGAGTACATACCTAGACAAAGTTCTGAAAAGGTTCAGAATGGATAAGGCAAAGAAAGGTTCAGTGCCTATGTTGTCAGGTAATATATTGAGCAAGGCTCAGTGTCCAGCTACGGTAAATGATATGGAAGCTATGAGCAAAGTGCCTTATGCCTCGGCCATAGGTTCCATCATGTATGCCATGCGGTGTACTAGACCGGATGTGTCCAATGCTCTTAGTTTGACGAGCAGATATCAAAGTGATCCAGGAGTGGAACACTGGACAGCCGTGAAGAACATCCTAAAGTACCTGAATAGGACTAAAGAAATGTTCTTAGTCTATGGGGGTGATGAACAGCTTGTCGTAAAAGGTTACGTCGATGCTAGTTTTGACACCGACAAGGATGATTCTAAATCTCAGACATGATACGTGTATATTTTGAATGGAGGAGCTGTGAGCTGGAGAAGCTGCAAGCAAAACGTGATCGCGGGATCTAAAGTAGAAGCGGAATACATGGCTGCTGCAGAAGCGTCAAGTGAAGGAGTTTGGATCAGAAACTTCATCACTGAGCTTGGCGTGGTTCCAAGTGCATTGGACCCACTGGAGATATTGTGTGACAACACTGGCGTCATAGCACTCGCTAAGGAACCAAGATATCATCCAAAGACCAAGCATATCAACCGCAAGATTCATATAATCCGAGATTGTATAGCAGATGGAGATCTGAAGATTAGCAAAGTACATACAGATCTGAATGTCGCAGATCCATTGACTAAACCTCTTCCACGTGTAAAACATGATCAGCACCTCAGTGCCATGGGTGTGAGATTGTTGCCAAATGTAAACTAGATTATTGACTCTAGTGCAACTGGGAGACTGTTGGAATTATGCCCTAGAGGCAATAATAAAGATGTTATTATTATAATGCTTGTTCATGATAAAGTTTATATTCCATGCTAGAATTGTATTAAGCGGAAACTTTAATACTTGTGTGGTTTGTGAACAACACCGTGTCCCTAGTACGCCTCTATGGACTAGCCCATTGATCAATGATGGTTAAGGTTTCCTAACCATAGACATGAGTTGTCAATTGATAATGAGATCATATCATTGGGAGAATGATATGATGGACATACCCAAACTAAGCGAAGCAATTAGATCGTGTCATCGTGTTCGTCTTTGCGAAGCTTTTCTTATGTCAAATATTGTATTCCTTAGACCATGATATAATACAACTCCCTGGTATCGGAAGAAAGCTTTGAGGTCATCAAATGTCACCCTATGAGAGGGTGATCATAAAGGTGTCTCTCAGGTGATCGGAAAGTATCTGTTGGGTTGTATGTATCGAGATGGGATTTGTCCCTCCCATATCGGAGAGATATACTTCGGGCCCACTCGGTAATCGATATCAACACCGCTTGCAAGCATGTGGTTAAGGAGTTAATCACAAAGTGATATCGGATTATGGAACGAGTAAAGTACTTGCTGTGAACGAGATTGAACTAGGTATGACGGTACCGACGATCAAATCTCGGGCAAGTAAAATATCGCGAGACGAAGGGAATATATATATGGGATTGATTGAATCCTGACATCGTGGTTCATCCGATATGATCATCGATGAATGTGTGGGAGTCAATATGGGTTACCAGACCCTGCTGTTGATTATTGATAGAAGATCATGTCTGCATATTCTCGAACCCGCAGGGTCACACACTTAACGTGTCTCGACGCTAGGATAGATTGGATAATTGGTTTATGAGTTTTTGTTCGGAGTCTCGGATGGGATCCGGGACATCACGAGAGGTTCCAGAGTGGTCCGGAGAATAAGATTCATATAAGGCAGTGCAGTTTTTGGAGTTTGGAATTGTTCCGGATTAATCAGTATTGTACCGGAAGCTTCTAGAACCTTCCGAAAGGGGACCAACGTGGCCCCACCTTCCGGGAGGGGGCATGGGCCTATGAGGGAGTGCCCTGGACGCATTGGGCCAGGGGCACAAGGCCCCATAGGGCCCAGCCGGCCAAGAGAGGTTTAAACTCGAGATAGACCTTCTAGAAGGGGGGGTTTCCTTGCCCCCCACTCCTTATCCTTTGGGGCCGCCGGTTTGGGCTTGGGGGAGGGGCTAGGACTGCGCCCCCCTCTATATAAAGAGGGGTGGGGGCGCACCAACCCCTTACACCTTCCCCTCCAACCCTAGCCGCCCTGCTGCCCCTCCTCTCTCTCTCTCTCTCTCGACTGCTTGTAGGCGAAGCCCTGCTGCAGAAATTCTCCACCATATACACCACGCCGTCGTGTTGTAGATCCAATCCGTCTCTCCACCATACTTGCTGGTCCGAGGAAGGAGGATACGTCGAGGTGCTGCACGTGTGCATCTCACGGAGGCACCGCCACTTGTGGTGCTAGATCGGATCGGATCGCGAGGAGGAGAAGCGAGTACGACTACATCACCCACGTTCCGACGAACGTTCCGCTGTGCGAATCTTCAAGGGTATGAAGATCTAATCCAATCTCTCTCGTTGTTTGCATCTCCTAGATTAGATCTTGGCTTCCCTCTGTTCGCATCCGTAGAAAATTTTGATTTACTATGCCGCGAAACCCTTCATGGAGAACTACATAAGAAAATCAAGAAAAACTTGAGCATTGGGTCCTTTTATGTGTAATAGTTGCAAGGAAAAATGATAAATATGGATTTTGACAAGTTTTGCAAAAAAAATCTTTACAAAACGGACTATCATCTACAAACGTTCATGACTTTCAAGCCAAATAACCATATTCCAAACCACATACATGGCATAGTTATGATAATGTATCCATATTTTGTATAAAGGTGCATCCTAGCATGACAAACAATTTTCCATATAGAGTTTCCATTTTTGCACGAAAAATATTTACCATTTTCTAAGTGCAAACAAATGTTTTTTGAATCAGCTACCAAAATATGGTGCAAATGGCACCATTCATATTTTCACTCAAACTAGAACACACATATTTAATGTACATTTTTCAACCTTTTGAAAGTTTTTTGAAATTATTTGCTAATTTTAAGACATGAACTGCATTTCTAGCTATTTATCTATATTTAGCTCCCTCCAAAAACCAAACTCAAAGTTTAAAAGCATGCACTTGAAAAACAAAATAAACACATGCATTTTGTTTGTTTTTAGTTGTTTGTCGAATGTTTTACAAAACTCCCGGCAAAACCCCCTGCGAAGTGTCTTGTAGGAAACACTCGACCCTCATTTTCCGAGTTCTTTTTACCGAGGTAACACTTGGAAAAGTTTCTGTTTGCCGAGTACCTTTTTTTTTTCCCAAGTGTTCTCTATAAAATACTCGGCAAACGTCTTATTTGCCGAGTACCCATGGAAAAACATTCAGCAAACATCAAGACACTTGCATATAGCATGTTTTATGTAGTGAAGTAGCCAGTGGATTCAAACTTGACTACTTTTTTTTTGAACCGCAAACTTGACTACTTGGGCCTTCTCTTTTCAGTAAGTTACAAGCAAAAGCCTTATTTACCGTAGTACCCATGGTTCAACTCGCTAGTAGTAAGTTAAGCAAAGCATCAACACCTGTTTGGCAACTCAATCGATATGTACAGCAGCTAGCTATAACACGAATGGCTACTGATCTTTCATCTCGCGTTGATCAAATCAAACACACCAGAAGAGCCCAAATTTTGTGGATAACCATTATCTTTGCAATGTCTATTTGTCCATATGGCAAGAACTCACATATATAGAGGGTTGCTTCTGGCGACGGTTGCCCTTGGTGACGACGACCGGTCGAGTAGGTTAAGGAGATTAGGAGAGCAGTCACAATTCAATTGCACCCTATTGTTTTTTGAAAAAGACTAGCTAAATTAAAATTCCCTATATATGTGTTGATGATGGTGAGCCCATTCAATAAGGTCTACGGGGTAGAAGAAAGCTGCCTTGACGTGCACCAAATCTCGGCACCTAAACCCTAAGCTAGCCACTTGTATAAATCACCCTACGGCTAAGCTAGCTAACTCACGCAAGAACACTTCATCACTCCACCGGCTTAAACAACGCAAAAGAAATGGAGGTCGTGTCATGGTGTGTCGTTCGAGGCTTCCTCGGCAAGTACCCGGCAGAGATCATGGCGTCTCTCGCCGCCTGCTTCCTCTTGATCCTCTTCAGGCTTCTCCGGCGGCGGGACGGGCTGCCGACGAACTGGCCCGTGGTCGGCGCGGTGCCGGCGATCAGCGTGAACGCCGGGCGCGTGCACGACTGGCTCACGGAGTTCCTGCGCGCGGCGCCCGGGATGTCACACGTCATCAAGGGACCCCTGGGCTCGCCGGTGGACGTCCTCGTCACGGCCAACCCGGCGGACGTGGCGCACATCTTCACCGCCAACTTCGGGAACTACCCCAAGGGCGAGGAGTTCGCCGTCCTCTTCGACGTGCTCGGCGAAGGCATCTTCAACGCCGACGGCGAGTCGTGGGCGTTCCAGCGGCGCAAGGCGCACGCGCTGCTCTCGGACGGGAGGTTCCGCGCCGCCGTCGCCGCGAGCACCGCGCGCAAGCTCGGCGACGGGCTCGTGCCGCTCCTCGAAGGCATCGTCGCCTCTGGCGCCGTCGTGGACATGCAGGACGTGTTCATGCGCCTCACGTTCGACCTCACGGCGATGTTCGTGTTCGGCGTCGACCCCGGCTGCCTCGCCGACGACTTCCCGCGAGTGCCCTTCGCCGCGGCCATGGATGACGCCGAGGAAGTGCTGTTCTACCGTCACGTGACGCCCATTGCGTGGCTGAGGCTCCAGACCTACCTGAACATCGGCCACCACAAGAAGATGAATCAGGCTCGGCAGGTGCTCGACGCGTCCATCGCCGAGTTCGTCTCGCTCCGCCGAGAGCGCAACGCCAGAGCCGACGCCACCGGAGGCGAGACCGACGAAGACGGCGCCGACCTGCTCACGTTGTACCTGGCGTGCCAAGGCGAGGTCGGCAAGGAAGGCGGCGAGTTCGACCGGTTCTTGCGCGACACGACGCTCAACCTCATGATCGCCGGCCGCGACACGACGAGCTCCGCACTGACATGGTTCTTCTGGCTTGTCTCCAACCACCCCGGTGTCGAGGCCAAGATCCTCGCCGAGCTCCGCGATCACCCGTCAGCTGGCCAAAACCGCACCGCCGCCGAGCTGAAGCGCCTCGTCTACATCCAGGCGGCGCTGTCGGAGTCGCTCCGGCTGTACCCACCAGTGCCGTTCGAGCACAAGGCGGCAGCGCGCCCGGACACGCTGCCGAGCGGCGCGGCCGTGGGGACGACGCGGCGGGTGATCGTGTCTCTGTACTCGATGGGTCGCATGGAGACGGTGTGGGGCAAGGACTGCATGGAGTTCCGGCCGGAGCGGTGGCTGTCGGCGGCGGGGCGGCTCCGGCACGAGCCGTCGTACAAGTTCGTGGCGTTCAACGTGGGGCCCCGGACGTGCCTCGGCAGGGATCTGGCGTTCTCGCAGATGAAAGCTGTCGTCGCCGCCGTCGTCCCCAGGTTCAGGATGGAGGTCGCCGGCGCTGAGGCGATACCCAAGCTGTCCATCATACTCCACATGAAGGATGGGCTCAAGGTGAGGGTGCACAATAGACAAGACGATGCGAGCAAAGGTACTAGCTAGGGCAACGTATGTATATCCTTGCAAACAATATGCATGTAGGAGTGTATATGGTGGATGCGCATGCCAGATTATCTTTGGATGGGCCATCTTGGAGGTCTGCAAAGTTGTATATCAATAATTTCTTTCTTTAGTGGCTGTTGTGGTACTAGAAACAGGTGACGGATGTTAGCGTTAAGAACAGGAGTAGGATTCTTCGATCTGGATGTAATGTTGGTGGTGCTTTGCGCAAAGGCTTGTGTTCTACTGTTTTTAGTTTTGTTCGGTTGGTGTATACGTGGCTTGTATTATGACACGATGTGGATCCGAGTACTGTCAAGGGAATGCTAAGCTCGCAATGTAAAATTAGATGTGCACATGTAGATATTGGATGTACGAGAACAAAATCCTACTGTGAGTGTATATGTATATATATCTGAAAATAACATTACAAGTTAGTACCAAGGACATGCGTGATGGGGGCAAGAGCTTCCAGGGCTGGGTTCGGTATATATATCTGAAAATCTGAAAATCTAAAAATTTGGGTAGGCTGCGTTCGGCAGCAGGGTTGGTCTTCTTCTGCATGCTTGCTCCCCAGCGGCTTCACAGCGGTGGTTGGTTCACGGAGTTGGCTCAATTGGGGACGACTTGGACTCACGGATGGCTGGTGGCTGTGATCTTGGGGTTGCAACGTGACGGAGGAGCAGGCCCTACTATTGCGTCTGGTTGGCGACCACCTACGGTGGTCGATGACGATATGCTCCGATTGACCACAGCACAACCGATGGTTGTGGAGTGTGACTGGCCTGTCGATAGCACTTCTACTGGCCTCGTGAGTCTGTTGTTGCCACCACTTGCTCGACTCGCTGATCTCTCGGTGTGTTGTCTATCGCTCCCTGACTCCCCGAGTTCGTGGATGCCGGGGAGGTGGCCTCGGAAGGTGGACTGTGCGGGCGACTCTACGGAGAGTGACCTGATGGTGGTGATGGTCCCTCTTCGGTCATGTGGATGGAAAGGTGCGGTCGGTCATCCTAGTATTGGCGGTGCTTCGGCTTTGGCAGCTCCCAGATCGCGTGTCAGAGACCTAGCTCGGGGTTAGCGGCGGCCTGGTTGGGAGCGGCGTGAAGGTTTTTCTGGGCGAAAGCCTAGTGCTTTGGCACCAAGGGTGATGATGCTTGCGGGTATCGTTACCCTCTTGGGGCGTCATCGTGGTTACCGGGCTCCGTGTTAAACCCTTGACCATCGCGGTCTCAAGGGGGGCGGCACGGTCTGACATTACCCTCTTAGGGGCGTCGTCGTGGACTTCTAATTTCCTTGGTTTAATTTCGGTGCTCTCGGTAGCAAGTACGGGTTTTCCAAGTGTTTCTTTATTTATTTTGATCTACTTTGTAACGGGTTATCCCTATCACTTTATATCATTTCGGGCGTTGTGACTTTATTTATAAAACAGGACGAAAGCCTCTTTCGAGGAGTACCAAGAAAAAAGATACTCAGAATGCTTGAGAAAAAGATACTCCCATAGTCATATGGAGATAGTATTGGTGAAACCCTAGCCACCCCGCCTCGTCCTCCTTCTCTCCCTTGCTCCCATCGCCACGAGAAGAATTTGATAAGCAAAGCTCACTCGATCGACAGTGGCGGTGGGCCTAGTTCTTTCATTCTACACAATGGCCCTTGGTGTCAGTCATGGCACAGATCGATCGGGTAGTGACACTCCACACCGGCGTATTGGGGGAGGCGAGTGGTGCGGCGGCTAGTTCCAGCCCAACAGTAGAAATATTTGAACTCTTGATGTATCTAGGAAGGAAAAGAGAGATTAGCAACGCAATAAGATGGTTCAGTCGTGCGTGTAGGACTGACATCTTAGGGGCCGTTTGGAACACGCAATTCTTGAATGATTTTCAAAGGATACAAGTTCTACACGAAATAATTCCTTTGTGCCATTTGGGACATAGGAATAGAAAATGGAATTCCATAGGATTGGATTCCTACGCTTCACAACTCACAGGAAAAAAATACATCCGATACAATCTACTCCCTCCGTTTTAAAATATAAGATGTTTTAGCTTTATAATGAAGTGTATCTAGACATCTTTTAGTGTAGGTTCGTGTAGATTCGAAATAAACCTACATATTAGAAGGGGTCTAAATACACTTCTTTTACAAAGCTAAAATATCTTATGTTTTGAAACGGAGGGGGTAATGGAAACTTTTCTATGCTAGTTGCTTGAAACTCAGAAGGTCTCATGTGGTATTCCTATCCTGCAATCCAAATGACATACTCTTTTTCTTTCCCGTGTTTTATAGTTTCATGGGAATTGTGAAGCACGACATCTAAATTCTCATACTTTTCTTATTTCTATGTTTTTCCTATTCCGTGTTTCAAACAAAGCCTTACTAGTATATTTTTTGTAGAACTTCTCTCTCTAAACCCGTAACCTACATGTCAGCGTGTCATTTACTCTACGAAGCGCATAGAGGTCATGACAAAAAATAAATCAGTTTTGCTATTTCTCTTCAATCACCCCTCTTGCTATTAGATTTGCGTCGTAATTTGTGCTATAATTATAGTTACAAAAAAGTTGCAACTAAGATTTTCTAATTATGAGTGAGTTTCATATGAGTTTTTTTTCCAGTTGTAAGTAGATTACAACTAAAAAATATATAATTACAAGTGAGTTGTAAGTGAGTTTATTACGCATGACGTAAGGCGACTAAGAAATAAATATGTTGAATCCACTTGCACGCATAAAATATATATCACCCAAAGTTTAGCATTTTTAATAAACTCTACATAAAAACAACTTACTAAAAGAGGATTTGGATTTAAATGACGACGGATATATTTTAGAGACGTGGATTGCATCGTGCACACTAAAATACAAATCGGTTTTGCTATTTCTCAGGCGCCTGAAAAATAGTTCATCTTTGTTCACCGTTGGATTTTGGTTCCAAGATTCATGCATTCTGTTTGCAGTTTTTTGTTTGTAAACCATGCATGTTTCTATTCGATTGAGCCAGCCACGTCAGCCGACTGAGAAATAGTTATTTCTTAGTCGTCTGAGACGTAGGCGATATCCCTCAGATTGAGACAAATTCCCTACACGCTGAAGAAACAAAAAACGAAAAAACGAGTTTCTATCTCGTTTGGTTGGGTGAAGAACGTCTCGACCGCAAAATCAGCAAGTTGACAACCGACAGCCGAGGCGTCGCTCCTCGTCGCCGCGGCCACAGATCCTAGCTTTCATCAGACCCCTCGCCCCCGAGCCCCGAACCCACATGGCCGGCGGGTGGGCCACGCAGGTCCGGGACCGCTCCCCCCACCCCCACATCTTCCCCGTTGCGCCCGCTCCGATTCCGATGATGGTGCCGCCGTAGGCCCGCAGTACCGACGCCGCTGCAAGTGGGACCCGCCGCATCGTCGGATTCTTCCAAAAGGTCTGTTTCTCTGTATGTCTATGAACTGCCGCTTTAAGAGGTTAGATTAGATGTACACAATGCGATGTAAAGTGGTATGAACTTTATCAATCCTTGCAATGATCTGATATGACATCCCTTCTACCATGTATATATCCTGACTACTCATCACAACAGTTTTTAGGGCCTGCTTAGAACACATCATCTCCTAGGGAGTACTAATTTGTTTGATGATTACTAAGGTCATTGCACACACCACAGTTCTTCGGTGGTTCACTAGTATTCTCTCCACTATGTTACAATCTTGCTAACCAGAGAAACTGAACAAGAAATAATTACTAAGAACTGCATATGTCTATCATTTCCGAACAAGTTACTCCCTCCGTCCTAAAATAAGTGACGTTGATTTGTCTAGATTCATATGTATCTAGACGCATTTTAGTATATAGATACATGCAAATCCAAGTCACTTATTTTAGGACAGAGGGAGTAATTATTTGGTGTACTTGCAGTAATTCTGGCATAAGAATGCTCCAACAAAGTTGCCCTTAGGTAATGTCTCTGGTTAGCAAGCTAACACGGTTCGATCTGATGCAGACAAGCAGCTCGCTTCAGCATCACAAAAATTACACGAGTCTAATCCACTAATCACACACCTTTTGGCTGTTTGAAATGGGAACAAGTCAATCAACACGTGAGGATTAGGACCAGTTTTAAGACTTGTGGAAATGATCTGCTCCGAGTCGCAGCCAGTTACGGTATTAAAAGGACTAATCAGTCTAGAAAACAAGTCAATCAACACGTCATTAGGCTTCCCGCCACTCTTCTTCAAGGACCCTGCCCAACCCATAGTTAAAACATCTAGCTTCAACAAAGATCTGCCTTCGTTTTGTCTCCTTTACAGAGGACTAGAGGAGAATTTTCGTGCTCCTGCTTTTCTGGATAGATTCAGTAAGAGGCTATAGCATTATAATTGATTTAAAACAACCACCATTAGAGAAGAAACATGGAAGCTCGTTGTGCTAATGCAAGATGTTGATGGATTAATGCGGCTTCTTATGAATGATTCTTGGTAAATGGCATTTTGGTTTCTGATTGTTATTTTTCAACCTTATTTTTGGGAAAATTTAATAATCGAATCCAGACAGATAGCTAGTACGAGTATGTAATTAGAACTACGCTGATGGTAGTTTGCACTATCTTTTGCAGATAATCAATACACACTCGCTCATTCCTGATGCCTCAGCATACCAGCACACATGTAATTAAACAGAGCACAACACGGAATGCAAAACTAGTACACGATGTAAAGCAAGCAAGCTCACACACAGAGTGGTGGTGGATGGATGATGATGACGGGGATACATTCATCAGGGATGAGTGACGCCGCTACCAGGCCTGGAGGTGATGCCGGCGTGCAGGAGCAGCGCCCACACGAGGGTGATGAGCTCACCACCGCTGCGCAGAGCCTCAATGTGGCCCTTCACATTGTCCGATGGCGCGAGGTAAAGTATCATCTCTGACCAGAACTCTGCCAGGATCTCCCATACCGCCTCTTCGCCTCCGGTATGTTCTGGGTTCTGTCCATGGGAATCTCTCTGCCTCTTGGCCTCTTCCACCAGCTGTTTTCCAAGCTTTAATCCTATCTTTACCACCTCCTCTTCCGTCAACTGATTTCCTCCAAACCTCGATTCTATCTCCACCATGTCGTTGGAGGTATCATCACCAAATGACTCCAACGGATGCGAATACAGGTCTGACCTTGACGGTGCGCCACTGCGGTTGCACGCTGCTTCGATGCATTTCTTCACCTTCTCGTAGCGGCGCATCGTCCAGGCAGCATTGTCTGGCAGCAACTCTGGAGCGTCTGCCACCAGGTATGCACAGTACTGTGACAAATTAGTGGCCACGGCCATGTTGGTGGCCGGCGCAGAAGCCGGTGGAGAACATTTGACCTCAACGAGGAATGTGGCAATGTACCATACAAGGATAGTATCTGTGCTGGTGGTGACTCTGTCGTAGCATTCCCATGTGAAGTGAGGAGGGCAGCGATGTTGTACGGTGGCCACACCATTGCTCAGCTTCCCGCCGCTCTTCTTCAAGGATCTGACGATGGCATCTTTCACATCTGGCGAGACCTTGATCACAGGCTTGTAACGGTTCTTCCTTGGGAGGAAGATCTGCTTGAAGATATGAGCCTGGGGAAGATTAGGCTTGAGGAGAAGGTTCTGCCCGATCACATCCTTCCAACACACGGGAGATTTGCATCTTAGCAGGCATGGACAGATTATTCGGGCCCAACAGGATTTGTTGACGAAGTGCCCAACCATGCTTATCTTGGTCCAGTTGGAGCGCACACTGGTCACCATCTCCACTATCTCAACGGATAGAGTGACCAGGGCGACGAGAGGGAGAAGAACATACCCTATGATGTCCCCATGCACAAAGCTTGGTAATAAACCCAATACAATCGAGATGAGGAGGGTCAAGATCCAGATTAAGGCAGACAGGAAGAAGTGAAGAGCCGCAGACCACGCGCCTAGAGAGGCCACCGGGAGTGGGGAGTAGTAGAAGTCGCTTGCGAACGAGAGCTCGCCGGAGATCACCTTGAATATCCTCATGTGGTCATCTTCCTGTCCGAGCAGCCCGTCGCAGACGAAACGGAAAGCCCAGGTAGAGCTGGCCTCGGCCAGCCGGTAGCCGGCGAAACGCCGACGCAGGCACTTGAACAGAGAGAAGGAGAGGCAGAGGTCCTTGACTTCCTGGGACAAGCTAGACGATGACCAGACTTTGTCCAGTGTGACGAGGCGGCTCGGTTTGTCTTCCTGCTTGACACGGATACGGTACCCTTGGGGGCTTTCTTCCACGTGCAGCTGCTTCTCTCCCGTCACTATGAGACGGGGTACTGGCACCAAGGAGCCGTCACCTTCTTCTTCTTCCTGTAGCTGAGCCATGTAGCCCTCTACCAGCTGGGCGTTCCGGCCAAGGGCGAAAGAAGCATTCGCGCGCTGGAAGGCGACGAACCTGAGCAGCATTCTGGCAACACCAAGCGCCCATAACAGGAATATTGGGCAGTCCATCTGGTACATCAGGGGGGTGAGGAAATCCTCGGTATCATGGGGTTGCTTGGAGGAGGCGAGGACTATGTTGTAGACGACCAGGACGGCCACCCAGAGAGAGGACACGGGGCTCTCCATGGACGGGCGGACCTTGTGGCTGTCGACGTCGTCGCCAGCCATAGGCGAGGCGAAGGCTGCCACCGCGAGGGCAGCCATGTCAGCGTTGGACTTGAGGAACTGGAGGAGAACCACCAGCATGAGCTCGTACGGCCAGACCAAGAAGGCCGAGGCTGAGGTGGTCAAGTAGGAGAAGACGTAGGAGATAAGTGAGAAGTATGCGGCGGAGGCGCCGGAGAGGAAGTAGCGGCCGAGCGTGTGACGGCTGATACGGCTCCGGCGCCGGCCGATGCACCTCACTAACAAGACGAGAACGGTGACCACGGCGAGAAGGGCGTCGACCTTGCGTGATATTGCTGTGTCTGGGTCCATTCCTGCATGCAGCACCAAGCTGCTGCTGGATCGTTAGATAAACATATGTTGCTGCTAGGATAAGCTGAGTAAGGAGGCAATGTACATCTACCTGAAGGCTGAAGAAGAGGTGAGATGACCTGCAGCAGCTGGCCCAGCTTTGGTATGGATGCAGTACAGGCTACAGAGAGTGAAGGTTGTGGGCAGAAGATGTGCATTTTTAAAGAAACCGTTTGGGCCAAAAAGAGAAAGGAAAAAACAATTATGCTTAAAGAGGAGAAGCTGCAAATCTCAAGGAAAGAATAAAGACCACCACTTCCGATGGGTGTGAACTGTGAAGAAGAGATTTCACTTACTTTAGATCTTGGCTCCTTTGGCATCCTGGATTGGTAGATAGTGTGTTTTCCTGAAGATCAGGGAGGAATGGGAGTTCTAGTCTTGGATAAGATGAATGTTGCTCTTCTTGGCAAATGGTTGTGGAACTTGGAATCTGATTCTGGTTCATGCTCCATTTCACTCCCTTTTGAACATTAGAGACATCTTATTCTTCTTCTAATTGTTCAAAACAGATTGAAAATGGGAACATTACTCTGTTCTGGGAAGATAAATGGTACGGAGGTAGACCTTTGTCAAAAACCTTTTCTTCTTTGTACAATAAGATGGCTACAGTCCTATCACAAGTAGCGAAAGAAGGTTTACTAGCTGGGATGTTTAGGAGCAACCTATAGGGGAGAGACTGGAACCTTTTCGCCAAATGGTAGATATCTGCCAAACTACTTCTTTTACTGAAGAAAAAGATAATCTGATCTGGAAGCTGACTAAATCTCGGCGTTTTGCTGTGAATTCCTTTTGTAAAGCGCTTTGTAACGACGGGGTCAACTTCACACAGAAATTCCTATGGACTGAGAGACTGTTCATGTTTTGCAGAAAAATCGAAGCAAATGGGATGCTGCTGTGCTGATACTACAGGCTGATGCAGCAGATTGCGCTGGAGATCTGGATAGAGACCGACAACTCTCCGACTCCTGTGGCACGTCCAGGTGTTGCATCTTAGTTTTTGTTCCAGTGAGCAATTGGACCTTTGTAATCCTAAAGAAAAACACGAAGGACATGCTCCTAAGGAAAAACTTCTCACTTGATGACAATGGCATTTGTAGCCTCTGTGACGGGAGTTTGCTTGAAATCAGGGATCATCTCTTCTGAAAGTGTGAGTTTAGTAGAAAATGCTGGCAATCAATAAACATCTCCCTCGAAGACAACCTTGATCTCCCTCAGCTGATAGCCACTGCTCTTTCCAACTTCAGAAGGCCATTCTTTTTTGAAGTTCTTGCAACCGTGGCCTGGAATATATGGAAGCAAAGAAATGCTCTTATCTTCGACAATATTTCTCCTACTATTAGAGCTTGGTCCTTTTCTTTTAAAAGAGACATCTTCCTTCTTTCTGTCTCTTCCTTCTTTCTTACAGAATGAAGGATGATATGAAATCCCTTCTTATAGCTTGGCTAGACGCTTTGTAATCCTCTTTGGGCTATGCCCCTCTGTACATTCCTCTTTCTCCCCAATCTTGTATATACTTTTCTGTCTTAATAAAATTTTACTGTCAGGGCCTCCCATACAGTTTTTAGCTCAAAAAAAAAAAAAACATTGGACCTTTGATGGAGGACTGGAGGTGAAGTTTCCGGCTCTTGCATTTTGCTGTACTTGTCTAGCCACTGGGGTTTCTTGGTTCGGTGTGACATAGTAGTTCTGTTGTGCTGTAGGTTGAGACTCCGTAGGCTTCTTATAACTCTCCCTATATCCAAATTAATCGACTCAATTTTTATCTAGACACTAAAATATGTCGTATCTAGATAAAGTTAAGTTGATTAATTAGAGATAGGGAAAAATGTCATTATAAAAAATACAAATATAAATATAAACTGTTTTAGTATGGAACCACTCGAGTCGGGACGGTTGCACTGGGCAAAGAAAAACCCACAACGTGGGCGCACCCTCACAGTGATACAGACTAGACGACACTGGCATCTGAGTGCCAAAAATCCACACTAGCGAATCAAGGTGGATAAAAATGGCCAACTAAAAAGAGGGGCAAAATGGCTTCCTGACGTGCATGCCCTCGTGATACAAATATCAAAGAAAAATGTTGTAAAACCGTTCCACATATAAGAGTTGATCATGCCATCTCCGTGTCTTGTCCAAAAAGTAGCAATTGTTTCTGTCACATGGGCTATTAAAACGAAGATAAAAAAACACCACAGTGCATGCAGAGAATATTTTTTATCTACTACAGATTCAACTGGTCATAATACTTTGAATGGAAGGAACAACCAGGTGTCGCAGACCATAAGATTCATTCTATTTCCCTGGATGATTACTGCAGTTCCAATCCCGGTGGAATGGGCAACTTGATGGATGTTCTGAAATTCATGTAATTTGACCCATGGTCTCAAGATCACAGGCTTTAAGATGAAATAGTCGATTTTTCCCACCCTCTAAAAGAGATTGTACAATAGTACCGGTAGGCGACAATCGGCAGATGAAGCCCTTCGATTAAGACTTGTACATGTGGGAGTGTGATTACACAAACGGAATAAAACGATCTGATATGCTATCACGAACATTACAAGTTGCCTTCTGAATGCCTCGCCTACCGATAAACAACGAGGGTCCTCGGCCATAGAAATCACTCGGTTGCCCAGATTATCAGAACGATGGAGAGAGTAATAACAGTCGCAGTTGTGAAGAAGGCCGCCTGCAGGTACCCAAAAAAAAAATCAAACATTAGGAAGAGGACTCAGCTGTAACTGTAATCATATGATTTCATCAAACAGAGACAAAAACTGTAGCTGACTGCATAGAATTGCCAGCATTACACCGTTTAATAATTGAAACATTAGGAACAACACATGATGTAAAGAACCTATACTAGCAAGTTTGTCAGGGGAAAAAAATTGTCAATGACTGCAGAGTAGCTGGTTTGCAAGATACCATTGAAGTTTCCTCGGGCAAACAATGGCAGAATAAAAAACTAAAAGTGAGGCTCCTTTTCATATATGTGCATTTTGATAGAATAGGATATCAATCTGTCAATCAATATATGGTTACACCGCCATCAACACATCTGCTATCAGGTTGCACGATGGTTTACATGCATGACAAATGACCTACTTCTACAGGAAAACACTTTTGCTTCATGTAACTATATATGAACCATCTACCACACTATTTCGAATCTAGGAATTGTTTTCTTTCAAGTTACATTAATCATAACATATTCAGGATTTGCTGTGGAAGGAAAACCAACCGCAATAGCAGAAGCAGCAAGACCCGGGCGCTCTCGGGGATCCCTCTTGGAGTAATTGCAGAAGTAAAGAATCGTTGCATAGTACCAAAGCAATGGGCACAGGAAACCTATAAGAAATCTGCAACCAAAAGATTGTTTGATACTGCGAGATGCAGAGTTTGAAATCTAAACTGAAGTTTGTGTAGATGGTAAAAAGGATTCTTACGAGGACCATCCTATTCCACAACCGAAGCAAGGAAGCCGTCTCTCAAACTTTGCCATCTGTGGGTTCTCTTCATCTCTTAGTAGGGAGTACTTGCCAAGACACCCTTGACAATGGCAAAAGTCATCTGAGCTTGCTGCGCGATGCCAAATGTGAGTTAGATTCAGAACTAATGTTATAAACAGAACTCAGATAATTCACATTGCGATCACGCTAAAGCCCTAGTAAACAGAGGCAAACTGTAAATTCTGAATCATGTGTATACACTATTGTGCTACTACCACGCATGCCAACATCATATAACAAGTTGTTATTGAAAAAACAGATTTTTTTTTTACAACAGCAGACTAAGGGTTCTGTCATAATTTAAGCGATCTATAGTGGCAAAGGGGAAGGGGATTTAACAGAAAAGAAAGATTTAAAGTTGGAAAAATGGTTACCTTCTCCCATTTATTCTAGACTAGAGATGTTCAGGAAAGATGCAACCAGTAACCTTAACACCAAACTGCTTTGCAGACTCCTCTTTGCTGGAATCAGCTCAACAAGCTTGGCACATCAATCCTGCAAGTTTGTCAGAATGGTCATCTTGCTGCATCGAATCAAAAAAATTATTATACACATATGAGTCTAGCAGGAAGGAACAAATGCTGTGAGCAACTGCAAGGATTCTTTCACGGCAAACAGACGAGCATCAATAGGCAGATGTCATGTCAACAATTCCAAGCATCAACATACAGAAGTCACTGGCGCCTCTCCCAGGTTCTAAACCCTGACCGTAAATCCAAGCGGATGCTTGGAGCCCTACGGTTGCTTCCGGCGAGAGTGTATCGTTATGATCAATTTCTTGTCGTTCGACTCAGAACTACAGTAGTAGTACGCTTTTAGGCCGGAGTGCACTGGACGGCGTAGGGATTCAGTCAACCCCCCCAAAAAAAATTCAAAGAAAACAAGCTGTGGCCGCACTTGGGCACTAAGGGGGTCAACTCAGATCGTTCGACCGCGCCGAAGACGAAGCAGCTGACCGAAAGATGGATGAAGCAGATTAGCAGCGGGTACCTACCCACCACGCAGCGAACAGACAAATCGGCGTCTCCCTCAAACGGAGGCTCGGTTGCGTCGCTTGGCGGCCACCACACGGTAAAAGAAGTTAACCCCGAAGACGAACTCGCACGCAAACCCGTCCAAATGATCGAATCAGGGTAGGATAGGATTCCTTACCGGCAAAGAGAGGAGAGGATCCGCGCCGGTCCAGCACACCGGCAGGTCCCCGTCGGTGTCAGTGTCGGCGTCGGCGCGGAAAAACGCGGGGGAGCGACGGCGACGGCGAAGGAGACTGGGAGGGGAAGGGATTGGGGAAGGAGGAGACTGGAAGAGGCGAGGAGGAGTGGGGGAAGAAGAGTAGAAGAGTGGAGACGATGAGGAGACGAGCAAGGGAAAACAGACAAAATCGCTACGCTACAAGCGGTGCAGGTCCCGTGCCCCTGTCGCTACTCTACTGCAGCAAGCAAATTATATACTACAGCACTGACTCTGAGTGCTCCGTATTGTAAACGGCATAGAGCATGCCCCTAAAAGTACCAAAACTGGAAAATAACCTCTAGTTTAGTGGTTCGGGCTGAAAAATGGCTCTGATTGGTTCCCATAAACGAGACGAAACTGAACAAAAAATCTACTCGACCTGTATTTATAGGGGCCGACGGAGCGAACCGAACGCAGCCCGAACACAATCTCTAGTTTGCGCACGAGGGAGGTTTTAGCTACCGCCGCTGCCGTCGCTGATCTGCGCACCCTCACCTTCCTCTGCGCCGTCGTCGTCCGATTTCTCCACCACGAGTCTCGAATCGACCCAGCCAGACACCGTTGCTAGCTCGCAGGCCCCGCCACCCTCTCCCGCGGTCGCCGGTGCTTCCGCCGCTACCAACCACCCCTGCGACCCCCGCGACCCCCGTGGATATTGCTACCATGGTCCCGTCGACGAGTGTGGTGAAGCAGCGGCGCACGGGAACACATGTGGTCCCGCAAGCCGGTGTCGCGGCGGCCAGCGCTGATGTCCCGGTGGTCGCAACGAAGGCATCCCACGCCAGACCAAAGAAATCGGCGCCCAAAAGGACGAAAGTGAAGGCGACGACGAGCCATGGCGCCCCGCCTCCGTTTCCCTCAAGCCAACGCCGCCGCCACCGAAAGCCACCGCGAAGGTTGAAGCCAATCGAGAGGAAGCAAGGAACAAGGCCAAGTTGGAGAAGATGGGGATCAACGTGAAGAAGGCCAAAGCAATGAGGCAACTATTGGCCGAAGAGAGGGGGATCATGATGATGAACACAAAGGACATGAATGAGCAACAAATGAAGTGGTGGAAGGAGGCCTCGGCGGAGATCGTGGAGAGACGAAGACTAGCTCGTGAAGAGGCAAGTGGTGGTGGCTCGGTTTGATGCCGGCGGTGAGAGGAGATGGTGAACTATGAACTATTTGCTATGATTGTGTCATTTGATGTTTGCATTATGAACTATGCATGAGTTGTTTGCATTTGATTGTGTCATTTATTTGATCATATGCAAATTCTTTGATAAACCCTGTCTTTACGGGTTCGAAAGCCGCTGGCGCAGAATAGAGCCCGTAAACCAAAACTGTAAAACGGAATATTCTGTTTTACAGATTTGGTTTCCGGGCTCTGTTCTGCGTCAGCCCGTAAACATGAGTTCGTGAACTGAACTCCAGTTTTTTAGTTCGCGTTTTTACGGGCTCTACTAGAGATGCTCTTATTAGAGCATCTACCAGCCGGAAAAAGTGATCATTCCAGATACCCTAAATCATATCGCATTTAAAAAAAATACGGTTTCCCATAAATCGTCATGTTCGTGTCTTATATATAACGTTTGGAGGGGTTAGGTTTGAGGTTCACCAAAAAAACGTGTCTTCCGTTGGCGGGAGGGAAATTTCCTCTCCCCTTCTTCCCTCTCAGCCACCACCACGGATCTGTTGCCGCCGGTTGTTTCCCTTGCCAGTATCCGCTTTCTCCCTACCACTTTCTCTTTCTCTCATATGTTGCCATGGCGAGACCCAGTCTAAACGAGTACGAGGTTCGCGTAGTACAACATCTTCGCGTCGCGCGCGATTCTTCCGACTCGCTGGGAACTGAGCTATGCGGGGGTGCCGGTGAGTCCTGTTCCGCGTGGCTACTGGTTAGCTCGCCGTATCGAGGAGCGCCGCCGTCAGCTGCCAGAGTGGGAGAGGGCAATACCTCGATACGCGCCAGCGAGCTCCTATTGGCGCAAGCGTTTCGAGAAGGAGCGGAGGGCGAAGCTTGGCCTCTGCATCGTTCACGGGCGGGAGGTCCACCCCGATCTCCACAACACCAAAGGGAGGGCACGCTTCTGGGAAGTTCGTGGCCGCATAGTCGACTCCGTTATCGCGGAGGCACGCCGAGAAGAATTCCAGAGACAGGCGAACCTCGCCGGAATCGTCGAGATTCATGACAGCGGAAGTGACGCGGAGGATGCGGGGTACGGTGGCGCAATGGCGGACAGCGGAAGCAAAGCGGAAGACGGTTGTTGGGGATATGCTATATGGGTATCCTCATAGCATGTCTCTTATCCGACTAACCCGGGTGGCCCATAGTCGGTAGCATGGCCTATGGCCTGCTGGGCGGCCCAGTTAGGTGGATCCAGAAGGGAGGCCCATGCCGGATAAAGGAAGGCTACGGTGGAGTCACCAGCGTACCCGGAGCCTTGGAGTACAAGATACACAAGACTAGTGATAGACGGTGTAGGACTCTGTAACCTGCCCGGCTAGGACTTTTCCCTGTAACCCTAGGACCTGGCGACTATATAAGTCGGGCCTATGGGATCCTTTAGGGCACGATAACTTACAATCTCAGACAAGCTCGCACAGCGAACCTATCTCTGTAACTCAGCGTATCTGCCCTTATAGTGATTTATAGCAGGAGTAGGATTCCGCCACCGTTGTGGGATCTGAACCTGGGTAAGCTGTGTTACCTCGTACCCGTCAACCGTCCGCCTTACCCCACGTCTCTAAACACGCACTGTGAGGACCCCTCCATGGCGTATTCGTTGGTAATACCATGACAGTTGGCGCCCACCGTGGGGCAAGAGGCGCTTCTGGCTCTTCAGCGGGCGAGGACCAAGATCTTCGCGGGAATCGGTGAAACCGTAGCCATCGGTCGCGTTATCTTCTCCGTCAATGTTCCGATCGTCCCTCCCGACGAGTTCTGGATCCCGGCGAAGACGAACCCTACGCGGTGTTCGATCGTTCCTATCGGAGACATCCACCTCTTCATCGGCGAAACCGACTCGGGCACTAGTTCCCTGGGAGTCGGAGGAGCTTCAAGACCCGCACGGACCGCCTACGGGCAGGATACGTTCGCGGAAGGATCGATGTCGGATCTCTCTTCGGAGTTTGCCGGCAAAGATCGGAAAGCTTCAAGACCCGCACGGACCGCCTACGGGCAGGATACGTTCGCGGAAGGATCGATGTCGGATCTCTCTTCGGAGTTTGCCGGCAAAGATCGGAAAGCATCAAGACCCGCACGGACCGCCTACGGGCAGGATACGTTCGCGGAAGGATCTATGTCGGATCTCTCCTCGGAGTTTGCCGGCAAATATCGGAAAAATTCAAAACCCACCCAAACCGCCCCTGTGCAGGATATAAAGGTGGTAGATCACTGCAAATCCGCCGGCTTTGTCCATGCGTCTGGACATCAGAGATCCAAGTTCGTCGGTGTGGTTACCATCTTCGACCTGGCGCGCTGCGTTCAGAGAGAGGGCGAAAACCCCCACGATTACCTGGCCAGGTGGCTCCGTATACGAGCCGACCTGGCCCACTACCCCAATGATGATGCTATCTATCACTTTGTGGAAGGACTGGACCATGGTACGCTTCTCCGACACTCTCTAAGACGGCAACAGGCGTCAAGACGCCTCTTCGAAGGCATGGTGAACACCGTCAACAACTATGCGGAGGCCGAAGCGGCAGCTCAGACAGCGCTTGCGCTCATTGACGGAGCTCCTCTGATTCAGCCACCACCACCACCGCCTCCGGCCGCCATCGTCGTAGCAGCACCACCACCTCCAGTCATCGTCGAGGCCGTTTCACCTCCACCTCCCGTCATCGAGGAAGTCCTGGCACCCTCCGACTCTGTCATTGACGCGTTTTATGCTGATTTCAGTGCAGATTCAGAGGAAATAGACTTCAGTCCAGAAGAGCTAGACTCCGCTATGCAGGAGATGGAGGAGGAGTACTCGCGTGACGAGCAAGCTAATAACACCGTCATGTCTCGAGGGGTGTTCGTCACCATTGGGACAGCGATGGAGGAAGATCAACCCGGGCAAGCTCCGCCTACGGCGCTGGAAAAGGGGAAGGGGCCACTTATTGCTGCCGATGATGATCGCGCAAAAGTCATGCCTCCTCCGCCTAACCCAGTGCAGCAGCCGCAGGAACCCGGCACCGGTCCGAGCAACAACAACACCGCAAACTTGCCACCTCCAGCATCCACGTCGGCAGCAGCCCATGTTACTCCAGCTGATAGAGTGATGTACGACAATCTCCTCGTCGAGCCACTAACCGTTGACCATATCCGGAACGTGACTCAGCTTGACGAGAAGCGCCAGCAGCTGCTGGAGGAGGCGCAAGCCATCGCGGAGCAAGGCGCTAAACTAGATCGAGATCTGGTCCATGCGCAGAAGTCCATAGAGAAAGCTAGAGCAATGGAGGCCGAGTATAAGACTCTACTGCAGCAGCAGAAGGCTAAGAAGGCTCCGGCTCACGTCGTCAACGATCCTGGTGTATGGCGCAACCTAGGATGGGCTCCCTCGAAGCCGGCACAGGCCAAGCCATACATTGATAGTGAAGGCAAGCAGGTGATGCCCACCCCACCCCTTAACCTCGCCGTCGCCAAGACCCTTCTGGAGCAGGATAGATCGCCTGAGGCAGTAGAACAGGTCTATGACCTAGTGGCCAAGGCGGTAAAGCAGCAGGAAAATGCCACCTATCAGAGGCTTGAGTCTGACCCAGCACTCTTCCGATCTAGCTAGTACAAACCGTCAAGGGATAGATCTCCTCAGGATGTTGGATCACAGACGGGTTCATCAGAACGAAGACGGAGGGATGCGCGCAACAGGAAGGATGCTATCCCCATATCCTCCGACCATGGAGAAAAATCCCGACCTCGCCGCCCATCGCCACAGCCCCGATCCCTCCGACGCCAGGAAGATTACAAGGCTCACCATCGTACGGATATGCCCCCTCCAAAGCAGTGTGGCATCGTCATCCGCGACAACGCGGCGCAGACCCGTCATGATGAAGAGCGCCACCAAGGACACAAGAGCAGGTCACACCACGACCCTCCACGTCCGACAAGCAACCGTGACAGGCGTGAGGCGTCGCAGGAGGGTAACAGCAAGAAAGCTAACCCACCGCCACCTCCGCCTCCGTCACCGCCAAGCAGTCACCATGGAGGAAGAGGCCCGCGTCGTTCACGCAGCCCATCCCCTGTTGTCAACAAGAAGAAGAACCCGGAGCCATACGATGCACGTTCGCGGATCGATAAGATCCACGAGGCCCGGGAAGGACCATACCTAGGACCACGTTGCTTTGGACCTGCAATACGGTCCGCAACTTACCCCAAAGGTTTTCGGATTGACAAGACCATCAAGCCCTATGACGGCACCGCCAAGCCTGCCACATGGTTGCAGGACTACGGCAACGCGGTGGAGATTGCCGGAGGCAACCCCAACGTCGCCGTCAAGTACCTCCCATTAATGTTGGCGGGCACGACCCGCCAATGGATCGACGACTTACCGGAGAAATCTATCTACAACTGGCTGGATATGCAAGAAGCATTCACCAAGAACTTTGAGGGTACATACAAGCGTCCCTGCACTGTGGGCGATCTACAACGGTGCATGCAAGAGAAAGACGAGACATCTCGCGCCTACCTCTCCCGCTGGCTGGACATGAAGAATTCCTGCGCAGGAGTGCACACTCAGACCGCTATGGCCGCCTTCATTGACGGGTTGGAAAGGGGCACGTTACTCCGACATAAGCTAAAGCGCTTGCAGGAAAATCATCAGCTTGACTTGAATCAGATGATTCAGTTAGCTAGTGAGTTCGCAGCTGCCGACGACGATGCTCGTGGCTCTTTGCCGGCAACGTCCGTTCCAACCCAAGCTCGGAGGAACAGCAGTACAAAGCGGAAAACCGCTCCAGAAGAAAAGCAATCTACCGACATGGTCGCTATGACTTTTGCAGGACAAGAAGGCGGACAACGTGGCCGAGGAAGGGGAGCAGGCCGCGGGCAGCAACGAGGAAGTGAAACCAACTCGGCGTCGCTCCGCGTTCCCCAAACGTACGAGGAGTACCGCGATATGTCGTGCCTCGTACACCTCGATGTCAATGGCAAGGCCACCCATACCAATCGACACTGCAAGTTCGTCAACGACCTCAAGGAAGACCCGGAGTCCGGCTACAAGCAAAGTCGGAAGAACAGACCGCGAGGCAAGGGCAAGGGGAAGAAGAAGGAGGAGGAGTCCAAGGATTCAAGTGACATGGACGAGGACGTTGACCCCAAGCACGCCGCCAAGAGCGACGACAAGGGCAAGAACCCCTTCGCAAAGAAGGCCCCAGTCTACCACACTTTCCTTGGCACCCCCACCGTCCGCCAACAGAAGACCTCTCTAAGGATCCTGATGGCCACTCTCCCCCCAGTTCCCTAATACCTGCGCTGGTCGGAGGTTCCAATCACTCAGGATAGGACGGACCACCCAGACCTTGTGCCCACGGAGAACCAGTACGCCATGGTCATCAACCCATTGATTGACGGCGTGGAGTTCACCAAGTGCATGGTGGATAGTGGAAGCAGCATCAACATCATGTACCTGGATACACTGCAAAAGATGAACTTGACGGAGGCAAACCTAAGGCGGACCAACACCGTGTTCCATGGCGTAGTTCCTGGTCGGGAGGCTCGGTCCCTTGGGTGCATTACGCTTCAGGTAGCCTTTGGCGACGTTAATAATTACCGCCAATAGCGCATGACCTTTGAGGTGGTCCCCTTCAAGAGCATGTACCACGTCATATTCGGACGCGACATATTCCACACGTTCATGGCCAAGCCATGCTTCATCTACAACAAACTCAAGATACCCGGACCAAACGGCGTCATCACCGTATCCAGAAGCTTTACCAAGGCAAGGGACTGCAAGATCAATGAAGCAACTGTTGCAGAAGATGTCCTCTACAGCAAAGAATTCAAGGAGATCCAGAGCAAGGTCAATGACTCAGAGATGCCCGCGTCGAAGAAGCAGATCTCCGACTCCGCTCCTGTGTTCAAGGCCTCCATCGAGACCAAGCCGGTGGAACTTGTGGTAGGCGATGCCTCCAAGACCGTCGCCATTGGGACGAACCTGGATCCCAAATAGGAAAGCGCGCTCGTCGAGTTCCTCCGTGAGAATAGGGACATCTTTGCCTGGCAACCTGCCGACATGAAAGGTGTACCTAGGGAACTTTCCGAGCACAGCTTAAACATAGATCCAAAATGTAAACCAGTGAAACAACCTCTACGACGCTTCGGAGATGAGAAGAGACGCGCCATTGGCAAAGAGATAGCTAGGTTACTTAAGGCTGGGTTTATCCGAGAAGTCCTTCACACCCGATGGGTGGCCAATCCTGTACTTGTCCCCAAAAAGGGAACCAATGAATTAAGAATGTGCGTTGATTACACCGGCTTGAACAAAGCATGTCCCAAAGATCCGCTTGCTTTGCCTCGCATTGACCAAGTCATTGACTCGACGGCTGGCTCAGAACTTTTGTGTTTTCTCGATGCATACTCAGGATACCACCAGATCAAGATGAGGAAGTCGGACCAATTGGCCACTTCGTTCACTACCCCATACAACACGTTTTGCTATGTCACAATGCCCTTCGGGCTGAAAAACGCAGGTGCTACCTACCAGCGGACAATGCAACGTTGCCTTCACAACCAAATTGGTCGGAATGTTCACGCCTACGTGGACGATATCGCGGTGATGTCTAAAAAGTCAAACGACTTAATCTCCGACTTAAAAGAAACCTTTGACAATCTTCGGAAATACAACATGATGCTCAACCCTAAGAAGTGCGTCTTCGGGGTTCCAGCCGGCAAATTGTTGGGCTTCATCGTTTCCCAACGTGGAATCGAGGTCGACCCGGAGAAAATCAAGTCCATCTTAAACATAAACCGTCCGACATGCCTAAAGGACATTCAACGACTAATAGGTTGTGTTGCAGCAGTTAGTCGGTTCATCAGCCAACTTGGAGAGAAAGCTTTGACGTTGTACAAGTTGCTGAAGAAGGCGGACAAATTCACATGGACAGACGAAGCAGATGCAGCATTGAAGCAGATCAAGGAGATTCTTTCCTCAGCGCCAATCCTTGTAGCACCCGAGCCTGGAGAGCCCCTGTTAATTTACATGGCGGCAACCAACCGGGTTATTAGCATCGTCGTCGTGGTAGAGCGGAAGGAACCAGGATACGAGCACGGAGTTCAAAGACCAGTTTACTATGTGAGCAAGGTCTTGACGTAGTCCAAGCAGCGTTACCCGCACTACCAAAAGATAGCTTATGGAGTATTCCTCGCTTCTCGGAAGCTGAGGCATTACTTTCAGGAGCACCCAATCACAGTAGTGAGCAAGACTCCACTGTCCACATTATCAATAACAGCGACGCTACAGGAAGGGTCGCGAAGTGGGGCATTGAACTTGCCGCCTTCGAGATCACCTACAAAAGACGCGACGCTATCAAATCACAAGCTTTGGTGGATTTTATTGCGGATTGGACGGAGATGCCAGATGTTACTCTGTTGCCAGAACCAGAGTACTGGGTGATGCACTTTGATGGATCAAAGTTGCTCAATGACTCGGGGGCTGGTGTACTGCTACAGTCACCAAAAGGAGATAAGTTGCACTACGTTCTGCAGATCCACTTCGAGGCTATAAACAACATGGCGGAGTATGAAGCACTCATTCACGGACTACGTGTAGCCAAGGATATTGGCATCAAGCGCATAGTTTGCTGTGGAGATTCCGACTTGGTTGCCCAGCAGGTGGCTGGCACCTGGAATGCGCGGAACCCTATGATGGCGGCATATCGCGACGAAGTGGACGAGATAGCCAAGAGCTTCTTGGGCTCCGAAGTCAAGTATGTGCCTAGGGAGAAAAATGAGGCGGCTGATCTACTGTCTAAGCTTGGATCAGGGCGCAAGCAAATTCCGCCAGGAGTTTTCCTAGAGCATCTACGCACACCATCCGTGAAGGGCGCCGACATCGACAAACCGGATAGAGCTGACTCTTTCGTCAACATGGTGACAAAGATCCCTCCGGCTTGGACAAAACCGTTCATGGAGTATCTCGAGCACGGAACCTTGCCCGACGACGAGGTCGAAAGAGGGCAAATAGTACGGCGAGCTAAGGGTTATACCATAATCAATGGGCAACTCTATAAAAGGAGCACTACTGGTGTATACCTAAAGTGCGTTTCCCAGCTAGAAGGTATGGAAATCCTGCGCGAGATCCATCTCGGATATTGCGGGCATCACGCCGCTCCTCGATCACTGGTCGCGGAAGCCTTCCGGCAAGGATTCTACTGGCTGACCGCGAAGGCGGACGCCGACAAGCTGGTTGATACATGCACGGGATGCCAATATTATGCCCGACAACCACATGTTCCTGCTGAAGAATTGCGAACAATACCAATAACTTGGTCGTTTGCAGTCTGGGGGCTAGACATGGTGGGACCGTTACAGACGGCACCCTGTGGATTTACGCATCTGCTGGTGGCAGTTGACAAATTCACCAAATGGATAGAAGCTAAACCCATTAGAAAGCTTGATGGGGCAACTGCCCTCAGGTTTGTCCGGGATCTAGTGGTGAGATTTGGTCTCCCACATAGCATCATCACCGACAACGGAAGCAACCTGTCACTCGGAGAAGTGGAGGCCTATTGCTGGGACAAAGGCATCCGACTTGACCTTGCATCTGTGGCACACGCACAATCCAATGGTCAGGTCGAGCGAGCCAATGGATTAATTCTGCAGGGAATCAAGCCACATCTTGAGGCACCGCTACATAGAGCAGCTGGAGCCTGGGCGGAAGAATTACCATCTGTGCTGTGGAGTTTACGAACTACACCCAACAGATCCACCGGCTACACCCCTTACTTCATGGTATATGGAGCAGAAGCCATCCTACCCTCCGACATCCTCCACGATGCACCAAGAGGTGCCGCCTACAACGAAGATGACGCTGAAGAATCCAGACGCCTAGATGTGGACCTTCTCGAGGAGGAGCGTGTTTTGGCATGCCAAAGATCCGCCATCTACCAGCAGAAGCTACGCAGCTACCATAGTCGCCGCGTTCGGCATCGCTCATTCGAAGAGGGGGATTTAGTACTCCAACATAAGCAGAAGAAGTCACACAAATTATCCCCGCCATGGGAAGGACCGTTCATCATAAGCAAGGCGCGGCTCAATGGGTCTTACTACCTTGTCGACAATCGTGAGCTCAAGGATAGACCCAACGAGGATCATAAGCGTAAGTAGCGTGACCCGGATGATGACTACCCGGAGCTTGATCGGACATGGAACATAGCACAGCTACGTCCTTTCTACACTTAGCATTTTTTATCTAATTGTGTACCTCTTATATGATCAATGAAATAAAGCTATTTGGTTCACTCATATTGCTGAGTCTTTTACCTCCTTTAGTGTTCATTTTTGGATCATATAAAACCTTTATGCACAAGTCTTGCGATTGCACTTGTGAAAATTCCGCCTACGGGCGTTAGCTTAAGTTTTCTAGTGTACACGTTCTTTGTTGTTTTTATGTGGATTCTGGAGTAGTGACTTTCGGCACTTATTGGCGGCGATTTTGTGCTCAGGTTATTGACGGTGCCATTGGGCATCATCACCTAAGCGCATGGTTCCGACAATGAGTCTTTCGACTCACGAAAAGTCAAGCATAAGAACCATAGTAATGGATAAGCCAGCACTTGCTTAAAAAATATATACATACTGGGAATTAGTTCTTAAGTAGCAGGATACGAAAACCATTGTTTTCCGCCTTAAGATTACATCACCAAGTTTCTTTCGTGCACATGCCAAAGATGAAACAGAAATTACAACGTGTTTTTCATTCTTTGGGCGCAGGAGACTTGGAGGCCGCATCATCGCCAGCCGGAGAATCACCCTCACCATCGGCACTATGATGAGACTCGGAGGAATCTTGGTTGACGTTGTCGATGAAGTTCCTAGGCACGAAGACATCAACGTCCACCAACTCGGCAACCCTGGTGTCGTAACCCGCAGTGATGACAGAATGGCTTCGTGATCGATCTCCTTGCCGTCATCATCCACGTCGGGGATACCAGATGTCACCGTGTCGATGTGGGCATCTTCATAGTGTGCCTTCACCATAGACAGCGCCATCCTTGCCATCCCGTGCGCAGGAAGCTTTCCAGCTCGCGACACGCTCGAGGGCTCGGCGCAGAATCTCCGAGTACTTCGTCACGGAGTCCGAGGCCTTGATATAAATATGGAGGAGCTTGGCAATCTCCTTGGCTTGGGCGATGGTGGTATTGATAAATTTGCCGGCAAGAACCATGCATTCCTTGTTAGAAGGAGGCGAGCGGGTTAAACCCATGGGCGCTGAAAATTCCGACAAGGATTGCATGAGTTCAATAAATTCTAAGTATCCGGACTACAGAACTACAAGGCGGAGGACACTTACTGAAGATGCTGGCCTTAGCCTGCCAGACTGTGTCCACCAAGGATTCCTTCTCTTGTTGGAGGAGCTTAAACGCCTCGCTATGGCGAAGGTTTTGCTCATCAGCAGCTTGCTTCTGATCCTTTAGGATCGCAAGCTCCTCCTTCAAGCGATTGATCTCCGCGGAGGCGGAATCCTGCAGGGCTTTCATGGAGTCCTCATGCATCTTCAGCATCTCCTTCCTCTCCTCCTTCAGGATCTTGTTCTCGCTGTCCAGCTGCTGGATATGCTTGGACTGCTCGACAATGTCCTTGGCCTTGGCAACATGTTCTGCAAGTCGGAGAAAACAAAGTACGCAGTGAGTACTCGGAGATTATGGGCACAAAAGAAAGACAGAAATGCGCAAAAAGAAAACAGACTCTTATTTTTGATGATCTGTTCCTTCAAGATGGCAGTTTTACCCTTTTCGGCTTCAAGATCCTTGCGCATCTTCTGATACTTGTCGTTGGCCATGCCCCTCCGAGCATTCTCGTTCTGTGGAAACAAAAACAAAGTTAAGTCGTTCTTTGGTCTGCTTGGAGCCCCTAGTCGGAGATTTTCCACCTAGATGCTCAGTGGCTACAGCGAGAGTTTTTAACTTAGCAATATGCTTAGATTTTCTTTAAGCACTTAGTCGGAGCTAATTCAGTTCTCGATTAAAAGATTGGGGGCTACAGTATAAAGTTTTTAACTCAGGATATGCTTAGTTTTTCTTTAAGCATCTAGTCGGAACTAATTCAGTTACAACTAGAGGCTTGGGGGCTACAGCACTGAAAAATATGAACACTTTGTATGCTACTCTTAAAGCATCTAGTCGGAATAATTTCTTCCATCTAAATGCTTGGGGGCTACAGTGAGAGCTTTTTCTAACTTAGTCACTCTTAGAGCATGTAGATGCAAAACCTATGGTTTTCCGTCTACATCCTCGGGGGCTACAGTGGGATACTCATACGAAATGCAGAAGGTAAAGTAAAAACTTACAAGTGTAATGAACTTGAGGTTTGTAGCGCTCTCGGCCAGCAGCTTGCCAAAGGAAATGCTATTTCCTCGCAAGATATCTTCTTGTCGGAGCAGCTCCTCAAGACCGCACGTCGGAGATGACGGCACTCCTCCAGGAACAAGAGTTGTGTTACTCGGCGTGAGCGCCGGGTAAACTATCTTCGGGAACTCGAAGGGTTTCTGGGGAGCAGAGGCGCCGCCTTCGGCAGAGGTACCAGCTCCCACCACCGCCTTGCCGCTGCCGATGGCATCCTTAGCTGGAGCTTCAGCCATTTGAAGAGCAGCGCTCTCCCGCGTCGCATGCTCGCCGACAACAGCTAGTTCGGTAGAGGCGCCAGAGTCCACTTCCATGGCGGAAGGGTCTGGTGCCTCCTGGACTTGGGAGCTTGTCGGAGCAGAGGAGGGCTTGACGGCAGGAGTGGCAGGGGCTATGGAGGGGGAGGAGTCGCGATGCAGCATATCTTTGATATTTCTAGAAGCCCCAAGAGTCTTGGAGGACTTCTTGAGGCTGGTTGTGGCTTTCTTCCTAAAACGTGCAAAATGCATAAGTACAGGAATAAGACAGATAAATAAGACAATGTCGGAGAATGAGAGGCTTACACTAGGGGGGGCGCTTTGGCAAACAACCCGGTGGCTTTCTTATTTTCCGCCTCCAGGGCGGCAGTACTCTTTTTGGACGCCCCACCCTCCGTCTTCTTTTTCTTGCCTCCGTCAGCAGCGTCAGAGGTGGAGCTCTTCCGCTTTCGCGCCAACGGGGCATCGTCGTCAGACACGACCGTGACTTCCTTCATCTTTGGATCGTAGCTTTGGGCGGCCAGGTTGTCCTCATCTAGATCGCTAAGCTGTTAAGTAAGAAGTCACCGTGTTAGATAAGATGGCACTGGCAAGACGGAGAAACTGGAGCAATGTCATACACGGAAAATAAATACCTACCTTTGGGCACTTGCCGTCTACGTACATGTCGCAGGTGATGGTGAAGCCGCGCTTCTTATCCTTCACCTTGACGATGTCCTTCAGACGGAGCTTGACGGAGTCGCTCGAGAAGTTATCCACGGAGATCCAAAGGGAATCCTTTCGATCACCCGTGTACTCGTGCATGAACTTCGCGCGGTGTTGCAGGGGTTGGATTCGCCTGATGAACTAGCACATGGCTAGGTCCAAGCCGGTCAAACCCGCCTCTACGAACCTGATGGAGGGGTTAACCTCTTGGGTGCCCGATCTTCACGGATCTCGTGGTCAAATCGATGGGAAAGCGAGGGGAAAGGGAGAAGGTAGCGGAAGCGAACACACACCTCGCGAAGAACACGATGAACACACGCAAAACTCACACGATACAAGGCCGATTGCTCCCGAACGGCGGCCACCGGTCCGAGAGAATCCTCGCAAGGAAAGATCGGTCAACGTGCTCCCTCAAATCCACATCGGAGAGGGAAGAACACCTTGGGGAGGGTCTTGACAACTTGAAGACGAGACGTCGAACTCCAAGGCCTTGTTCAACGATGGATGCGTGATGCAAAGTCCAATCGAGGTTGGTGACGATAGTCGGTCCCCTTGGTAAAGGGGATGAGGCAAAACTAGAGATTCCACAATGGGGGTTGTCTTTAGTCTATCATCTATGCCTAAGGGATACATGAGGGTGGGGGCTCTATTTATAGGCCAACCACATAAACAAGGGTAGTTTGGGGACAAATAGCGAAATATAGAGAGGGTTACAAGGCGTTGGGCCGAATTAACACGATCAGGTTCTGTGTCGTCCGGTAGTACCGGTCCGGCTCGACCGGTAGTACCGGTCAAGCGGTAGTACCGCTTCCTGGCCCGGTAGTACCGCTTGTCGTCCTGGGACTTGCGCTGGAGCCTTCTGTTGGTGGCGGTAGCAGGGGGCGGTAGTGCCGTGGCCCGGTAGTACCGGATCCGGGGCCGGTAGTACCGCCGGTGACAGAGAGCATTTGGCTTGCGCTGGTGTCGTCTGTTGGTGGCGGTAGCAGAGGGCGGTAGTGCCGTGGGGCGGTAGTACCGGTCGCCAGGTCCGGTAGTACCGCTGGCGACAGAGAGCATTTGGTGATCTGTCTTCTTCCGCATCCTCTTCCAAGCCTCCGTCTTGTCGGGCTTGATGTTCCGAGATTCCTCCCTTGCCTCCGTACTTGTCAATGTGAACCTATCATGCATATGTGACGGAGTATGAAGTAGCATACCATTCAATAGGGAAGGAAGGGGGCTCGCATAGAGGAACGGATTCACCTTTGGAGTCCATGACGACTTGGTGTAAGTTGGAGACCAAGATGTGGTAACGACCGTAGGTCGGGCTACATCAGCTCCCCCCCTTCAAAAAGAGTCGTCCTCGACTCTACATGCTTATCACCAAGTAGAAGCGGTCGAGAGACCTTCTTGATCCTGGGGTTCACCATATAGTCGTCCTCGAGAATATTGACTTGACAACACTTCAATGTTCCTTCACCTTCCATGAAGCCTACAAAGCTCACAACAAAAGCAAAGCAACACTCAAAGCGTAGCCAATTCATGAAGATTATTGCATGAGTCCTCAAGTAGAAGGAAGTCACCTTAGCTTGTAGAGATAGCTCGATGAAGGGTAGCCATAGGTAACTCTCTTCGGTTCTTCTTGTCAACATGTAGTCCATAGAGGTTGACGTGTATGCATTTGTACCTTCATACAACAAAGACCAAGCAACATATGTTTGTGTGTGATAGAGGAGCATGTCATTTGTGGCATGTCCATTCTTGTTCACAACACGATTAGCACAACTCAAGTATAGCAAACGGGATGCATATGCAAGGTCAATGTGCATGGAAATCGTTTGAACATCATCCAAATGTGGAAACTCAAAAACTCCATATAACATAGAAGTGGGGCATTCAAAGCATTGGATCCAAATTTCAAACAACATCTTTGATGCAAGAATAGGAGAATTTGGCAAAAACACACAAGGAAGCATATCCAAAACAAAAGTATTATGTTTGCAAACAAACCAAAGGAAAGAGCAAGTGGTCCTTATGTTTGTTGCAACAACAAGACGAGATTCTTGGAAGCTCTCATGACAATACATGCTCTTAATGGAATTGTGGTTGCACACAAAACATCGGAAAGAGAAAATGTTCAACATTTTTGTTGGAACACACAAAGCATCATTATCTAAATGCGAAGAAACATGAATGTCACGAGGGGAGATAATACCATTAACATGCTTGCAATCAAACCATAGGAAAGAGCAATTTGCCAACATGAAAGATGCAAAGCATGCAAAAGGTATCAGAGCTGGGTTCGATCTTGAACTCACTTGTGGGATGCTCTCTAGAGCTCTTTTTGTAAACTCGTGCTCAACCGAGGTTGACATTCTCGTGCGGGTACCTACACACATCATATGTAAAAGGAAGAACGTGTGTGCATGGTAGAGATACACATCATCCATCATGACGTATCTCTTTTTGTGCACATCACCATTAATTTCAATCAAGTATGAAATAGATGCATGGTGAGGATGCAAGTGGGGAACATGCTTATCATGGCCATCATCAAAATCTCCAAAAATTGAGAAAGCTATGGGGGCCATCTCATTAGAACGCATATGATCAATATTGTTGCAAGCAAAACAAGTGAAATAGCAAGCATTCATCTTATCGCAAGCAACGAGAGAAATTGAATGACTAGCATGACAAGGCAAGTCCAAAGCAATTGGAGGATACACACAAGATGCATAGCATGGCATGTTTATGGCAATGAGTTCGCAATCAAACAATTCCACATGATCAATATTATGCAAAGGCAAAGCATCACATGGGAATATGAGTGAAGCATATGTACTGTCACAAGTATCATCCATAGCATGCATATCCTCACAATTCATCATGTCCACTAGTGGGATCATGGCATCATCAACACCCTTATTGTTACCTTGTTCATACCTCTCATATGAAGTGGGTGTTGTGGAAGTAGTGGCCTCCTTGTGGACGACTTCGTCTTCTTGATGTAGCCATGGCATAGCATCATCTTCGTGCACCATGTACATCTTCTCCAATTGAGGCATCATTGCTTCATGGCTTGGCGCTTCTTCATCCATGGAACCTAGCACAACACAAGAGAACACACTAGAGGTAGAGGGTAAGTTGTTAGAAATCGAAATGGTCTCACTTGACCTATCAACTACCACTCTCAACTCACTAGCAGTATCGCTCATGCCCTCCAAGTGGAAGCACTCAATCTCACATAAGGTGGAGTCACTCGTCTCACTCTTGTTCTCACTCAAGTGGGCTAAGTGGCTCTCATACTCACATGGGATTGGTACCACATCATCACTCAAGCATATGGGGATAGGCTCGGTTTCCTCAACTCCATGCGCCTCCTTTGGTGAAGGGAAAATCCCATGCTCACCATTCTTGACCTTGTCGCCTTCAAAGTTGGATGCCATAAGATGGGCATCATCACTCTCCTCCATGGTCGAAGGGAAAATCCCATGCTCGACCGTCTTGTGGCCATCTTGTAGTAGTGGTGGAGGTAGGCTCATGCTATCCAACTTGGCGAAGTAGAGGTCTTCATTTTCCTCGTTCATGAGGTCTTCGAATGCAAGCGTAGTCATTGAAGCTTGATGGCGTGGACGAAGGCTTGCTCTTGGTGCCATTTTGGTGGTGGCACTAGTAGTTGAAGGTGCCTTGTGACGGTGTCGACGGAGGTCATTGGCGTGCCTTGCCGATGGTTGGTGTAGGTGGCGCACTTGGTCATCCACATGACGCTCGCGACGATGACCCTTGTCCTTGGCACGCTTCCTTATAAGTTCTTCTAATGAGCACAAGGCATCATTAGTCTTGGCGACCATGCTCATGTTTTTGTCAAAGTCATTGTCCATGTCCTTCTTGAAGTTGTGGAGGTCGCTTTGGAACTTGTCCATTTGATGATGGACCTTGGCGCACTCGAGTTGGAGGCTCCGTCTTGGTCGGTGCGACGTGAGGAGCTTGTCGTTGTCGTTCTTGAAGTCGCCAATGCTTGGGGAGTCATTGTTGTTGTAGCACTCCATGTCACCCAAGCATGTGGATCCATTGTTGGTGTAGTGCTCCATCATGTTATCCATGCTTGTGGATACATAGGCATGGTGGCTCATCGTGGATTCTTCATAGGATTCATCCTCGGTCCCGGAGTCCCTAGACATGCTTCACAAGACCAAGTGTTGTATATGGAAGTGGTAGAGGGTGTTAGGGATACAACGTCGAACCTTACTTTACCTTGGAAGATCGTATCGTGCAAGTGGCCACACTTGAGAGCAATAAACCAAGCAAAGTGAAGTTCACGCGGAACACCAAAACCAACTACGAACCAAAAAACACACACACACAAGGCCTATGGTGGATAGGTATGGAAAGTGGCATGTCAAGAACCAATCCAAAATCAAGATGTTGTAATGGCAAGTAAAGAGCCACAATGATCACAAAGCAAACAAGTTAATCCACAAGATAGGAAATATGTACAAGGAAACACACACGGTGGGATAAATAGGACTTGTGCGACGGAGAAAGTGAGCTAAGAACCAAATGATTACCTAGCGAAGACTATAAGCTCGTGTCACACAAGTACAAGGAGAGACGCTAGTTCGATTGCACAAGATTGGTGGGCTACAAGATATGCACAATAAGTACCACCTATATGATGTTCATCGAGCTTGCGCTTCCTATTCTATGAGGCACATGTATATCTCTTTCTTTTTCTTTTCTCCTTTTTTCTATTTTTTTCTTTTTGTATCACTCTTTTTCTTTTTTTTTCTTTTTCACTTGCCTCTTCCTTGTGCCAACAACTATACAAGATAACTATATGAGATAGCGCTCACAATGTTTGCTCGGAATCTACAAGGTATCAAATGTGCATAGCCCAAGCAATCATAAGAGGAACTAGTCTCAATAGGTGTTTGTTGCTCACAAAGATAGTGGGGTTCACAAAGGAATGCAAGTGGGGAGAAGTCGCGGAATGTTTATACCTTTCGTCGACGATCTTCACCCTTTATTGTTGGATTCCGCCTTGCTCACGGAATTTGGATGGAGTAGATAGCATGAACAACGTGGATGATGATGTAGAGCTCCTTCTCCTCTTCGAAACGAGCTAAAGAACACCAAAATCCGAGTTCGAATGCAAAAGTTATGCTCAAAACGGTGAGAGGCTGAAATCTGGAACTTGCTGTTTTCTTTCTGTCTTGGGCGGTAGTACCGTATTTTGGGCCCGGTAGTACCGTATTTTTGGAGCGGTAGTACCGCTCGAGACAGATAAATCCAGATCTGACGCGATTTCGCGAGTTTGGGGCGATTTGGGCGAAAAATCTTCAAGAAAAACACCAAATCGACGGGGGAAATCAAGGAATTAGGCTATGGGAACGCAAAGGAAGGTAGATCAACAAGTTTAGCAAGTAATCCACGGATCAAAACCTACCAAAACGCACTCAAATCACAGATCGATCCAAAACACGAATTGGGGCTATTTTTGGTGAAATTTTCGAATTTATGGGGAAAAGACCAAATCGATGAGAAATCCGTGGCAACCAAAAGCTGCTGATACCAGATGATGGAGGGGTTAACCTCTTGGGTGCCCGATCTTCACGGATCTCGTGGTCAAATCGATGGGAAAGCGAGGGGAAAGGGAGAAGGTAGCGGAAGCGAACACACACCTCGCGAAGAACACGATGAACACACGCAAAACTCACACGATACAAGGCCGATTGCTCCCGAACGGCGGCCACCGGTCCGATAGAATCCTCACAAGAAAAGATCGGTCAACGTGCTCCCTCAAATCCACATCGGAGAGGGAAGAACACCTTGGGGAGGGTCTTGACAACTTGAAGACGAGACGTCTAACTCCAAGGCCTTGTTCAACGATGGATGCGTGATGCAAAGTCCAATCGAGGTTGGTGACGATAGTCGGTCCCCTTGGTAAAGGGAATGAGGCAAAACTAGAGATTCCACAATGGGGGTTGTCTTTAGTCTATCATCTATGCCTAAGGGATACATGAGGGGTGGGGGCTCTATTTATAGGCCAACCACATAAACAAGGGTAGTTTGGGGACAAATAGCAAAATATAGAGAGGGTTACAAGGCGTTGGGCCAAATTAACACGATCAGGTTCTGTGTCGTCCGGTAGTACCGGTCCGGCTCGACCGGTAGTACCGGTCAAGCGGTAGTACCGCTTCCTGGCCCGGTAGTACCGCTTGTCGTCCTGGGACTTGCGCTGGAGCCTTCTGTTGGTGGCGGTAGCAGGGGGCGGTAGTGCCGTGGCCCGGTAGTACCGGATCCGGGGCCGGTAGTACCGCCGGTGACAGAGAGCATTTGGCTTGCGCTGGTGTCGTCTGTTGGTGGCGGTAGCAGAGGGCGGTAGTGCCGCCGGGCGGTAGTACCGGTCACCAGGTCCGGTAGTACCGCTGGCGACAGAGAGCATTTGGTGATTTGTCTTCTTCCGCATCCTCTTCCAAGCCTCCGTCTTGTCGGGCTTGATGTTCCGAGCTTCCTCCCTTGCCTCCGTACTTGTCAATGTGAACCTATCATGCATATGTGACGGAGTATGAAGTAGCATACCATTCAATAGGGAAGGAAGGGGGCTCGCATAGAGGAACGGATTCACCTTTGGAGTCCATGACGACTTGGTGTAAGTTGGAGACCAAGATGTGGTAACGACCGTAGGTCGGGCTACATTAGAACCACTCGATCCGCCTTATTGCACGAGAAGCGTCGAGGTCGGAGGGAAGGGAGGCATGGGATCTCCATGTGGAAACTTCAGCGGCGGATCCATCCACGAAGTTCGGGTACGTCACTTCTCGGCCCGCCAAAGGAATGTCGGGGCCGTAGAAGTACGCCCGCTGCCAGTTTTTGCACGACTCGTGGCCGACGATGTCGGGGAACCGCCGGCCAGGTCGGATCTTGAAGCTTATGGTGCCGCAGTTCCTAAGCTCCTCCCTTCTATGTCCGGCTTCACGTTTGACGGTGAAGAAGTACACGAACAAGTCTAACCTAGGCTTAATCCCTAGGTAACCCTCACAAAGTGCCGCGAAGTTGCTAAGCACTAAGATACTATTGGGGGAGAGGTTATGGGGTTGGACTTTGAAGTGGTTCAGGACGGACAGAAAGAAGTGGGAGATGGGTAGAGAAATGCCGCGTACCAGCTGAGCCTTGAGGTACACCTTTTCTCCGGCTTAGGGAGAAGGTGTCACCTCGCCGGCCGGCGCCGCCCGCCAGGCAAGCCCCTCCGTCGCGGGAAGGTAGCCTTCGGCGACCATCTCTTCGATGTCGCGGCCGGTGATGTCCGAGCCACGCCAGTCGCCCTTGTGCGAATCTGGCTCCTCTTCCAGAGGCTCCAGCACCGCCAAATTGTGGTCACCGCCGGTGGTTTCAATCACCGCCGACGCGGGGATGACCAGGCCCTCTGGGGGCACGACGACGGAGCTCGCCGGCTTCGTCGTGGCTTTGCTCGGCGCCGCCATCGATGGGGAAGAGCTGCTGCTGGCCATGGAGGACTGGGAGGACGCGACTGGTGCAGAGAGAGGCTAGGGTTTCTTCGAGGTTTTCCGCGGAGAGATCGAGGAGGCGTGCGGCTAGAGGAAGAAGATGATGACGCGAGAGAATGGGGTGAAAAAGTGGCAAATGTCTCACGGTTACTATTTATCTTACTCTGCGTCAAGATTCATGCAGCTAATCGGACGGTTGCCGCGTAGACGACGTGTTCGTGAACGTGCGCGGTAATTTCGCCACGTCTCCAACCGCCGCCAACGGTTCGTATCGCTCGCGCGGGAAAATCGGATATGATTGCGTTCTCTGCATGTGTGAGTTACGAGGCGTCGCTGACCTACAGCCTACGTCGTCATAACTGATATGGTAGATGAGCCGTCCCATCGAAGATTCCGGCGTGGACGGATTTAATCCGACTACGGAAGAGTGCGATGGAAGATTCAGCATTTCTCCGACTTACTCATAGAAGACGGAGAAACCTTTGCAGGGTTCTTTGGGAGGACTACAAGATATTGCTTGACGATTTGCCGACATCCATCTAGACGGAGCATTCCACGGGAAGAGGCAAGACGGCGCAAGATCTCGGAGTTCTCCGAGGGCTACTGTTGGGGATATGCTATATGGGTATCCTCATAGCATGTCTCTTATCCGACTTACCCGGGTGGCCCATAGTCGGTAGCATGGCCTATGGCCTGCTGGGCGACCCAGTTAGGTGGATGCAGAAGGGAGGCCCATGCCGGATAAAGGAAGGCTACGGTGGAGTCACCAGCGTACCCGGAGCCTTGGAGTACAAGATACACAAGACTAGTGATAGACGGTGTAGGACTCTGTAACCTGTCCGGCTAGGACTTTTCCCTGTAACCCTAAGACCTGTCGACTATATAAGTCGGGCCTATAGGAGCCTTTAGGGCACGATACCTTACAATCTCAGACAACCTCGCACAGCGAACTTATCTCTGTAACTCGGCGTATCTGCCCTTATAGTGATTTATAGCAGGAGTAGGATTCCGCCATCGTTGTGGGATCTGAACCTGGGTAAGCTGTGTTACCTCGTACCCGTCAACCGTCCGCCTTACCCCACGTCTCTAAACACGCACTGTGAGGACCCCTCCATGGCGTACTCGTCGGCAATACCACGACAACGGTGGGGCAGAGGCGGACGGCGACTCGAAGGCGGACAGCGGAAGCGACATCGTCGATTAGGTTTTCATATTTAGTCGTTTGTTATTATTAATATCTATTATTGAACAGTTCGTCGTTAAATTGTGTGACCTAATTACTAGTATCTATATCGAATTCTGTTCTATTTCAACTAATTTGTGATTCGAGGTGAAAATTGTGTAAAAATGTGTTTTGCGGTACAGTCAACGGGGCGGAACGGATGCTGCATACCTGACTCGTAAAAACGAATATTAAGTTTTTACACTATACTATGCCACATATGTTCCACCCAATGGTTTTCCATACCGCAAACGCGTTTTGCGGTTCACCGGATCCGTACCGCGGTGCTAGAGATGCTCTTAGACGAGTATACTATACTGCTTTAGTGGACCAGACGATTTTTCATAAAAGTACACCGATCTATTCATAATCCTTAACAGCAGTAATATATATATATATAATGAAAATTACAAACATGGCATCGGAACACCAGCATGACTACCGGTACTCGAATGAGCCGAAGGCGGGCCTCCGTCCTCATGACTCTCTTACTGGAATCGGGCAAAACTTATCATACTAGAGCTTGTTGTAGTATACAAATGGAAACTCATCGTACTAAGACTAAAAGGATAAACACACAGAACAACAATCATCATAAATGAAGAAAGCGTAGATTCGAAAGGAGCACCAACCAAATCTAACAAGATCCGTTGGAGACACACCTCTACACGCCCTTCGACCGCAATAGATGCATCACCAGGACAGGGTGTGGAAGGGAAGGACTTTTTCCATCTTCAAGGAGTCTTTCTCTCTAAGTAGGACACAAACTCTATCCAGGCTGAGAAGCCATCAAAGAACAACGGGTTATGTTTAAGAATCAACAGAGTACTTGGTATTGTAAAAGAACATTATTATTAGAGTGTGACTGATTATCTTAATTTCTGGTCAGTTAATGTTGTATCACTTGTAAAAATCTCAGTTGCAATTTCACTTAAACCGAAATCTTAGTCATAACCCACCTGAAACTAAAACAATTCAGTTGCAACCGAAAAATTTTAGTTACAGCCTCACTCACAACTCATAGAATGCACAAATTTGACACAAATCCGAAAATGATAAAATTTGAATGAGCTCTAACTTACTTCCCAGTCAAAGTGAGAATTATTCGTTATTATTATGTGATGCCGACTACCGACAACCAGGCCTTGTGCACATATTGTCATTTTCTATAATAGAATTATCTGATGCTTAAGTGTGGAAGATCTAGGACCTTTTCTTAACCATCGAAAATGGTATGTTTGTTACTACCTCTGTAACATAATATATAACATCTTTTATTATAGAGTGGAAGAAGTATATTGCAAAAGAATACAACTTTTTAGTGGATAAAAAGATTATTTTAGCTCCTAGAGCACAATTTGTTTGTCATTGCAAAAGACAACGACTATGGCGTTGTGAACTTGGGCTACACATAGCCATCTTTTTTCTTTCCTTTTTTGAAAAACTCAGAAACCACGGTTTAAAGTTGGAAATATTTTTTTAAACTAAAGATATTGTCAATGATGTATTCTATCAACGTGCAAAAATTCAGTGTGCAATACTATATATTTTAAAATGCGCATACATGTAAAAAAAATATGGATCCCAGATTAGTGAACCAATGCAAATATTCGTACCTCACAATACTATCAAATTTTATCAATTTTGTGTAAACAGTGAAACTAAGTATTTTGGATTGATATTTTGCACTCCGGTATAATACATCATCACTGCCTCTCACTAAAAGAATGTTTTGCTTTTATGTAATACACAGGTGTCAAATCTGCATTTGAACTCGGATGGGCTGAGATATAACCACCCACTACTGGAAAAACCATCTTCGGTTCGATCAGAACAAGCCCAGCAGTCCCGGACCGTCACGAACCGCGACTAGTGCTAGCACTAGTCCCGGCCCGTGAGGCCTCCAACAGCTAGAAATGGACATAAGCATTAGTCCCGGGCCAGACCAGAACATTAGTCCCGGTCCGTAATACGGCCCGGAACTAATAAGCTGGAGCGTGGCAACAGCTCTTTTCAGGGACTATTAGTCCCGGGTCGTATCACGGTCCGGGACTAATTGTCCATCACTATATATACGCCTCCCTGGCCAGCTGCCCTAAAGCATATGGTGGCCATTTTTCTCAAAGCAAGAAAGAGAGTTCATGCCATTTTTTCTCAAGATTTGTCAAGATTTAGTTTGCAACACCTAAATCCAAAGCTTTAAAAGGTTAGAACTTCATTCTTTTATCTCTTATTGCTACTTTAGCTCTGTATAATGCTCTAGAAGTATAGAGATATGGATCAAATGCATGCATGCTCTAGAAGTAGCTAGAAGGATTTTGATATATATGTGTAACAAATTTTGATTAGGCACATAGTTACTGAAAATTTAAATGTGTAATTTTAGAGTTTCAGAGCTTAGAATGGAATGAGGTTTTCACTGATGGAACAATAATAAAAAACTCCACATTTATCATGTTGATTGTTTTCTCCAATTTACAAATTGGTGCATGTAAATTTTTCAAAATTTAAAATTAATGCTCTAGAAGCTCTCAATATAACTTGTAATAATTTTATCATGTTGTGTAATGGTTTTTGATATACTTTTACTATAATGCAGATGGTCCGGGAATGGATGTACGGTACTGACCGACGCTCTCGCGAGTTCATTAATGGCGTGCATGAATTCATCCGTGTTGCTGATGCAAACAAGCACAATGGTTTTGTATTCTGTCCATGTAATGGATGTAGGAATCAGAAGAATTACTCTGACTCAAAAACCCTTCACAGCCACCTGTTGAAGTCCGGCTTCATGCCCAAGTTTCCAGGCTCGGCGCCAAGGCCACCGACTCCAAGGAATCCAAATCCACCCCGCATCGAATATCGTCAACCTCCAAGTCCACCCCAACCCGATTATCGCCAACCTCCAAGTCCACCCCAACCCGATTATCGCCAACCTCCAAGTCCACCCCGCCCCGCTGACGATCGCCACAGCAGGAGTACATCAACTCGTTCTCCGCCTCCGCCTCCGTGCAATACTACTACCTCGTCGAAGAAACGGAAGTTCGACGGTCCCCCGCGCCCCACATCGAAGAAAGGTCAAACGCCGAAGATAGTCGATATCCCGCCGGCTTTTCCAAAGAGACCTTATGACAAGACCGACGAGGAAACTAACGCGGATGTGGCTCCCCAAGTTAAGGCGCATTTTGCACCCAAAAAGCCTGAGCCAAAGCCGGTATATAACGAAAAAACAAAAAAGTGGGCTAAGTCCTTTCTTGAGCAACCATCCCAGATATCGATAAATCTGGAATCAGACTATGACCGGGAGATTATTAAGAAAGCACAGAAGAAAAAAATCACAAGTGCAAAAAGCGGGAAGCAAGTTGCCCAGCTCGAAGCACAGAAGAATCAATCGGTCGCCCCGCTCAAAGTCATTTCAGACCTCGACAAGGCCTTCAGAGCTGAAATAGATATGGACATGCAAATAATGGACCCTAGAGCCCGTAATAATGCTGCACTTATGGGAATCACTGTATCGGAGGACAAAGCACTTGCTAACGAAGAAAATATGTCTCTTGGTCAATATTTAGGCTATGAAGATACGCCAGTGGGTCAGATAGTACGGCAGTATGTCCAAGGGCAGCCTCTAGTCAGTAACGAGGAGCTCGCGCATCTATCCACACATATGCGAAATCTGCATGAATGGTACATGTCGCAAGCAGAAAAAAGCATCATAAAGATTGGTTTTCGGTGGACGTTAGAAAGGAGCATCACTTCAAACCATACTCGATACAGGTTCAAATGACCGAACTATTTCAGTTATACAACCAGCGCGCCCTCGACAAATCTATCATTGGTTGCTACTGTCTGTAAGTTATTTATTTCTATAATTAAGTTTGTAGCTTTAGCTCGTTCATTGCATTTAATATATTATCCTAACTATATATCCTTTTGTATGATGATATTATATTCCGCAGAATGAAGATGCTTGAATGCAAAAGAGCTAGAAGATACGACGTTGGGTTCATTGACCCATATATCATTAATGAATATACGTTAAAGAATCACCCCAAAGACGTGGAGGAAGACCTGTCCAGGTTCTTAACCGAGCATAATTTTGTTAAGAAAATACTATTTTCTTACAACTTCAAGTGAGTGTTTATATCTTGTACACATTTTATTTTTGCTTACTGGATGAGCTATGCATGTATGCTTATGTAAATGTCCGCAGATTCCACTGGATCTTGCTAAACATTCAAGTTGACAACTCCCTAGTTGAAGTCCATGACTCATTAAGTTGGGACCAAGAGAAGTGGAGCGATATGAAAGCAATGCTCCATAAGTAATTTCAATCATTATCGCATTATATCATCCTCTTTCATTCATTTCCTGATATCAAGTAACTAATAACTCCTTTGTTCATTTTTTGCCGAGCAGGTGTTGGACACGGTTCAGACAGAAAATACCAGGTCCATTCAAAGAGGAGCTAACTTATAAAATGGCGAAGAGTTTACAGCAGCCACCGGAAACTCATTTATGCGGATACTACGTCTGCGAGTACATCCGAGAGTTGACCAGTGAGCGGAAAGTTGACTCACATTATATTTATGATTTGCGAGAGAAACTAGAGCCAGACCAGCGCATAAGAGCAATTCAAGAGGAGCTGGCGGGATTTATGATGAAGGAAGTCCTTGATGTACATTGAGAGCATTATGCGGATGACGTGGAACTCGATTTGCCTTAGTCATCTCCATGTAGCTCATATGATATATATATTCATCAATGACCATGTAATTTTAAAACATTTCTTCCTTTTGATATGATTGATTATATGTATGCTTGCAAGGGATCGATCTTATATAAATGCATCGACGTATAGTGTGTATGTAGTAGCGTATAATATGTCTACTGAAATATATGTTTGTTATAGTGAAACACAAAACGAAAAAGGAACAAAATGGCAAAAAAAAGAAAATACACAATCTCTGCCGCGGCAGAGAAATGTGGTGTTTCTCTGCCGCGGCAGGAAACCTTTTAGTCCCGGGTGGTGTTACAGCCCGGGACTAGAGGTTTTCCGCCCCCCGCAGCGCTGAAACAGCCACGTGGCTGTTATCAGTCGCGGGCCGTTGCGAGCCGGGACTAGAAGGGAGGGCCTCTAGTCCCGTTTTCGTAGTCCCGGGCCGAAAACCGGGACTAGAGTCCGTTGCGGCCCGGGACTGAAGGCCCTTTTTCCACCGGTGACCCTTATGATCATCCAACCATCTGTTAATCTTATTTATGTTCAGTCTTATCCACCTACCTCTGTGGCTTGTGAGAAAATTACCTACAATTGTTTGACTCGGTGTGACAAATAATGAATGCATGAGACCCTTCATAGTCGTTGGAAAATGACTTGTACATTATTGCCAAGAAAATAATATCCTTGTGTCACAATACACTTGTACGTTTGATCAAGTCTCGGTCGTATTGCCCCATAGATTAAAAAAAGTGTCAGTCATATTAATTAGTGCGAGAGAAAATTCTGTTACACGTATCTACGGACTCTATATCTGGCCTTCCCAAAACGCAGAGTGACAAGGGGAAATAGTAGGATGCACAAAATATCCATTTATATGCTACACATAGAAAAGATGCGTTAATTCTCGGTTAATTCTCAGATACGGTATCGATTAGGATCTCGCCACGATTCTATTTATAGTTCTTTTTATGATTTTTAGTACGTTTACATCTTTAGATAATGTTAGTCGATTTCTGTTGCAATCTCATTTGAACTCAATTGCAACTAAAAAAATCTCAATTGTATCCTCGTTTGTAAATGAAAAATCTCAACTGCGACCCACTTGCATATCGCTTGCAACTAAAAATTCTTAGTTGCAACGTAACTTGCAACCGGAAATTTTTAGTTGAAACACTTGCGAATGAAAATATTTAGTTCAACTAAATCACGACGCAAATCTAATGGCTTAGAATCTGACTGTCTAAGTACGTTCACGCGACTCGTTTTAGCCATTCGCTCCTCGTTTTCCGGGGGGAGGGGGGGTGGGGGTTCAAATTATGTATGTTCACTTCCATCCAAGATCCAACTTATATGCATCCACGACATATTAAGACAAATCTCACGCGGAGAAGATTTGAAAATAATTGAATAACCATGTTCTTTTTTATTTCAAGCAATCACAGAATCTGCTCTCCAGTTCCGTGGACAAATGAATGTCGCTCGGCTCCGACCGACCCACCTCCGCGAAGGGGTCGTCATCCCATTTTCTCGCCTTCTACACTTGTGGCCTCTATGACCGAGACACTTGCCTTCAAGTTCCTCCTCCTCTCCTTTTCGTCCTCCATTGCCCGATTGAGACCTGCTGATCATCCCTGGCATTCACGTATGATTGGGACATGAGACCTACTGATCAGCGCGGTATTATGTTGGATCAACGAGTTTGATTTGTTCCGCAAAAACGGCCACTTCGTTGAGTAAAATATATGGCAGGCAGCACACGGAGATGGTCAGAAGGGGCAGTCTTTTGTATTGGAACGTGGTTGCGCAAGGGAGCACGCTATCGCCCGTCCGAGTTGCACGTCGAGAGGGTCAGATGACAGATTATAGTAAGCCGCAGCTGGCTGATGGCCACTGCAAATCTCTGAGCGAAGGAAACAGACAAGGCAACGGTTCACGATTTCATTTCAGGCTCCATTCCAGCATCCGATACAAGATCACGGTGTGTTTATCTATGTCGTGATTTTATCGAAAACAACAAAACTCAGTGTTGAGCTTGTCTCGGCTCGGTCTAGCTTGGTACACGGACAATTTACACTTGCAATTTTTTCCTCATCCGGAAAAATTGTCAGTCTTGGACAGGGTGGAGTGCAAAATTTTGCACTCTCGAGATGAAGTGGCTTGATTTTTTAAGTCGTCAGCTGACAAAGATTCTCGCTGTTCAACCACTCCATAGCTTGGCATCGTAGTTGATTGACTGTGTAACCGGACACATTCTGAAGGAAACGGTATCATTTCAGCATTAGGACAGGGAGACTTATTATCGTGACGACGACGGTGGACATTGTGAAAAAGCCATGTTTCTGTTTCAGTACACAGATAGATGCACGTTTGATAAGATGCGTTATTGGTTCCTATGGGGACAGCTGCTAGGTTTCGTTTGGAAATAGGCATTTCGCATCTAAATTGCGTTTCTTGCCCATTTCTGCATCAGAAATATACTGTGGTTGTAAGGAAGCTGAAGCTACAGTAGATTGAATCTTAAGTTGGATCAAAGACGCTCATCGTCTGAACTACTTACGCACAACTTGCGCCATATCAGCATCCATAAGTTCCATTACCAAACAAACTCTGAAGCAGACTATAATTTCAGCATTTCAAAGGGCTGCTTGTATGGTGACAACAGCGAACAGTGACAGATCCATGTTCTTATTTCAATACTGGCATCAGATTGAGAAGATTTCAAACTCTGCTTATTAAGAGGAATCTAAAAGGTAGAAATAACTCATCTTCCTGGCAGTAGAAATGAGATGAAACTAACCAACTCCATGCTGTCTAAGCCACAACATAAGCAGGGTTTTGTATTGGAGCGTGGTTGCGCGGGGGAGTACGTTACCGGCCGTCAGAATTGCACGTTGAGAGGGACAGAGGACAGATTATAGTAGGCCGCAGCTGGCAACGCAACGCTATGCTTGGCTGCAACTTACATAAGCACATGGCAAAGACGAGTTGCTGGTTCAGAATTCAGATGTTCAGATGCTCGCCGGTTCAGACTTCAGGCTCCATTTCAGCATTCCAAGGAAATAAAGGAAGGCTACATCTCGGATTATCGGAACAAGAATTACAATGTTTACCAATGTTGCGATGACTAGCTCTGCTCTGTCTGGCTTGGTATGCGGACAACTCAACATCTAGGTTACACTGTTTCTTGAGAAATTTCTTCTTGTCAATTTTTTGTGATGCTGCTTGGAAATTAGAGCCGAACCCAACTGAAGCTCCCACGGGAATAGGTCTCTTCATCAGGTTGGAGCGCAACCCGCATTGCAAGCAATTATATGTTCCGGCCATGTCGCCTCCGGCATCATCTCCCCTACAGGCTGAAGCTTATGCTCTCTTGAGCTAGCCACAAAGCTAGCAGAAATCCTTCAACTACAGGTGCCCCAGTTCTATTCTGACTGCTCTGTTCTGGTGCCTGCGGTAGCCACGAGTAATATCTCAACTGCGCCGGGACACTGGATGATCAGGCCAATCCTTGCAAGAATTCAGGCAAGCAGTTCCTTTCAGGTCAACAAGGTTGCACATATTCATAGGAGTTTCAATGTAAAAGCAGATCATCAAGCTAGACTACAGTCCAGGAGCTTAGCAATTAGATGCCTATGTTCACAGGCAGATACATGTCCAGCGAGGGACATTCTTGCTGTATCTTGCGTGAATCCCTTCACGCTGCTCTCTCTAAAATAGGCCTAAATTGATAAAATCCATATGTTCAAAAAAAATTGCAGAGTCTTGGACCGAGTGGAGTGGAAAAATTCACAAGATTGTCAGGACTCTCAAAATGAAGTAGTTCGACTTTTTAAGTCAGGTCAACTAACAAAGATTGTTCAACTACTCTGTAGCTTTTGTGTAACCAAACAGATTCTGAAGGAAACAGTACCATTTCAGTATTAGGACATGGAGACTTATATCGTGACAACAATGATCATTGTGAAAAAAAACATGTTTTCATTTCAGTATAGATAGATGCACATTTGCTAAGATGCCTTATTGGTTCATGTGGGGACATCTGACTGACTTCAGCTTGAGATTCAGATATACATATACAGGGTACTTGCAAATTCCAAGGCTTCATTTTCAACATTTGGGGACAAGATTACAGTGTTTACCATCTAGTACAGTACTATAACGCTGCTAGATTTCGTTTGGATATAGGCATTTTGCATCTAAATTACGTTTCTTGCCAATTTCTGCATCAGAAAAATATTGTAGTTGTCAGGAATCTGAAGCTGCACTAGTTTGATTCTTAAGATCGATCAAAGATGCTCATTGTCTGAACTACTTCGCATGTCACACCATATTAGCATCCATAAGTTCTGTTACCAAACAAACTCTAAAGCAGACTATAATTTCAGCATTTCAAAAGGGCTGCTTGTATGGTGACAACAGCAAACAGTGTGACAAATCCATGTTCTTATTTTCAATACTGGCATCACATTAAGAAGATTTCAAACTCTGCTTATTAAGAGGTATCTAAAAGGTAGAAACAACTCATCTTCCTGACAGTAGAAATGAGCTGAAACTAAACAACTCTAATGATGTTTAAGACACAACTTAAAACTCTAAAATAACTACTTTCATGCACATACCATGAGACACATATAATCTTCTACTAGTATAACTAGACATTGCAGAAGCCACAAGAACAGTAACACATCCTAAACAGTAATTATGAGATGCAATTCTTCACCAATCCAAACCAATGGTTTGCCTGATTCTTCACTAATGCTTCCTTGACACAATCTTGTACTTGCCAGTTAATTGTTGCTGCACCAACAAATCCAACCAAAAAATTCACATCAGATTGCTGAATAAAGTTTCTGCATAACAAATAACAGTGTCTTAAACAGATAACTGAAGATGCAGGATTTTACCTTCTCCCAGAGTATGCTGTGCTCCCTGCAGAAGCCGGCGACAACGCCGCCGCCCTTCTCCTCGCGGTACTCGATGCACAGGCCGCCATTGAGGCCGCAGGAGACGTGGAACCCAAGGTCGCACTTGGGCTGGGAGCACTCCAGCGCGCAGCCCCTGCTGCTCTCGCAGATGTAGCATTGCTTGCTGAACCGGCGGGCAGGCACGAGGGAGCAGTCAATGGCATCGCGGCCGTCAGGGTCCTGGAAGAACACCTCTGGCACGAGCAGCGCGCAAGAGATGTGCGCCCACGCCCCGTCCGTGGTGCGCTTCATGGCGCCGCCTCTCGCCGGGCAGAGGCGGCAGGGTGGACGTGCAGGCTTGCCCTTCTTCGCGGCCTTGTCGGAGCAGAGCGAGCAGAACCAGTCGCCCTCGGGGATGGACTGGGCCAGCGGGCTGCCGTAGCACGCGGCGTGCACCATGAGGTCGCACCCATCGCAGAACACGATGGGGTCCGACGGGTCGCCGTCAGTGCTGCGGCACACCGCGCAGAGAATGCCGTCGTCCTCCTCTTCTTCCACCAGAGCATGCTGCGCTGGCTCCTCCACCACTTCAGCTCCCTTCTTGGGCTCCTCTTCCCATGCTTG